>CM065589.1:75542210-76742210 GCA_033119425.1 Bufotes viridis | reverse complement strand
ATTCAGCACGGCAGGGGGCGTCATTACTGACAAATGCAGCCGCCTGTCCACAGCCAACGTGGACAAGCTGACGTTCATAAAAATGAACCAGGCATGGATCCCACAGGACCTGTGCCTCCCTTGTGCAGAATAGACATTTATAACTGCCTCCCCCTCAACCATGTATTCTTGTACTCCGGGGCACTTCTTTATTGAATCCTCATTTTTTTAACTTTACCATGATCTTGCGGTGCAAGCCAAAGTTGAATGAACCTCTCCTCTGTCTGGGTGCTGGGGCCGAAATAACTGAAAGTGGCCTTCTCCAGTGGTGGGTGATATGACGACGTATTCCTTGCTGTGGGACCTCTCTCCTCTGTCTGGGTGCTGGGCCGAAATAACTGAAAGTGGCCTTCTCCAGTGGTGGGTGATATGACGCATGATTCCTTGCTGTGGGACCTCTCTCCTGTCTGGGTGCTGGTTCCGAAATAACTGAAAGTGGCCTTCTCCAGTGGTGGGTGATATGACGCATGATTCCTTGCTGTGGGACCTCTCTCCTCTGTCTGGGTGCTGGGTCCAAAATAACTGAAAGTGGCCTTCTCTAGTGGTGGGTGATATGACGCATGATTCCTCGCTGTGGGACCTCTCTCCTCAGTCTGGGTGCCTGGCCTAAATAACTGAAAGTGGCCTTCTCCAGTGGTGGGTGATATGACGCCTTATTCCTTGCTGTGGGACCTCTCTCCTCTGTCTGGGTGCTGGGCCGAAATAACTGAAAGTGGCCTTCTCCAGTGGTGGGTGATATGACGCATGATTCCTTGCTGTGGGACCTCTCTCCTCTGTCTGGGTGCTGGGCAGAAATAACTGAAAGTGGCCTTCTCCAGTGGTGGGTGATATGACGCATGATTCCTTGCTGTGGGACCTCTCTCCTCTGTCTAGGTGCTGGTTCCGAAATAACTGAAAGTGGCCTTCTCCAGTGGTGGGTGATATAACGCCTTATTCCTTGCTGTGGGACCTCTCTCCTCTGTCTGGGTGCTGGGTCCGAAATAACTGAAAGTGGCCTTCTCTAGTGGTGGGTGATATGATGCATGATTCCTTGCTGTGGGACCTCTCTCCTCGGTCTGGGTGCCTGGCCTAAATAACTGAAAGTGGCCTTCTCCAGTGGTGGGTGATATGACGCATGATTCCTTGCTGTGGGACCTCTCTCCAATTGATATTGGTTCATTTTTATTTATTTTATTTTAATTCATTTCCCTATACACATTTGTTTGCAGGGGATTTACCTACATTTTGCTGCCTTTTGCAGCCCTCTAGCCCTTTCCTGAAATATTTTACAGCCTTTTTAGTGCCTAAAAGTTCGGGTCCCCATTGACTTCAATGGGGTTCGGGATAAAGTTCGGGTTGAACTTCCAGGTGTTCGCTGATCTCTAGCAGCAACCACTCATTGGTCTGTTCTTCTATGCCCTTCCACAGCTCCTGTGCAGTGTGGGGTTTGTCCCCCAAACACATGAGTTTTAAAACCACCTGCTGACTTTTACCCCTGGCTGTGTTGAAGTTGGTGGTGAAGGTCTTTCACTGACTGGATGAGGAGGTGGTAGAAGAGGAGAAGGAGGAAGCCGAGTAGGAGGAGGCGGCAACAGGAGGCAAAGAATAATGCCCTACGATCCTCTGTGGTGGAAGGACATGAGCCAAACCGCTATCCACCTCGGGCCCAGCCACCACTACATTTATTCAGTGTGCAGTTAGGGAAATAAAGCGTCCCTGCCCGTGCTTTCTGGTCCATGTATCTGTGGTTATGTGGACCTTGCCACAGATGGCGTTGCGCAGTGCACATTTGATTTTATCCTCCACTTGGTTGTGCAGGGAAGGGACGTCTCGCCTGGAAAAGTAGTGGCGGCTGGGAACGACGTACTGTGGGACAGCCACCGCCATCAGCTGTTTGAAATAGTCCATGTCCACCAGACAGAATGACAGCATTTCAAAGGCCAGTAATTTTGAAATGATGGCATTCAGGGCCAGGGATCAAGGGTGGGTAGGTGGGTATTTCCTCTTTCTTTCCAGTGTTTGGGAAATGGACAGCTGAACGCTTGCGTGTGACATGGTGGAGATGCTTGGTGATGATGATAGAGGTGGTGGTGTTGGTGGCACATACTCTGTTTGCTGGATGGCAGGTGCCACTGTGACTCTAGAGGTGGAGGAAGAGGCAGAGACAGCAGCAGAAGAGGAAGCAGGAGGAGCCTGAGACCTTTCTTGGTTTTTAAGGTGTTTACTCCACTGCAGTTCATGCTTTGCATGTAGATGGCAGGTCATGCAGTTTGTGCTCAGGTTTAGAATGTTTGTGCCTCGCTTCAGGCTCTGATGGAACAACGTGCAAACCACTCGTGTTTTATCGTCAGGACATTGTCTGAAGAACTGCCACGCCAATGAACTCCTTGGAGCTGGCTTTGGTGTGCTAGGTCCCTGGGTGCGGTGGGCAGTAACAGACGTACTGTCTCAGGGACGGCCGCTGGCGCAGAACGGCCATGTCCTCTCCCAGCAACAGGAGCTCAACCAACACCACCACGACCATGTCCACGTCCCTTATTTAATGTTCTCCTCATTATTTGCGTTCAGCCACCAAACTAACAGATGGTTTATCTCAGGTGTCAATTTAACTGCCAAAAGTCAACAATTAAGTTCACTAACAGTAAGGCCTCTTTCACACTTGCGTTGTTCCTTTCCGTCCTAGAGTTCCGTCCTCGGGGCTCTAAGACGGAAAGATACTGATCAGGATTATCCCAATGCATTCTGAATGGAAAGAAATCCGTTCAGGATGCATCCGGATGTCTTCAGTTCAGTATTCAAACGTTTATTTTCCGTTGAAAAATCCGCAGCATGCTGCGGATTTTCCTCTGGCCAAAAATACTAAAGGCATGCGCAGGACGGATCGGAATTAATGCCCATTTAAAAGCATTAATCCGGATCCGACTTTAAGCTAACGTCGCTTTCGCGAATCGCCGGATCCAATGTTTAGCTTTCTGAATGGTAACCATGGCAGACAGGACGCTACTAAAGTTCCGGCTGCCATGGAAAGTAGTGGGGAGCAGTGGAGAAGCTACTTACCAGTGCGGCTCGGGCGCTCCACAATGACGTCACAGCGCCCTACGTCGCACGGATCATGTGATCCATGCGACGTAGGGGCGCTGTGATGTAATTGTGGAGCGCCCCGGGAGCCGCACGAATGGTAAGTAGCTTCTCCACTGCTCCCCACTACTTTTCCATGGCAGCCGGAACTTTAGAACAACCAACTATGTAAATGCAGAGTTCCACAGGTTACTTAAAATGACTGAAATACAGGGTAGGCCTCAGATCTACTATGTAGCACAAAATCAGTGTTTATTGCAAAAATTATAAAACAGGTTTATCAGTGTTATACAAACGTGCTCTGTGACACAACAGTACGGGTTTATTCCCCCAAATACAGAAATGCAGTATGTCACCCCAAAAATTATAAAACAGGTTTTTCAGCGTTGTATGCAAAAGTGCTCTGTGGCACAACAGTACGGGTTTATTCCGCTAAATACAGAAATGAAGGTCTTTCACTGACTGGATGAGGAGGTGGTAGAAGAGGAGAAGGAGGAAGCCGAGTAGGAGGAGGCGGCAACAGGAGGCAAAGAATAATGCCCTACGATCCTCTGTGGTGGAAGGACATGAGCCAAACCGCTATCCACCTCGGGCCCAGCCACCACTACATTTATTCAGTGTGCAGTTAGGGAAATAAAGCGTCCCTGCCCGTGCTTTCTGGTCCATGTATCTGTGGTTATGTGGACCTTGCCACAGATGGCGTTGCGCAGTGCACATTTGATTTTATCCTCCACTTGGTTGTGCAGGGAAGGGACGTCTCGCCTGGAAAAGTAGTGGCGGCTGGGAACGACGTACTGTGGGACAGCCACCGCCATCAGCTGTTTGAAATAGTCCATGTCCACCAGACAGAATGACAGCATTTCAAAGGCCAGTAATTTTGAAATGATGGCATTCAGGGCCAGGGATCAAGGGTGGGTAGGTGGGTATTTCCTCTTTCTTTCCAGTGTTTGGGAAATGGACAGCTGAACGCTTGCGTGTGACATGGTGGAGATGCTTGGTGATGATGATAGAGGTGGTGGTGTTGGTGGCACATACTCTGTTTGCTGGATGGCAGGTGCCACTGTGACTCTAGAGGTGGAGGAAGAGGCAGAGACAGCAGCAGAAGAGGAAGCAGGAGGAGCCTGAGACCTTTCTTGGTTTTTAAGGTGTTTACTCCACTGCAGTTCATGCTTTGCATGTAGATGGCAGGTCATGCAGTTTGTGCTCAGGTTTAGAATGTTTGTGCCTCGCTTCAGGCTCTGATGGAACAACGTGCAAACCACTCGTGTTTTATCGTCAGGACATTGTCTGAAGAACTGCCACGCCAATGAACTCCTTGGAGCTGGCTTTGGTGTGCTAGGTCCCTGGGTGCGGTGGGCAGTAACAGACGTACTGTCTCAGGGACGGCCGCTGGCGCAGAACGGCCATGTCCTCTCCCAGCAACAGGAGCTCAACCAACACCACCACGACCATGTCCACGTCCCTTATTTAATGTTCTCCTCATTATTTGCGTTCAGCCACCAAACTAACAGATGGTTTATCTCAGGTGTCAATTTAACTGCCAAAAGTCAACAATTAAGTTCACTAACAGTAAGGCCTCTTTCACACTTGCGTTGTTCCTTTCCGTCCTAGAGTTCCGTCCTCGGGGCTCTAAGACGGAAAGATACTGATCAGGATTATCCCAATGCATTCTGAATGGAAAGAAATCCGTTCAGGATGCATCCGGATGTCTTCAGTTCAGTATTCAAACGTTTATTTTCCGTTGAAAAATCCGCAGCATGCTGCGGATTTTCCTCTGGCCAAAAATACTAAAGGCATGCCGCAAGGACGGATTAATGCCCATTTAAAAGCATTAATCCGGATCCGACTTTAAGCTAAACGTCGTTTCGGCGAATCGCCGGATCCAATGTTTAGCTTTCTGAATGGTAACCATGGCAGACAGGACGCTACTAAAGTTCCGGCTGCCATGGAAAAGTAGTGGGGAGCAGTGGAGAAGCTACTTACCATTCGTGCGGCTCCCGGGGCGCTCCACAATGACGTCACAGCGCCCCTACGTCGCACGGATCATGTGATCCATGCGACGTAGGGCGCTGTGATGTACTGTGGAGCGCCCGAGCCGCACGAATGGTAAGTAGCTTCTCCACTGCTCCCCACTACTTTTCCATGGCAGCCGGAACTTTAGAACAACCAACTATGTAAATGCAGAGTTCCACAGGTTACTTAAAATGACTGAAATACAGGGTAGGCCTCAGATCTACTATGTAGCACAAAACCAGTGTTTATTGCAAAAATTATAAAACAGGTTTATCAGTGTTATACAAACGTGCTCTGTGACACAACAGTACGGGTTTATTCCCCCAAATACAGAAATGCAGTATGTCACCCCAAAAATTATAAAACAGGTTTTTCAGCGTTGTATGCAAAAGTGCTCTGTGGCACAACAGTACGGGTTTATTCCGCTAAATACAGAAATGCAGTATGCCTCCCCAAAAATTATAAAACAGGTTTTTTCACCGTTGTATGGAAACATGCTCTGTGGCACAACAGTACGGGTTTATTCACCCAACTACAGAAATGCAGTATGTCACTGCAAAATTCTAAAACATTTTTTTCAGCGTTGTTCAGTTCCAAGGACACTTGCTAAAATGGCCGCCGACCCCCACCTCAGTAACAGACGGATTAAAAATTATTTTGCAATATCACTGGGCTCAGGGCTGGGTACAAATATGTAGCATACCACCCTCAATAATTGCTGTAGTTTGAAGATTTAACACCACCAAGTTCAAAAGATTTCTTCCTTAATCTCTCCCTCACAGCAGCAGCAACCTGTCCCTACACTAAGAGCAGCAGAGTGATGTGCGGCGCTATGTGACTCCAGCCTATATAGAGGCTGGGTCACATGCTGCACTTAGCCAATTACAGCCATGCCAATAGGAGGCATGGCTGTGATAGCTTCTTAGGGAAAAGTAGTGAACAGCTTGTTGATTGGCTGCCCTGCAGCCTTTCAAAAAGCGTGAAGAAATCGCCGAACAATGAACCTGAACTTTTACGGAAATGTTTGGGTTAGGGTCCGGGTGCGGAAAACCTTAAAGTTCAGTATGAACCCGAACTATACAGTTTGGGTTTGCTCAACTCTACTAATGTCACATTTTTTTAATGACCTTACAACTGTTTCATCCTTCATTGACTGCCATGATGTTTTCACCAACTCGCAAACTGATAGTGTGTGTGAAAGTGGGCCTCTGCATTTGTCCTGTAGGTGTTAGATCATTATTACCAGCAGTCACCCATTTGTTCCACTCTTCTAACATAAAAATTTGTGTACTTGGTTTACTGATGAGTCTTCACTTCTTTAACCACCTCCCGACCACCTAACGCAGGGATGCATCCTGCGGGCGGCCGGGATACTCCTCGTTGACGCATGGGCGTGTCATCTCCCGAGACACGAGATGATGCGCTGATGCCGCCCGCGCTTGCGCAGTGTGCAGCGATAAAAGTTGCAGAAGAAGTTGGTCATCAGTCTGCCAGCCAATGATCAGCGCTGGCAGGAATGAAAAATCGAATGAAAAGCCATATAACACATTATATTTATAAATATAATGTGTTAAATGGCTTCTGTGCTCTCTGCTGGGTCCTTTTTTGTCGGTTGGTCCCAGCAGAGAGCACATGTGACTATGAGTACACCAAGCACTACACTTTAACTTTAGATCACCCCCCCCCCATCACCCCAATTAACCCCTTGATCACCCCTGTCAATCACTAGTGAAAGGGAAAAAAGTGATCAGTGTAAACTGTCACTTTTTTATTGGTAACTTAGGCCGGTTTTACCATCTGTAACACAGTTTTAAGAATGTCAGTTCCCTACAAAATGAGGCAAATCAACCATTGGATTGCAGATGCCTCCATATAGAAATGTATGGATCTTTTACATTTTTATGATTCTTGAGTTGTTTGTTTACATTTTTAACAATTTGTGATTATTACAGGTAAAACCGTCCCCTCTGTCCGCCACCGCAAAAGAAAAGCGGAGGACATTGAGGTGTCCACGGAGGAGGAGGAGACGGAGGAACAGCCAGGACCCTCCACCCTCACAGCGGCCCATCCACCACCGGAAGTGGTGACAATGGAGGAGGCGAGTGCTGACCTCAATATTGTGGAGGTCGAGGTTGAGGAGGAGGCTGGACCGTCCCAGCCACCAGAATCGCCCCCACATCCTGAAGAGGAGGAGGAAGAGGTCGTATACACGCCTCACCAGGAGGGTAAATATGTGCACACACCAATATAAATCGGAACACAAAACATATTCAAAAATATCACACGATCCCTGAACAATAGCAGACCTTAGTTAACATGGCTGCCCGTTTAGCTAAGCAGGTTTTGCACCTCATTTCCAAAGCGATTATGCCTGGGGACGGTTTTTGTTGGTCTGCAATAGTACGTCCCTGTTAAGGGAGCACCCAGGAATTTTGCATAGTGGGGTCGGAATAAAAAAGCTACGGCAATTGTTATCAGCCCCTCCTACATATAATAGGCCACTCCCAACAAACAATGTACAGCTGAAATTATATTGTTGAGGATGAAGGTAAGAGTCTTACCCTCATCCTACATAGACGCACTTTACTCAGTATTCAGGGCCCCGACATAAAGCTCCTGTACTTACACTCACACTGTCCCCCTCATGTTAAAAGAGGAGTGGAGGAGGAGAAGCTGCGCGATTTTAACGGAGTGTAGGTCCGGGTGGGGGTACAGAGAGCTCCTCCGCTCTCCTCCCTCCCCAGATCCTAGTAATCATGCTCCCTTCAGCCCCCAGTAGCAGTAGTAAAGCTCACCATAATGTAGTAGTAATACTTTTCCTTATAATATAACAATAAATCAAATAACCCTGCTTAGTGCCCACAGTTCAGCTAATGTCCCTATAATGTATGCCAGTATAAAATACCCCTATATAGTGCCCCAGTAAATGACCCCATAATTCTCCACTGCCCAATAATGCCCCCAAATAATGTTCCTATAGTGCCACCAGATGCCCCATATTAATTAATTTGCCCCATACTGCAATCCATTTATTTGCTGGGCTTCTACCAGCACATAGGCCTGAAGCCTATAGTGGTGATAGGCGGCGGGGCAGTGAACGATGCGCTCCCGTGCCCGCTGCAGCCTAATTAGAACCAGGGCCGTGCCGCCTACGGCGGTCGATAGCGGCCCTGGAGGATAAAAAAAACAAAAACAATTTAATGGTTCTAGGGGGTCCAGACCTGTTGGACCACCCCCTGGGTGCGCCACTGTCCCTGTGCATCAAGTCATGTCCCACTATGACGTACTATTGTGTTCTGGCCGTTAAGTGGTTAAAATGCCAACAATGAGGGGAAAACAGAAACTACAGTAATAGAAAACAATATAATTGCAACCAAACTCTGTAAACTACCAAAAACCAAATAACATTATGACCCGAACTCTCACAAAGTAAACCAAAATATTAGTAACATAAAAACCTATAGCTACTGAGTTAAGATTTAAATAGGCGGTTTTTAAACTCATACTCCACACTAAGCACTAATTGTCTTGTAACCTGAATTGCAGTAATTGTTTGTTTGTTTATTTATTTATTTTTACAGTTGTGAACAAGTGTGTCCGCCAAATGGCCAGGATGGAGCGGGAGTACAGGAGGGAGATGGAGGAGGTGGCCAAGCAGCAGCGGCGGCTGTTGCGAAAGATGCAGGAGATGGATAGGAGGCATCTCCGTGAAATGGCCAAGATGAGGGAGCTGCTGGCCCGGCTAAAAAAATTGCCATAGAGGCCTATTGTACTTATTTTTTTCAATAATGTTATTTATAAATAGTTTATTAACTGTTATAACTTGTGCTTTCGTTTTTTCTAATGTTATGTTACGGTGTAATTTTATAACTTAGTTGTAAGGCCTCTTCAGTCTAGGGTCAGACTCATCTGGATCAGGACAGACAGTAGTAGGCACACGGTAAGGCTCCATTCACACGACCGTATGTTGTCCGCAAAACGGATCCGTGTCCGCAAAAACGGAATGCAATCCGTTTTTTTGCGGACACGGATCTGTTTTTTGCGGACAACATACGGTCGTGTGAATGGAGCCTAACACTGTAGTATAAGGCCCACACATAACTCAGCAGTGTCAGGACATACAGAAGCAAGTATTGTTAACGGTGAAGTATGAAGCCCACACCATCTGCTGTTAGACGTAATCCAGCGTGTGTGCGGTGCTGATCATGTATGGGTGGGAAGAGCGGTGGTACACCCTCATCCTCCTCCATCACCTCCAAAAGCTTCCTGCATTGCCTTCCCCAAGATGTCCCACTCACAGTCGCTGTCTAACAAGAGCAGGGAGGATTCCAGGGGTTGGTCCTGCAGGAGGCGGAGAGCAGCAGTTGCTTCTGCTCAGAGCCGGGCCAGAGGACTCTGTGGCACAGTATTGTGCCACTAGAGCCACAACTGCCTCGCCACCCTGAGAGGTATCGGCGGGCGCCTGCTAAGAGCCAAAAATCAATGAGTTGTATGATCAAGAAATACACACCCGCACTGACCGTCCCTTTATTTTTGATCTCCATAGTAACCGCCCATTTAACAGCGCCCATATGTTTAATAGTGGCCCCTGCCCCCATGCATGTAGCAGTGTAGTTGTGGCATTATCTGACTCAATATTTTAGGAGTCTCAGGACATGCAAAGTGGCAAAACCTTGGATCAGTTGTTATGGTAACCAGTCCAGGAGTAGGACCCGCGAGCTTCTAGTGGCTGACATGTGACCGTGTAAATGGCAGTTGCCAGCCTTGTATTGACTGTAATGGATGTCATTTTTGGGAATAGCGCTGAAACGGTACGTCCTAGAGAGCAGAGACCCACGCAAGTATTGATTCCATGTACTAAGGGATGTGTACACCAAGTATCGTTGAAATCGATGGTTGCATGTTTGAGTATTTGTGGAACATACACAGATGCATACATACATACAGTATATATCTATGTGTGTATATATATATATATATATATATATATATATATACACTCACCTAAAGAATTATTAGGAACACCATACTAATACGGTGTTGGACCCCCTTTTGCCTTCGGAACTGCCTTAATTCTACGTGGCATTGATTCCACAAGGTGCTGATAGCATTCTTTAGAAATGTTGGCCCATATTGATAGGATAGCATCTTGCAGTTGATGGAGATTTGAGGGATGCACATCCAGGGCACGAAGCTCCCGTTCCACCACATCCCAAAGATGCTCTATTGGGTTGAGATCTGGTGACTGTGGGGGCCATTTTAGTACAGTGAACTCATTGTCATGTTCAAGAAACCAATTTGAAATGAATCGAGCTTTGTGACATGTTCATTATCCTGCTGGCCATCAGAGGATGGGTACATGGTGGTCATGAAGGGATGGACATGGTCAGAAGCAATGCTCAGGTAGCACGGGGCATTTAAACTATGGCTAATTGGCACTAAGAGGCATAAAGTGTGCCCAGAAAACATCCCCCACACCATTACACCACCACCACCAGCCTGCACAGTGGTAACAAGGCATGATGGATACATGGTCTGGCACCAACAACCATGCCACGCTCAAAATTGCTTAAATCACCTTTCTTTCCTATTCTGATTTCAGGAGATTGTCTGGACCAGGACCACACCCCTAAATGCATTGAAGCAACTGCCATGTGATTGGTTGACTAGATAATTGCATTAATGAGAAATAGAACCGGTGTTCCTAATAATTCTTTAGGTTAGTGTATATATATGAATAACGCCAGGGCGTAGCTATATGGGGTGCAGAGGTAGCAGTTGCTAACGGGCCCAGGAGCCTGAGGGGGCCCAAAGACCCTTGTGCCGCATAAGAAGACACTGGTATTACGCTGGGTTCACACTTGGGTGTTTTACAGTGCGTTGAAATGCGCTGTAAAACGCTCAACAGGTGAAAAACCATGTTTCCCTATGGGCATGGTTCTCACCTGAGCGTTTTACAGCGCGTTTGAAAGAGCTGTAAAACACTCTACGCCCAAAGAAGTACAGGATCTTCTTTGGGGCGTAGCGTTGCGCGTCCCCCATAGGGATATATAGCGCAAACACGCGCTCGACGCGCAATTTTTACTTTAATTTTCGCAATGCGAAAATAGAAGTAAAGATCACACGTCGATGCGCTGCGAGCGGACGCGCTGGTGTGAACCCAGCGTTATAGAAAGTGCATGCTAGTCAAGTTACACCTCTGGCCAAGGGCGTAACTATAGGGGAAGCGGCTGATTTGGTGCCCAAACTCAGTAGGGGCCCACCCAGGTATTGTCAGGGTCCTCTCAACAGTATTATACAATGATATTATATACAAAAACAATGTACGAAATGGACGGAGGAGCTTCCGGGTCTCATCGCAGAGAGCGATTGTGACTAGCCAAAGGAGAGGGGGTTGCGTAGAAGTTTGTGGGGGGCAGTTGTGGGGGGTAGGAGGGCCCATTCAAAAATTTGCTGTGGGGCCCAGTCCTTTCTCATTACGCCACTGAATAACGCTATACTCTACATATTCGCTCTCAGTCAAAAAGCGGGAAGGAATCATGTGTGGTCACACTCTGGCCAAATCAAATAAAAAAATAAAAATTACAACTATTCTAAAATAGAAATATATATCATTATATTCAATATAATGCTATATATTTTCAGAATATTCGCGAATATTCTATGACACGAAAAAAATGCACAAGGAAAGATGCCTATAGACAGCTAAGTTTGTATTCGCAATGAAAGAATATAGAAAAAGTGGCAAAGTAATATTATCGCATATGCGAATAAAAACTTGGTCTCTATAGTCAACTTTCCTATTATGTGGCTTATCGAATATGGAGAATATAGCACTAAGTTTTTGTTACGCAATGCGATAATATTATCGAATATGGAGAATAGTATTAGGATCATATGCGATAATATTACTTAAGTTACTACTACCTTTTTTTAATAAATATAGTATAATTATTATACTTGATAATCATTATAATTATTTGATTTATTTAAAAAAAAGTGGCAATTTGGCAAAAGTAATATAATCGCATAGCGAATTAAACAAAGCTGTAGTCAGTCAACTTTCCTATTTGATTGCTAGAATTAGCGAAGTGAATAGGTTGCTGAAACGAAGATGTAAAATACTTTGTTATCTTCGTTTTGAGGAATATGACGAATACATTCGTCATATTCACTATTCGCTAATTCTACCAAGCCAACCATAAACTTCCGTGCTCATGGAGCGTCCCCATCACCATGGGAACGTCTCCATATACTAAAATGTACTGTCGGATTTGAGGAATTACGTTAAAATCGCAATGCGATTAATTCAAGTTATATTAATCGCATTGCGATTTCAACTTAGAGCTGGGTTTATAATGGGTCAGCTTGCTAGAATGAACGAAGTTAACGAATATGGAATATAGCACTGCAGCAGTGCTAAGTTGAATTCGCAATGCGATTAATTTAACTTGAAGTAATCGCATTGCGATTTCAACTTAGCACTGCTAGTGCTATATTCCATATTCGTTGTTAATATTCTAGCCTGTGTAAGATAGCAGCTAAGTTGTAATCGCAATGCGATTAATATAACTTGAATTAATCGCATTGCGATTTTAACGTAATTCCTCAAATCCGACAGTACATTTTAGTATATGGAGACGTTCCCATGGTGATGGGGACGCTCTATGAGCACGGAAGTCGGCAGAAGGGGCAACGGGCACTGACGAGGAGCCAGGAAGCCAGGAATCCTCAGGACAGGTAAGAACTACTTTTGGGAAGTGGGAAAGAAAAAAATATAACTAAAAAAAAACAAAAAAAAAAAACGAATATTCGAAATAGCGAATTTATAGCGCTATATTCGAAATATTCGCGAATTAGCGAAGTGCCGATATTCGCTAAAAAAATTCGCTATTCGAATATTCGCGCTCAACACTAACCTGCACCACCGCAGTGACAATTTTTTTATTTTTTTATCACTGCACAATAAATACACAAGCGCTGCGGTGATAAAAAAAAAATCAGTTTTGATATTTTTTTGCAATCGCAGCAGCTTCCAGTACTTCGCTAGCCTCCCATTTGTAAGACAGGCTTGCTTTTTTTCTTGGGTAGTCTCAGGGAATACCCCCTAAATTTAGTTGTCCAAATGGCAAGGAAGGGGTATTCGTCTGAAGAGGCCTACAGGCTTCTGAACCAGTCGAATGAGGAATCGACGAATCCAGCGGGTCAGAATACGAACCTCTAGAAAGCAGTGGTAGTCTGACCCAAAGTTCGGACGATGAGGTTGAGGTCCCTGATACCACCAGGCGTACTTGGCTCCGTGTTGCTAGACCACAGGTTGCACAGGATCCGCTTCAAGGGCAGCAGAGTGGGGCTGGCGCTGTCGGATTACGTGGTGAGGCATACACCAGCAGCGCAGCACATCCTGGACCTAGTACCAGCACTGCCGTAGAACATGGTGAAGTGGCGAGCACCAGAAGGGCAGTTGAAGCTGGTACAGTGGCACGTGCAGTAGTTCCCCGTCGCAGCCACTGCACAGACAGGCCCATAGAGCCCCTAGAGTCACTGAGGTGCAGGCAAACCCTGATTGGCAGCCCCCATCTTCAGCCGCACCAGTAGTTCCCCCTTTCACCGCCCAGTCAGGAGTTCGGGTTGAGACAGCTCAGATTGGATCGGCACTGGGGTTTTTGAGCTGTTCTTCACTGCGGAGCTCTTTGACCTAGTCGTGGCAGAAACAAACCGGTATGCCACTCAATTTATAACCGCCAACCCGGGAAGCTTTTATGCCCAGTCTTTCCGGTGGAAACCCGTCCAAGTTTCCAAAATTAAAACTTTTCTGGGCCTTCTCCTCAACATGGGCCTAACCAAAAAGCATGAATTGCGGTCATATTGGTCCACGAACCCAATTCATCACATGCCCATGTACTCTGCTGCCATGTCCAGGACACGATTTGAGACCATCCTGCATTTCCTGCACTTTAGTGACAACAGCACCTCTCGTCCCAGAGGCCACCCAGCTTTTGACCGGCTCCACAAAATTTGGCCCTTCATAGACCACTTTAACACCAAATTTGCAGATTTGTATACCCCTGAGCAAAACATCTGCATAGATCAGTCCCTATGGGGTCAAATTGTATAAGTTCTGTGAAAGGGCCACAGGCTATACGTACAAATTTTGCGTCTATGAGGGTAAAGATCAGACCCTGGAGCTGGTCGGTTGCCCTGACTACCTGGGGAGCAGTGGGAAGACAGTCTGGGACTTGGTGTCACCTTTATTTGGCAAGGGGTACCACCTTTATGTGTAGAATTTCTACACAAGTGTGCCCCTCTTCAGGCATTTGTTCCTAGAACAGATTGGCTCCTGAGGCACCACGCAAATTAGTCGCCGGGGCTTCCCCAAATGGCTCGTTACCACCCGTCTTGCAAGGGGGGAGAGGGCTGCCTTGTGTAACGAAGAAAGCTTGCGGTGAAATGGAGAGACAAGCGTGACGTTTACATGCTCTCCTCCATTCACACAGACACGACAATACTAATTGAACGGGCAACCAGTGTCATTGAAAAGCCCCTCTCGGTCCACGACTATAATTTGCTCATGGGAGGGGTGGACTTCAATGACCAGATGTTGGCTCCTTATTTACTCTCCCACAGGACCAGACGCTGGTATAAGAAGGTGTCTGTATACCTAATTCAATTGGCTATATATAATAGTTTTGTTATCTACAGTAAAGATGTCGTGTCTGTAGCAGGAGTAGAATAAGGCGTGACACCCGCTATTTCTGTCCTGACTGCCCTGACAACCCTGCCCTATGCTTAGGAGAGTGTTTCCGGAAGTACCACACTCAGGTACACTTAGGGACGTAGGGACCGCAGGACACAGGTAGATTTTACACAAGGGTCTCTCAGGATACTAGGTTTTGAGAGATCCTAACACACAGAGGTGCTAGTGTGCTACTGCAGATATGTGAATCGGTAGAAACCTCTCCTTTCACTTGGGATAAAGTGCATCAGGGCTGTCTTTAACAAGGGGCAAAGGGGCAGCTGCCTCGGGCCCAGTTGCTCCTGGGGGCTCAAGGCAGCTGCCTCTTGAGCCCTGCTAGCCACTGTCCCGGGTGTCAGGCTGTCAGCTACACAGGGGTGCTGCCATGCCATGCCTGCCGGCACTCCAGTCAGCGTACTGTGAGAGCTGTGATTCTCTAGGACCTTAGAGACATCATCACCATGTGACCAGTAACCTAGCAATATTACTGGTCACATGGCTATGAGGTCATCAAGGTCCTTTCTACCAGTGTTGCTGTAGAAGTTTTGTTTAACTGTGAAGCTTTTTTTGTGAAGATTACATCAGAAAAAGGTGACAGGGGCTGTTATGCTAATATACTGTAAACTACTGTATAGTGGGTTGCTGTATAGTGTGGGGTGCTGTATAGTGTGGGGGCTGTATACTGTGGGGGCCTGTATACTGTGGGTGCTGTATATTGTGGAGTGCTATACTGCTGTACTGTATAGTGTGGGGGGCTGTATACTGTGGGGGGCTGTATACTGTATAATGTGGGTGCTGTATATTGTGAAGTGCTATACTGCTGTACTGTATACTGTGGGGGGCTGTATACTGTGGGTGCTGTATATTGTGGAGTGCTATACTGCTGTACTGTATAGCGTGGGGGGCTGTATATTGTGGGGGGATATATACTGTGGGTGCTGTATATTGTGGAGTGCTATACTGCTGTACTGTATAGTGTGGGGGGCTGTATACTGTGGGGGCCTGTATACTGTGGGTGCGGTATAATGTGGAGTGCTATACTGCTTAACTGTATAGTGTGGGGGGCTGTATACTGTGGGTGCTGTATATTGTGGAGTGCTATACTGTATATTGTGGGGTGCTGTATTGTGTATAATTTGGGGTGCTGTATATGGTGAGGTGCTATACTGCTCTACTGTATACTGTGAGGGGTTGTATACTGTGGGCTGCTATACTGCTCTACCATATACTGTGGGGTACTGTATGCTGTGGGGTACTGTATAGTGTGGGGTGCTGTATACTGTGGGGTAGGGTTCCTAGCACTTAGCTGACCAAGCACAGAGTGCTGTTCATTGTATAGTGGCTGTACTTGGTATGGCAGCCCAAGCCCATTCACACGAATGGGACTGAGTTGCATATAGGCCATGTGACCGTTGAAGGTGACATCACTGGCCTAGAAAGAGGACGCTTTATGATATTCCCATTTTATACAATGTGGTGTTTAATCATTGGTTTCTGTCATTTATCAACAATCGTGGAAAGGAAAATGTAGCAGAGGTGTAGGGAAGTAAAAATCGAATATACTCATACATCCAAATGTATGTGGAGTACATAAAAGCAGTTAGGAATATAGTTCTATTCATAAGGACCTCATTACCTATCTTCTGACATTCTAACACTAAGACATCTGTGGGGTCGGTAAGCTAAGCCCTCTATGGATTCCCAGAAATACAGTGCATAACACAGTAAAATGCCTTAATCTGTCACTAGTTTTATGGTATTCTAACTAAGGGTAACATAAACTAGTGACAGATCCCCTTAGCAAAATACTGGGTCCCTTTCTTTAATTGACTCAGCCATTTTGCCAAAATATTGTACTGAACAGCTCCAGCACATAATGAGGAGTCCTGTTTTTTCCCGCCCACCTGCTGCTGGTTCAGTAGAAAATCTGCCAATCAGAGGCAGGTGGGCGGGGAGAGTGGTGAGCTCATGAATATCAGGACTCATTGGCATGTGCTGGAGCTGTTAGGATTTAAAAGTGAAGGCAGCAGAAAACTGCTGACAGATTCCCTTTAAAGCGACCCTTTGGTTCAAAAAAAGAATTCACATTAACTGGGGCAGAAACAGTGCTGTTACCTGGTGTCCTCCTTTTCATCTTTTTAGCTACAGATCCTTCAGTTCTTGGGCTCCTTTTCTGTCATCCAAGATGGCTGCACCCCTTCTCAAACGACCTGATGCATACTGTGCATCTATAGTCCATGACACACCATCCTGCTGCCCTCGGATTGGCCATCACATCTCATGTGAACAGTACTGTCCAATCCAAGAATAAGGACGGACAGGCAGGAAGGGACTTGGGATACGGATCCAGAGTGTGCACCAGGCAGTCTGAGAAGGAGTGCGACCATCTTGGATGACAGAAAGGAGCCCGAAATTGGTGGATCTGCAACAGAGGGCATTTCCCAGTTAACTTTTTTTCTGGACATTCATTTTTTTTCCATTCAAGTAGAACTGGCTTAGTTGCCCATAGCAACCTATCAGATTCCACCTTTCATTTTTCACAGCTTCTTTGGAAAATGAAAGGTGGAATCTGATTGATTGCTGTGAGCAACTAAGCCAGTTCTACTTTACACCAGTTTGATAAATGACCTCAATAGAGTGCAACTGCAGTTGAAAAAATCAGTGGCAAAGTAACAACACAATTCACACATTTCCCATTGTGCACCAGCCCCGCCGGTTGCCGTTTTTTTTAGATGGGGAAAAAAGTCCTGCATGCATTTTCCATAAAAATAAAACAATCTCAGACGGAAATGGCTCAAACGGATGACAACTGATGCAACAGGATCAGTTTTTTCTGGGTAATTGTTCTGACGGGTCAGAGAATTAATCAGTGACTTCAATACAAACTTACCGCTGACACCCTTTCCACTCTGTCAGGGGGTCACTACTTGTCTCAGTGTGTAACAGAACGGGTTCTGTAGAAATCTATGTGGAATCAGCTGACGACGGTGTGAAAGGACTGCGCTCTTTCACTCTATAGTAGAATCTTGGGCCATTGCACAGTTCTTTATACCTGGCGCTAACATTGACCTGTAAGGCTGAGTTCACACTTGAGTTATTTGGTCAGTTTTGGCCCCGTAACTGACCAAATAAGTATAGTGTGAAGTGATTCTAAGAATGACTTCAGTCATTTGCGTGTCATACTGACTCACAGTACTGTTTCACTAGCATAGTGGACTCCCTATGCATGTTTCTCCAGTCACAGAGGGTTCTACACTACTATACAGGCTCTCAGCAGCCAGGAAATAGCAGTTTATTTAACCTGATTCGTCATGAATAAATTCAGATTGAATTGAATCTTTTTGGGATATTCGGTGAACCATCTGAATAGAATTTTTGAGAAATTCGCTCATCTGTAGTGATATTGTTTAAAAAATAAAAATCTGATAAAATTTTAGTTTAAGCAAATATATTTGCTGCATTTGTGGGAGGGGAGGCGGATCACAAGACTAGTTACATGCACCTGCGGGCCTAGGCTAGCTGATTGCTAGGCTATTTACAGGCTCCTGTGAGCCCAGGCTGACGCCGATTCAGCTGATTTCACTACCTCTGGGTCAGCTCTAGGATACAGCAGCATGGTGTGGAGGCTCCTTACGGCTGGACGATGGCAGAGTCTCTCAGGAAGGCACTGGTATTCATGGTAGGATCGGAATGGTTTGCACAGGACCCACGCTGTGGTCCGCGACATGTAGCGCAGCTGCATCGTGTGCAGGCTCATTCACGCCTGGGCAGCGACAAAGTGCCAGACGAGCGCTGGCATTCACTGTAGAATCACACTTGTTGGCATGAGACCCACACTGCGGTATGTGATTCGTAATACTCTGGGATGAAGCAAAGTTGGGCGCTAATGGTCAAGTGACTGTTGTTAGTATTTTGTCCAGCTGTTTGGGATTGTTGGGGGCTATTGCATATAGTTATTGGTGTTGCATGCGCCTAGAGTAGGTATGGTCGCGTGTTTTCTGATATCTGTATCATACGGGACACGTGTCTCCAAGCTACACACGCTGCGTTTAAGCGATGGTATTACGTAGTTATCTCTCTGGAAGGGTCGTGTATCAAGGGTCGTAAAGAAAAAAAAAAAAAAGTTAATGTTTCTGTCACTGTTGTACATGTGGGGCGCACGTCCGCAGTTGCGCCAGACACGCAAGGTGTTGGTGAATGTGTATCAGTAGCCCATACGTGGGGCCACTAGCAGGTTGTTAAAGGCGCCTGTATTTGAGTGCTGATGCTCTGGAACACGAGGGGTGTTGTGGTGACCATCATTAAAAAAAAAAAAAAAAAAATCCTGCAGCATTACGTGGAGGTTCATTCGCACCTGGGCAATTGCAGAAGGTGCCAGGCGAGTACTGGCATTCACCGTGGGATCGGACTTGGTTACACGGTCTGTGACTTGTAGCGCTCTGGGGCGAAGGGGGTTGGGCACTAATGATCATGGCTAGGTTCGTTACCTGCAAAGGCTACGTCTGTGTGTCTGCATTGACATTTTGTCCTATACTCCATTCACTACCAGAGCTGCGTTCATGCTTCTGTTGTATCACGTTAATACTCTACTCGCTTTAGATTGCATTCATACGGCTGCTTTATATCATGCTTAAACTCAGAGCTGCGCCCATACCATGTGTTGGGCACTACTCACATCCAGAGCTGCAGTCACCCATCTGTTCTTACACCATGCGTTATACACTGCTTCTGCCTATAGCTACATTTTCCTTTTATTTATTTTTGACATCATGGTTAAGCCAGTATTTTCACTAGGACAGTCTGCACACCGCTCTGACACTGCTCTCCCGATAAACATAATAGCTGCGTTCTTTCAGGCTTGCTTGTTTTCTCGTTGGTTGTTACAATCCAAAGGCCTACTTCTACTTTTTCTGTTCATTTAAAAAAATTAAAAAAAAAAATGTAAAAAAAAAAAAAAAAAGAAATAAAAAATATAAAAAAAAAAAAATTTTCAGCGGTCAGTGGCCCAATTGGAGTACGTTTCATACTATGTTTTACAAATCCTTTATTTGTCAAGATAAGGGTCCTCTCTTAGCGAATTGTTAGGCCTCTGGCTTCGTTGTCTCCCGTCTGTTCAAATTCACGGATGGTTATGTTTATTTATGCACGTGGTTCGCTTCACTAAAGTCTATGCATATCCCATCGGGTCTGGCTCATATTTAATTTCTTATCGTCACTGTATAGTCATTCAGTTCAGTCTCTTGGCTTCGAGGGGTCTCATGGCTTCGGGGGGCCTGATGATCGCTTCGGCCTCATGGCTCCGGGTGGCTCTTTGACCGTCCTTCATGTTGTTCGTTAGGGGTACCATATGGTCGTAGGGTTTTAGCGTCTTAGGTTCCCTGTCAGAGGGGTTCATGGTTACGCGAGTCATACTGGGGCCGCTAAAGTGCTTTATAAAAAAAATAATAATAATAAATCTGCCATTAGTCTCGCATGTATGGCTCCGCCATTAGTCTCCCACGCACGACTTCTCCGTTTGTTTACTCACATGACTCCGCCATTAGAGTCTCGCGCATGACTTCGCGATTCAGAGTTACACATATGACTCCGCCATTTGAGCCTCTTGCGCATGGCTTCTCCAAATAAGTGTTACACATATGACTCCGCCATTATAGTCTCTCAAGCAATGCTTCTCCGATTAAGTGTCCGCCATTAGAGTCCCTCTCGCATGGCTTCGCTGATTTAGTGTTTGACATATGACTTCGCCCTTAGAGTCTCTCACGCATGACACCGCCATTAGTCTCTCACGCATGGCCTCTCCGTTTATGTTTTACACACATGACTCCGCCGTTATAGTCTCTCATGCAATGCTTCTACAATTTAGTGTTACACATATGACTCCGCCATCAGTCTCTCACTCATGGCTTCTCCGATTTAGTGTTACACGTATGACTCCGCCATTAGAGTCTCTCACGCATGGCACTGCCATTAGAGTCTCTCACGCATAGCTTCTCCAATTAAGTGTCCGCCATTAGTCTCTCACGCATGGCACTGCCATTAGAGTCTCTCACTCATGGCTTCTCCGATTTAGTGTTACACGTATGACTCCGCCATTAGAGTCTCTCACGCATGGCACTGCCATTAGTCTCTCTCACGCATGGCTTCTCCAATTAAGTGTCCGCCATTAGAGTCTCTCAAGCATGGCTTCTCCGATTTAGTGTTACACGTATGACTCCGCCATTAGAGTCTCTCATGCATGGCACCACCATTAGTCTCTCACGCATGGCTTCTCCAATTAAGTTACACATATGTCTCCGCTATTAGTGTCTCTCACGCATGGCACTGCCATTAGAGTCTCTCACGCATGGTTTCTCCGGTTTAGTGTTACACGTATGACTCCGCCATTAGAGTCTCTCACGCATGGCACTGCCATTAGAGTCTCTCACGCATGGTTTCTCCAGTTAGTGTTTGACATTTGACCTCGCCATTAGTCTCTCACGCATGGCTTCTCCGATTCAGTGTTACACATATGACTCCGCTTTTAGAGTCCCTCACGCATGGCACTGCCATTAGAGTCTCTCACGCATGGCTTCTCCGATTTAGTGTTACACGTATGACTCCGCCATCAGTCTCCCGCGCATGGCTTCTCCAATTAAGTGTCCGCCATTAGTCTCTCACGCATGGCACTGCCATTAGAGTCTCTCACGCATGGCACTGCCATTAGAGTCTCACGCATGGCTTCTCCAATTACGTGTCCGCCATTAGAGTCTCTCAAGCATGGCTTCTCCGATTTAGTGTTACACGTATGACTCCGCCATTAGAGTCTCTCACGCATGGCACCACCATTAGTCTCTCACGCATGGCTTCTCCAATTACGTGTCCGCCATTAGAGTCTCTCAAGCATGGCTTCTCCGATTTAGTGTTACACATATGTCTCCGCTATTAGTGTCTCTCACGCATGGCACTGCCATTAGAGTCTCTCACGCATGGCTTCTCCAATTAAGTGTCCGCCATTAGAGTCTCTCACGCATGGCTTCTCCGATTTAGTGTTACACGTATGACTCCGCCATTAGAGTCTCTCACGCATGGCACTGCCATTAGAGTCTCTCACGCATGGCTTCTCCGATTAAGTGTCCGCCATTAGTCTCTCACGCATGGCACTGCCATTAGAGTCTCATGCGTGGCTTCTCCGATTTAGTGTTACACATATGACTCCGACATCAGTCTCCCGCGCATGGCTTCTCCAATTAAGTGTCCGCCATTAGAGTCTCTCACGCATGGCACTGCCATTAGAGTCTCTCACGCATGGCACTGCCATTAGAGTCTCTCACGCATGGCTCTGCCATTAGAGTCTCACGCATGGCTTCTCCAATTAGGTATTGCACATATGACTCTGCCATGTGTCTCCCACGCATGGCTTCTCCGATTTAGTGTTACACATATGGCTCCGCCATCAGTCTCTCACGCATGGCTTCTCCATTTAAGTGTCCGCCATTAGAGTCTCTCACGCATGGCTTATCTCATTAAGTGTTTTCATATGACTTCGCCATTAGAGTCTCTCACGCATGGCCTCAGTTTGTTTTACTCACATGACTCCGCCATTAGAGTCTCTCACGCATGGCACCGCCATTAGTCTTTCGCGCATGGCTTATCCCATTAGGTGTTTGACATATGACTTCGCCATTAGAGTCTCTCACGCATGGCACCGCCATTAGAGTCTCTCACGCATGGTTTCTCCAGTTAGTGTTTGACATTTGACCTCGCCATTAGTCTCTCACGCATGGCTTCTCCGTTCATATTTTACACACATGACTCCGCCGTTAGTGTCTCTCACGCATGGCACCGCCATTAGTCTCTCACGCATGGCTTCTACGATGAAATGTTTTCATATATGACTTCACCATTTGAGGTCGGCCTCGTGGCCCCACTACAAGTAGTTTCCATGTCCTCGCTCGCCACTCGGGCTGAGGGTGTTGGTGTCGGGCCTATGTCCTGGGTATCGGTCAGTCTTCCAGTAGGAGGTACAGTAATAAGGTGCAATTCACAATGTCTCACAGCTAAAGACTCGACAAGTCCTATCACGACTACAGGCACAGCAGTCATAGTTATCACGATCTTTAGCTTATTTCCTGTCACCACTGCAGGTATGGTGTGTACGTTCTCTGTCCTCACTACAGGCGACATTAGCTCGTTAATTGTAATAGCCATGTATCCGTGTTGATGGTTCCCCAGGCCTGGCGTGTTCACATATTCCGCTTAACCTACTAATAGGGTAAGTAGACATACGCCATGTTCTAACTTTTTGGGCCTTTTGTATATATATATATATATATATATATATATATAGTGTGGCCTGGGGAATAAGTAGAGGTGTAGTAGTTTGCAACCAGGAACAGTTGGTGCCCGGTCAGGGCCCTCGGCGAATGCTTAGTATTCATTTAGGCCTTCCAACAAATTCACCGTTGTTTGTTTCAGTCTGCAGCTCTCAGGAACCAGACCTTCTCGTAATATGTTCATACGTTGTTAGTATACATAGGAGTAAATAGTTTCTGGTTACCGGCCACTCCTTCAATCGCATCAGCATTAGCCACCTCCAAGAATGATGTGCCGGTGCACATGACAGAGGTAAGGTTGATGGTAGTCACTCTGATATGTACGGTATATTCCGCATCTTCATCGGGGAATGTCTTTTACGTTTAAAGTGGGTGTAGTAATGGTATGTATATATTTAGCTCTAAACTAAGGTCTGCTCTTTTTGCCCCCTTTAGGCTGCCCTACCGCAGCAGTTATGGCATAATTCTACTGCTTGTTGTAGATAGGGTTAGATAGGTTAGGTACACCTTTCGGATAGCCGATCCGACCACAAGTTTAAGCAAATATATTTGCTGCATTTGTGGGAGGGGAGGCGGATCACAAGACTAGTTACATGCACCTGCGGGCCTAGGCTAGCTGATTGCTAGGCTATTTACAGGCTCCTGTGAGCCAAGGCTGAAGCCGATTCAGCTGATTTCACCCACCCACACCATCTTACAGTCATTTCATATTAGGGTGGCCCCCTTTAGGCTGCCCTACCGCAGCAGTTATGGCATAATTCTACTGCTTGTTGTAGATAGGGTTAGATAGGTTAGGTACACCTTTCGGATAGCCGATCCGACCACAAATATATTATAACAGTCGAGCTATTGCTTGGGGGAATATACAGGTGGTACATGTTCTGTTACCCATGTCTGATATGTATATTCTGGTAATAAAGTCATTTTATGTATTATCTGTGACTTAGATTAAAATGAAATTTTTTATTTATTTTTTACTTTAACATCTCATGTTCCAGAGCATTATTTGCATATTATGATGTCATAATTACATTTTCCACCAATGCAATGGCTTATGTGCTCCAGAGCCTAATTTACATATTCATGTGATGATGTCAACATTGCATTTTCCACCAATCCGTTGGCTTATATGTTCCTCATTTGCATATCCCGGTGACATCAT
This sequence comes from Bufotes viridis, assembly GCA_033119425.1. Lineage (NCBI taxonomy): Eukaryota > Metazoa > Chordata > Amphibia > Anura > Bufonidae > Bufotes > Bufotes viridis. The sequence goes on along the minus strand of CM065589.1, from coordinate 76,717,891 downwards.
ACAGTGATGTCATAAAGACAGTGTCCCTTAACTAGTGCCTGAAGCTCTAACCTGTGCAGTGCTGTTGTCTTCTCAGTGGGACATAGTTCTGTTCTCTTGCGTCCTTAGCGATTATTTGCTACTGGAAGCGATTCTACAAAAAATGCCTGGTTCTATCCAGACCATGTGGCTTCTACTGCTGGTAACATCTGTCTTCATCGGACAATCTCTCTGTTGCATTCCATGCGACTCCAGAGGGAAAATGGCTATGGATAAATTCAACACCTTTATCGAAAGCCAAGTCGATGATATTGACTCGATAGAAGCTTATGTGAACATCAAGCGGTTTGCCAAAGCCGCAGAGAAAAAAGTCCTGGACTACCTTGAGGATGAAGTCGGGATACTGGGTAATTGTATTATTACTATTATTTCTGTTTTATAAAATCTATAGATAGAGCCTAGATAGATAGATAGATAGATAGATAGATAGATAGATAGATAACGCAGATATTAGATAAATAAGTAATGTACCATTATTTTCATTCCAGATAAATATGCTATATCCGAAATTGCGTCCGAATATAAAAAATCTGTGGACGTCATCCAGGATATAGATTTTAAGGGTAAGTACAATATTTTCTATGCAGGCTGGAATTCTACTTCTCTTAGTAATAGGAATTGTCAGTGTGTTGGGGGCACAGACCAATAGATGAGGGGATTGGACTCATTATTCTCCTCTTTATATATTTTAGAGATCCAGCTTCTTCACATCATTGGACTCCAATTCCAGCGACTCAAAGAAAAGCTCAAGGTTATCGTCCAGGACTCAAACCAACGTGAGTAAAATCTTTTACCTATCTACCATTGTACTTGTGTTCTATGTGTCTGGTAGGTTGTCAGAGATGGTGTTTTCTGCTCAATTTCCTTTCCCTACAGCCTAGTGACAGGAGGGATTGATTGTAATAAAAAGTCCTATAATGGGAACTGCTATTTGTGCAGTTTTCTGTGGTTTTATTGCCATGTTATAGATGGAGCCGTCATATATAGGGGATTTCTGTTCTCTGTCGTTTTCTATTAGTAATTCTGTATTCCTTAATTTCTCACTTTTAGGGAGGTGTCCAAATAAACAAGGTGAGTACTTCTAGATATAACATGTGCTACAATATGACATATAAATGTATTATACACACAGGCCTCATGTAGTAATAGTAATGGAGACACAAACTAGAGATCCCCACATCCACCAATCACATCACTGCTGTTATCTCCTACCTTGTATTGGACACATGAAAGCCAGCATCTGATTCGTTGTCAGGGATGTTTGCATTAGGAGCTGCTGCGCTCTATAGAGGGCCCGGACCGTACTGGGGCAGCTCAGAGATTCCTGTCAATGGAAATCTAGAAAACACAGCTATTAGGACAGAGACACTGATATCAAATAATAATGAGACCCAGAGATTAGAGGTTTCTGGGTTTGACAATGAGAACTGTCAGTAATGTCTTCTTTCTTCTCCATTCCTCAGGTGCAGACAGCTGTGGTAAGTACATTTTATACCACATTTAGCTTCTTGTCATTATTATTCTTTATAAGATTGGTAGGTTATAACACAAGTGCATTTCCCCAGGATTAATGGTGCAAACCTATACTAACTGTAAGACCTGCGCCGAGGAGAAGATTGTCTGCGCTGGGGCCCTCCAAAAATCAAGGTACAGTATTAGTGTTTGTAAACTATGTGTATAGTATGTGTATTGTGCCTATTATACAAAGGTGAGCAGCACTATATAGGTGCTGTACACAGCACCCGCTGACTATTATATGCCATCTCCTCTTTTCACAGACTACTTGGAGAGATGTAGCTGCCTGTGCACCTCCAACAGATGTTTCGGTAAAGTAGAAGTCTTCTATTCTTATATCTACATTCACATAGTACACCAGTAAAAATATAAGACCCCAAATCCTCACTGTACACTAAATATTCCAGTCACTTACAATAGTTCATAGTTCATGGCAGAGAATCAGACTTCCTGAAGCAGGAGGACATTTACATTAATATGATTCTGTCCATAAGCAGACTACAAGGGTGATGGCAGCCTGTACAGTATATTGCCCATGTGCTGGTGACAGAGGGGTGATAGATACCAGCATATGATTAGCATATTTATCATAATATTACAAAGTGTCTTTAATGCTTGGCTCATATTTCCTTTCTTTCTTCTTTTCTCAGATCTGAAAACTGGACGGTCCTGCTCTCCATGTAAAGACCACAAGTCTCATCTCGCAGAGACTGTAAACTGTGGAGGTGAGGAGACAGAAGAATATAATCAGTTACTATCAGTCCCCTCTATGATGCCCATATTTTCTATTACGTCATATGGAAGGAGACATGTTATTGAGACAACCCCTTTAAATGCAGGACAGAAAATCTACACAATAGTAATATCTTCTTTCATTTTCCTTCTTTCTAGAGATAAATATCAAAGTTCCAGAGTATGAAGAACTAATTCTGGACTGCAGCTTTGAATGGTACTCGAGGCTTGAGGACTCCTATCAGAACGTGTTCACCCTGGTAAGTGAAATGCAGATGCCCAAATAATTGTAAAACTGGGAGATTGTTAATAAGTTATATGACCATCATATTAAGGAAGCGCTTCCCAAACCTTTTCCTTCATTACCCAAAACATTTATCAGGAAGTCCTTTTACCCATGTCAGCATTTACCCATGTTATGTCAGCAAATTATCATCAGTTATCTATTTTTGTCTTACTTAAAATTAATTGTCATTATTATTAATTGTGACATATGAGGTTCTCACAGTTCTCTATATTATCTCTCTAGCATCATGAACATGAACCCAAAATCACACGGGAGCCCTACCTAGTGATCAAGGGTGTACTGAAGGGGGACTCCGGCCGGTACACGTGTACCACCATCCTGGACTCTGAAGTGCCAGTGAGTAAGATCATCTACAATGTGGCAGGTGAGGACATATTATTACTGGCACTATGCTGGGTGGTAATACTTAGATACATGGGATTCATATCTGCTTATAGGTGTTAATTAGTGAGAAAGGATCTAGTTCTGAAAATCTGAACTGTCACCCTATAATTTGGGGTTATTTTAGATTAGTATTTGTAAGGAAAAACCTATAAAGTGATAATTTAAGCCGCTCCGTATTTTGGAGCCACTCTTCGTTTTGACAGTGCTTCTGAGCCGCCATGATACAGACAATTCAGAAAAATATATAATATTATTTCATATATAAGATACACTACAAAGTCAGTATCATTCTCTTCATGGTATGAACTGTTAATGTAATTGTTTTCCTCATTTAGTTATCAGTGGATCGGAACAGGCGATAGACAAATACCATTCTCGCCCTACACTTCCTGATGTGCTTGACATCACAGCGCCTGAGTCGCCACTTCTAGAGGAGCTCCATAACAGCAATGCTTCCCTCACAGCAATATCTGTGGCCGGCTCCGTCACCATCATGTTGATCGCTGGCATATGGTAGGTAGCATTTATAAGATACTCTATGGAGCTAGCGTATTATTGCTGCTTAATATTTACACAGCCTAAACTTAGTCCAGGCAGTCACAAGGTGCGCCAGATTTATCACAGTGCTGAAGGCTTCATGATAAATTTGGCGCATATTACAAGGTCAGATATGTTATAATGTAACGAGGACACATTGGAGGATCTGTGCACACATTTCATTCAGAGCTCACATTTAAATAGCGGATATTAAATAACTGATTGATCTTCTTCTTTTTTTAGCGTCTGCATATTCTGGAGGAGGAAAATGAAATCTAGAGAGCCTCCGGAAAAAGAGCCAGTGTAAAGGCGAACAGTCAAGCACTATCCTAAACTACTGCCACCAAAAAACAACTGAAAACTAAAAAATCCCCTTACTTAAATATGAAAAAAAACAAAAAATAATCTTCCCTTCCCCCACTTCTCCTTTCCTCTTCTCTCCTTAATCCCTCTCCATTAAAAAAAAAATAAACAAAAAATATTTCCCAAAAAAACTAAAATAACCTTCCCTTCCCCATTTCTTCCCTCCCCTTCTCCCCCACCCCCCAAAAAAATAAAAAAATAAAAAAAAAACACAAAAATCCTGACTGCTGTGTTTCTTTTGTTTCCCTCACCTTAAATGACCATACATGGAACAAGAACTACAGAGACTATATCATAGATAGACCAGGAGGATCGAGCATCTTTTTTATTCTTCATCCCAGTACCAGTTTCCAGATCTCAATCCATATAACTTTGACTGAGTGGAAACAAGTCTTTATTAGGAAACCTCTCTACATCTAGATGAGTAACTTCAAGCTCCTGGGCTTCAATGTAAAATACTTAAAGGGGTTATCCAAGTAATGGAAAAAAAACATTATAAAACTCATCAGGACTTACATACACATTAGTTAAAGGGCTTCTGTCACCCCCAACTGTGCAATTTTCATTAGCCGACATTAGCTATTTGCTAATGTCAGCTGAGTGCAATCATACTTGTCTTACCTTTGTCTGTGGCTTATTTCTTGTAAAAATCATACTTTTATAATATGCAAATTTCCTCACTACCAGCAAGTTGGGCGTGTACTTGCTGGTAGTTGCCGCATCCTCTGCTTCTAGACACGCCCCATCTCCTCTTGATAGACAGGGCCAGCGAGTGCTCTCCTCCTCCCACTGGCCCCGCCTGCTTCTAAATTCCTGCACCTGTGCCGTAACGTTCCTCAGTCGGCGCAGGCGTACTGAGTGAAGGAGCTGGCAAGTGCGGAGGAGAGCGCTCACTGGCCCTGTCTATCAAGAGGAGATGGAGCGTGTCTAGAAGCAGAGGATGCGGCGGCTACCAGCAAGTACACGCGCAACTTGCTGGTAGTGAAGAAATTTGCATATTATAAAAGTATGATTTTTAGAAGAAATAAGCCACAGACAAAGGTAAGACAAGTATAATTGCACTCAGCTGACATTAGCAAATAGCTAATGTCGGCTAATGAAAATTGCACAGTTGGGGGTGACAGAAGCCCTTTAGGCTTGATTTCTTGAAAAAAAAAAAAAACATACTTACACCTTTGCATAGTCCTGCTATTCATGCTTTGTTTACATGCTACAGCAAAGCTGTGGGGGCGTGTAACAACAATGCCTGAGCTCTCCCTCATGAATATTTGTGGGTGTGAATAATATATATAGTATATAGAGGTATAGATCAGTAAATATATATCTAGCTACATATATATATATACACTGTATGTGTGTATATATATATATATATATATATATATATATATATATATATATATATATAATCATCTGTATATAGAGATATATGTTTACTGATCTATATCTCTATATGCATATATGTAGATGAATATAGATATATGTGTATATAGAGGTATAGATCAGTAAATACTGTATATATCTCTAGCTACATATATAGTGTGGGGTGCTATACTGCATACTGTGTGGTGCTGTATACTATAGGGTGCTATACTGCATACTGTGGGGTGCTGTATACTGTGTGCTGCTATACTGCTCTACTATATACTGTGGGGTGCTGCTATACTGCTCTACTATATACTGTGGGGTGCTGTATACTGTGTGCTGCTATACTGCTCTACTATATACTGTGGGGTACTGTATAGTGTGGGGTGCTATACTGCATACTGTGTGGTGCTGTATACTATAGGGTGCTATACTGCATACTGTGGGGTGCTGGGGTGCACTGTAACGCTAGGGTGAGCCGAGCCCTGGTCTCCTTCCTGCAGAGCGGTGCCCACTTTCAGCCTGAGCCCAGCTGTCCAGAGCACTGATCCTGAGCCGCTGGAGTCTTCAGAACTGTAAGTATTTACAGTCATTCACTGTACTCTACCAGATGTGTGGATTTTTTGTGTGTGTGTTGTGGTGGAGGGCGTGATTGCCTGCTATGGTGTGGGAAGGCGGGATCCAGGGGGTCCAAGTAAATTTTTGCCCAGGGTCCAATCAATATTAAAGTGCATAATGAACTTCGCACCCTCTCTGTGCGATTTACACTTTTACACATTGTCCCATGGGAAAGAAGAGGTTTCTGCTAGGAAAGTAAAGAGTGAAAAGTAAAAAAAAAAAAATTAAACAGTTTAGGTTTTAAAAGTTTTATGATGTTCAGGTTTTATAAAGTTTGTAACGTTCAAATGTATGAGCCTGCTGCTTGATTTTTCTTCTTTTTTTTTTTTTACTAACCACCCTTTACTTTCCAGCTGGACCAACCGACAAAAACGCTGCAGCACTGATGTACATTCTGAGAGAAGCATTGCGCTGCTGTGAGAAGACACGTGAAGTCGGTGTATGCGGCGCTGCAAGACGAGATTTCTCCTCTGCAGTACAGGTACGTTTGCCCAGGCATATGAGCTGAGGAGAGGTGTTGGAGTTCATATGCTTTGGCAAACACTTTGTATCAAAAATCTGGCAAAGATGTCTTCCTCCACAACGATCGATTGATCGATGTGAATGGCGAAATCACGTTTGCCAGGATATAGGAGCTGAAGTGGGTATGGATGTTTGGGCGGAGACCCTATGTCCTGGCAATCGCCAGGCCCCTCTTTTTTTTCTTGTATATTTTTTGGCAGAGATTTTTTTATCCACATTGATTGATGCGAATGAAGAAATCTGTGCCGTTAATTTTTTATTTCAGCCCAGAGATTGAACGGAAAAAAAAATCTCATCACCCGTATGCTCAATATAAGGAGAATAGCAGAAACTCCTAATGCTGGCCATACATGTAATGATTGCGGAGACCCTCAAATGCCAGGGCAGTACAAACACCCCACATGTGACCCCATTTTGGAAAGAAGACACCCCAAGGTATTTGCTGAGGGGCATATTGAGTCCATAAAAGATAGAACTTTTTGTCACAAGTTAGCGGAAAGGGAGACTTTGTGAGAAATTTCCGCTAACTTGTGCCAAAAAAATAATCTTCTATGAACTCGCCATGCCCCTCACGGAATACCTTGGGGTGTCTTCTTTCCAAAATGGGGTCATGTGGGGTATTTATACTGCCCTGGCATTTTAGGGGCCCTGAAGTCTGCAATCCAAATGCTTAAAAATGCCCTGTGAAATCCTAAAAGGTACTCATTGGAATTAGGGCCCCTTTGCGCATCTTGGCTGCAAAAAAGTGTCACTCATGTGGTATCGCCGTACTCAGGAGAAGTAGGGCAATGTGTTTTGGGGTGTATTTTTTTATCAAAATGACAAGTGACAAAGAAAAAAGATCAGATCCGGATATAAGGTACTTTATTACACATAGATAATATGACAGAAAAAAATGATGATAGGCAGGTGACAGAATGACCAGGCCACTTTTTACAATTCCTGCACTACACTACTTTCACCGTTTATTGCTCCGTCATACAACTTACCACGCAAATGAATTTTACCTCCTTTTCTTCTCACTAATAGAGCTTTCATTTGGTGGTATTTCATTGCTGCTGACATTTTAACTTTTTTTTATATTAATCAAAAATGACCAAAATTTTTGCAAACAAATGACATTTTTAACTTTCTGTTGTAAAATTTTTCAAATAAAACTACATTTCTATATAAAATTTTCTCTAAATTTATTCTACATGTCTTTGATAAAAAAAAAAATCCAATAAGTGTATATTTATTGGTTTGGGTAAAAGTTATAGTGTTTACAAACTATGGTGCAAAAAAGTGAATTTCCGTACTTTGACTTTCTGAGCACCTGTCATGTTTGCTGAGGTACTACAATGCCCAGACAGTAGAAACACCCCATAAATGGAAAGTAGACACCCTAAGGTATTCGTTGATGGGCATAGTGAGGTTCATGGAAGTTTTTATTTTTTGTCACAAGTTAGCGGAAATTGAATTTTTTTTTTTCTTATAAAGTCTCATCTTCCACTAACTTGTGACAAAAAACAAAATTTTACATGAATTCACCATACCCCTCACTTGTCATGCACACGACCGTAGCCTGTTTTGCTGTCTAAAAAGGTGCAAAACACAGACACTGGTCATGTCCATTCTGCATTTAGCGGCACACAACACGTTATGTGGCCAAGAATAGGACATATTCTGTATTTTTGCGGGGCCACAGAACAGACATACAGATTAGGAATGCACACGGATAGGGATGAGTGAACTTGTGATTTTAAGTTTGGAATACAAGGTTCAGGTTATCTAAGAATTCCGTTATGGATTCTGCTACCACGGACCATAGGTTATGGTCCGTGGTAGTGGAATCCATAACAAATTCTTAGATAACCCAAACCTTGTATGCTGAACTTGAAAAACAAGTTCGCTCAACACAATTTTGCAGAAAGGGTGTGGACCCACTCATTTCAATAGAGTTGCAAAAGATATATATAACACTATGTTGCCCATTATTTCAGGAGGTACTTGGAGGTCACTTAGTATTAGGCCTTTTGCACATGGCCGTTCCATGCATTGGGGGCCGCACACGGCCGTTGCTGGCTGCGGCCCGCAAACAGCGGGTATGCAAAATGCAAGAACCAGCCGTGTGCAAACAGCGGGTCCGCAATATGGGCCACGGCCGTGTGCATGAGGCCTTAATGTTGGGCACATGCGGAAAAATTGAGAAAAACATGATGTGCCTCACATTAAAAATAAGTGACCCCCATCATGTTTTAACACACGGTAGTGGCAAGATTGGGGTTAATGAGTCACATTAACCCCAATGTTGCTGGCCCATCTGGTACTTACGATATGTTTTTGCCTGCCATTATTTTGAGGCAGGCTAATCATTTGTATACAGTCTGGGATACTTAATAATTATCTTCTGCTCCACCCTGTGGGGTTAGGGGCCTGGGCTGCTTATCACTGGGACTGGCAAATAGTGGTTGTGGTCTTGTGGAGATGCTACTGCTTCACTGGCTTGCCTCACCTCAGAAACAGCCAACAAGAGGACCTTGGTTCCTATTCCTTCTCCTCTTTTATTAGAATTTTTCATTGGTGCTTCAGAGGCCCCTTCCCTTGTGAATTCATTGGTGGCAGTGGTGGCCACATCACAGTGGTAGAGGGAGGAATGCTCTCTCCCTCCTCCATCACTGTGAGGCTGAGATGAGACAAACAAATTCATTGGTGGCAGTGGCGGGCCGCGGCTGCATCACAGTTGGAGAGGGAGGAAAGCTCTCTCCCTCCTCCATCACTGTGCGGCCGCCGGCCAGCAAGTTCAAGGCGTCTCTGCACAGAGCGCTCTTCTGGCGTTCAGCTGAAGAGCCTGGAGCAGGGGGCCCCTGAGACTCCTCCTGAGTTGCACCAGTTCTCTGGAATGCCCTACTCTGAGAAATTCACATAATCCACAGTTTTAGGTGCTCCCTAAAACCACTTTTTTTTTTTAGGTCGGCCTATCACAATCTCCTAATCTAACGCTACCCCCCCACCCCGCCTTCATCATCATTCTTCTGAACCTGATCCATTGTCAAATATCCACACCCCATGCACTGATTGTGAAGGAAAATGTTGGTGCTATATGAATAAAGAATTTTTTTTTGTTATTTTTTGTTATACATGCACTGTTACAAATACACTGCCACTATTAAGCCCCTTCCAAAATTTCTTGCAACAGTATGCAAGCTGTCATACTATTAATGTGCAGTAATGGTGTGGGCTCACGTAGACTCAAGTGAATTAATAAGATATCAATGACATATTAACATAATATTATAATAACTGAAAAAGCAAACAATATCCCCATATTCCAGATAATCTTATTTTTAAAGGAACACTAAATATAGAAAATGCATGCAAAATGTTTACGAGCAATTTATCCTCTTTCTTTTGATTTTTTAGTCTCATATTAGAAATAAAACTGAGGAATACAGTGTATAAAGAAATCTCTGTGTGCGGCAGGAGATCAACCATGTGGACCCCTTCCCCCTCTTCCTGATCATATGTTTGGTTGTAAGATAATTGGCTGCAGCAGAAGCCTCTCTGCCTTTTCTGCAGTAGGACACACAGATCATAAAACTGTGATCAGTAGGAGATTAACCCTAGGCTTTGCACAGAATGGAGAAAATCCTGCTGACTGACAAATAGCATGAGAAGGTGTATCTACTGTTAAACTTTAGTTCTATTCATTTCTAGGTTTAGTATTCTTTTAAGAGATGAATCCACACTATGTGCCCATGCATGTTTTGCTTGGTAAAAGGTAAAAGAGGTAACAATAGTGTAAAGATTTATGCTAATTTTCTACACAAACAGGTAACTCATAAGATTCTACTAAAATGGATGCCATGTGTTATAAGGTGAGTCCATTGATCACTTCATGAAAAGAACTTTTCCAAAAGTCTAAACGGACCATAAAGGAAGGAAGACTTGGTGTGGAGGATGTCTGGAAATCAAATGCTGAAGTAAGGAAAACATGAAATTACTTATATAACATATTCTGCAGCACTACAAGGAGATTGTCATCACTCATGGTCTGTAATGGGGTTTCCTAGAGTTTCTAGGGCAACTATTATATAAAGCTAATGAACATATCAGTGCTTTTTTGAGTGTGTTGCGTTTGTGAGTCTTTTCTCCTCTACCCACCGAGTCTTTTTTTCTGTTTTTTGAGGGGGATTAACACAGAATAGCCTCACTCGATATTTTTTGTATGGTCCGTTTATATATTTGTACAGGTTAATCATGTTCCCCCTTAGATGTCTTTTTTCAAGACTAAACAAATGCAGTTCTTTTAATCTTTGGCCATAGCTAAGATCTTCCAGGCCCTTTATGAGTTTTGTTACTCTTTTTCTAACTCCAGGGAATCCTTTTTATGGACTGGTGCCCAGAACTGAAAAGCATACTCCAGGTGAGGTCTTACCAATGCTTTGTATAGTGGCAATATTACATTCCTGTCCCGCGAGTCCATACCTCTTTTAATACACGACAAAATTCTGTTGGCCTTAGAGGCAGCTGACTGGCATTGCATGCTGTTATTTAGTCTATGATCTAATAATACACCCAGATCCTTCTCAACAAGTGACTCTCCCAGTTTTACTCCCCTAGGACATATGGTGCATGTAGATTATTAGCCCCCAGGTGCATAACTTTAAATTGATCTATATTGAACCTCATTTGCCAAGTGGAGGCCCAAACAGTAAGTTTGTCCAAGTCAGCTTGTAACTTATTAACATCTTCCACAGACTGGACTGTATTACAAAGTTTGGTATTATTTGCAAAAATAGAAACAGCACTATTAATCCATCCTCTGTCATTAACCCCTTAACAAGCAGCGCCGTACATGTTCGGCGCAACCGGACGTGACTTAACGCCCCGCGCCATTCATGTACAGCATGCTGATCGGGCGGGTGCAGCAGCTACACCCGCCCGATCCGAGGCAGGGGTCCGGCAGTCACCAATGCCGGCGCATTAACCCTTGATGTGCTGCGGTCATTGCTGACCGCAGCACGCGGAATATCCTTGCGGGCATCGGAGCTGCCATCGGCTCACCTCGCTGCTGGGAAGGCAGTCCGATGCCCTTCTTAGACATCGTGGCTGCCTTCCGTGACAGCCTGTGAGATTCAGCCCCCTGGATCTCACAGGCAGGAAGCTGTAAATGTATTTCATTCAGTAATACAATTACTGCCAATGCTTTACAATACAGAAGTATTGTAAAGCATTGTAAAGGGAATCAGACCCCAAAAGTTGAACTCCGAGAGTGGGACAAAAAATAAAGTGGAAAAAAAAAGTAAAAAAATAAAGTTTTACAAAAAAAATTTAAGTTTCAAGTAAATAAAAAGAATCCTTTTCCCAAAATAAAGTAAAAAAAAAATCGTGAAAAAAAGAAAAGCAGACATATTAGGTATCGCCGCGTCCGTATCGACCGGCTCTATAAAAATATCACATGACCTAACCCCTCAGATACACACTGTCAAAAAAATTAAATAAAAACTGTGCTAAAAATACTTTTTTGTCACCTTACATCACTAAAAGTGCAACACCAAGCGATCAAAAATGTGTATGCCCCCCCAAAATCATACCAATCTAACTGTCACCTCATCCCTCAAAAAATGAGCCTCTACCTAAGACAATCGTCCAAAACATTAAAAAAACTTTGGCTTTTAAACTATGGAGACACTAAAACAGATGAACACCGTCAAAAAAGGTAAATAAAAACCGTGTCAAAAAAGCCTGATAGGATTTTCAGCTGAATCTCTGTGGGAATGGAGTTCATGAAGAGACATGAAGCACAGAGAGGATGGACAGGACAGATTGTGGCAATGTGGGGCTGTGGTAATGGAAACTGCATACAAGTGCTGCTGCTTATTATCTACATCCCCCTTCTCCTGTCTGTACTTCATGTCTCCTTATGAACTCCATTCCCACAGAGATTCAGCTAGAGATCTTATCATCTGTATTCAGGATCATAATCCCTGACAAGAAGAGCAGAGAGGAGGATGAGGCAGCTTTTTATCTCCGTGTTGTGAAATAACTTATCCTGCTGTGTGATTAGGACAGGTTTTGTGTGTACTAATAGGACAGCGGCCATTTTATTTCTCTTGATGATTGCTCCCCAGACAAACTGAGCCAGTATAACTAAAGAAAGGTATTTGGGAATATATTCATAATAAAGTAATATTTAGGTATTTTCAGTAATTTTATTTTCCTAATTCCCAGAGAACCCCTTTAATGACCTATGCTGAGGATACACCACCAAAGTAAATTTTGATTCCTTAGTAGTTTAACTAGTTTTAAAGGGGTTATCCATGCCCGGGCCCAAACACCCGGCCTCCTCACACAGATTGTACTTACCCTGCTCCCCTGCACCCGTGGTGCTTATGATGCCCACCCGGCCACCGCTGCATCTCCCCGTCGCGCGGATGAAAACATCAGCCAATGGGGGGGGGGGATAGTGCAGCCAATAGCAGGCTGCGATGGGAACAAGCCTCCCTCGCAAAGCTGGTGATTGGCTGCTCCCCCCCCGGTCACCAAATGTTTTCATCCGCGCAACGGGAAGATGCAGTGGCGGCCGTGCGAGCATCAGAAGCGACGCGGGTGTCGGGTAGTTGGATAATCCCTTTAGGGCCCCATTCACACGTCCGTAGTGTGTTGCGGATCCGCAACACACCATGCCGGCACTCCCCATAGAGATGCCTATTCTTGTCTTCACAATAAATGGGTCCGCATCCATTCCGCAAAATTACGGACGTGTGAATGGGGCCTTAGGGACCAGTAAAATTATTTTCCCCTTAGTGTCCCACTGGTCATTATTTTTTAAACATTTTGCCATCAATGTGGCTGTATTAGGTCTTGTATTTTTCTGCACAAGTTGCATATACAGTATATATTTTTTTTTGGGGGGGGGGGGGGATTGAAAAAAAACAGCAATTGTTTTTTGTTATGGGGGAGAATTTTAGAGATTTTGTAAATATGCGTGAAAAACACAGTTCATTCCAGTGGATATAAGTAACAGCCTATCTGACTTGACCATTCACAGTCATATGATAAATGAAGCTCACGAGAACTTGACAAGGCACAATGCAGCCTCTGTATGGTGACCTTGTGAAGTTCCTGCTGTCTTCATTTACTTATTCAAGAAACTTATCATAAAATACAGCTCTGAGTCATAAATAAATAATAGTAAGCCTATTATTACTGAGTATTAATATGTCAGAAGTGAGGTCTGAGTGATATCCACTGCAGGATCTCAAAAAGATAAATGCTTTAAAAATTACTGTATATTATATCCACTGCAGCTGCTGTTCCTATGCTTAAAGGGTCCCTTCTGGTCTCTACTACCTTATCCTATGTTAACATAGAGCCTGGAAATGCCTGCTCAGCAAGCCACTGATCACAGTGATTACCGGTTTCACCCACTGATTAGCTGGACAGGCATCTTCAGGCTTTTCCTGTGTGTCAAGCCAGGACCAGTACTTATGATAGCAGTATAGAGCGAATTGTGTAGGCTCAGATAACACTCCGAAAATTCATGTACATATGCTAACCCCTAGGGGTAGAGTGACATTATTTAAAAATTAACTTTAAATCCTGATACTTAAAAGATGAGGAGACATAAACCAATGTACCAAAACAAGACAATACAACAAACAAAGGGTACCGGGTAGTGCACCCTTCACTGTGGTAGGTAAAAAGGAACAAATCCTGCTGCACCTCGGCTGAGGTGCATGCAGTCTTACCCGAACCAGGGTTGGAACCAGGGTGAATGAATGAAGGACTGCAGGTCTCTGCATTAGTTGTCGATGGCGGGTATCAGAGATCGGTGTCAACAGCTTGTAGAATCCCAGGCGGCATCCGTATGGTGGTCCCTATGATATGGCAGGGTCTGTGATAGGCAAGTAGGTCCTAACCCTAGTAAACCCTAACAATGAGGGGAGGGGGACTATTGTACTACTACCTATCTACACAGAGCACCCGCCCCTAGACCCGGTCCTTTCCCTGGATCTCAATTCTAAAATTGTAGATTGCTATGCTAAAATTTGAGAAGTGTCCCGACGTGGCAGGTTTCTGTCACAGTTGACTCTTCAGGGGAATTAATCAAAATATGCAAGCACTGTTGGACTAAACCAAGATGGTTGGAGTGGTCGTTATAAGGAAATAATACAGTACGTGGCCCCTCTAGTGGAAGATGGCACACAGATCAGTAGATGATTGTCCTGAATATATGGTCTAGTATTCAGGAGAGCCCCTATGGTGGGTAGTAAAGTGAAACAAATACACGTGGTCCCCTATGGTTGGGGGAACCTACCTACCAGCCGCGCTGCAGTGTCTGGTCCCGGTTTTATGTGGTGCAGTCATAAATCGCGCCTCCCTATTTGAAACACCATCTTCTCTGCGCGTGTGACCGGCGCATGACGTCAGACACCGGCATCGCGAACACGTGAGGAGGGCAGCCAATCATCGTATAGAGGGAGTCTTCACGAAGATACTGTTACCTGGAAACCGCTGTCTGGTATAGAGCCCGAGAACGGAACTCTATGCCGGAAAACAAAAACGCCAGTGTGAAAGGACCCTAAAACTATGCTTTTGTTGATCTCAGGCTCCATTTCCGAGTTATACTTTTTCTTAATATGCTTAGGCCTTTGGTGCAATGAGGATGTCACCATTGCTCTTGTTACACCCAAGCTCCACTCTTTTTTTGCGGCCATCCCTTCCCTCTCTGCTTTAGTTCTGTCTGGCCCGGTCAATCAAAGCAGCCAGAGAGGGGCTGGCCACAGAAAGGAGTTAAGCTTCGGTGCAACAAAAGCAATGCTGGTCTCATTGCACCAAAGGCCTAAGACTACTTTCACACTCGCGTTAAGCTTTTTTGGCAGGGGAACAGCCTGCCAGATCCGTTCTGCCGTTTGCACACGTGTGCTGCCTGTAGTCCGCCCAGCTCCATTCACCATAATGGGGACCAATTGCATGCTGTGGTTTTTGTCCGGCCGCCTCTTGAGATGAGATGAAACTGCGCCCGCTCAATTAGCGGCAGGGGCCTGGCTGTTATTGGCAGCCAAGACCCTGCTGCATCCGACTGGAAACACTGATGCCAGTGGAATAACCCATTAGATGCCGCAATCAAACTCAACCGCAACATCTATGGAGTTCACGGAGGGCACTCTCTTTTCCTCCCCATTGGTTCCCCATCACCACAGCCTTACACAGGCATCGAAGCCTGCCAGCTATGGAAGAAACCAGGCTGGGTCTTATAGGCACACTGTCAGTATATTACTGTAGTGCAATGCATTACAATACACAATGTATTGTAATGAACTGTAGAGGGGATAAGACCCCCAAAAGTTAAAGTCCCATATTGGAACAAAAATAAAAGGTGAAAAAAATTGAAAGTTTCAAGTAAAAAAAAATGCGTTCTTTCCCCCGTGTAGCCAAATACAATAATTAAAAAATAGACATATTAGTTATCGCCGAGCCCATAATGATCGGCTTTATAAAAATATCACATGATCCACCCTGTCAGGTGAACGCCGTAAAAAATAAATAAAAACAGTGAAAAAACCTTAAAAATAACGTAATAGCGAGCGATCAAAAAGTATTATGCCGCAATGGTACCAATAAAAACATCAACTCATCCTGCAAAAAATGAGCCCCCACACAAGATGATCGGTAGAAAAATTGAAAGAAACTATGGCTCTCAGAAAATGGCGACACAAAAACAGGGTTTTTGAAAAAAAAAAATGCTTTGTGTAAAAGTGGTAAAATGTAAAAAAATATATAAAATTGGTATCTCTGTAATCGTACTGACCAGCAGAATAAAGATAACAAAAGATGTCAAAAAGCAATGTTAGAGTTGCTACTTTTTTTTATCCTGCTTCCCAAAAAAGCTTAATATAAAGTGATTGAAAAGTGTTAAAAAAAAGCGTTAAAAGTGTTAAAATTAAAAAAATATAAAGTTTCAAGTTAAAAAAGCACACTTTCCCCAATGTAGCCATATACTATAAAAAAAATTGACATATTAGGTATCTCCATGACCATAACAAACAGTTTTATAAAAATATCACATGATCCACCCCGTCAAATGAACGCTGTAAAAAAATAAGTAAACAAAAATGTTGACAAAACAGCCATTTTTTTCTCACCTTACCTCCCAAAAAGCGTAATAGCGAGAAATCAAAAAGTACTATGTACCTCACAATGGTACCAATAAAAACATCAAATCATCCTGCAAAAAATTGGCCCCAGCACAAGATGATCGACAGAAAAATAAAAAAAACTATGGCTCTCATGGCGACATAAAAACAGGATTTTTTTTCAAAAATGCTTTGTGTAAAAGTGGTCAAAAAAATAAAAAATAAAACTATATAAAATTGGTATTTCTGTAATTGTACTGACCAGCAGAATAAAGATAACATGTCAAAAGCAATTGCAGAGTTGCCGCCTTTTCTTTATTCTGCTTCTCAAAAAAGCTAAAAAAAAAAAAAAAAATATATAAGGCCCCTTTCACACGGGCGTTGCGGGTGCACTCCGTCAACAGTGCGGGTGCGTTGCGGGAATTGCCGCGATTTTTCCCTGCGAGTGCAAAGCGCTGTCATGTGTTTTGCACGCGCGGGAGAAAAATCGGCACTTTTGGTACCCAGACCCGAACCTGCACTTCTTCACAGAAGTGCATGTTTGGGTCAGAAATTGTCCCGCTGGTATTATTTCACATTATAACATAGTTATAATGTAAAATAATACCCTTGGCCATCTCCCTAATGTTGAACCCGGTGCAGAATGGGTTAAAAAAAATAAACTAATCATAACTTACCTGGTCCATTTGATCGCGAAGCCCGGCCTCCTCTCCGTTAGCTTGAAAGATGTAAAGGACCTGTGATGATAACACAGCATCACATGGCCCAATCACTGCTCCATCACTATGGTGATGGAGCATGTGATTGGTCCATGTGACCACGTGACATCATCCAAGGTCCTAAGCATTATCCACAGCCTGAGGATAGTGATTAATGACCTTGGATGATGTCACATGGTCACATGGACCATCACATGCTCCATCACCATAGTGATGGACCATGTGATTGGGCCATGTGATGTGACGTCATCACAGGTCCTTTAGATCATCGATGCTGCAGGAAAGAGAGGACAGATCGCGACTACGCGATCAAGTGGCTAAGGTAAGTTAACTTTTATTATTTTTAACCCCTTCCTCATCATTTAACAATGCATTCTTTATTAAGAATGCTATTATTTCCCTTATAACCATGTTATAAGGGGAAATAATAGAGATTGGGTCCCGTTGCTAAGCAACCATGCGGGAAAATCGCAACGCATCCGCACATGATTGCGGATGCTTGCGATTTTCCCGCATCCCCATTCACTTCTATGGGGCCTGCGTTGCGTGAAAATCGCAGAATATAGAACATGCTGCGATTTTCACGCAACGCAAAAGTGATGCGTGAAAATCACCGCTCATGTGCACAGCCCCATAGAACTGAATGGGTCAGGATTCAGTGCGGGTGCAATGCGTCCTCCTCACGCATTGCACCCGCGCGGAAAACTCGCCCGTGTGAAAGGGGCCTAAAATTGGTATTTCTGTAATCGTACTGACCAGCAGAATAAAGATAACATGTCGAAAAGCAATTGCAGAGTTGCCGCCTTTTCTTTATTCTGCTTCTCAAAAAAGCTAAATAAAAAGTAACCAAAATATCATATGTATCCCAAAATAGAACCAATGATGATAGTAACTCATCCTCCTAAAAATAAGTCCTCACACAGGTCTGTTGAAAGAAAATAAACATATAGTTTTCAGAAAATGGCTTTACTGGTCCCCAGAGGCTGTTCAATGGCAACATGGTGCCCGTAAACCAATCCAACAAAATCAGAGCTGCAAAAGTCAAAAGGTCATATTTCCCTTCTGAACCCTACAGCAGTTTACATACACATTATTGGCATTTTAATACCCAGCAGTAGAGATGGCCTTGCGGTTCGCCCGGCGGTCGTTTTGCGCTTTCGCGATTCGCTGAACATGAAAACATATGGCGATGTTCGCCGGCGCCATATTCTTTTGTATTGCGCTGAACTTTGACCCATGACACATCTATCAGGTGGGACAGGACAGCCAATTGAGACGTTTCAGCACATGGACACACCCCCACCCTATAACAGAACCCGATCTGGCAGCCATTTTACATTCTGTGTTTTGCCAGTGTAGGGAGAGGTTGCTTTGTGGAGCAGGGACACCAAATACTAGCTAATAGGGCCACAAAAGTCCTTTTAAGGACTGGTATAGGTGTGCTATCGATAGGTGTGATATACTTACAATATACTTTCTAACATAGAAAGTACATTATAGTGCATTTGTATTGTTCAGCAGATATGTGCGGTTCTGCTGCGATACTGCACCTATATAGAGGGACAAGCGCTATTGGAACAACTATTTGCAACGGGTGTGATATACCTGTTGTCCCCCAAAAAACTGATTGAGGGGTGTGATATACCTTCTTCCACAAAATACTGTATGAGGGCTGCGATATACCTGTTGACCCAAATAAACAGGGTGGTTGTCACAAACAGAGGGGGGAAGGAAGTGACCACTGAGCTCCACCCACACACCCCTGTCCCTGACTACTTGCCTCGCAAGTCCTAGTGACAAGGGACAACTGGTCAACAAACCCTGACTTGGATATGTGCAGGAGAGACAGACAAGACAAACAACAAACAGGTCAAACAAGCCGAGTCAAATACTAGGAGAGCAGCAAGGTACCAGAGGAGCGAGTAGAGGATAGTCAGGAGCAAGCCGGAGTCAAAACCAGGAAGGAACGTCAAAACCAAGGGAGCAGGAGTTTAGGAAGTCGGTACACAAGTATCAGGTCAAGCTAGCCAAACAGGAACCTCAGAAAGGATCTCAATCACAGGCAATCTGTGGCCAGCAGATTGCCTGTTTAAATAGGGCACCAGTGGGGTCATGTGACGTGGTCATGTGACTCCTTGATCTCAATACAGCCGAGTGATCAGCTCGGCACTCAGCTCTCATACGGTTGCCAGGGACGCTGTCGGTCCCGGACACGCTGATGACGTGGACGCGCTCCGGCCATCCCCGCCTTCTGGAACGCACAGAGCCATCAGAGATGCGGCTGATGCCGGACGCGCTGATGACGTAACCGCGCACCAGACGTCTCTGCTGCATTGTGACAGTGGTGTGATAATACTGTTGTGGCAAAAAAAATAACTGAAGGGTGTAATATACCTGCTTCCACAGAATACTGATAAGGGGTTCAATATACCTACTTTCACCAAATATTGATTGAGGCCTGCGATATACCTGCTTCCACAAAATACCGATTAAGGGGTTTGATATACCTGTTCCCACCAAATAGTGATTGAGGCCTGCGATATACCTGCTTCAACAAAATACTGATTAAGGGGTTTGATATACATGTTTCCACAAAATACTAATTGAGGGCTGTGATATACCTGCTTCCACAAAATACTGATTAAGGGGTTCGATATACCTGTTTCCACCAAATATTGATTGAGGCCTGCGAGATACCTGCTTCAACAAAATACTGTGTATACATAAGACAAGGACCATTCTTTGTTCTGGGTGGTGGCAGATATGTGTGGGCTGGCATTAGGAAATTCAATTACATGTGGTCGTCACAGGTGTTGAATTCCTCAGAGATCCATGCCTCATAAATTTTTAGGAATATGAGGTAGTCCACACTGTCGTGAGCTAGGCGAGTGCGCTTATCGGTCACGATCCCCCCTGCTGCGTTGAACGTCCTTTCGGATAGGACACTCGACAAGGGGCAAGCCAAGAGTTCCATGGCAAATTGTGTCAGCTATGGCCACAGGTCAAGCCTGCACACCCAGTAGTCCAGGGGTTCCTCGCTTCTCAGAGCATCCACATCGGCCGTTAACCCGATGTAGTCGGACACCTGTCGGTCTAGCCGTTCCCTGAGGCTGGATCCGGAGGGCGGCTGTCGATGGGTTGGCTGCAAGAATGATCTCATATCCGAATTGAACAACACATCTGCAAACCGCCCTCTTCTTGCAGGTGCGGTAGGATTGGTACCTGCACCTGTTTCACTGTGTTTGGAAATTCGTCTGCCAGCACCTGCAACAGCAGAATGCAGCATCTCTAGCAGCAAGACCTGGAAATGCTGCATTCTGTCAGCCCTCTATGGTAACATGTCCACCATTTTGTGTTTGTACCGGGGGTCTAAGTACGTTGCCACCCAGTACTGGTCCTTGCCCTTTGTGCTTTTCATACGGGGGTCCCTCTTTAAACACTGGAGCATGAAGGCCCCCATTTGCACTAAATTGGAAGCAGTTCAGCTCCCTGGCTCCTGCTCATCGTCCAGGAGAATGTCATCCTCGGTCTTTTCCCCCCAGCCACGGACAACACCAGGGACGCCCGAAAAGTTTAAAGTCCCCCTCAAAGCCTGCTCTTCTTGCTCCTCCTCCTCCCCCCAGCCACTATCCTCCTCTAACTCCTCTTCAGACTCCTGCTGCCTGGTCTCAGATGGAGTAGCCCCCCCTGGGAATTCATTCAGCATTGCGACTTCATCATCTTCCAGCTCCTGCTCCTCGACGGCTTGATCAATGACACGACGCAATGCACGCTCCAGAAAGAAGGCATAAGGTACAATGTCACTGAAGGCGCCCCGGCTGCGACTGACCAGTTTGGTGATCTCATCAAATGGCCGCAGAAGTCTGCATGCGTCGCAGCGGTGAAAAGAAACCAAGCTCCCCAGAACTTGTCCTGCTGCAGACTTCCTACAGGTAGTCATTAACAGCACATTGGTGCTGGAGCAGACTATCAAGCATATACATATACAGTGCTTTGGGCTGTCACAAATCAGATGTCTGACGGGCAAGTGGTGTCGGCGCTGAATGTCAGCAAGGCGAGCCATGGCCATGTAAGATCTAAAATGGCCAGAGATTTTCCTGGCCTGCCGCAAGACGTTCTGGACCCCAGGGTATTTGGCAACGAATCGCTGCACGATTAAGTTCAGGACGTGTGCCATGCACAGTACATGTGTCATTTTGCTCTGTTTCAGCACGCTCAGCAGATTGGCACCGTTGTCACACACCACTTTACCAACTGTCAAATTGAGGGGGGTTAGCCACTGATCGGCTTGTGACCGCAGAGCTGAAAACAGTGCAGGGTCGGTGTGGCTCTTGGCTTACAGGCACAACAGCCGCAGCACAGCATGGCAATGTCTCAGCTGGGACGTCTAATAGGTTCTGGGGAGCTTGGGGGGCGCAGCGGAAGCAGTGGAAATGGAGGAATCAGCCGAGGAGATGACGGAGGATGGAGTAGGAGGAGGAGAAGAAGTAGGCCTGCATGCAATCCATGGGAGCCACGAGTTACATGCTTGACGGCTGTCAAAAGGTTCACCCAGTGGGCAGCAAAAGATATGTACCTTCCCTGCCTGTGTTTGTCAGACCACGTGTCTGTGGTTAGATGTATCTTGGCACCAACACTGTGCGCCAGAGATACTGTATACTCTATTCACTTGCCGCTGAACGTGGCCATATAGCTCTGGGATGCCCTTCTGGGAGAAATATTTCCTTCCGGGGACCTTCCATTGCAGTGTGCTAATGGCCACAAATTTTCTAAAGGCCTCAGAGTCCTTTGCATTTATCTCTGCAACTGCAGGAGTGGGGAGAAAATTGTCTGCTGAACTCCCCACAGAGTAATTCTATTTTTTTAAAATAAAATATATAACTTTCAAAGCTTTATTTATAGAAAAAAACAAAAATGTCTGTTCTTGAAGGGGGGGGACAGCAGGGGAGCTGGTGTAGATTTTAGTATGTCGTACAGCCTGCACCTCCACATAACTTTGATGCATCCATCAGCAACGCAGAGGGACTAGGATCGGTGTCTAAATCGCTGATCTTAATAAATGTCCCCCTTTGTAAGTATGGCAGCTGTTCATATAATATTTTCTGTGTTCCTTATGCTGTATATATTCATTCAGTAAATACATTTAAAAATAAACATGTTAAATGTTTCAATAAGGTTGGGGGGGGAGCGTTTTAGCAAAAAATTGAACATGAGAACAAGGGGGAACAATATGAAATTAGTTGGGGGGGGGGCAGAAGTAATGTTAGAAAATATTATTTTACTGAAAGAGTGGTAGATGCTTGGACCAAACTTCCAGTACATGTGGAAAATCCACAGTATGTGATTTGAAACGTGGGATAAACCTAAAGCAACATAGTAACTTATTTTCTAAGGCTGAAAAAAGGCATCCGTCCATCCAGTTCAACTTGTTATCCTGCAAGTCAATCCAGAGGAAGGCAAAAAACCTCATGAGGCAGAAGACAATTTTCCTCATTTTAGGGGAAACATTTCTTCCTGACTCCAATCAGGCAATAACTCCCTGGATCAATGACCCTTCTCCAGTTTTTTAGTAACTGTAACCTGTTATATTATTACACCCCAGAAATACTTTCATATGCCTCTTGTCTTGATCTCTTTTAATGTGTTCATATATCTATCATTAGAGAAAATAAAAAGGAAATAATCAAGGGAAGACTACATGGTCTTCTTCTACCACCAATCTACGTTTCTGTGTAATCTACGTCACCTTAAAGCATAGCCGATGTTTCAAAAAAAGTTTGCATTATGGCTATGCTTTTTTGTACAATCACAACTGTGAAGATACAATTATGCTTGGGTTTCCCTAATGTTTTTTCAGCCATATTATTCCCTGTTTCAGCTGCACAGCTAGATGCATTTCATTCAGAAGCAGAGATGTCTCCCTTCTATAGAAGTCTGCCAGCACTGCACTGCTGTGATGTTCTTTCCCTTACTTCCCGCTATGTTTATTTTTAGCTCTGGAGCTCACAGAACAGATAAGGAGGGATTAATCACACTTACACACACACAAGAGGCCTCTGTGATATTCACAGAACAGATAAGGAGGAATAGATCACACAGACACACAGAAGGCTCCAGTGACGTTCAGAAGCAGTGTAGGAGCAGTTCTTTTATCAGGCTCAGGATGTCGGCTAGCTCTGACACCCGCCCACCCCAAACCCACTTCATCTCAACCGTCTTCTGTGTCTGTTACCAGGGACAGATCTTGCCTGGCGACAGGCAGTGGACTGCAATTTAGGTAGAAGTAAGACCTCAAATGGTCATGACTTTACAGCTTTTTTTTAAGGTGGATGCAGTCATATTTTTTAAATTAAGTTATTTAGAAATTTGCTATTTACACCATTCTCTATTAAATTATATGAAATTGTGTGAAAGTGCAATATATGTTTCCATATAATACAGGATCGCCTTGCTGCACTGTGCTGTATAAGGCGTTAATTTTGCTTGCATTCTGCGGAAATGACGTCATAATACCACACCATCAGCTCACACTCTGCTGTAACAGCCAAGAAAGCTCCCATCCCAATCACACAACACAAGATCTAAATGGTTAAACACAGGAAGCTACTTCTGTCATCCAACTGGCTCTCTGCTAAGCAGTCAAAGGGTGCCAATGGGTTGCCATCAGGGATGAGCGAAACATCCTAAGTCGATTCGCATAAAACTTTGTTCCAAAACTGTACGGAGCAGGAGCTCCAACAGTATTAGAATGTATTGGTTCCGAGGAGCCGAAGTTATTGCTTTGCGAAGTCTTGCGAGACTTTGGGTAATAACTTCATAAATTAATTTGTACTGTAAAAAACCATTTCCCAAACTCAGGTTCGGTTCCATAGCAGACTTAAATTACATTATTTACTCTATTTTGTAATTAATGTGATTTAGTGTTACTGTGTGTGATTTGCTTTTTTCTCCTTTTGCTGGAATAAAAAAAAGGAAAGATCTTACTGGTAAGCAGGAGTTGTTGAGTTGAAGTTAAGCTTGAAGTATGATGTAAAAATCACTTCAAAAAGGTTTTCGTCCAGAACTTTTTCCTAAATAGGAGGCCTTGGACATCTCTACCCAGAGAGAATAATATTTGGGGACCACAAGGAAGGAAATTTTTTTTTCCTTTCTCTTATCTGGTAATTATGACTCCAATGTTTGGAAGATTCTTTTGTTACTTGCCCTTAATATTCGCTTGTTGATAGGGAACTTAAGACATTTTTTGTAATTTGTGGCACGTGTTGGTGTGCGCACACTTTTTGTCATTATTTAGGTTCATTACTACATATTTTTATTTATCATTGATTAAAAGTGAAGTTTTATATACGCTACTACCTCTAATTTCCTTTTTTGTGTTTTATCTTTGCTGCATTACAGGAAGCCAAAGACCCAGGGAGCAGGTAAGTATGAGTTTCTCAACAGGTACAAGATAAAGATTCCAGAACTCTCCGAATTTGATGCAAAGAGTGAAAAACTTGTTTTTATTCACACAGTCAGTGCATACCTTAAAGAGCAGAGCATATTTGCCGCAGGAGACGGGGGAAGGGGGGGGGGGGACACCTCTTAGCGCTAATGCTTAACAGGTACAACAGGCTGGCATTAACAGGTACAACAGGCTGGCATTCAGAGTTAAGAAAACATTTCTTTAGTACTGGGAAGGATTATCTTCATAGTAACATTTGTACGTGAAAATAAATTATAGTCTAGCACTCCCCAGTCTGCAATTCCAAATGTTATTTCACATTAGCTGCTGTTTTCTAGATACAGTATCAGGACTGCGCGTTAATACGTAAACAGGATTATCACTAGGCTCTATATATAGAATTTATGATGGAAAAGTAAATAATCACACACTGATCATAAGGAAAATATGAGATATTTAATGTAATATGAAATCTGAAAGGGAGCTCCCTGCTCCCCTGATCAGCATACAGCTGCATGCATTGTCAGAATTATAACATAGTAAATAGTTGATGTAGTAACACATAGTAACATACATTTTACACTAAACTGAGGTAGCAGAAGACTGATCCACCATGAACAGGATTTATTGTGTGTGTAAATTCCATGAAAACCAAGACTACAAATACAAGAAACTTGATATAATATCACCATAAATACCTGCTTATTTACTATATTTCCTGCACTGGACCATAAGACGCACCTAGGTTTCAGAGGAGGAAAATAAGAAAATAATTGTTTTGGGGGATCTGTGGATGATACTGTTTTGGGGGATGTGGGAATGATGCACAGTGTAGTTCTTCTCTACTTGAACAATTATTACATATGCTGCTGCTTACAATTCCCGTATGCAGTTTACAATCCATGTGTCTTGCCACATGAGCCTCCGTCACTAGGTCCTGCGGAGCACACAGGACCGGCCCCTGCACCAAGGACGAGCACAAAGCAGGAGGTATTGTAGGATTGGGAGCATCTCCATGGCCATGTACTGCCTTCATCACTCCCCCTACAGTACCATGCTGTCATACATAGTGACAACAGCAATGGTCTGCGATACCCTTACAGTGTAGGCAGAGACTGCAAGTCCAGCGTTGAAGGCAGTCTTCACATTACCAGTGCTAAATTTTTGGTCCAATATTTTAGGGACAAAAAATTGCGTCTTATAGTGCCGGAAATACAGTATATAAGAAAAAATGTCATGTAAAGCAAGAAATAACCAACCACAACATAATGCAAACAACTAATCCATAATGATCTCACTCATATTTATCCATTCAAGGACAGTTTAAGCAGATTTATATAGTAGTGACTTTACTACCATCAATTAACTGATCATATAAGATACGGTACTACCTCTGTCAATAAAGCTTCAAACTAATAAGTATCTAGGTACATCTAAGTCATCAAATAAGGCACAAGATGAAACAGATAACATGTAAATGAGTGCACAATGCTGTTGGTATTTGTCTTCAGACGTCGTGGTTATCACAGGTCATGAATTCTTCCCAGTACCTATCCATTATATGGCTTGGGAAAAATTCACTTTTATCAACCAGCAAAATTTCATTCACTTGCAGCACTGTATGACCTGGAGGCTGGTGACTTGGTATAGCTACAAATGAAAGAAGATTTACTTGCTGTAATTATGGGATCTTAGAAATTCTTACTATAAAATGTACATCTAATAAACATAAAAGCTATACCTTATAAAAACATAAACCATATACAAAAGTTTCAGTGAATTAAGTCAAAATAATATATTTTCATTATGTATTCCAATGAATTTCATGCATCTATCTACAAATAAAAGTAAATTTTCATTAGGACTTAAGGTCTTTTTACGCAGACCAATATCTTAGGAAATTAAGCGGGAATAAACCAAAGATTCCCATTAACTGCCTGATTGTACAGGGATTGGGTATCCCCGATTTGCTGCACAGAAACAATGATTTTAGGTGCTGGGTGAAAGACATGATCATCTCATGGATGTTTGCTGATTTATTAGATGATCGCCAGCACCTTTTACACAGGCCAATTATTCGGAACTAACTTTTCTACAAACACTCAACCCAATAATCGGCTTGAATATGAGTAGGTGTAAAAGGACTTTTACTCTTTAAATTTGATCACCCCATACTAGAATGTGAATGCACTAATTGGCCCTCTAAACACACCCTCAAAGGGATTTTCCAATATTTTGATACTAATGACCTATCCTCAGGATAGGTCATGAGTATCTGATCGGGGGGGGGGGGTCCGACACCCGGGACCACTGCCGATCATCTGTTTGAGAAGGCACTGGCACTCCTGTGAGCACCACAGCCGTCTCAATGCTTACCAAGCACAAAGCCGCACATTGTATACAGGTTGTGCTTGGTATCGCGCTCAGCCCCATAGAAGTGAATGGAGCTGAGCTGCGATACCAAGCACAGCCGCTATAAAAGCGGACAACCCACTATGACAGCAGTGTGAAGACAGACTAGTTACCAAGACCCTCGGTTCAAATCTTCAAATCAACAAGATTTTAGGGACAGTTACTACAAATGTAAAAATACGGCCACAAGGTCGGGTTTCCTGATACAGTTTTGGAAGACAAAACCAGTAGTGAATTCAAAAAAGGGGAGAAGTCATATCTGTCCTTTATATTTTCCCTCCTTTTCAGATCCACTCCTGATTTTGAATTTGTGGCCGTACTCTAAGTATATTAGTCAGTGGCTCAAAGGACCCTATAACAAAAAAAATTTACTTGGAAGGGTACCGAGCAGTGGGTGGTAAAAGAACATGGCTTAGTGCTACTATTAAAGGGAACCTGTCATCAACTTTATGCTGCCCATACTAACGGAAGAATAAAGTTGAGACAGGTGAGTTGATTTCAGTGGTCTGTCATTTATAAGTTAAAAATAAGTGGTTGTCGAGAACCAACATCACAATCCTTGCAGACTAGGCCTGGAGTCCCGGCCACCTGGGAAGAGTCATGATTATTCATGAATTCTTGCTCTCCCTGCCCACCTGCTAATGACTGACAGTCTTCTACCTACTTTTCTCCCTTTTTCTCTAGGAGAGAACGGCCAATCATCAGCAGATGGGCAGGGAGTGCAGGAAATTATGAATAACCATGACTCTTCTCAGGTAGATTTGACTCTTTTCAAGGTCTGTGCTGTAATGATTATGATGCTGGTTTTCAGCAACCACCTACTTTTAACTCATGAGTGACACACTGCTGAAATCAGCATTTCTGTCACTAATTTATGCTGCCCTCAGTCAGGTCAGCATAAAGTTGATGACAGTTTCCCTTTAAAGTGTAACTGTCATTGTTCTGTTTCAGTATCTTGCATTGTGTATTGGTATGCTCCTCTCTTCTCCTCCCCCCTCTGTTTCAGCTTCTAATTGGTTCAGTCTAGCCACTTCCTGTTTTCCCTGTCATGCATTGCTGTTAGTGTGTGCTCTAATTCTGAGGAGAATCTGAGGAGAATCTTAGTAGTATCTCATCTTCTTGTCAAGGAGAATATTGTTGGCATAATTCTTTTACCATCTGGATTCCCTGCATATCTTGCAATACAATCTCCGGATTAAAAACGACTTGATTAACTCCTGGGTGTCTAATGCGTAAACTGTAAGTGGAGAATGTCTGATTGAACAAGTCACCTCACAGATGCGTGATTGTATAAGGCTGACATTTCGAAACGCCACAGTCATTCTTTTTTTTCTTTTTATAATGTGTAGGGGCACTGATACTGACCATTTTTGTAATATAGTTTAATTACGGAAATCATACATTTATATTACAAAAATAGCTCTAAAGTGTCCCATTTTGAGCCTTAGCAACGCTCCTTTGTCTTCTGTTTACATAACACAGTCAGTGTTGAGCAAGTCTTCACAGTTATGCGGACTGTGCGCTCTGTGTATGTGTGTATGTCCGCTGTGTGGCCCAGCAAAAAAGATAAAAAATGGATACGGTCGTGTGAATGAGCCCTAACATGCAAGTGTTCAGAACTGGGAGAGGTGACAAAGCCGTTACCAGACACCACTGTCAGTGGCTTACTGTATTTCCTTGATAATCAAGACAATTGGGTAGCTGAAATCCAATTGTCTGATCCTTATCTCCCAGAACATCTGCGACTTCGGGAGAATCAACATTTTTCTAATGCGTATGGCCAAATTTGCCTTTCATTATAATGTGGCCTGTGATAATAATAAGATGATTATTATAAAGTGATCTCTACAGAACAGAAGCGTCACTCTTTTATCAGGCTCAGTCCCAGAGTAAAAACTATTGGGCACATTTATTAAGACTGGCACTTTAGACGGCTTTCTTAATAAACCCCTAAACTCAAGGGGGGCCAGCCTCTTCGTAACTTCGACGGATCCACCACGGCTTTTAAATGTAAGACAGCTTCCTACCTGTCTATGCCTGAAACAGGTGTAGGAAATGGTAAGTGAGATGGGCCTGACGGCCGTCCCCTTACCTGCCCATGCCACACCTAGGGTTGGGCGATATCAAAAATATTGCCACGATAACGATATTAAGAAATGTATCGCGATAACAATATATATCACGATAAATGCCCATTTAGAGGAAAAAAAACACTTGGAGACATTATACTGTATGGGGGCAGCCACAAGGAGATGTTATACTGTATGGGGGCCACAAGGAGACGTTATACTGTATGAGGGCAGCCGCAAGGAGACGTTATACTGTATGGGGGCCACAAGGAGACGTTATACTGTATGGGGGCAGCCACAAGGAGACGTTATACTGTATGGGGCAGCTGCAAGGAGACGTTATACTGTATGGGGGCCACAAGGAGATGTTATACTGTATGGGGGCAGCCACAAGGAGACGTTATACTGTATGGGGGCCACAAGGAGACCTTATACTGTATGGGGCATCCACAAGGAGACATTATACTGTATGGGGGAGCCACAAGGAGACATTATACTGTATGGGGGAGCCACAAGGAGACGTTATACTGTATGGGCAGCCACAAGGAGGCGTTATACTGTATGGGGGCAGCCGCAAGGAGACGTTATACTGTATGGGGGCAGCCACAAGGAGACGTTATACTGTATGACGCACTGTTATGGGGGGGCACTGTGGCTGATGCACTCTTATGGGGGGATCCTTGGATGATGCACTGTTATGGTGATCTGTGGCTGACACTGTTATGGGGGATCTGTGGCTGACACTGTTATGGGGGATCTGTGGCTGACACATAAATAGCATCTTATGCTATATATGTGTCATCCACATATACCCCATAAAAGTGTCAGCCAAAGATCCCCCATTACAGTGTCAGCCACAGACCCCCAACACTGTGGGGGTGGGGGGGGGGGCACTAGCAGCGGCCGGTGCAGTGTTACTCTGCACTAATACACAGGCCCCGCAGCTCTTATCCAGTATTTATGTAGTTAATGTCTTTAGAAGTAGCCCGACCTTAATAACTATTGTTGCGCAGGCTCCCCGGGCAGCTCTCTGTTCCTCCATGCGCCATCTGCCCCTTCATTAATAAAGTGGGCGGAGCAGACAGGCGGAGCATAGAGGAACAGAGAGCTGCCCGGGGAGCCTGCGCAACAATAGTTATTAAGATCGGGCTACTTCTAAAGAGATTAACTACATAAATACTGGATAAGAGCTGCGGGGCGCTAAATTCCCGGCAGAGCCCGCTACTTGCCCGCAGCAGGGCTAAGTTACTTAACAAACTACCTGCCCGGCGCCCGGCACTACATGTCCCGGGCGCCGGGCGATAGGAATTCCACACCCCTGACATGGATGTTTTAGGAGCGATCGGCACACGTGCGACCGCTCCTATGACGTCATTAAATACCATGGTTATTAGGAAACTGTGATATCGCCATATCGCAGTTTCTTAATACCGCGGTATATCGCAGACACCGGTATATTGCCCAACCCTAGCCACACCCATCTTTTTAGACCTGGAGTGAGAGGGGAGAAATCGCAGATTGCAGCGCAATGCCTAATATAGGCGTATTCCAGCTTAATAAATGACCCCCTATATGATTTCAGAATTCTCTTAAAAAAATATAATCACCAAAAATTCTTAAAAAACATGTATAATATAAAGACTTGATTTAAACAATAGGTTAACCCCCTGCCCTCTAATGCTCATAATCTTACTACACTGTACAAAGGGTAGTCATTAACCAATTGATAAAGAGTATAATTTACTTTTGGGAACACAATACAGCAGCAGACATGCCACCATCATGATTGTTTTTTATTTCATTACATATTTAATTTTATATATCATATATGAGTTAAAGCTAGTAAATCCACTGCATATGATTTTATGCAAGTCAAAAGATATTGTGCTGTTATATTTATCCAAAGATAGGGCTGTGTTCACTACAGAGCATCTCATAGAAATAGCTTTTTGCAGGGAAACGAGACATTTTTATTAGCTCCTCTGCAGTGAACACATGAACAAAAGCTATTTCTATTGGCTGCTCTGCAGTGAACAGAGGATCACTGTGCAGAGACCGTGCTGCGAGGGGAATGGCTGAGCATGTGTGACCAGCAGCATCCTGCTCAGTACATGGAAGTGCACATAGATATATATACTCTGAACACCAGGGAGCTTCATACTATGTAAGAAAATGTCATAACTCTTCACTGGATCAGTTTTTAACAGCATGGAAATTGAAAATATGTCTAATTTTTTAGGATGAATACTAGTACGGCCACACTAGCGCCGACAGGCTGTCTCCACGCCAGTGGAACAGCTGATTGAGCAGCAATACACTAGACAGTGGCTTAATCTCTAACAATAACTCAGCATGAGATAGGTTCCTGATGAGTTAAGAAACGCGTCGAACCTCTGCCTGGACATGTTGGATTCACACTGATACGGACTGCTACGGCTCCATCCACCGGAGTGCATGCTAAACCACGCAGCGCTCCCCTTGTGGATCTGAGGTGTAGATGTGCACCGCCAGTCTACATCGGCATCAATGTTAGCAAGGCTGTAAGATCCCTCTCTTGTGGGGGGACGCCAGGCTTATGCCGATTTGGACTCACATTCAGGCTTTTTCCTGATGTGATGACAGACATTGGACCGCTTATGTCTTTATGGATCCATTAGCACTTGTGATCTAAACAGACAGGTCCTCTTGTCAAGCATAGGTGCAACATCTACTTATCCTCAAACACCTAAGGTTATTTTGGTATGGTCTAGGAGCCCTCCCAATTCATTATATTTGGCACCCGTATTCCCTTCCTTAGGGACGCCAGTTTATGCAATTGGACCCTGGACCACATTGGTTGTAACTTTACAGTGCTGGGAACAACCGGCAGAAACCCCATTGCCAGTACATATTGCACTCCTGCGCAATTTGATTACAAACCAAGCTTTCCTACCATAGGTCTTTTAGGGTGCAGTGGCTCGCTTAGCACATTCTCATATGCGGTATGACCTAATTACATGTTGTCCTCTGCCTGCATGAGATAGCAGCTATAGACTGAGCAAATACCATTCATGGGTATCCCCC
Source organism: Bufotes viridis (assembly GCA_033119425.1). NCBI lineage: Eukaryota > Metazoa > Chordata > Amphibia > Anura > Bufonidae > Bufotes > Bufotes viridis. The sequence continues at coordinate 76,685,681 of CM065589.1, read as the reverse complement.
ATCACTCTCTAAAATTTAATATATACCAATAAAATTGAGTTTTATCTCACTTTTCATACTTCTCCCTTTCCGTGACTAATTTTAGTTGAGAGGTGAAACCTATTCTTTATCCATTGATCTGTAATTTCAATACCAGTGTTTTACCCTAGAGAGTACATACCACAGGTTCAAGTGGTACACCAGGAGTAAAAAGCTGGTGCCATACTTTGTAAGAAGATACAGTATAATAACTATTCACTGGATCCTTTTTTAGAACATGTAAGTGGTTAATATGCTTCATTTTTATGGTCTCTCAAATGAATATGAGATGTATTGATGGGACAACCCTTTAAATAAATTTCTTGAGAAGGTGTTCTACATACAGCACTTCAAACACTTGAGTAGTGACCTCCCCTTCCATAAGGCACATACCAGTAATATTCCTCTCAGGATCAGGGTCTCGTTCTGTCTTTGCATAGTCCTCTTGAGCAATAAAACTTGAAAGTTTTTTCCCAATGTATGTGACCTGCAAAATGATATCAAATGTAAGATTTTTAAAATGCTTGATCCTTATTTTTCTCCCGAAAAATAAGGGAAACCATTAGGTTACAACCGCGCAGCACAGTCGTATTGTGGTTGCGATGCGGCTGTGCCACAGTCGAGTACCCCTGTTGCCTTCAGGCTGCAGATGCCTCTAATTAAACTAATGAGACTGCCCTGTTCAGTGGGTCTGTATTTTTAATGGCTGCGCAGTATTGAAGGTGCAGCCATTAACAATACAGACCCACTGAACAGTACGGTCCCATTAGTTCAATTAGAGGCAGCTTCAGCCTGCACGACCGCAATGCTACTCAGCCGCTATGCAACTGTGACATGACCGCGCTATGTGGTCCCACCCTAATGGTATGGGAGCAGCTTTCCCCCTGCTCTACTGAAAAAAAAAACACACACATACTGTACATATATAGTAGGGTCAGAGGACAGAACTCTTCTGAATGAAGAATTAGGAATAGAACAGGCAGTTCTGCCCTAAAGTTGACCATACTGATAAGCTGAACCAATTTGGCCATTGATCGCTGACCAGGATCATCCCCCGCTAGAATACATTGGGGGGACTTCTGAGTGCAAGCACATCATAAAGAGAACTCCTATGTGTGCACTCATAGGTCCTGTCAATGCATTCCATCGGTTTGTGGGCACATAGCGGTGGAAAAAGGGCGAGTATGGACAGATCTATGAATGACTGCTCATAATGGCCAACGACACTAATGTCTGCTGAAACAGTGATCTGTAATGCTAGACATTACTACACTTTGCCAACTCTCTGTGCAGGTATTCTCTAATTTATCTACTGCAGTCGCAATGTATACCAGGCTATTTGGAACTTATTTTAAAAAAATTAAAATAAATGTCCCTCATCTGCCAACCTGACATGTTAAGAGGTTAGTCTATATAGAGAAACTTGAGAGGTGAGTCTGTAGCTCTATAGAGAGTTGTAGAGAGACCACTGAGAGTTGAGTCTGTAGAGAGATTGCAGAGAGACTCCTGAGACGAGAGACTGAAGAAACAGCAGCTAAGTGGTCATGGACAAGTCGGCCACAGGAGAGTAGCTAAGAAGTGCCGGAACGTTCTCACAGGTGAGTTGCAGCAGGCAATTTCACCTTCTTTATGCTTAAGTGTCTGTACAAACAGTGTAAGGCAGTGAATGACTTCTTCATGCAACAGACCAGCTCAGCAGGAAGCATGTGTTGTTTTGAGGTTAGGCAGTCGCAGCTCATCAGAGATGCCTGTTGCATACTCAAGCCCTTTGAAGGGGCCACCAGATTTGTCAGTAGGGACAACTGCAGTATGAACACTGCTATTCCCCTGATATGCTGATGCAACAAGGGATGGTATAAGAAAAAACAGCTTACGCATCTATCTGGCCAGACTGTAGCTGTGGGGGACCCACACGGACAAATCCCATGGAGGAGGAAGTGGAGAATGAGGAGCTACCACTGGAAGAGGAGGAGGAGTCGGTAGTGGTGGAGCATGAGGCTTCTGCTGCTGCTGATGACACTGGCCATGACGACCAATCATCGCAGTGGGAGAGGAGCCGGTGAGTATGATGGTAAACATGGCAAGCTGTATGTCTACTTACATACTGACTTGCATATTATTAGCATCAAGCAATCTGATGATTACTGGATAGCCATGATTTTAGACCCTCGCTATCAAAGCAAAATGGAGGAATATTCTACTGTTGCAGAAAGGGAGTCAAAATTGCTTTATTACCAAGATACATTGTGTAAGCAGCTTGCTGCGGTTCTAATCAGTAGGACCCTCTCAGATTTCCGCAAAGTAAAACACCTACTGCTGTCTCTGCCACCACAAGAAGCCGCGGCAGCAGCCATTTCATTCTCATGAAGATGATGGAGCAGCTTTTTCAGGTGCCGTGCCAGGCTGACACAAATCAGGTAGGGAACAATGAACAATGACAGGTAGGGTGCAGTGCAGCCCTGAAATCCCCCATAACCACTGCCCCTACCTGCTTGGATGATCAGCCCTAAATAGCAGTCCCCAATGTGTTTATGTTCCCTATTCTAATCCGGAAGTGAGGGGTAGAGAGTCCAGTACCAAGCCCTGTCAAAATCAGGAGAAACGTCTTTAGCAAAATAATGAGGCAAAATCAAAGTCAGTTTAAAAAAAAGGTCAATGTCAGATAACCAGCAATTCCAGAGAGTGGTAACAACGCTAGTAATGCAGGAACAACAATCACAGGCAACTAAGTCCAGTAGTTGCCTGTTTAAATCTCTCCCTGGAAAGAAACATGTGACACCGGAGACGTGCCTGATTGGCCCAACGTCCTTGTTCCATGATAGACCAAGCAGTTCCCATGTCAGTGGGACTTACTGCAATGGAAACAGAATAACACCTGCAGTGCCACCATGGAGGGGCGGGGCCTGCCACTGGAGTGCCACCAGTTGAGTCCATGACAGGTTGAGTTTACTACAACTGCTCTACTACCCCAACACAGCCGCACACACATCCTACCATCCTATCCTTTTTTGTTTCAGGTTGTGTTGCTACTGCTGCCGCTATTATTGCTGCCACATACCACTATAAACCACATGCAATATAAAACTTACTTTTTTCTGCATCCACACTGTACTGCTGCTGCTCCCAAGTAAAAGGGATCATTTTTCCAGGCTTGTGCAGAACAAGGCATTGTTTATTCTGACAATCAAAGGGTTATCCAGTAAAACATATTTATGACTTATCCTCGGGATAGGTCACCAATATTATATCTGCGGAGGACGACACCTGGGACCCCTGCTCATCAGCTGTTAGAAGAGGACTTGAGGCCAGTGACATCACTGTACATTGGTCATGTGGCCTAATGGCAGCTCAGTCCCATTCAAGTCAATGGGGCTGTGCTGCAATGCCAACCACTGCCACTATACAATGTATGGTGCTGTCTTTGGAAAACTGCTGGGGGTCTGCATCGATCACCAGAGCTCCAGTGAGCACAGCGGCTCCCTGAAAGCTGATCGGTGGGGTTGCCGGAACTTGGACCCCCGCTGATGTGATAATTATGTCCTATCTTGAGGAAAAGTCAGCAATAATTTTTCCTGGATAACTTGTTTGTGTGTATAATTACAGGCAGGCATTATGCATCTGTTAAGGCACAATTTTTAGATGCTTGTTCCCAACAAGCGACAGTCTCTTTCCGATAACACTGTGTGTGATTAAACACCATCTGCCCTAAATAAGTAACATTTCTAATAATAAAAACAAACAAAGTGACAGCACAGTGTGTTATTAACCCTTTCAGGACCCTGCCATATTTCACCTTAAGGACAGGCCGGTTTTTGGAAATTTGACAAGTGTCACTTTATATGGCAATATCTTTGGAACGTTTTTACTTATCCAAGCCATTCTGAGATTGTTTCGTCGTGACACATTGTACTTAAAGATAGTGGTAAATTTCTGTCAATATTTTTCATTTTTATTTTTTTTTAAATCCCAAATTTACAAAAAATTTGAAAAATAAATTAAAATCTGCTTTTAAAACAGAAGGTGATACCTCATATAATAGTTATTACTTTACATTTCCCATATGTCTACTGCATGTTTGGAACATTTTGTGAATGCCATTTTATTTTTTGGGGACATTAGAAGGCAAGCAAATCTTAAAATGTTTCAGAAAATTTCCAAAACCCCCTTTTTAAGGACCAGTTCAGTTATGAAGCCACTGTTGGGCTTACATAATAGAGACCACCCATAAACGGCCCTATTTTAGAAACTACACCCTCAAAAAAAACGCTCATGTACACAGACCCATTAAAATTAATGGATCAGGATTTAGTACGGGTGCTATGCGTTCATGTCACGCATCGCACCCACACGGAAAACTCGCTCGTGTGAAAGAGGCCTTAGGTGTTCCACAAGAATAAGGTTCGATTCACACGACAACATTTGTCGCGCGACAATAAGTCGCGCAACAAATAGGGTACAACTACACTGCAACATTTTGTTGCATTAATGTCGCGCTACAATTTTAATAATGGTAGTCTATGGTGTTGCACTGCGACATGCAACATGCTGCGACTGCGATGCAACAGTCGCAGAAAAATCCATCTTGAATGGATTTTTTGCGACTGTCATGTTGCAGTCGCAGCATGTTCCATGTCGCAGTGCAACACCATAGACTACCATTAAAAAAATTGTAGCGCGACATTGGTGCAACAAAATGTTGCGCGACAAATGTCGTCGTGTGAACCTAGCCTTAAATGAAAATGTAGATGACATTTCAGAATTTCACTTTTTTGGCAGATTTTCAATTTTAATCCATTTTTTCCCGCTAACAAAGCTAGGGTTAACAGCCAAACAAAACTCAATATTTATAACCCTGATTCTGCAGTTTACAGAAACAGCCCATTTGTAATTGTCAACTGCTGTACGGGCACACAGCAGGGCACAGAAGAAAAGGAGCGCCATATGGTTTTTAGAGAGCAGATTTCACTGGGATAATTTTAAGTTGCCATGTCACATTTGAAGACCCCCCTAATGCACCCCTAGAGTAGAAACTCCAAAAAAGTGACCCCATTTTGGAAACTACGGGATAAGTTGGCAGTTTTGTTGGTACTATTTTAGGGTACATATGATTTTTGGATGCTCTATATTACACTTTGTGAGGCAAGGTAACAAAAAATAGCTGTTTTGGCACGGTTTTTATTTTTTGTTTTTTACAATGTTACAATGACAGGTTAGATCAAGTGTTATTTTTATAGAGCAGGTTGTTATAGACGTGACAATACCAAATATGACAACTTTTTTTAGTTGTTTGTTACAGTTTTACATAATAACGCATTTTTGAAAAATGTTATTTTTTTTTTTTGTGTCTCCATATTCTGAAAGCCATAGGTTTTTTTTTTTTTTGGGTGACTGTCTTATGTAGGGGCTAATTTTTTTCTGGATTAGATGACGGTTTGATTGGTACTATTTTAGGGTGCATATGGATTTTTGATTGCTTGATATTACACTTTTTGTGATATAAGGTGACAAAAAATGCCTTTTTTGACACAGTTCTTATTTTTTTATTTTTACAGTGTTTATCTGAGGGGTTAGGTCATGTTTTTTTTTTATACAGCAGGTTGTTACAGACGCGGCAATACATAATATGTCAACTTTTTTTAATTGTTTTCACTTTTAACACAATAAAAGCATCTTTGAAACAAAAAAATCATGTTTTAGTGTCTCCATATTTTGAGAGCCATAGTTTTTTTTATGTTTTGCCTGATTGTTTTATGTAGGGGCTCAATTTTTGCATGATGAGGTGATGGTTTGATTGGTACTATTTTTTGATCGCTTGGTGTTGCACTTTTTGTGATGTAAGGTGACAAAAAATGGTAGTTTTAGCACAGTTTTTTTTTTTTCTACAGCATTCAGTTGAGGGGGTGGATCATGTGATATTTTTATAGAGCCAGTCTTTACGGACGCGGCAATACACATTATGTTTTTTTTTATTTATTTTTTTTTTTTTACAATTTTATGTGTTGTTTTTTTGGGAAAATATTTTTTATATTTTTGCCCCACAAGGGACTTCAAGTTCTGGGGTCTGATTCCCTCTGCAATGCATTACAATACATCCTGTTTGGTAATGCATTGCCTGTCAGCCTTTGCACTGATAGCCTGCCTATGAGACCCAGCCTAAGGGGCTGGATCTTACAGGCTTCCGTAGAAGGCAAGCTCTGATGCCTGTGGAAGGCATCGGGCTGCTTTCTCTGCAATCAGGTCCCCGTCACTGCAGCACGGGGATCCGATGGGGAAGCGGAGGCAACCCGTACCCTCCGTAAACCCTCTGCATGCCGCAGTCAGCTTTGACTGTGGCATACAGGGGGTTAATATGCCGGCATCTGTGTTTTTAGCAGTTTGCAGCAGGGGCTGGCTGTCAGTGCCGCTGATCGGGCGGGTGCAGCTACTCCTCCTAAGTCACGTCCCCCACCGCCTTACATGTACGGTGCGGGTCCTCTACGAGTTAAACATGCTGTTTGTTAACATCGACAACCATGCATTTAGGATGTGCGCTTGGCGGCTGAAAGAATCTGTGTTGGTCCCATGTTCATATGTGCCCGCATTGTTGAGAAAAATGATGTTTTCATATATGCAAATAAACCTCTTAGAGCAACGGGGGTGGTGCCATTACACCTAGAAGCTCTTTTTTCTCTGCAACTGCTGCTCCCTCTCCACTGTGATTGACAGGGCCAAGCAGTAAAAACATAATCACTGCCTAGCCCTGTCAATCAAAGTGGATGAATCAGACACAAAACAAATTTCAAGAAATTTGCTCATCTCTAATATTGACAAGTCATTTGGCTTAGGGTACTTTCACACTAGCGTTTTGGATTCTGTTTGTGAGATCCCTTTCAGGGCTCTCCCAAACGGTCCAAAATGGATCAGTTAAGGGTCCTTTCACACTGGCGTTTTTGTTTTCCGGCATAGAGTTCCGTACTCGTCGGGTCTCTATGCCGGAAAAATCCTGATCAGGATTATCCCCATACATTCTGAATGGAGAGAAATCCGTTTAGGATGCATCAGGATGTCTTCAGTTCAGGACCGGAACGTTTTTTAGACGCAGCAAATACCGCAGCATGCTGCGCTTTTTGTTCCGTCCAAAAATCCGGAACACTTGCCGCAAGGCCGGATCCGGAATTAATGCCCATTGAAAGGCATTAATCCGGATCCGGCCTTAAGCTAAACGTCGTTTCGGCGCATCGCCGGATCCGACGTTTAGCTTTTTCTCAATGGTTACCATGGCAGCCAGGACGCTAAAGTCCTGGTTGCCATGGTAAAATGTAGTGGGGAGCGGGGGAGCAGTATACTTACCATCCGTGCGGCTCCCGGGGCGCTCCAGAGTGACGTCAGGGCGCCCTACACGCATGGATCACGTGATCCATGCGCATGGGGCGCTCTGACGTCATTCTGGAGCGCCCCGGGAGCCACACGGACTGTAAGTATACCGCTTCCCCGCGGTATACTGATCAGGATCCTGATCAGTCTTCTAATGCTTCAGGCGACTTGCGTTCTGACGGATCCGGAGGGACGGAAGTGCCTGCAGGATCCTCAGAACGCAAGTGTGAAAGGACCCTAAGCCCCAATGCTTTCTGAATGGATAATGATCCGTTCAGAATGCATCAGTCAGGCTCCGTTCCGCTTCTATTCTGTTTTGGAGGCGGACACCAAAACGCAGCTTGCTGTATTTTGGTGTCCGTCTGAAGATGCGGAGCCTAACGGATGCGTTTTGAATTACAATGTAAGTCAATGGGGACGGATCCGTTTTCAATTACACAATATAGTATATTTGAAAACGGATCTGTTCCCCATTGACTTTCAATGTAATTCAAAACGGATCCGTTTTGGACTTTGTCATTTTTCTTTAAAACTAATGCAAACGGATCCGTTCTGAACGGATACAAACGTTTGCATTATAGATGCGGATCCGTCTGTGCAAATAAACAGACGGATCCGCACGAACGCAAGTGTGAAAGTAGCCTTAGAATGCTGTGATTTAGAAATTTTCTGTGCTGGATATCTCGGAGCAACCATGATTGCATTTTTCTGATCCTTAATTTTGGTATAAAGAGAGATTCTACCCATTAATGCACTTTATATTGGTGGATTATATATATTGTTTTTAGTTAATTGTTCACAGGTCTCTACTGCATAAGTGATTATACCATCATATTTATACGGTTTTGGATTTGATATATGGTATTTGAACAAATTTTTTTAATAAATGTACATGTAATTGTCCATCTCAGATATATGTGTGCCCCTCTATTTTTATTCATTTCTGCTATTTTGGATACGGGTGCATCCAGGGGTGAGCACCTTATTCCACCTGGTTGGTGGGTGAGCTGCTATATTGAAAAATCCTTTTTTGCGGATCCGTCTGTGCAAATAAGCAGACGGATCCGCACCAACGCAAGTGTGAAAGTACCCTTGCTATAAAATGTTAGATAACATTGTAAGGGCTACTAAAGAATGAGAATTGGTACAATTATTGGAAATGTGTGTTCCTAGTTTATTTCTGATAATACCACTTTGTAAGGCCTCTTGCACACGACAGTATTTTGCGGACCGTATACTGGCCGTTTTTTCAGTTCAGTATACTGACAGTATACTGAACCAGTCACTTCAATGGGACCGCAAAAAATACTGAAGTGTCTCCGTATGCCTTCCGTTTCCGTTCCGTTTAAATATAGAACATGTCCTATTCTTGTCCGCAAATCATGTTTAGTGGCTCCATTCAAGGCAATGGGTCCGCAAAAAAACCGGAAAGCATACGGAAAGGCATCCGTATGTCTTCCGTATCTGTTCCGTTTTTGCTGAACAATCTATTGAAAATTTTAAGCGCAGCCCAATTTTTTCTATGTAATTACTGTATATGCCATACGGAAAATGTAACGGAAAAACGGAACCGAAACGGAAACACAATGGAAGCAAAAAAAAGGATAAACGGATCCGTTAAAAATGTACCGCAAAACACTGAAAATGCCATACGTTCGTGTGCAAGAGGCCTAAAGGTGCTGCTGGTCACCCGATGAACAAGCAGATTCTCATTCACTGGGTGATCCTATCTTTAAAGGGAGTCTTTGCCCCACAATCTGCGCCAGAAATACGCCTTATTTAGGTGTATTTCTGTTAAAAAAAATTACCCCCTAAATTTTCTCTGGTGCGCATCAGTGAAAAGTTGGATTTGAAGGTTTATGCTTTGGAAAATTGGTTCTTTTACTACACAATGCAAATGATGTATGTATTTACATTTGTGACTTAATAAAAAGCTATTTGAAAAAAAAACAATTTCTGTTTTACCAGAAAAAAGCAGATTCATTTTTAAGACTAATACTGTACTTCACTAACCTTATCAGCTACATATTTCCAAGTCACTGAAATGTTATTTCCTAGAAGAGCTTTCAGCCACTGAACTGGATCTCGAAAGACTACTCCAGAACAGTCTGTTACCTGCCCATCACAAAGCAGTGTGGCTTTATGGCTGTAGTCCTGGAAGAATCAAACCGGACATGTTATTTCATAATTATTAGCTTCCTTATGAACAGATTACTACTGCAGTATCGTTTTCCCATACGATTTTTCTGTTAACATTTGATGGTCACAATAGCATTATAAGACTGGGACTAGACGGTGATCTTGCCTGCAACACCCATCGCACGATCGAAGATAACACTTTCACTACGCTGCATCGCAGCAAAGTGAAAGTGAATGGAGTTCCGTTGTGACTTCCGTGTTGTCTTGACTGGAACTCAACAGTCACAATAAATCCAGATCTGCAGAAAGAAAACCTTCTAGTGATCCAGCACTTGTCAAATAACATCATTTTTTTTAAAGGGAATCTGTCACCTATCACCATTTTTTCCTTTAGCATTGTGTAATAAAGCACCTTATATCCGGATCTGTTGTTCTTTTTGCTTTGTCTCTTGTCATTTTCCTTAAAAACCGATTTTTACATTATGCAAATTAGGACCAAAGGAGCCCAGAGGGGCGTTTTTTCTTTGCCAAGGAGCCCAGGAACGCCCCCCTGATGTGCCCAGCCCACCTAAATTTGAATCCACAAGAACGCCTCCAGCAGCAGAAATCGCCTCCCAGAGGCGAGGCTAACGGCACCGCACCACGGCTACCTCTGCTTTCAGGCAGGAATAAAGCCCCGATCTTCATCTCGCCGGCCGCCGGAATTCTCGTGCAGGCGCAGTGCCGGCGATTGCCTGGCCTGAGCGATGCTACGCCAACTGAGGGCAACAGCGCTTGGAAAACGTCAGTGGGCTCGGCGCATGCCCAGTGATACCATTGAGGCTGTTGCCCTCAGTTGACGTAGCATTGCGCAGGTGCGGGCAGTCGCCGGCACTGCACCTGCGCGAAAATTCCGGCAGCCGGCGAGATGAAGATCGGGGCTTTATTCCTGCCTGTAAGCGGAGGTTGCAGTGGGGCGGAGGCAATTTCTGCTGCTGGAGGCGTTCTTGTGGATTCAAATTTAGGCGGGCTGGGCACATCAGGGGAATGCACAATTAGGTGCTGATACAATTTAACATTGGCTGCTATATTGTTGCTATTTTGGTATTCCAGATTTTTACATTGTTTTTAGGTGCTGTGCGATTATTATTATTTTCATTTTTAAGTGTATATTAATTATAGGTAACCTCAATAAACAGACATCAATAAAGAGTCATCAATCCCAGATACAAGAGAGTGCCCAGTCTTTTTAATACTACTATTACTAACCCTAGTAATAAATGCCTATCCTCTTACGCAAATGAGAAAAAAGTAGGACATGCACTATTTTTTTTTGCTGAAGGGAAACACGGACATCGGACGCGGAACACAAACGGATGAACTATTAGCATTTTTTTTGCTGACCCATTGAAATGAATGGGTCCCCATCCTATCCGCAAAAAAAACCTGAACGGACGCAGAGAAAAAAAATGTAGCCTAAAAGATAGAACTTATCCTATTCTTGTCCACATAACGGACAAGGATAGTACTGTTCTATTAGTGGCCAGATGTTCCATAAAAAACAGAATGCAAACAGATGTCATCTGTTTTTTTTGCGGACCGCAAAACCATACAGTCGCGTGAAAGAGGCCTTAGGACCAGTTCAGGTCTGAAGTCACTTTGTGGGCCTTACATAATACAAACCACCCATAAATGGCCCCATTTTAGAAACTGCACCCCTCAAGGTATTCAAAACTGATTTTACAAACTTTGTTAACCCTTTTAGGTGTTCCACAGGAATTAAAGGAAAATGGAGATGAAATTTCAGAATTTCACTTTTTTGGCAGATTTTCCATTTTAATCCATTGTTTCCAGTAACAAAGCAAAACTCAATATTTATTGCCCTGATTCTGTAGTTTACAGATATACCCTATATGTGGTCGTAAAACTGCTGTACGGCACACGGCAGGGCGCAGAAGGAAAGGAACGCCATATGGTTTTTGGAAAGCATATTTCACTAGCATAATTTTAAGCTGCGATGTCACATTTGAAAAACCCCTGATGCACCCCTAGAGTAGAAACTCCAAAAAGTGACCCCATTTTGGAAACTATGGGATAAGGTGGCAGTTTTGTTGGTACTATTTTAGGGTACTATTTTTGGTTGCTCTATATTACACTTTTTGTGAGGCAAGGTAACAGAAAATAGTTGGCACTTTTTATTTATTTAAGTTTTACACAATAACATGATTTTTTTTGTTTCAAAAATGCAGTTTTACTGTCTCCATATTCTGAGAGACTTTTTTTTTATTTCTTTGTCCGATTGTTTTATGTAGGGACTCATTTTTTGCGGGAAAAGATGACGGTTTAATTAGTACTATTTTAAGGTGCATGTGACTTTTTGATCACCTAGTATTAAGGGCTGGACCTCACAAGCTTCCGTAGAAGGCAAGCTTCGATGCCTATGGAAGGCATCGGGCATGCCTTCTCTGCCATCGGGTCCCCGCCACTGCAGCGCGGGGACCTGGTGGGGAAGCGGAAGGCACCCGTACCCTCCGCGAACCCTCTGCATGTCGGGGTCAGCTTTGACTGTGGCAAACAAGGGGTTAACACGATGCCGTCGTATGCAGCAGGGGCCCGGCTGTCAGTGACTGCTGGGTCCATGCTGCTGATCGGGCGGGCGCAGCTCCCGCCCGATCAGCCTGTTGTACATGTACGGCACTGATCCTTAACCACCTTCCGACCGCCTAGCGCAGGGATGCGTCCTGCGAGCGGCCGGGATGTTCCTCCCAGACGCATCGATTACAACGGCAGGAACTTTAACTACAGCCTGCCAGCGCTGATCATGCGCTGGCAGGCTGTAGATGTTAAAAAAATGGCATCTGAATCGCATATCAGACGCTGTTTTGCAAACAGCGTCTGATATGCCTGCTGCTCTGGTGGTCCCTTTTGCTTGGGACCACCAGAGGACACTGTAAGTGCACCAATCACTACACACCAACACCCCCGTCACTGATTAACCCCTGATCACCCCATGTCACCCCATGTCACTAATCACCCCCCTGTAAGGCTCATTCAGACGTCCGTATGTGTTTTGTGGATCCACGGATCCACAAAACACGGACACCGGCAATGTGCTTTCCGCATTTTGCCAGAACTATACAGAAAATGCCTTTTCTTGTCAGCAATTGCGGACAAGAATAGGACATGTTCTATATTTTTGCAGAACGGAAGTGTGGACCTGGAAGTGCGGACCCGGAAGTGCGAATCCGCGATTCCGGATCCAAGCAGGACAAAGTCTGTCCCCATAGAAATGAATGGGTCTGCAATTCTGTTCCGCAAAATGTGGAACAGAATTGCGGACGTGTGAATGGGGCCTAAGGGTCCCTTATTACCGCCAGTTAGTTAGCTACTTAGGTAGCTAGCGCCCAGCCCACAGCACCGCAGTCACTGATTAGTCACTGATTAGCTTCATCGCTGTCGCTAATCAGCACTAGGACTATATAGTATCTGTAAGTAATCAAGACTGATCGCAATCAGATCTATATCAGTACATTACGGTCACCTTAGGCTCTACAAAAAACGCAGTGTTCGCCCGATCAGGCCTGATCTTGTGCACACACTTGCGTTTAGTCCGCCCCACCGCAGTGTCAGATTTTTTTTTTCTGATCACTGCAAAAACACTGTAAAATCGCTGCGGCGTTATAAAGATCACTTTTGAGCTTTTTGGATCTTTATTAGCGATCGCAACTTTACTTCGCAAGCACTCCTATGTCCTTTCCCCTCTTTTTTTTTGCACATTTTTTGGCTGAGATTTTTTCATCCACATTGATTGATGCGAATGAAAAAATCTGTGCCGTTCTTTTTTTTTCAGCCCAGAGGCAACGGGAAAAAAAAATCTCATTACCCGTATGCTCAATATAAGGAGAATAGCAGAAACTCCTAATGCTGGCCATACATGTAATGATTGCGGAGACCCTCAAATGCCAGGGCAGTACAAACACCTCACAGGTGACCCCATTTTAGAAAGAAGACACCCCAAGGTATTCGCTGAGGGGCATATTGAGTCCATGAAAGATTGAACTTTTTGTCACAAGTTAGCGGAAAGGGAGACTTTGTGAGAAAAAATAAAATAAAAAATTTACACTAACTTGTGCCAAAAAAAAAATATCTTCTATAAACTCGCCATGCCCCTCACAGAATACCTTGGGGTGTCTTCTTTCTAAAATGGGGTCACATGTGGGGTATTTATACTGCCCTGGCATTTTAGGGGCCCTAAAACGTGAGAAGAAGTCTGGAATCCAAATGTGTAAAAATGCCCTTCTAAAAGGTACTCATTAGAATTTGGGCCCCTTTTCGCACCTAGGCTGCAAAAAAGTGTCACTCATGTGGTATCGCCGAACTCAGGAGAAGTGGGGCAATGTGTTTTGGGGCGTATTTTTACATATGCCCATGCTGGGTGAGAGAAATATCTCTGTAAATTGACAACTTTGTATACATTTTTTTTAAAAGTTGTCATTTACAGAGATATTTCTCTCACCCAACATGGGTATATGTAAAAATACACCCTAAAACACATTGCCCTACTTCTTCTGAGTACGGCGATACCACATGAGTGACACTTTTTTGCAGCATAGTTTGTAAACGCTATAACTTTTACCCAAACCAATAAATATACACTTATTGCATTTTTTTAATCAAAGACATGTAGAACAATAAATTTAGAGAAAAATTTATATAGAAATGTAGTTGCTTTTTTGACTTTTACAACAGAAAGCGAAAAATGTCATTTTTTTTCAAAAATTTTGGTAATTTTTTATTAATATCAAAAAAAGTAAAAATGTCAGCAGCAATGAAATACCACCAAATGAAAGCTCTATTAGTGAGAAGAAAATGAGGTAAAATTCATTTGGGTGGTAAGTTGTATGACGGAGCAATAAACGGTGAAAGTAGCGTAGTGCAGAATTGTAAAAAGTGGTCTGGTCATTAAGGGTGTTTAAGCTAGGGGGGCTGAAGGGGTTAAGTCACGTCCACTAGCGCCATACATGTACGGTGAGGGTCCTTAAGGCCTCTTTCACACGGGCATCATGTTTGACGCCCAGATAAGAGGCGGGTACGTTGCGGGAAAATGCACGATTTACCACGCGAGTGCGAAGCGTTTTAATGCGTTTTGCACGAGCGTGGGAAAAATCGGCATGTTTGGTACGCAGACCCGAACCCGGTCTTCATCACTGAAGTCCGGTTTTGGGTTGAGTATTATGTAGATTTTATTATTTTCCCTTATAACATGGTGATGGACCATGTGATTGGACCATGTGATGTGACGTCACCACAGGTCTTTGAAATGGCAGCTAATGCTTGAAGAAGACAGAAGAGATCGGCAACTACACGATCAAGTGGCTAAGGTGAGTTAAGTTTTTTATTTTTAACCCCTTAATCCACATTTTACTAAGCATTCTGTATTGAGAATGCTATTATTTTCCCTTATAACCATGTTATAAGGAAAAATAATAAAGATTAGGTCCCATCTCTTAGCAACCATGCGGGAAAATCGCACTGCATCCGCACTTGATTGCGGATGCTTGCGATTTTCCCGCAGCCCCATTCACTTCTATGGGGCCTGCGTTGCGTGAAAATCACCGCTCATGCGCAACAGCCCCATGAAAATAAATGGGTCCGGATTCAGTGCGGGTGCAATGCGTTCACCGTGTAAAAGGGGCCTAAGTATCACTTCTTGTATTTAAGATTAGAGATGAGCAAACTTCAAAAATTAGTTTGGCGTTCGGGTTGGGGTAATCGCCGCATCCCGTTATGGATTCCACTACCGCAGACTATCCCGGCATATGGAATCCATAAGGGGCGGCCTCCATGAACCCGAACTTTGGAAAAGCCGAAGGACCTGGGGTGACGTCACCGTCATGTGATCCGTGCAGGGGGTGTGGCTCAGCACTGGAGCAAATCCAGTGCTGAGCCACGCCCCCTGCACGGATTACATGACGGTGACGTCACCCCAGGTCCTTCGGGTTTTCCAAAGTTCGGGTTAGTGGAGGCCGCCCCTTATGGATTCCATATGTCGGGATAGTCCGCGGTAGTGGAATCCATAACGGGATGCTGCGATTACCCCAACCCGAACGCCAAACTAATTTTTGAAGTTCGCTCATCTCTATTTAAGATGTGTGCAGCATGCAGCAAACGGAAAAGCAATAAGAAAAAACTATGCATTTTTTTCCAAAAACAATTCCACATTTAGACCTCGTTCATATTTCCATTTTTCAATGACGTGTACTGTCTGCATTCTCCACGGACAGCACACGTAGCCATTTATTTTAATGTGTCTGTTTACATATCAGTATTTTTTTTACTGACCGTGGGTCATCCACTACTTTGGTCCGTGAGGCGATCTAAAAAAAACAACCATTGAAGTCTTTGGGTCCATGAAAATCACGGACAACAAGGATGGTGTCCGTGTGGCCTCTGGTTTTCATTGAAGACTGATAGGAGATGCTCTGGATACTAATTATCAGCTGAGCAGCGTTCTTGGATTACGGATTACACACAGAGGATAAATAAGGACACATGCACGAAACACAGAACCTTCATGGACATTTTCATGAAAAAAATGCCTTTTCACAGATGTAAAACTGAGACGGAAATGTGGATGAGGCCTTATGCTTCATTCACACGTAAGTGTTCGGTCAGTGATTTTGAGCCAAAACCAGGTGCTGCTCTAAACACAGAACAGGGGCAGATATTTCCCTGACCCTGGGAACACACCTGAGCGTTTTTCAGCGCGTTCATACGCGCTGAAAAACACTCAACATGTGAAAAGCCATGCATCCCTATGTGCATGGTTCACATGTCGGCGTTTTACAGCGCGGACGAACGCGCTGTAAAACGCCCTGCCCGGTCGTGTCGGCTGCCGTGACTATCGCGCGGCAGCACGCGCGATCCAACCCATAGGCTATTATGGGAGCGCGCATATGACGCGCGCTCCCATAAAACAGCCACTTGGCGGCTGAAGCGCGCGTCATATGCGCGCCCTGGGAACACGCGAAGTGTGTTCCCAGCCTTATACCTGATTTCTGTGTAGTCTCCACTTCTGGTTTTGGCTCAAAATCACTGATGGAAAACACTGACGTGCGAATAAGGCATAATGCAGCATTTCCTCCCAGCAATGGAAAAAAATTAAATCACACACATCTAACTTGAATTACATTAATTACAAAATTGAATTATATTAATGTAACTGAAGTTTGCTGTGTGTGATCTGTTTTTTTCCCCGTGCTGGACGGAAATGCTGCATAAACAAGGATAGGCTGCTGCACAGAAACCACATGCAGTTTGTTTTTTTTTAAAATTTGCCACATCCAAAACGCAGCATTGTTGTAACGTTACTGCAGTTCAAAGTACCTTTGGATTTTATAGCAATATGTTTTTATTGTACTGAAAATAAGAAAGTGATATTATTTCTGCCTCTGTGTGTAACTACTATATCCTACCTCATTCACTGAGAGAAAACCTTAGGGTGCCTTCACACTCAGATTTTGTGGCAGAAAATTCCACGCCTGAAAATCAGTTCCATTCATTTGAATGGGGCAGCAAGCACATGGATTTCTCCAAGCCCCATTAGGCCCCTTGCAGACGAGCATGAGCGGATTAGGTCCGGATGCATTGCGATGTGTTCAGTGAAAAATGCGCAATTTCGCAAGCAATACATTCAGTTTTGTTTGCGATCGCGTTCAGTTTTTATTGCACGGGTGCAATGCGATTTAATGCGTTTTGCACGCCCCTGATAAAAAACTGAATGTTTACAAACAACATCTCTTAGCAACCATCCGTGAAAAACGCATCGCATCCTTCCTTGTTTGCGGATGCTATTTTCATACGGCCCCATTCACTTCAATGGGGCTAGCGTTGCGTGAAAATCGCAAATATAGAACATGCTGCGAAAACCACCGCTCATGTACACAGCTCCATTGAAATGAATGGGTCCGGATTCCGTGCGGGCGCAATGCATTCGCATCATGCATTGCACCCGTGCGGAATACTCGCTCGTGTGAAAGGGGCCTAAGGGTGGATGGACCTGATTTTCAGTTGCAGAATTTTCTGCCACATGTGAGGACACCCTTAAGCTGGCCATACACATTAAATAGTGGTTGGTTGATTGTTGAATCTAGTGAACGATCATTTCACAAAGAAAAAAACGTTTGTTCACAAATAATATTTCTTTAAACAAGAGATCTTTTGTCCGATGATCAGATGGAAATTTCAAACATGGCTGACTCATTTTCAAATGATGGTCTGTCATTGGCCAGCTAGATGCTTTGGTTAAAATAATTGATACGGCGCCCAAAATCATTGTTTCTGGGCAGCACATCAACCTGTGCAAAGAAGGATCTGCTGGAAAGAAAGAGATGGCCAGCTCCAAAAATAGTGGTAGAAAAATCTTGTATTTTTATTCTGCGGTAATAAAAACTTCCATACAGGATGCTAAAGTCAACATGTTTCAGACCATCACATATTTCCTTCCTGCTATTTGTTGTCGCCTCCAGGTGCGACCTCTGTGCTCAGATAGTGGATTAGCAGGTGAGAGCTGCCTCCCTCCTTCTACTGAAACAAGGATCTGCTGTACAGAAACATTGAATCTGTATGGGGATGAATGACTGCTGTGCAAATCACTCATCTCCATACAGAGTTGCTGCATGTTAATGCAGCTCTCACCTCCTCTGATGAACAGGCAGTTATTGGGATGTGTCTGCTTGGCCATTCCATGTAAAGGGGCCTTTACACAGGCAGTCTGCCAGATTTATCATAGTGGCTGATCCTGGATGATAAATCTGGTGCACCTTTAGACTTTCTAGTCTAATTTTATACCACCAAATGATTGGTTTATTTTGCAAAAAAAAATTGCGACAAGTTTTTGGAGCAAAACCACTACCCTTTTCCATGAAACTATGCTCCTTGGTGGACAAGGCACCAGTGGCGGATTATAATTGGGGCGTTCGGGTCGGTCGCCCCGGGCCCGGCATCGCTGGGGGGCCCAGCGCCGACCCGAACACCCACGTACTACGGCGGGGCATGGGAGCGTATAGTTCCCTGCCCTGCCGCCTATCACCGCCATAGGCTTCAGGCCTAGTAGGCCTGAGGCCTGTGTGGTGGTAGAAGCCCGGCGTGCGCGTGATGACGTCATCGCGCGCCTGTATGGTGCAGCTCGCGCACGCTCTGATGTACGCGCGCGCCTGCCACACCATTCAGCATACAGGTAAGTATTACCTTTTTTTTTTTAATGTGTATGTGCTAACTTGGGGGGAGATATTAAGGACAGTGGGGCAAATTAGTTAATGGATGGCAGTTGTGGGGAAAATTAATGAATGGCAGTATGGGGGCAAATAAATTAATGGATGGCAGTGTGGGGGCAAATTAATGAATGGCAGTATGGGGGCAAATAAATTAATGGATGGCAGTGTGGGGCAAATTAATGAATGGCAGTATGGGGGCAAATAAATTAATGGATGGCAGTGTGGGGGCAAATTATAGGATGGCAGTATGGGGCAAATTAATTAATGGATGGCAGTGTGGGGGCAAAATAATTAATAAATGGCAGTGTGGGGCAAATTAATGGATGAGAGTGTGGGGGCAAACTAATTAATGGACGGCAGTTCTGGGGGCAAATTAATTAATGGATGGCAGTTGTGGGGGCAAATTAATAGATGGCAGTGTGGGGGCAAATTAATAGATGGCAGTGTGGGGGCAAATTAATTAATGGATGGCAGTATGGGGAAATTACTGTATGGGGCAGTGTGGGGAAATTACTGTATGGGGCAGTGTGGGGAAATTACTGTGTGGGGAAATTACTGTATGGGGGCAGTGTGAGGAAATTACTGTATGGGGGCATTGTGGGGCAAATTACTATATGGGGGCAGTGTGGGGAAATTACTGTATGGGGGCAGTGTGGGGAAATTACTATATGGGGGCAGTGTGAGGAAATTACTATATGGGGGCAGTGTGGGGAAATTATTATATGGGGGCAGTGTGGGGAAATTACTATATGGGGCAGTGTGGGAAATTACTGTATGGGGGCAGTGTGGAGGAAATTACTATATGGGGCAGTGTGGGGAAATTACTGTATGGGGCAGTGTGGGGAAATTACTATATGGGGCAGTGTGGGGAAATTACTATATGGGGCAGTGTGGGGAAATTACTATATGGGGCAGTGTGGGAAATTACTATATGGGGGCAGTGTGGGGGAAATTACTATATGGGGCAGTGTGGGGGAAATTACTGTATGGGGGCAGTGTGGGG
The DNA here is from genome assembly GCA_033119425.1 of Bufotes viridis. Taxonomy (NCBI): domain Eukaryota; kingdom Metazoa; phylum Chordata; class Amphibia; order Anura; family Bufonidae; genus Bufotes; species Bufotes viridis. Next base: position 76,665,914 of record CM065589.1, on the reverse strand, counting down.
GAAATTACTATATGGGGGCAGTGTGGGGGAAATTACTATATGGGGGCAGTGTGGTGGGAAATTACTATATGGGGTGTAAGAGGGCGCAAGGTGCCGTCATGGACGGGAGGTACGTGTCACCGAGGTTCCTGGCCTCGGTGAGGTAAGAGCTGGATTTTTGGTGTGTCAGCAGCAGCTAGTGCTGCTTGACACCTTGCTATTTAGTTTGGCTGCAAAGCCAATCCGGGCCGGCTCTTACTGGGAGTAGGCAAAGAGTTGGGTGGGTGCCTACTCCCCACGGTCCAGGCCGGGTTTTCCAGGGCCTTTATAACACAGCCAGCAGCTGGGTGTGGGGGGTGTGATTGTCCTGGAGCTGCTGCTAGTGTTGTGTTGCTCTCTGGGCTGGAAGGATGAGCTCAGCAAGGAGTCGTGCAGTCGTCCTGGAAGCCTGAAGGTGGATTATCCTGCGGCTGGGCCGACCGCCAGGTGCGAACGCACACCTAAACATCTCACAGGTGATTGAACCTGGTTTTGGACTCTTTGGTTTTGCTTTTTTGTGTTTGCTGAGTGTGAATTAACACCAAGAGACTGTTTATCGTTTATTTTGTGCAAGTGTGAATAAAACACTGTTTATTGCACTTTCTGGACTTCTTGTTTTGCCTCTGTACTGCACCCGCACTGCTATCTACCAGAGCGACTCCCCACAGGGGACAGTGTGGGGGAAATTATTATATGAGGGCAGTGTGGAGGAAATTACTGTATGGGGGCAGTGTGGGGGAAATTATTATATGGGGACAGTGTAGGGGAAATTACTATATGGGGACAGTTTGTGTGTGTGGGGGGGGGGGGGAAATTACTGTATGGGGCAGTGTGGGGGAGATTACTATATGAGGGCAGTGTGGGGTATTGGGGGACATTATTTTTGGGGACACTATACAGGTATTATTACCTGGAGCACAATATAGGGTGTTGTTATTATTATTGGGGGCCCTCTAGGGGACATTATAACTGCTGTAGACACTATAGGGACCTTTGGGATAATTTATAAAGCTGGTGTAAAGTAGACCTGGCTTAGTTGTCCATAGCTACAGATTTCACCTTTCATTTTTAACAGCTCCTCTGGAAAAGGAAAGGTGGAATCTAATTGGTTGCTATGGGCAACTAAGCCAGTTCTAATTTACACCAGTTTGATAAATGACCCCAATTATGAGAAATCTAACGTGTCTGTGTAACAAACTCTGTAGAGACGAGATGCGGCTGAAAGAATTAGTCATGGCGGTCTGGGTCAGACGGAGGAGAAGAGGAAAGAGAAGATCTACATGACAGGAGAAGTCCCTGGATGTAAGAGGTATGTGGTGCTGTATCCTCACTGCTGTGACCTGCGTCTCATCTCCTCCAAGTCTTTATCATAATCATATGTATTTTAAATTTGGCAACTTAAACTTTAATTTTTCACCTGCAGCCCTATGTAACAGCCCAGATACCAGTGATAACTCTCTGTGTGCAGATAATGTTGTACATGTTTCCTGCAGTCCTATGTAACACCCCACATAACAGAATAAATCACTGTGTTATGTGGGGTGTTACATAGGACTGCAGGTAACATCTATGACATCTGTACACAGAGAGCTATGAGATGGTGGGGGTCCGACTCCTGTTTGAGGAGACCGTGATGTTCCAGTGAGCGCCGCAGCCTCTTTGCTCCTTACCAAGCACAGCGCTGTCCATTTGACAGCACTGCGCTTGGTATTGCAGCTCAGCCCCAATCACTCAGATGGGATGGGACAGAGCTGCACCTCGGCCACGTGAACAATGAATGTGACATCATATGGCCTAGGAAGAGACTGTGACGGTCACAAAGCACCGCAGCCTCTTCACACAGAAAAAAAACCTGAAACCTAAAATGGAGGGGGGGGGGGCCCAAGTTGGGTAGACAGCCCCGGGCCTATCATGCACTTAATCCGCCCCTGCAAGGCACCATCAGAGGCGTAGCTAAAGGATTACGAGCCCTGGTGCAAGAGTTCAGCTTGGGCCCCCCTTAGTACTTTGTGGCCAGGAGCAGGGAAGCATATAGCCTTCGTGCTGCCTGAGGCAAAAATTGAAACTGAACATGGAATGGGTGCAAATCTTTCCATTTTGCTTTTTCTCTGTTTATGACCAAAATATCCAAATGTGGTAGTGGCTAAAGACAAAGCTTCTAGCTCTTTAATCCGTTTTGGCTTGGATGTGCACAAACGTTTTAGAAAATTCCCACAAGACTCCTCAATGTAATCAGAATACAGGACATTAATCATGCAGAGACTCAGCTTCACGAGGTTCAGCGTCCTGGGGGAGAAGCTGCTTTAGTAAATATTAATAAATAATAAATATTATTGTCATACTGGCATAATGCTGGCGATTCAATGAATAATTAAGACATTACTAATCACACAATATATTGCATATTTATAGCAAAACTTTATAGACCATTTTATAATGATCTGGTATTTATAGTATACACAATTTGTCTCTGTGATAAAGGTGCCCATACATGATGGCATACATGTATCAATGCTTCAACTATGGGAAAAGTGAATGGGAGCTGAGCTGCAGTAACCCCTCATGGCCACTACACTATGAAAGGAGCTGTGCTTCCTTCTCAATTTAAACTGGTGGTGGCTGCAAGGAACAACTGATGGGTGGGGATTGGGTGCCAGGTGTCAGACCCCCACCGATTGGATAATGATATACAATGCTATATGTTTCAGTGTCAGGGACATCCGTGCTAAGGAAGGGACATATATTGCAGGGAGAAAAATTTGCTTTATTTAATACCAAAAGCTTTTCAAAGAACCCAAAATCCTTTTATGGGCTACTGTGTGTGTTTCACAGCAGCAAGATATTTTTATTTTATAACTATTAGTGACATATACTGTACATCATCTGCAGACTGACTCTTTAATAATCTGGGTCACATCTAGTGTCCATAATCTGTGGTGTTCTCTGTAACCAATACTGTCCTGCCTCAGAAAACACTGTCAGTATGGCCTCATGCACACGGCCGTTGGTGTTTTGCGGTCCGCAAACCGCGGATCCGCAAAACACGGAAGCTGCTCCATGTTCCGTTCCGCAATTTACGTAACGGAACGCAGCCCATTATAGAGATGCCTATTCTTGTACGCATAACGGACAAGAATAGGACATGTATAAACCATCAAAAAATGTGGTGATAAGAAAGCAGGATGCGCTCATACCCATATGCAGTTGTGCATTTCTGTAGGGGAGCACATCCTGCACTTGTAGTCCGTTGCTAATGGCAATCACCAGCAAAAAATGCATACAATGGATGATGCCAGCAACGGACTACAAGTACCACAATGGACATCCTACATAAGATGAAATTTATGTGGATGTGGCAAGAATTCAGAACAAACACAGAACCAGAGATAGGTGCACGCTGCCGTCACACTAACCCTCACACTGATGTTAAAAATTGAGAGTTAGTTCGACATATCCTACTAGGAGGACGTGTCTTAAGCCTCGGGCACCAGCGTCGTCCTAATGCTCCTGTAATTGCCCACTGGCCCCTGATATCGCCCATATGGCGCAGGTAGGTGAGTGTTAGGGCCCACGGGCTACTTGAGAGACCTTGACGCTGGTGCCCGAGGCTTAAGACACGTCCTCCTAGTAGGATATGTCGAACTAACTCTTAATTTTTAACATCAGTGTGAGGGTTAGTGTGACGGCAGCGTGCACCTATCTCTGGTTCTGTGTTTGTTCTGAATTCTTGCCACATCCACATAAATTTCATCTTATGTAGGATGTCCATTGTGGTACTTGTAGTCCGTTGCTGGCATCATCCATTGTATGCATTTTTTGCTGGTGATTGCCATTAGCAACGGACTACAAGTGCAGGATGTGCTCCCTACAGAAATGCACAACTGCATATGGGTATGAGCGCATCCTGCTTTCTTATCACCACATTTTTGATGGTTTATATATATATGTATGGAGGTGTATAAACTCCAATTTTAATGTGCCTGTTTTTCATCTTCAGGTCACATTTGGGTGCACCTGCTTGGCCTTGGGCTATATCAGTCAGTCTTGGGTAGGGCTCATAGACACCTCCCACCTCCCATTGCAAGCATGGCCACATGCTGGAGGTAACAGAGGAGATGTTTGTGAGTCGTCCTAATGCTCCTGTAATTGCCCACTGGCCCCTGATATCGCCCATATGGCGCAGGTAGGTGAGTGTTAGGGCCCACGGGCTACTTGAGAGACCTTGACGCTGGTGCCCGAGGCTTAAGACACGTCCTCCTAGTAAGATATGTCGAACTAACTCACAAGAATAGGACATGCTCTATTTTTTTTGCGGGGGCACGGAACGGAGCAACGGATGCGGACAGCACACTGAGTGCTATCCGCATCTTTTTCGGCCCCATTGAAGTGAATGGGTCTGCGGCCGAGCCGCGAAATATGCAACAACGGCCGTGTGCATGATGCCTATGACAAATTCCAATAATCTGGTCCTCATATAGTGTCCGTAATCTGTGGTGTTCTATAACCAATACTGTTCTGCCTCAGAAAACACTGTGTATATTACAACTTCCATTAATCTGGGCCTAGTAAAGTGTCCAAAATCTGTGGGTTTTTGTATCCCATACTGAACTGAATCTGAAAACACTGTGTATATTACAACTTCCATTAATCTGGGCCTAGTAAAGTGTTCAAAATCTGTGGTTTTTTGTATCCCATAATGAACTGAATCTGAAAACACTGTGTATATTACAACTTCCATTAATCTGGGCCTAGCAAAATGTTCAAAATCTGTTGGTTTTTGTATCCCATAATGAACTGAATCTGAAAACACTGTGTATATTACAACTTCCATTAATCTGGGCCTAGTAAAGTGTCCAAAATCTGTGGGTTTTTGTATCCCATACTAAACTGAATCTGAAAACACTGTGTATATTAGAACTTCCATTAATCTGGGCCTAGTAAAGTGTTCAAAATCTGTGGTGTTCTGTAACCAATACTGTCCTGCATTAGAAAACGGTATCTTTAGCGGACAGTAAAACAATTTGCTCCACATCTAAAGACAAAACCATTAATATGAAGAAGGCGAGCACAAAGGGATGAGGAAGTGGGCGTGATGCTGATGGTGCAAGCAGAGGCCGTGGCCCTGGCTGCAATGAAACTGTGCCTGCTGCCAGTGCACCAGAAAAAACTAAAAAATTCACTTTACCCAGATTCATGTTCAACTAAGCTGGGCGGCGCAGGACAACACTGTCCAAGTCGGACCAGTGCGAACAGGTGGTCGGTTTCATTGCTGAAGATAATGCTTCCAGTTGGTTAAGCACCATCCTCTCTTCCACTAAGTCCAGTCTCTGTAGCCAAGAGTCTGGTCAACCGAATCCTCACTCTCATCCTCCTTCCTCCCACCATGTCGAGTCTGGCCTAACAAGTGATCCCACACTCGGATATTCACATGACCTCATTTCATCGCCAGTACTTGGTTTGGCTCTCCTGCCAAGCACCCTTGAAGAGGTACCTGAGATATTGTGCCCTGATTCCCAATCTCTTGAGCCTTCACAGTCTCAAGAAGATGACGGTCTCATTCGTTCAAGAGGTGGATGATGATGAAACACAGTTGTCAATCACTGAGGTTGTGTTTAGGTCAAGTCAGGAGGATAAGCAGAGTGAGGAAGTGGAAGAGGAAGTGGTGGACGATGAGGTCACTGACCCAACATGGGATGGTGAAAAGCCGAGCGAGGACAGCAGTGCAGAGGGGGAGGGATCTGCAGCACTGCAACAGTCTGGAAGAGGCAGTGGAGTTGCAAAAGGGAGAAGTCGGCCCACACCAAACAGGCCCGCAACCGTTACACGGAGCACCCCCATGCGTAAATCTACTTTGCCAAGGAGTAGGTGTTTTGCAGTATGGCGCTTTTTTGAGGAAAGTGCAGGCGTCAAAAGAGTGGTAGTTTGCAACCTGTGCCGTACCAATATGAGTCGGGGCGTGAATGCTAGCAAACTCACCACCACCCGCATGATCCGCCACATGGCATCCAAGCACTCTACTAAGTGGGCCGAACTCCTGGGTCCACAATATGGGTCTGTGGGTCACATCACTGTCTCCTCTTCCCCCGGATGCACCTCGCACTGCACCTGGACCTTCACATGAACAGTCAGCAACAACATCCACTTCCCTGTCCCAGTGCAGCGTCCAAATGTCGATAACACAGGCATTTGAACGCAAGCGCAAATACCCACTCATCCACCCACAGGCCATAGCACTAAATGCGCAACTTTCGAAATTTGTGGCCCTTGAAATGTTGCCATTTAGACTTGTGGACACTGAGACCTTCTGCAGCCTGATGTCGGTGGCCGTCCCTCGGTACACAGTCCCCAACAGCCACACCTTTTTATTAATAAACCATAAGCAAAGCATCATGTACAATCATGTACAAAGATACTAAAAAAATAGAAAAAGACACAGCATTCTGATGTAAACGCAAAAATTACCATTGCACAAAAGAGAAGTAATGTTAATATACTCCATATGCCAGCATTTAGAACAATAAAGAAATACTGTGCAACATGTCTTAGTGTTTTCATTATTTTAACGCAATGAAATGTACACCCATAGTTTACACCCATCCCCCCTTCCCTATCCCACCCCCAAGAGGACACTCACCCCTTCCCTCCATTAGACGCAATCATAGAGCAATAGGATTATTCACCATCCACTTCATCCATAACCTATCAAATTTCTGCGGACACCCCCGTTTAGTGAAGACCCCTTTCTCAGACACCAACATACTGTTAACTTTACACAGAAACTCTCGTAGTCTCGGACCCTGGGCTTGTATCCAATGGAAAGCAATGAGTTTCCTGGCCACATATAAAAGTCTCCCTACAGCCACCTTGCCATATTTGTCGATATCAAGTTCAGAGACATATCCTAGTATACAGACTATTGGATCTCTATTTATCCTTACCCCCATTCTCCTAGATATAGTGTCCAACACTCCCGTCCAGAACCTGTCCAATTCACTGCAAGTCCACAGCATATGAAGTAACTCCGCATTGTCATTGCCACATCGCGGACATCGGGCATCTGATCTCAGTCCAATACAATGCAAAAACACTGGGGTTTTGTACACCCTGTGTACAATAAATAGCTGAGACAGTTTCCCTTGTTCACTAACAGCCACTATTTTTAACGGTGTGCCGTGCCTGTCTTACACCAGCATGTGTCCCAGAACATCACCCGTGCCCTGACCAACGCACTTACTGGGAAGGTCCACCTCACCACGGACACATGGACAAGTGCTGGTGGCCAATGATGCTACATTTCCCTGACCGCACACTGGGTGAATGTTATGGAGGCCAGGAGCTAGTCGTAGCCTGGGATGGCACAGGTGCTACCCACGCCCAGGATTGCGGGCCCTACGTCCATCAGGGTCTCCACCAGCAGCTATGTTACTGGCTCCAACCCTTACTTCTCCTCCTCCACTTCCACCTCAGCCATCAGTCGCTAGCTAGAAGCAGTGTAGCACTGCTTTGTGTAAGCGTCAACAGGCCATGCTGAAGCTGATCTGCTTAAGGGACAAACAACACACCACCGCAGAGCTGTGGCAGGGTATAAGGGACCAGACGAGCTGTGGCTCTCGCCACTCAATCTACAACCAGGCATGGTTGTGTCTGACAATGGCCGTAACTTGGTGGCGGCTTTGGAGCTCGGCAACCTGACACACATTCCATGCCTAGCCCACATCTTAAACTTAGTGGTTCAGCGGTTTATAAAAACCTACCCTAATTTGGCAGAGCTACTAGTGAAGGCGCGCCGCGTGTGTGCCCATTTCTGCAAGTCGTCCACAGCTTTAGCCGGTCTGTCAACGCTGCAGCAGCGCTTGTAGCTTGCAGCTCACGACTGTTGTGCGACATGAGCACGCGCTGGAACTTTACGTTCTACGTTGTTGGCCAGGCTTTGTGAGCAGCAAAGGGAAGTTGTGGAATACCAGCTGCAACATGGTGATCGCCTTTCCAGTCAACTGCCACTATTCACAAGCGAGGAGTGGGCATTGATGTCAGACTTATGTGAGGTTTTAAAAAACTTTGATGAATTCACACAGATGGTTAGTGGTGATAATTCTATTATCAGCGTAACCATCCCACTGCTGTCTACTCAAACGATCGCTGCTCACAATTAAGGACAACGCTCTGAATGTGGCAGATGAGGAAATGGGGGAGGACATTACACAGGGTGATAGCCAGACCACCCATAGTTTGTCTTCTCAGCGCGAATTGGACCATGAAGAGGAGGAGGAGCTGGAGACAGTTGCCTTTGCTACAGAGGGTGGTACCCATGGAACTTTAATTCCATCTGTTCAGCATGGATGAACAGAAGAGGAGGATGAGGGGATGGAGAATCATCCTGATGTTGACATCAACGTCTTGCCTGTTGGTACTCTGGCACACATGGCTGACTTCATGTTAGGCTGCCTTTCCCACGATCCTCGTGTTATACGCATTTTAGATAACACTGGGTGTTCACCCTTCTCGACCACCGCTACAAAGAGAACTTCTCATCTCTCATTCCTGTGGTGGAGAGGACAAGTAAAACGGTGTAATACCAGAAGGTACTTTGAGATTGCTCCAAAATTTTCCATCTGACAACAAGGCCGGAAAAGTCCGTACTTCCTTAGGCAATCAAGGAAGGGAGACAAGGGAAACACACAGCAGTTCCGACAGGGGCAGGGCAACACTCTCCAAGGTATGGGACACTTTCATGACACCCCACCAGCAACCTCCCCCTGAAGCACGGCCTAGTGCTACAAGGAGGGAAAAGTTTTGGAAAATGGTGAAGGAATACATCACAGACCGTGTCTACTGGGTGTCCAAGCTGGACACGTGGCAGGAACTTGAGCTCTATTCCTTGGAGGTGCTGGCCTGCCCTGCTGCCAGCGTTTTGTCAGAGTGTGTATTTAGTACTGCTGGTGGCATTATAACTGATAAGCGTATTCGCTTGTCCACTGACAATGCTGAAAGGTTCACTCAAATAAAAATAAACAAGGCCTGGATTGCCCCTGACTTCTCAACTCCACTAGAGGAGAGCTGAGATGATGATGAACATAAAGGCAATTTCAATGTATTGTTTATAATGTACTTAGTCTACTGTAGTGTATTCCCATGCACCTTTTTCACCACAAAAAAGGGTATATGGTTGAATCTTGTTTTCTACTCCTCCTCCAGAATGTATATATTCCCTCCTCTACAATTTTTAAAGAGGGTCAGCTAACCAGCAGGCCCTCAACCATAATATTTTAGAGGGTCAGCTCACCAACAGGCCCTAAACCATAATGTTTTAGAGGTTCAGCTCACCAGCAGACCCTAAAACATAATGTTTTATAGGGTCAGCTCACCAGCAAGCCCTCAACCATAATGTTTTAGAGGGTCAGCTCACCAGCAGGCCTCGACCATAATGTTATAGAGGGTCAGCTCACCAGCAGCCCCTCGCCCCTAAAGTGTTAGAGGGTCAGCTCAGCAGTAGGCCCTCGCCCGTAATATTTTAGAGGGTCACCAGCAGGCCCTTGCTTCAAATGTTTTTGAGGGTCACCAGCGGGCCACCAATCATAATTTTTCAAGGGTGCGTATGATGCTCGCCTTTGTGTGTAATAAAGGGTGTATTGTAGTGCCGGTTCCTTGTAATTTTTGGCAGCCCTTTCACAGTGCATAGGCTTTATGAGTGTAGGAGTCCCACTACCTGAACAATTGTACCACAATGTGAACGGGGCCCTCCTTTATGTGATATACGGGCTGTTTCAGAGTGCCTCTTGCTTGTAATTTTTGGCAGCACTTGCACTTTATATACAATTGAATATACAGGAAAGAATGCTTCCTAACATTTTTTCCTTAAAAATAGATTTTTTTGGTGGGGTTTTGGGCGTATTTTTGTCAATCTGTAAAAGTGGCGTACAACTCGAACAACATGGTTCCCAGCAGCGACCTGGGAGCCCAAGATGCATCCATACATCGTCCCTATCCTGTTTCCGAAAGCAGGGGTTTTTCTTCAGAGCAGGGGGTGCCTGGTTATCTCCCATTGACTTCCATTATACTCGGGTGCTCGGCAGAGCACACGAATATAGAAATGTGTTCGGCCCGAACACCCGAATACTTTGGTGCTCGCTCATCACTATTTGCATCATTTAATGTTCCATATGATGTATTGAGAAACCGCAAAATTAAATACTTCCGGGGTGGAATGTAAAAAAACTGCAATTCTGCCTAAGCGTTTTGGGTTTTGTTTTCATGGCATTCATGGTGCTGTATAATATATACATTATTTTACAAAAGTAAGTACACCCCTCACATTTTTGTAAATATTTTATTATATCTTTTCATGGGACAATGCTGAAGATCTGACACATTGATACAATGTACAGTAGTCAGTGTACAGCTTGTATAACAGTGTACATTTAGTGTGCCCTCAAAACCGCTGGCAACAAAGGTGAGTACACCCCTAAGTTAAAATGGCCAAATAGTGCCCAAAGTATCAATATTTTGTGTGGCCACCATTATTATCCAGCACAGCCTTAACTCTCTTGGGCATGGAGTTCACCGGTCCATCATAAGTTTGCACTGAAATCCTCATGCAGACCCAAACCATGACACTCCCACCACCATGCTTGACTATAGGTAAGGCACACTTGTCTTTGTACTCCTCACCTGGTTGCCGCCACACACGCTTGACACCATCTGAACCAAATACATCTTGGTCTCATCAGACCACTGGACATGGTTCCAGTAATCCATCTCCTTAGTCTGCTTGTCTTTAGCAAACTGTTGGCCGGCTTTTTTGTGCATCATCTTTAGACGAGACTTCCTTCTGGGACGACAGCCATGTAGACCAATTTGATACACTGTGCGGCGTATGGTCTAAGCACTGACAGGCTGACCCCCCCACCTTTTTAACCTCTGCAGCAATGCTGGCAGCACTCATACTTCTATTATGAAAAGACAACCTCTGGATATGACACTGAGAACGTGCACTTAATTTCTTTGGTAGACCTTGGTGAGGCCTGTTCTGAGTGGAAACTGTTTTGTTAAACCACTGTATGGTCTTGGCAACCATGCTGCAGCTCAGTTTCAGGGTGTTAGCAATCTTCTTATAGCCTTGGCCATCTTTATGTAGAGCAACAATTCTGTTTTTTAGATCTTCAGAGAGTTCTTTGCCATGAGGTGCCATGTTCAATTTCCAGTGACCAGTATGATAGTGTGAGAGTGATAACACCAAATTTACCACACTGCTCCCCATTCACACCTGAGACCTTGTAACAATAACGAGTCACATGACATCTGGGAGGGAAAATGGCTAATTGGGCACAATTTAGCCATTTTCACTTAAGGGTGTACTCACTTTTGTTGTCAGCGGTTTAGACATTAATGGCTGTGTGTTCAGTTCTTTTGAGGGCACACCAAATGTACACTGTTATACAAGCTGTACACTGACTGCTGTACATTGTATCAAAGTGTCAGATCTTCAGTGTTGTCCCATGAAAACCATATCCTTCAACTATGCACCACCAGTAAAGTAACTGGTGACTACTATACTTTACTGTACATATTGTGATATTATATTTTAGCTTACATTTTGCTGTACAGTAGAATGTATACAATGACTAACGTACACTTTATTGCAGACTTTATATGTGAATTTCTGAGGTATTATGTTTGTTAGTGTGTTCTGTGGTTTTTAAGTGGCTGTTATGCTGCAGACGCAGCTGGACCTTCAGATGGAATCATACTTACCTGATCCCCGCTGCTGGGTTCTGACTCCTTCACATCCCCGCTGCAGCTTTGGATCTCCCTGCGTCAACATCTGACTGGCTGCAGAGGGGACATGTCATTGGCTGCAGTGACCAGGTGACCCACGTTTAACCGGATCTTGACGTGGGGAGACTGGAAATCCTCAGCCACGCTGGGGGAAGGAAGGAGCCGGAACCTATTAAATAATAGAGCATTTCCTATTATTGTCCGCATATATGACAAGGATAGTACTGTTCTATTAGGGGCCAGCTGTTCTGTTCCACAAAATACGGAATACACGCGGACGTCATCCGTATTTTTTGCAGATCCGTTTTTTTTGAGACCCGCAAAATACATACGGTCGTGTGCATGAGCCCTAAATGGGTTCTCTAGGATTAGAAGCTATGGCTGTTTTCATCCAGAAAGGGTGTCACACCTCTTCACACATTGTGCTTGGTAATGCATTTGGGCGCCAGTAAAGTGAATGGTACAGAACACACACAACTTGAGGACAGGGGTGGCACTGTTTTTGGTAGAATTCTAACTCTGATCCCAGCCACTTAACCCTTTATATGCCATGGTCCTACATTGGTAGGAGATGCTGTGAAAATCACCTTTTCAGCCTAGCAGTGTACATGGACTATAGATGACACATGGAGGGCAAAATAATCAGACATATGGACCAGCAATGGACTCTTCATGGACTTTTTCACTGATGAAACACTGACTGTCTTGTTATGGATGTCATTACAGACGTGGACGTGTGAATTAGGGGCCAGCTACAAGGCGACATGTATCACACAACAAGAAAGTGTAATGGATTTCAATGGTGTTACTATCCGACATGCTACATACTGTGACATGGCAGTCACAACAAATCCATCGAAAGTAAGGACTCCATTGAAATGCATTATGACACATGTCGCTAAGTTGCCGGACCCTAAAGTCTAAAATGTTCTTTATTGCTGACAGCATAATTGATGTTTTTTTCTCATTCCTCCAAAAACAAGTTAATATAACTTATTGATTAACTCAACTGCAACAATGGGAAAGAAAATGGTTGGTCCTTAAATGACTCACTTCAGCAAATAGCATTTATCATGTAGAGAAAGTTAATACAAGCCAGATATTAATGTACTGTTATTATCCATATTGCCTCCTATGCTGGCTGGATTCATTTTTCCATCACATTATACACTGCTCATTTCCATAGTTATAACCATAGTGAACGCATTGCACCCGCACTGAATCCGGACCCATTCATTTCTATGGGGCTGTGCACATGAGTGGTGATTTTCATGCATAACTTGTGCGTTGCGTGAAAATCGCAGCATGCTCTATATTGTGTGTTTTTCACGCAACGCTGGCCCCATAGAAGTGAATAGGGCTGCGGGAAAATCACATGGATCCGCAAGCAAGTGCGGATGTGGTGCGATTTTCCCGCATGGTTGCTAAGAGATGATCGGGATGGGGACCCGATCTTTATTATTTTCCCTTATAACATAGTAATAAAGGAAAATAATAGCATTCTAAATACAGAATGCTAAGTAAAAGGGGCAATAGAGGGTTAAAAAAAAAAAAAAAAAGTACCTTACCTCCTCCAATTGAGCACGTAGCTGCCGGTCTTCTGTTCTGTCTTTAGCTGGGGGGGTAAAGGACATAGAAACATAGAATGTGTCGGCAGATAAGAACCATTTGGCCCATCTAGTCTGCCCAATATACTGAATACTATGAATGGCCCCTGGCCCTATCTTATATTAAGGATGGCCTTATGCCTATCCCATGCATGCTTAAAATCCTGCACTGTATTTTACTCGGCTGGGGCTTCAGATAGGTGTTGGAGATGTGAGGAAGAGAGAGGCACATTTTTCCATATTTGGTGGGAATGCCCACCCATCAGCCAATGGTGGTCAGGCAAATAAGATCTGCCAAACCTCTTTTGTCCCCACGCCTTCCCTGGCGCTCTTATCAATCCCCCCTCTCACCCTCCAATACATGTACCCTTCCTCTTTCGTCAATTGCTGATTGCTGCCCGTCTGCTTATACCAAAGTTCTGGCTCCAGAGCTCCCTTCCAGACCTTGAAGCCTGGATGACAAAGGTGGACCAGCTCTACCGCTTTGAAGAGATGTCTTCCTGGGAATCTCGCTCCCACTTAAAGTTCCTCAAACTATGGCTCAAATGTAAATCCTTCAGGTTCCCCGACCCCGCTTAGGGCTTCTTTATCTGCCTACCGATAGTGTCCTTAATCTTTACCCTTGAGATGTATGCGTTAATCTTCTGATGGTTTCAGCTATCAACCTGTTATGATGGCGACCTATACTGTTTCAACATTTCTACAACTGTATTTTTGATGCATGCGGATATGTTTCCTCATCTATTCCTGTACTTTTATTATTATATTTTGTAATCCTAAAGTATCTCTTGCTACTTAAATGATAAAATCAATAAAAATTTTGATTAAAAAAAAAAAAAATCCTGCACTGTATTTGCAGCTACCACTTCTGCAGGACGGCTATTCCATGCATCCACTACTCTCTCAGTAAAGTAATACTTCCTGATATTACTTTTAAACCTTTGCCCCTCTAATTTAAAACTATGTCCTCTTGTAGCAGTTTTTCTTCTTTTAAATATTCTCTCCTCTTTTACCGTGATGATTCCCTTTATGTATTTAAAAGTTTCTATCATATCCCCTCTGTCTCTTCTTACTTCCAAGCTATACATGTTAAGGTCCTTTAACCTTTCCTGGTAAGTTTTGTCCTGCAATCCATGTACTAGTTTAGTAGCTCTTCTCTGAATATCCTTCTGCAGATATGGTCTCCAGTACTGCACACAATACTCCAAATGAGGTCTCCCTAGTGCTCTGTAGAGCGGCACGAGCACCTCCCTCTTTCTACTGTTAATGCCTCTCCCTATACACCCAAGCATTCTGCTGGCAATACCTGCTGCTCTCTGACATTGTCTGCCCACCTTTAGGTCGTCTGATATAATGACCCCCTAAATCCCTTTCCTCAGATACTGAGGTTAGTACTGTATCACTGATTTTATATTCTGCTCTTGGGTTTTTACGCCCCAGGTGCATTATCTTGCACTTATCGACATTAAATTTTAGTTGCCAGATTTTTGACCATTCCTTTAGTTTTCCTAAATCCTTTTCCATTTGGTGTATCCCTCCAGGAACATCAACCCTGTTACAAATCTTTGTGTCATCAGCAAAAAGACACACCTTACCATTGAGGCCTTCTGCAATTTCGCTGATAAAGATATTAAACAATATGGGTCCCAGAACCGATCCCTGAGGTACCCCACTGGTAACAATACCATGGTCTGAATATACTCCATTGACTACAACCCTCTGTTTTCTGTCCTTCAGCCACTGCCTAATCCATTCAACAATATGTGAGCCCAAGCTCAAAGACTGCAGTTTATTGATAAGCCTTCTATGTGGGACAGTAT
Organism: Bufotes viridis; assembly: GCA_033119425.1. Classification (NCBI taxonomy): domain Eukaryota; kingdom Metazoa; phylum Chordata; class Amphibia; order Anura; family Bufonidae; genus Bufotes; species Bufotes viridis. The sequence goes on along the minus strand of CM065589.1, from coordinate 76,650,694 downwards.
CAAAAGCCTTACTAAAGTCCAGATAAGCGATGTCTACTGCACCTCCGCCATCTATTATTTTAGTCACCCAATCAAAAAGTCAATAAGATTAGTTTGACATGATCTCCCTGAAGTTAACCCATGCTGTTTTTTATCAATCAACCCATGGGTTTTTAGATGTTCCACAATCCTCTCCTTGAGTATGGTTTCCATTAATTTCCCCACTATTGATGTCAGGCTTACTGGCCTATAGTTGCCCGATTCCTCTCTACTACCTTTCTTGTGAATTGGCACAACGTTTGCTAATTTCCAATCTTCTGGGACGACACCTGTTAGCAGTGATTGGTTAAATAAATCTGTTAATGGTTTTGCTAGTACACCTCTAAGCTCTTTTAATAGCTTTGGGTGTATCCCATCAGGCCCCTGTGATTTATTTGTATTAATTTTAGACAGCTGACTTAGAACCTCTTCCTCTGTAAAGACACATGCATCAAAGGATTCATTAGTCTTCCTCCCTAACTGAGGTTCTTCTCCTTCATTTTCCTTTATAAAAACTGAACAGAAGTATTCATTGAGGCGGTCAGCTAGTTCTTTATCCTCTTCCATATACCTTCCTTCTTTTGTTTTTAATTTGGTAATTCCTTGTTTTAATTTCCTTTTTTCATTTATGTATCTGAAGAATGTCTTATCACCTTTTTTCACTGACTGAGCTAATTTCTCTTCTGCTTTAGAAGCTCTTATAACTTGCTTGGCCTCTCTCTGCCTCCTCTTATAGATTTCCCTGTCATCCTCGTTTTGGGTGTTTTTATACTTACTAAATGCCATCTTTTTGTTTTTAATGATTTTGGCCACTTCTGCTGAGTACCACAGTGGTCTCTTCCTTTTTTTGCCTTTACTGACAAGCCTAATGCACTTTTCTGTTGCCTTCAATAGTGCCACTTTTAAGTAGTCCCATTTCTCTTGGACTCCATTGAAATTGTTCCAGTCTGATAGGGACTCGTATACCACTGATCTCATTTTAGAAAAGTCTGTTTTCCGAAAATCTAAAACTTTTGTTTTTGTGTGGAGTGACTCAGTCACTGTACTTATAGTAAACCACTCTGACTTTTGATCACTAGATCCTAAGCTTTCCCCTACAGTAATATCAGATACCAAATTGCCATTTGTGAATACCAAATCTAAAATGGCCTCCTTTTGGGTTGGCTCCTCAACTACTTGCTGTAGAGATACTCCCAGTAGGGAATTTAGAATGTCTTTACTCCTGGCAGAACTAGCTATTTTGGTTTTCCAGTTTATATCAGGAAGATTAAAGTCTCCCATAATGACAACTTCCCCTTTCAATGTCATTTTAGCCATTTCCTCAACTAGTAGATCATCCAATTCTTTGATTTGGCTAGGTGGTCTATATATGACACCTACACGAATTACCTTATGATTACCAAGCTGCAACGTAACCCAAACTGACTCTAAATTGGTTTTGCTGACTTGTATTAGATTAGATTTTATGCTATCTTTTACATATAGGGCCACTCCACCCCCTTTCTTGCCTTCTCTGTCTTTCCTATATAGAGAGAACCCAGGTATTGTTATATCCCAGTCATTACTCTCATTGAACCATGTCTCAGTAACAGCCACTAAATCTATATTATCAGATGCCATTACAGACTCAAGTTTGTTGATCTTATTCCCTAAACTGCGAGCATTTATAGACAAGACTCTCAGCTTGTAATTTCTTATCCTATCAGCTCCTGGCATCTTCTGCCATTGTTTTTTCGGGGGGCAGCCGAACTGATGGATTGTCTCTTTTGTGCCCCCCTTTCCTAGTTTAAATGTTCCTTTGCACATGGTCCAATCACATGCTTCCAGTAAACGACCATACGTGACATCACTGGGTCACATGGTCCAATCACTTGCTCCCATCACAATGGTGATGGAAGCATGTGATTGGACCATGTGACCCAGTGACGTCACGGAAGGTCCTTTACCTCCCCCAGCTGAAGACAAAACAGGAGCAGCTACGCGCTCAATAGGAGGAGGTGAGTTACTTTTTTTTTTTTTAACCCTCTATTGCCCTCTTTACTTAGCATTCTTTATTTAGAATGCTATTATTTTCCTTTATAACTATGTTTTAAGGGAAAATATACAGAATACTCAACCCAAAACTGGACTTCAGTGATGAAGTCTGGCTTCAGGTCTGGGTACCAAACATGACGATTTTTCTCACGCGCGTGCAAAACGCATTACAACAGTTTGCACATGCGCAAAAAACGTGCATTTTCCCGCAACGCACTTGCCTCTTATCCGGGCATCAAACGTGACGCCCGTGTGAAAGAGGCCTAAAGGAAAAAGCTCCGGCCTCCCTTGTGTCTGGGACTGTGAATCGTTAGTGCAGCACAAAAATCCTTGCTTCCCGATCTGCTGCCAGCAAACAATGACTCTGTATGGGAAAGGGTGACGGCATTAGCGATGGAGGAGATTGGTGCATGTAAATGCAGTGGTTTCCTCCACTAGCGATCAGCAGATTGTCGTGAAGGAACGCTTCCTTCCTGACAATCAGCTGTAATATCGGCCTGTGTAAAGGGCCCTTAACTGGTAAGTTCAAGTTATACCTTTTCCACGGTATAGGGGTAGGACCCTTACCGATCTAGTAGTTATTTCCTATGCTGTGGATAAAGGATAACTTGAGTTCACTGGAATACCCCTTAGGAGAGATTAATAGCAACAGGATGGGCAATATGTTGCAAACACCATTCAGCAGGATACAATAACACGTAGTGAATAGGGCCTAATTGATGTTGTACTATTCAGGGTTTAGTATATATTTGCCACATTTGTATATCATATTGTAGCCACTGAGCAGTCCAAGTGCCACTATATTCTCTGGGGTTATATGTGACATAAATGTATACCATATGCTCTATTAACAAAATGCATGACTGATAGGCAAGTGAAAAGAAGAGAGCAGGTCACGCCATTGTACACTTTTGCATCAAAATACCTAATTATGTGCACCCATGGTTCTTATAATCATTACAGGTAGAGAGGTGAGGAGTGTGCGGCAATTGCCATGATGCACCCCCGTATTCCTATGATTAAAGTGGGCGTGTTATAGCATCATAGATTCAGTTTTCAGATTTTTTCTGGCATAGAAACTCAGATTCTTGAGGAAACTTGTAATAGAGCGAATATTTTATAAAATACCTGCAGCTGAAAGCTGAGTACATCCACTCCTGGCTTTAGCATCCCCAGTTTCATAAGTTTTCTCAAAGGAAATTTTCTTGTCTTTTTCTCTGTTTCTACACATTTCTGTTGTTTTTCAGATGCCGGTATGCTGACATCGTTGTGATGAACATTCTGGTTTGATGTATAACTTCTTGGCCCTATTGCATTGAGTTGAAGCCTCTGGTATGCTGATACATCAGTCAAGACAGGACAATCATCATCTGCCTGCTGAATTGCTTTTTCATAGCTGGGCCTTTGCAGCTGTTGATCAGAAGTCTGATGTCTTTCAGCTGCTGTTTGCTGGCTGATCTTTTCAACAGAACTGTTGTTTTTTTCTATCATTTCTAATGTGATGCTTACAGGGAACGCATTATGAGATTTGCTTCTTGGTGCTATAGATGCTAAATGATCATTCAATAAGCTAGAGCATGAATCAAAGCTTAATGGACCATCTTCTGCCCCCTCTGGTTTTCGTTTTGATGTCAGATATGAGTCCTGTGGAGTTGTCCTTTCCGATATCAGGGAGACAGCGGGAACCTCTACGGTTCTGCTTATCTTTGAACTTGAAATGTGTCTGCTAATTGTTCTTGGGAATTGGTTGCTTTCGGAGTCTGGCACGCTGTCCACTGCTGGTATTTTCGTTGTCATGGTACTTCCATTAGCAGTGTTGGCCTCGAGCCATTCATTAACAGCAGAAATCTGATGTCTTCCAGGAGATGGATCACAAGGATGCAGAGTGGAGCTCGTCTCTCCGTTATTAGCATCTGATCTCCTGCTCTGTTGATGTGCTATTACTTTCAGTGTTGCTTCTTTCTGATTACGGACTACCTGCAGCAATGTCTTCTGATTAGATACCAGTTTAGCTATCTTGTCTCTTAATATTCCTTGCCTGAATGAATCTGCGGACGCCCTTTATGAAATAAATAACAAGAGTCAGAATCATCTTGTAGCACTATTACTATGCAATCTATATACTTCACCAAACTGTCTGCCCTTCAAACATTCTGCTTCTGCATCCTACAGACACAGCTGCATACAGTACATTCTTATAGCCAAAAGAGCAACTACTCAATGGGGCAGAATTATCAGGACTGGAGTACCCATATGACAGTCTTGATCTCCATGCACTGGCGTGAGATGCGCCTTATTTATCACAAGGCAGATGCCTCCGAATAAAAGGGGCATCTCTGCTGTGCGCCAGAAACTGAAGTCAATTTCAGCTATAACCTCCACCACTTTCCGGCAAAAGTTATAGTAAGTCCGGCAGGCCATGTAAAGCTCCCATTAAGTCCGCCCCTTTTCTCGCCACTTCGAAAAAGGGGTGAAAAGCTTAAAAAGTCACAAATTATGGCGCACATATGCCATAAAGTCTTTAATAAATGTCCCTCAGTAAAGGGACAAGGTCCGTTGTACATTATTAGAGTTTACTTTATTTGGCAAATAAAGTCTCACTGGATATTGATGCTAAAGGTACCCGTACCCCCGCAATAGCTGATGGCTGGAGGCTGTGGGCAGAGAATCAAGTGCTCCCCACAAATGTTAGGGCACATGCACATGAACGCATGGGTTCCGTTTCCGTATTGCGGACTGTATATGCGGATCCACAATAAACGGACACTGTTCCATGTGCATTCTGCATCATGGATGCGGACCCATTCACTTCAATGGGTCCACAAATCAGGAGATGCAAAGCGGTGCGGAATGGAAACATGGAACGGAACTCTATGGAAGCACTACTGAGTGCTTCTTTGGGGTATCGTTCTGTACTTCCGTACAGAAAAAAGATAGAACATGTCCTATCTTTTTGCGGAACGGAGGGATGCAGACCCATTCAAGTTTAGTGGGCCTGGATCCATCCCAGAGGCCTCACGAACGTTCTCCATGCATTGGGGACTGTAAATTGCGGCCCCAATGCACGGAACGGAACACATACGTTTGTGTGCATGAGCCCTTAGACTGTTACCAGGCCCTGCCAAAAAATGGGTTTGGCAGAGAATAGTATAATGTGTATGGGGACTTTAAACAAACAAAACAAAAAAAAATACACTCACCTGATTTATGATGCTATGTAACCCTTACAATTCTGGAATGTACTGTATAACACTAACAGCATTACGTCAGTGTTATACAATACATTCCAGACCGCTAAGGGTTACATAGCATCATAAATCAATATAATGCTATGCAACCCCAGCAGTGCTGGAAGTTCAGGACAGGAGCTGTCTTACACTCACGCAAGTCCGCAATATGCAATTCGCTCGTCTGAAAGTGGCCTTACTGTGGGTCAGACTCAGTATTAAAGAGCGGTCTAATACATCGCCGCATATATTTTGTTCTACTGCTGCGACATTCACAGTTAATCTGTTGTATTACTTATACAGTTACTGTACAGTATGTCCAATAGACAGTTGCCTGGGCCCTCCAAAGGATCGGGCAGTGGCAAAAATGTTGCTGTACTGTAGTCGGCACAAGTAACAGCAGAAGAAGGGGTGGTGGTAGCAGCCGCTACCACGGTCATCCAGCAGTTTTGTTTTGACCAACAATCCAGCTGCACTGGAATGATTGACTTTTCAACATCATCTCAAGTAACAACAGATATACACAGCTAGGAATTGGTTGATTCCTCTGACACCACTCTTAGTTGGCATGGCCCAAGAACTGCCTCTGTGCCTGTAAGAGGGTTAGACATGTCTGTGGTATATACTGCAGCCTGTCTTATTATTTGATACCCTGTGTTCTACTGTCTACTATGTTTGATATGTAATGGAGGTTGGTTCTACAGACTAATCCTATGTCACTGCAGAACCCAGACTTATATATTTCATTACTGAAGTAAAGTTGTGTAAAATCTGCTGCCTGCCTGGTTCCTGTGTTCATATACTGCACTTGTGCCAGCCTTACATGCCCTCGCCTGTCCTGAACCTGCCTCTTGCTTTTGCTGCTACTTCTGCTAGCCTGCTGCGTACTCCGAGGCGTGCAACTACCGGTGATGACAGTCAGGGGGGAGCACATGTCGCAAGACGTCAGGGACGTGCGCAAGGGACAGGTGAGGGTGACACAAGTGACGACCAACCAGATGTAAATGATAATGTAGCCGATCGCATGTGAAAAGGGTGCATGATCATCATCAGGGGGTGAGCGTGGCAGCATGCCCATGAGACACCAGGGTAGAAGCGTACCTATGAGACAGCAGGGTGGAAGCAGAGGGAGATCTGCAGCCAAATGCGGGAGGGGCATACAGTCTGCTACTCGGGAGACTACCTGTGAGGAACACACAGTAGCAGTGCATGGCTTCATAAAAGCAGCGGTTGGCAGGCATCAATCATTGGGAATTTTTCACCAAGTTGATGGAGGACTTTAGCATGGCGGCAGTGGCGGATTACAATAGGGACGTTCGGGTCGGCAGCCCCGGGCCCAGCGCCGCTGGGGGGCTCAACACCGCCCACATACTGCGACAGGGCACGGGAGCGTATAGTTCTGTGCCCCGCCACCGATCACTGCCATAGGCTTCAGGCCTAGTAGACCTGAGGCCTATGCAGTAGCGAAATCCCGGCGCAAGCTGGCGTGATGACGTCATCGCAGCACTGTGACGTGTGCACGTCTGCCTAATCCCGCTTTCCTCTGTGAGCAAGAGCCTGGCCCTGGACATAGGTAAGCATTTAGCTTTTAATTTTTTTCATTTTTTATTTCATGTGCCTACATGTGGGGTGGGGACAGACAGGAGGACATATTAAGAGATATTGAGTACATCAGGGGGAAATTGCTATCTTGAGGCTTCTGTATGGGGGCAAATTAATATGTGGGGGAAAATTAATTTGGAAGAATTACTATATGGGGCTGTGTGGGTGCCAAATTATTATGGGAGGGACTACTATGTGGGACAGTGTGGGGGAATCTACTGTGTTGGGGCAGTGTGGGGGAAATTACTATGTGGGAGCAAATTACTATATTGGGCAGTGTGGGGGCAAATTACTATGTGGGGGCAGTGTGGGGGAAACTGCAGTGTGGGGTAAATTACTGTGTGGGGGCAGTGTGGGGTTAATTACTGTGTGAGGGCAGTGGGGGGTAAATTACTGTGTGGGGTCAGTGTGGGGGATATTACTGTGTGGGAGAAATTACTGTGTGGGGGCAATGTAGGGGAAATTACTATGTGGGGGCAGTGTGGGGGAAATTACTGTGTGGAGGCAGTGTGGGGGCAAATTACTATGTGGGGGCAGTGTGGGGGAAAATTACTATGTGGGGCAGTGTGGGGAAAACTACTGTGTGGGAGCATTGAGGGAGAAATTGCTAGTGTTCAACTATTGCCCCCATGTGGCTCGTGAAATTACTATATGGGGAAGAGTGTAGAAAATTACTATGTGGGGGCAGTGTGGTGGAAATTACTATTTGGGGGAAATTACTGGGTTGGGGTAGTGTGGTGGAAATTACTATGAGTGGTCAAATTACTATATGGGGCAGTGTGGGGGAAACTACTATACGGGGGCAGTGTGGGGGAAATTACTATATGGGGGCAGTGTGGGGGAAATTACTATGTGGGGGAAAATTACTATGGGGTGATTAATATGTGGGGCAGTGTGGGGGAAATTAATATATGGGGCGTTGCTATTGGGAAAGCACTGTAGGGGCAATTCTATTATTTTTGGGGACACTATACAGGGGTTATTGCCTTGAGCACACTATAGGGTGTTATTATTACTGGGGGATCTCTAGGGGACATTATAGCTGTTGTGGACACTATAGGGACATTTGGGGTAATTTATCAAACTGGTATAAACTAGAACTGGCTTAGTTTCCTATAGCAGCCAATCTGATTCCACCATTCATTTTTGACAGCTCTTTTGGAAATCCAGTTCTACTTCACACCCCAATAAATGATAAATGACCTCAATTATGTCTATTAGGGTCACAATTTTTTCAGCAGTATAGTACCTGGGACATTGGGGAGCACAACGGCACAGTATTGGGAGTGGCAGCAGGATGACACAGTGGGGACACCAGGATGGGGATGTTGATGGAAAAATTGAGAAATCTAACGTGTCTGTATTACAAACTCTGTAGAGACGAGATGAAAGAATTTGCCATGGCGGCCTGGGTCAAATGGAGAAGAGGAAAGAGAAGGTCTATATGACAGGAGATGTCACTGGATGTAAGAGGTAGGTGGTGCTGTATTCTTCTCCATGTCTTTTTCATTATAATTATATGTATTTTAAATTTGGCAACCACATTTTTCAGTTTAGGACCCAATTTGGGGTCATTTTAGTCTGAAGATGTCATATGGCCTAGGAACAGACTGTGGCGCTTACAAAAGCACCGCAGCCTCTTCAAACAAAAAAAAATAAAACTAATATGGAGAGAGGGGCCCAAGTTGGGTAGACAGCCCCAGGCTGATCATGCACTTAATCTACCCCTCCATGGCAGTATGCAGGATGTGTGGGCAGAAGTTGAAGTGCTGTCAGGGTGCTAATGTTGGCACGACAGCCCTGCGTCAACACATGGACCATCATCATAAAGTGGCATGGGAAAACGGTGCCACTCATTTAGTGTTAAAACCGCTGCATCTCCGACTGGCCTGCACCCCTTCTCCAGCTGTCACCACTCATCACCATCAGCAGAAGAAAGCTGTTGTTCCTTCCCATCAATTTCAATGTCATCTATTGCTCCTGATGATCCTTCTCCTCGTCACTTGTTTCGATAGCAATTGATCACCAAGGTGATTGCAAAAAGACAACAGTATGCGTGCACTCATCGAACGGCGCAGAAGCTGAACGTGAACCTAGCCAAGTTGCTGGTACTACAGTCCCTCCCTTTCCATGTAATTGACTGTTGATGTAGTATGTAGTAGAATATGGAAATCATTTTTTTTTAACGCACCCCTTAGGGGGGCCAGGTCTCTTGTTGTGTCACTCCAAGATTGCCCCATGAACGTTGTTCTCTCCTCTTTTATCAGTTCGTTGGATCCAACTGCTGGTCTCCTGCTACACCACAAGATACTCTTCATATGTAGCTTCAGGATGCAAGGGTTAAAGGTAAGTATAACTTTAATTATTAAGTAAAATGTATATAGTGTTCAACAATTGCCCCCATGTGGCTCGTGTAATTCTCATACAAAAGGGGCATTTTCAGGAGATTGCAGGCCACAACAGCAATAATTTGCATATGGTGCCACACACCTAAACAGCCAAACCCCATACCAGCAACAGCCCCTGTTTGGCTAACATATTACATGGCAGCTACAACTAAACAAGGAAAAAACGCACAAAATGTTCCACCTCACCACATAAAAGCCATACTTATTTTATTGAACAACACAAAAAAGGTTAAAAACATTGTATAAAGACCTTGTGCAGGACAAAAATAATAAAGCCAATGCACAACCATGTTCACACACAGCCCTGAATATGGACAAATATATATTGTGAAAAGACATAAAATATGCTACATACAACATCAAATAGTCAGATAACAATACCCATCAAACAAATGTACTTGCCAGGTGCGGCCTGGGAACTTAAAGTGGCCCTGGAAAAATTTTTTTAAGTGGCTCCATGTTGTAAGGGGGCCTAACTTGATGGAAGGTCGGCAACACAAGTAGGCAGGATCAGCAATACCATAGCGCAAAATGGGGACCGGCCATGCCCATTTTGGCAGGGACGAGACTACCTGTTCCTCCAAAAGGAAGGACGAACAGGAGTCTCCTTCAGGCCTAATACAAACAATAGGGAAATGCAACATACAGAACCCAAACAAAATACAAAAGGGAAAGGAAATACCTAACTTCAAAGGAGCAATGGAAGCACCAGGAACTCAGCCGAGATTCAAACACAATCTATCCAAAGGTCCAAACAGAAGCTATAAACCGCACAGCATTGTGGGAAAAGCAGCTATAAATAGATAAGGTTAAATGACCCTAATAGCCACACCTGGGAAAAGAAGGCGTGGCAAGCACCAGAATGAACACAGATGTCATTTGATCCAACGGAAAACATGTCAGATAAAACCACGTGTTGCCAGTCTCACCGATCTCCTGCCACCTGTCACGGGAACGTCCATGACAGTACCCTCCCTCCTACGGGTGACCTCCAGACACCCAGGACTGACCTTATCCTGGTGAGACCTGTGAAAAGCTTTCACCAAACGACTGGCATTAACATCAGATGCCAGTACCCACATCGTCTCCTCTGGTCCATAACCCTTCCAGTGAACAAGATAGTGAAGAGATTTACAGAGAGAGTCAATTATCTTGGTGATCTGAAATTCCAAACTACCGTCTACCATGACAGGAGCGGGTAGCAAGGAAGACGGCTCCAAAGATCACTTCAACAAAGATTTATGAAACACAGTATGAATTTTCAGGGCCTGAGGGAGTTCAAGATAAAAAGCTATAGGATTAATAATGGCAGTGGGCTTATATGGACTAATAAATCTTGGACCCAACTTCCAAGAAGGTGCCTTCAACTTAATGTTTCTTGTGGACAGCCACACAGAATCACCTGCTCTTAGGTCCGGACCTTTCATACGTTTCCTGTCAGCCACACATTTATACTTGTTGCCCATATTCATCAAGTTATCTTGAATTTTCCGCCATATAGATAACAATGATGGAAAAAAAAAAAAACGTTCCTCCACAGGGATACCAGAAGTATCTGAACCAGAAAATGTGCCAAACTGCGGGTGAAACCCATATTCCCCAAAAAACGTCGACTTCCCAGTGGATTCCTGTCTACGATTATTTATGGCAAATCTTGCCAAAGACAAAAACTAAGACCACTCCTCCTGGTTCTCAGAGACAAACATCTCAAGTAAGTCTCCAAATTCTGATTAGTGCGCTCCGTCTGTCCGTTCCACTGAGGAAGAAAAGGACAGTTGTACCCCCAGTCGAGTACCGAACGCTTTCCAGAATCTGGAATCTGGAAACGATCCGAGACCACGTCACAGGGAATGCCATAGAGTTTCACAAAGTTGTCAACAAACACTTGTGTAAGTGTTTTAGCATTAGGTAGGCTCAGCAACGCTATAAAGTGCACCATTTTACTAAAGGGATCAACTACAACCAGAATAACTGTCCTGAAGAATTAGGTAGATCAATGATAAAATCCATGGATAAATGAGTCCATGGACTGGACAAGATGGGCAACAGAAGTAGAGATCCGGAAGGCTGAGTATGGGTCACCTTATCACGTGCACAGTTATTACAGGCTGACACATAGTCCTCAACACACTTACGCAACCCCGGCCACCAGAAGCTAAGAGAGATGAGGCCAGCAGTGGATCTGCTCTCAGGGTGTCCCGTAGGAACCGTACAGTGATGTTCATCAAACACCTTGTGATGCAATTCCGATGACACAAACAGTTTCCCAGAGGGACAAGAATCTGGTGCATCTCCCTGGGCCTCTAACACCTTCACTTCTAGGTCAGGGTAAAGAGTGGCTATCACCACCCCTTTCGACAGTATAGGACTCAGATTTTAAAAATCACCACCTCCAGAAAAACTACGTGATAAGGCATCTGCCTTGACGTTCTTAACCCCAGGACAATAGGTGACAGTGAAATTGAATCTGGTGAAAAACAAAGACCATTTGGCCTGCCTCAGGTTCAGTCGTTTAGCCGACTCCAGCTTAGCCAGGTTTTTGTGGTCTGTGAACACTGTGATCGGATGAATTGCCCCTTCCAACCAATGACCCCATTCCTCAAAAGCCAACTTAATGGCCAGAAACTCTTTCTTCCCCATATCATAATTTCTGCGGGAGAGAGTTTCTTTACAGAAAAAGACACATGGACGCCATTTACCAGGTGACAGGCCCTGCGATAAAACTGCTCCTACCCCCAACTCGGACATGTCCCCTTCCATAATGGAAGGTTGTGATACATCGGGCTGCACCAATATAGGGGCGGAAGAGAAGCATTCCTTAATCGCAGAAAAGGCCACACTGAAACATCTGTCCCTTTCTTAGTCATGTCAGTTAAGGGTTTTACTATTGTCGAATAGTTCTGAGTACATTTTCGGTAATAGTTGGTGAACCCCAAAAACCGCATAAAAGCCTTCAGATTTTCGGGTCGATCCCAGTCCAATACAGCACGGACTTTCTCTGGATCCATTCGAAAACCATGACAGCAGGTAGCCCACAAACTGCACCCTGTGTACAGCAAAAACTCAGTTCTCTAATTTTGCATTCAATTTATTATCTCTTAGGATCTGTAACACCTGTCTAACGTGATCCTGATGTATTTCCACGTCTGGAGAATAAATTAGAATGTCATCCAAATACACGACTACAACGCTCCCCACAAGGAGATAAAAAATGTCATTCACAAAATGCTGGCAAACCGCAGGAGCATCCTCAGCACAGGAGCAGGAGCATCAACACAAAAGGCATAACCAGGCTCTTAAAGTGCCCCTCAGGAAAATGGACACCTCCTAGTAAAAACCCTAACCAAAATCCTGACTGACTACCAGTAAGAACAGACCCCAAAGGTAGTTCATACGCGGGAATACCTAGAGTCCTATCAAGCCTTATAGGACCCTGGTACTGATGGCAGGGACGAGATTACCTCCAAAAAGGAACAGGAGTCTCATTCAGGCCTAATAGAAACAATAGGGAAATGCAACACACAGAACCCAAACAAAATACAAAAGGGAAAGGAAAGAATTAGCCGAGATCCAACCACAATCTATCCAAAGGTCCAAACAGAAGCTATAACCTGCACAGCACTGTGGGAGAAGCAGCTATAAATAGAGAAGGTTAAATGACTCTAATAGCCACACCTGGGGAAAGAAGGTGTGGCAAGCACCAGAAAGAACACAGACGTCATTTAATCCAAACGGAAAACATGTCAGAGCAAACCACGTGTTGCCAGTCTCACCGATCTCCTGCTACCTGTTGCGGGAACGTTCGTGATACCGGGTCCTTCTGCTAAAGTGTGTGTGTACAAACCGGATTCCAAAAAAATTGGGACACTAAACAAATTGTGAATAAAAACTGAATGCAATGATGTGGAGATGGCAAATGTAAATATTGTATTTGTAATAGACCGTAGATGACAGATCAAACGTTTAATCCGAGTAAATGTATCATTTTAAAGGAAAAATATGTTGATTCAAAATTTCACGGTGTCAACAAATCCCAAAAAAGTTGGGACAAGTAGCAATAAGAGGCTGGAAAAAGTAAATTTGAGCATAACATAGAGCTGGAAGACCAATTAACACTAATTAGGTCAATTGGCAACATGATTGGGTATAAAAAGAGCTTCTCAGAGTGGCAGTGTCTCTCAGAAGCCAAGATGGGTAGAGGATCACCAATTCCCACAATGTTGCGCAGAAAGGTGTTACCCAGCGAAAAATTGCAAAGACTTTGCATCCATCATCATCAACTGTGCATAAGATCATCCGAAGATTCAGAGAATCTGGAACAATCTCTGTGCGTAAGGGTCAAGACCGTAAAACCATACTGGATGCCCGTGATCTCCGGGCCCTTAAAGGGCTTCTGTCACCCCCACTGATGTAATTTTCACTAGCTGACATTAGCTACTTGCTAATGTCAGCTGAGTTCAAACATATGTTTCCTAACTTTTTTCCTGTTTTCTATCTTCTAAAAAACTTACTTTTGTGATATGCAAATTATCTTCGCTACCAGCAAGTTGGGCGGGTACTTGCTGGTAGCCGCCGCATCTTCATGCCCTGGGAACGCCCCCTCTTCTTTTGATAGACAGGGCCAGCGCGCTCTCCTCCTCCCGCTGGCCCTGTCTGCAGCTGCAATCCCGCGCCTGCGCCGTATCGGTCTTTAGTCGGCGCAGGCGCTCTGAGTGAAGGACGCTCGCTTAGGCGCTCCGTCCTCAGTGCGCCTGCGCCGATGACGTCAGCGCTACACCCGGAAGAGAAGACGTCGGCATCGCTGGTAAGGAGCAGGCGATGCCGGCGTCTTTTCTTCCGGGTGTAGGGCTGACGTCATCGGCGCAGGCGCACTGAGGACGGAGCGCCTAAGCGAGCGTCCTTCACTCAGAGCGCCTGCGCTGACTAAAGACCGATACGGCGCAGGCGCGGGACTGCAACTGCAGACAGGGCCAGCGGGAGGAGGAGAGCGCGCTGGCCCTGTCTATCAAAAGAAGAGGGGGCGTTCCCAGGGCATGAAGATGCGGCGGCTACCAGCAAGTACCCGCCCAACTTGCTGGTAGCGAAGATAATTTGCATATCACAAAAGTAAGTTTTTTAGAAGATAGAAAACAGGAAAAAAGTTAGGAAACATATGTTTGAACTCAGCTGACATTAGCAAGTAGCTAATGTCAGCTAGTGAAAATTACATCAGTGGGGGTGACAGAAGCCCTTTAAATGACACTGCACCACAAACAGGAATGCTACTGTAAAGGAAATCACAGAATGGGCTCAGGATTACTTCCAGAAACCATTGTCGGTGAACACAATCCACCGTGCCATCCGCCGTTGCCAGCTAAAACTCTACAGTGCAAAGAAGAAGCCATTTCTAAGCAAGATCCACAAGCTCAGGCGTTTTCACTGGGCCAGGGATCATTTAAAATGGAGTGTGGCAAAATGGAAGACTGTTCTGTGGTCAGACGAGTCACGATTCAAAATTCTTTTTGGACATCTGGGACGCCATGTCATCCGGACCAAAGAGGACAAGGACAACCCAAGTTGTTATCAACGCTCAGTTCAGAAGCCTGTATCTCTGATGGTATGGGGTTGCATGAGTGCGTGTGGCATGGGCAGCTTGCATGTCTGGAAAGGCACCATCAATGCAGAAAAATATATTCAGGTTCTAGAACAACATATGCTCCCATCCAGACGTCATCTCTTTCAGGGAAGACCCTGCATTTTTCAACAAGATAATGCCAGACCACATTCTGCATCAATCACAACATCATGGCTGCGTAGGAGAAGGATCCGGGTACTGAAATGGCCAGTCTGCAGTCCAGATCTTTCACCTATAGAGAACATTTGGCGCATCATAAAGAGGAAGGTGCCACAAAGAAGGCCCAAGACGATTGAACAGTTAGAGGCCTGTATTAGACAAGAATGGGAGAGCATTCCTATTTCTAAACTGGAGAAACTGGTCTCCTCGGTCCCCAGACATCTGTTGAGTGTTGTAAGAAGAAGGGGAGATGCCACACAGTGGTGAAAATGGCCTTGTCCCAACTTTTTGGGGATTTGTTGACACCATGAAATTCTGAATCAACATAATAAATAAATAAAATTGGCACCTCCACATCATTGCATTCAGTTTTTATTCACGATTTGTATAGTGTCCCAACTTTTTTGGAATCCGGTTTGTGTATATATACACACATTTAAAAAAATAAAACCCTTTTGCATCACTATTTTCTGACAGCCGTAACTTTTTTATATTATGGATAACAGAGCTGTATGAGGGCTCGTTTTTTTGTGGGACGAAATCTAGATTTTACTAGTATCATTTGTGTGGTATGTACAACTTTTTGATCATTATTTTTAAGGAGATAAGGTGACAAAAAATGGTGAATCGTATGTTCTTTTCTTCCATTCTGGCGATCAGTGCACAGGAAATTTTTATTAATATTTTAATAGTTCAGACATTTTCGGACAAGGCGATTCCTTAAATGTTTTTTTTTGTTTATATATTTTTTTCTAAACAAAATAGGGAAAAGGGCGGGGTGATTTTTGACAACTAGGGGGCTAGAACCTAGGATCTTTTGATCCTTTGTCCTATTCACCCTAATAGAGATCTATTAGGGTGAAAAGGATTTTGACGCTCTCCTTGCTGAGCTGTGCCTCATGCACAGCGCAGCAGGGAGGTTACCATGGCAACTATGGGAAGCTTCAAAAACATCCAGGCTGCCATGGTAACTGATCGGAGCTCCACAATTTCACTGCAGGGGCTGCAATCGGAAGGCAGAGAGATCCGCATCCCTTTGCCTTACCTCACAGATGCCGCGATCAGTGTTGATCACTGCACCTGAGGGGTTAAATTATGGGGTTCGCAGGATCGCCATTCCCCGTCATTGCAGGTGGGTGTCTGCTGTATGACAGATGGCACCCGACATGTGGACCGGGCTCACTGCAGCAGCCCACTCCATACATTCCCTCAGCCACCATGACGTACGGGTATACCCAGAGGCGGCTTTTCTATTAGGCCACTCAGGCCGCCGCCTAAGGCCTCGCTCTGGCTCCCACACGACACCGCCGCAAGTACAATTATTGGCTTCCGCTGCCGGTGGGTGGCCTAAGCGGACTAATGGAATGGAAGAGCCGCAGCAGGGCCCACAGCCGCTCTGAGACCCTTTCTGCCTCTTTAAGAGAGCAGTGGCTGCTGGGGCTCGGAGCGTGCTGTCGCACAGGCACGTCTTCTGAACGTTGCCAGCTCTGCACCCAAAGCGCTGCGCAGCCACGCAGGGGAGAAAAAGAAGGAGCCAGGGCCCTCACCTCAGTCCGTGTCTGGCTGCCGCCAACAGAGAGACAGTGGTGCCCGTCTGCCCGACCAGTGAATGTAAGCCCAAGGTACAAGATCACCCTGTACTATGTGCTGCAAGCATGCAGCTGCTTAACCCTGACTGTGACATCACTGTGTATACCCTGTACTGTGATGTCACTCACTGTGCATGTTAACCCTGTACTGTTAGTCACAGTACAGGGTTAATATGCACAGTGATGTCACATACAGTACAGCCAGGGTTAATGCAATGTGACATCACAGTACAGGGTTAATATGCACTGTGACATCTCCGTATAGCCACGGTTAATGCAAAGTGTTAATATGCACTGTGAATATAAACCCTGTACTGTGTTGTCACTGTGCATATTAACCCTTTACTGTGATGTCACTGCATATTAAAGGGGTACTCCGGGGTAGGAAAATAAATCCCCTATCCAAAGGATAGGAGATAAGTGTCTGATCGGGGGGGTCCGGCCGATGGGATCCCCCACGATCTCCAGTACAGTACTCCGGATCTCCTTGTGCCCGGAGCAGTGGTCAACACTCCCCCTCCATGTATCTATGGGAGAGCCGCAGATACAGCACTTGTGTATCTCGAGTCTTCCATAGAGATACATAAAGGGGGAGTGTTGACCACACCACCGCTCCGTGCGGTGGTTGACACAGCTTATTTCTTGAGGACTGAGCCGGGGCGCCGTATGGGAGATCACAGCATCTCAACGATCAGACACTTGTCCCCAATAATTTCCTATTCACAATATTTTGGCGTTTTTCACAAAAAATGCAGCATGTGTCAACAAAAATGGACCACTTATATAAACTACAATATGTCATGAAAAAAACAATCTCAGAATCGCGTTCTAAAGTTATTACCATTTAAAGAGAGACAGACTAAGGATAATATACCAAGTGTTTTTGTTTGTAGTTGATCTTTATTATCGCTTGCATATCTTGTGTTCGTGAGGGCCTCATGTTTGAGTTTCGCCTAAGGCCTCACAAAGTCTAGAGCGGCCTCTGGGTATACCCGATTTATTGCGATTCGTGACAAATTAATTTGTAGTGAATGGAATTTCTTCACAAAGTTCGGAAAATCTTTGGAATCAAATTTTTCAACACTTCCCTCATCTCTATTTATGAGCATAAATATATACCGGTATAATGCCCTTGGATCAGTTGGAGGTTTATTACACTATATCTGGTTGTATGCTTTCCTCTAAATAGTGAAAGCATTTTTAACTAACATCAGCAGGGAGATGTGTGCATTGGACCAAGTGATGACTGGTCATCTATTCCTGGAATCAGTGCATAAGGTAACTTGGGAAACAAACAGGATTACAATTTAGTTTTGTGTCTACAGTTCCTAAGCAGACCTATGCACCTCTAAGGCAAGAGATAAGAAGCAAACTGGGTATTTAGATCCTGCTGTTATACTCTCTTCATTTGTCCCCTATTTCTTTTTAGCTTAATGAATCTATGTCAACAAAACATATGTAACCCAAAATAGTAGCACATTTTTTATCAAGACCTATTACTTCATTTCTCATTTTACATGCACTGAAATTGGTTGTGAATGTGTACACACAGACTTTAATGTGTCTTGGTTCATAACAGGAGCTAGACACCACTAATGTGAATTTCCTTAGTATTGCAGACAAATGGTCATCTTCCCTATTTCACCAGCAATAGTCTTAAAACATGGCTTTCTCTAACATCTTAGTGGAAATAATGCCTTATATTTTATTGTACTATAAAAAAAATGTTGGTTTCTTATGTTTTCCCTCCATTATAAACATGCAGCTAAAAAGTTACTACAGGTAAAAGAACCTGTAGTCAAGAAATAAAAAAGCAATCAGTTACCTGTATTTTTTTGCAAGGCCATCTCTTTCCATTTTCTGCTGTTTTACGATGTTATTAAGTACATTCTGTATCTCATTAAGTTCTTCAACACATTTTTCTGTACAGAACAAAATGAAAAATAATGATCCATGATTCATCCTGTCATTTACAGCTGTACTATTGATGAAACTCAGCCTCTTATAAGACAACATTTATCTACAAAGATTCAGAAAAATCCATTTAATCAGTGTTGGCCAAACAATCAAGCTGGAATCCTGGTAGAGCAGTAGATTACAGCTGTAGATATGCTGTAAAAGGTTAGACACCAGCTCAGGCACATTCAAAGAGGGGTGCAGCTGTAAAGGGCGCAGAGGTACAGTAACACTTGCACTCAAGCATTGGGGCTTGAGGGGTCCCAGTTGCAGATTTTGCATTGGGTCCTGGCAGCTGCAAATTAACATAGTAACATAGTATATAAGGCTGAAAAAAAGACATTGGTCCATCCTAGTTCAGCCTGTTATCCTGCAAGTTGATCCAGAGGAAGGCAAAAAAATTCCTTCCTGACTCCAATCAGGCAATCGGATAACTCGCTGGATCAACGACCCATCTCTAGTAGCTATAGCCTGCGATATTATTACACTCCAGAAATACATCCAGGCCCCTCTTGAATTCCTTTATTGTACTCACCATCACCACCTCCTCAGGCAGAGAGTTTCATAGTCTCACTGCTCTTACCGTAAAGAATCCTCTTCTATGTTTGTGTACAAACCTTC
Organism: Bufotes viridis; assembly: GCA_033119425.1. NCBI lineage: Eukaryota > Metazoa > Chordata > Amphibia > Anura > Bufonidae > Bufotes > Bufotes viridis. Next base: position 76,631,466 of record CM065589.1, on the reverse strand, counting down.
TTTCCTCTAGACACAAAGAATTTCCCACGTTACAGTCACAGTTCTGAGGATGAATAGATGATGGGATACATCTTTGTACTGACCCCTGATAGTTTTATACATAGTAATTAAATCTCCCCTCAGTCTCTTTTTCTAAAGTGAATAACCCTAATTTTGATAACCTTTCAGGGTACTGTAGTTGCCCCATTCCAGTTATTACTTTGGTTGCCCTCCTCTGAACCCTCTCCAGCTCTGCTATGTCTGCCTTGTTCATAAGAGCCCAGAACTGTACACAGTACTCCATGTGTGGTCTGACTAGTGATTTGTAAAGTGGTAGGACTATGTTCTCATCACGGGCATCTATGCCCCTTTTGATGCAACCCATTATCTTATTGGCCTTGGCAGCAGCTGCCTGACACTGTTTTTTGCAGCTTAGTTTGCTGTTCACTAAAATTCCTAGGTCCTTTTCCATGTCAATGTTACCCAGTGTTTTACCATTTAGTATGTACGGGTGACTTGCATTATTTCTTCCCATGTGCATAACCTTACATTTGTCAGTGTTAAACCTCACCTGTCACTTCTCTGCCTAAGCCTTCAATCTATCCAGATCCATCTGTAGCAGTATACTGACCTCTTCCTGGTCAATTACTTTACACAATTTAGTGTCATCTATAAAAATTGATATTTTACTGTGCAAGCATTCTACAAGATCATTAATACATATATTGAAGAGGATAGGGCCCAGTAATGACCCCTGAGGTACTCCACTAGTGACAGTGACCTAATCTGAGTGTGTACCATTAATAACCACCCTCTGTTTTCTATTACTGAGCCAGTTACTTACCCACATACAGACATTTTCTCCCAGTCCGAGCTTTCTCATTTTATATACTAACCTTTTATGTGGTACAGTGTCAAATGCTTTGGAGAAGTCCAGATATAGAACATCCATTGATTCGCCGCTGTCAAGTGTAGAACTTACCTCCTCATAGAAACTGATTAAATTAGTTTGACATGACTGATCCCTCATGAAGCCATGCTGATATGGCGTTATTTGCTTATTTTCATTGAGGTGCTCCAAGATAGCATCTCTTAGAAAACCTTTAAACAGTTTACCCACGATGAATGTTAAACTTACCGGTCTATAGTTTCCGGGCTCTGTTTTTGGACCCTTTTTTGAATATTGGCACCACATTTGCTATGCGCCATTCCTGTGGAACACTTCCTGTCAGTATAGAGTTCTTAAATATCAGAAATAAGAGTCTGGCTATGACATTACTTAATTCTCTTGGGATACGGGGTGCATGCCATCTGGTCCTGGCGATTTGTCTATTTTAATCTTTTTAAGATGCCGCTGTACTTATTCCTGGGTCAGACAGGTCACTTTTAATGGGGAATTTACTTTTACATTCTGCATTTCATCTGACAGTTTATTTTCGTCGGTGAATGCAGTGAAGAAAATTTTTTTTTAATAGCTTTGCTTTCTCCTCATCACTCTCTGCAACTCCCCCCTCATCACTCTGTAAAGAGCCAACACCTTCAAATTTATACTTTTTACCATTTATATAATTGAAGTACATTTTAGGGTTAGTTTTGCTTTTTTTCACAATTAATCTCTCGGTCTCTGGTTTGGCCGCTTTTATTTGTTTTTTACATATTCTATTTTTTTTCCTTATAGTTTTTCAGTGCTTCCTCACCACCCTCCTGTTTTAGTGATTTAAATGCCTTCTTTTTGTCATTTATCGCTTTCTTTACAGTTCTATTTGTCCACATTGGTTTCTTCTTGTTCCTTAACTTTTTATTCCCATAAGATATGTACCTCTCACGATTAGATTTTAGGATGCTTTTAAAAATATCCCATTTTGTGGCTGTGCTTTTATTTTTGAGGACTTTGTCCCAGTTAGTTAGGCCTATGGCCTCTCTTAGTTGGCTAAATTTTGCTTTTTTGAAGTTTGGTATTTTTGTTCCTCCCTGAAGAAACACTCTTTTGAATGATAATTGGAAGGTTATTACTTTATGGTCACTATTTCACTATAACACGCGAATGCTCACAAACTCGCGTTATTTGCCTGCTTGTATAAATGGAGCTCTCAAAACAGCCTGCTTTTTTCCTCTGGATTCAAAGGGAATTCTGTGAATTCATCTACACTCATGTGTACACTCACAGCGTAGCCCAGAAACACTGGATAAAAGCACAAGAGTAGCAACTTCTACCTTCTGTCCCTAGGTCAGACCTTTAAGTTATTGGCTGCTATTAGTATTGAGCGAATTAAAGCATCTGAAGCAGAATTCAATCTGAAGTTTAGGAAAAAATTGATTTCTCCAAGTGGGAATTAATAAATTTTTCCTAAAATGGTGGCTAAAAATAAAAAAAGTTTACTCACCTTATCCACTTGATCGCAGATAGGTTATCCGCTCCAGTCTTGAATGGAAAAAAACCTGTCAAAGGACCTGTGGCGAGTGTGAAGACATCATCAGTGATGATGGACGGCCTCCCCGTGATCAAGTGGATGAGGTGAGTATAATTTTTTTTAACACTGGATTAACCCCTTGAGCACCCGAATGTGAGTCTCAGATGCCACGATCAGCGCTGAATGTGGCATCTGAGGGGTTAAATGACAGAGGAAGGGGCGATGCTGTTCCCCTTCATTGCGCTCACGTCATACAATGAAAACCAATTTGTGAAAAAGTAATTTGTAACGAATAAAAATTTTTTTAAATATATTCTTGATTTTAATTTTTACAGCTCAAAATCGGGTATGAAAAATCATCCTCAATGTAACATTAGATTATATTAAAATAAAGAAACAATCAGGGGGGCACTCTGCTATCTGGAGCTAGACGGACACATATACATGTATATTTGGAAATATAGAAATTAATTCAAAAATCACCATACATATAAGGAACGCTCCAATATGCAATCATCTAGCAGATCAAGGTAGACCTGATTTGCAATAAATATAACTCAATAAGACATACAGTAAGTATAAAAACATTCAATTAAAAACATACAAAAAAAAATATATAAGAATAAAAATAAATTAAAAATTAAGTTAATGTTCACTTGTAATATTGGATGAAGTGATAGGGATTATCTTATGATGTAAATATCCCCAAAATTTTAAATCAGCTTTCCTTTTAATTGTTGCAATGTCTCATAATCCAGTGACAGTAACAGGATGTCTATGTTTTTAACTAAGATAGTTGCACAATACCTGATAATATCACCATAGCAATTTTGTATCCAAGTGGATAGGGAATGTTATATCCATGATATATGTATTTGTAGCAACCTTGATGATTATGCACACAAACGTTACAAGGTAAGCCTTTTCATCCAAACGTATCACGCTTCCATAATGTAGTAGTCTGTTATGTTGCTGAATTGGAACAAATTATATTAGATGTACATTACCACTCCTGTAGATATAATAAGTCTCGCACTGATGCGGCTGTGTTATACCGCTTGTAGATCTATCTGTCCACTTGTTAATTGGTGTCACCACGTGGCGTCCCATGTGGTCTGGATGCTCTGCTGATCTCGGAGTTACAGCCCGTCTGGATGTTATGCGGCCGCGATCCTTCGCTTGTGGGTTTGTTCGCCCCTCCTGTTTCTCAGCGTTCCATGTGTTCTGAACCGCACACTGCTGACAGATCTAAGAAGATGGGCTGGAGACAGGAGAAACGCCTCTTGTACGTGACACCAAGTTGTCGAGGGCAGTCAAGATCAGTGAGAAATGTATAGATGTTGAAGATTATTATATCAAAGTCTCTGTTTTCACTGCTATACACCAAATACGTTTCAGGGTTAACTTTTTGCGTCCCATCCAAGACAGGAAGGGTATGTCATATTTGAGTAGCAAATGTTTCACATTCTCCCAGTAAAGGGACATAGTTGACATGATTCAACTCCTGTAGATTGCTTGGGATTCGTATTCCCAGGTATGATATTGGGCCCTTTGACCATGGGAAAGTTGAGCGAGTTTCAAGTTATATGACTTCCTCCCTGGAAAGAGTGACATTCAGTAGTTTCGACATAGTGGGGTTAACCTTAAATACAGGAGGTTCACCGAAGACTCAGAGGACATCATCCAAAGTTTGCAGCCCCGTCTCCGTATTGGTGATAAGAAACAGCAGATCGTCAGCGAAGGCTGTGCACTTAAGATCCCTCTTTTCATATCGGATACCAGTGATCAAGGTCTCTTGACAAACTGATTGGATCAGTGTCTCTGCCATCAAGACAAAAAGGGACGGGGAAACGGGCATCCCTGCTTCGTTCCATTAGAGATCTCAAAGATGGGTGACATTGTTCCGTTTATCCGCAGTTTAGCATTCGGTTGCTTATATAATGAGAAGACTGCTTTGACAAAGGTATCGGGGATATTAAACTGGTGTAATACTAGTCTCATAAACTCCCAGTTGACTCTGTCAAATGCCTATCGGCCTCAATACCCAGGAGGTACCAGGGGGATCTTTTTATGATTTGCAAGGTGGATGGAGTGTAATATGCGGTGAGCATTGTCCCTACCTTCTCTACCTTTCACAAAGCCAGATTGTTCGCAGCCAATTAAAAGGGGTAGTGCCGTGCGTAATCTAATGGCATCTAATTTAGTCTATATTTAGTAATGAGATGGGTCTATAGCTACCACAGCTCAACGGGTCCTTCTCTTCCTTAGGGAGAGGAATAACGCATGATTCCTGTGATTGCCTGGGGAGAGGTTCCCCATGCATTAATCTGTTGCAGACCTCAGTGAGATGCGGGAGTAGTATATCCTGAAACTTTTTGTAATAGACCAGTGGGAAACCGTCGTGACCAGGGCTTTTCCCCGGAGCTAAGCTATGGACAACAGCCCTCACCTCTTCTTGGGTAATTGGTCTGATCAAATGTGCTCCCATTTCTGGAGAGAGTGATGGCAAAGAGAGCGAATTGAGAAACAATGCAATTTGATCAGATTTGTTAGGATTATGCCCCTGCCCCAGTCTTGATTAAAGTTTTATAGGGCTGAGTAAAACTGCTGGAAAGATTTAGCTATTGAAGGGTATCACAAACCAAGCTGCCATCCGTCTCTTTAAACTTAGGGATATAGGATAACTGATTGTTTTTTTTCAACAGGGCAGACATCATCTTGGTTCCTTTGCTTCCATGAGCATAAAGTTTATGTTGGAAGTATAGCAGGTGTTTCGCTACTTTCTGAGAAAGGAGATTCCTTAACTTCAATATAAGGTGTATTAGGTCTATCTGTGCATTTGCGCTTACAGACTTTTTATGACGTCTTTCTATGGTTGCGATTTGTGCCAATAGTGAATCAATGATTTTTAGATGATCTTTCCTTACTTTAGTGTCTAGTGCAATAAAGGTCCCTCTCACAAACGCCTTGTGGGCCTCCCAGACAAGAAGATACTTACAGTTAGGCGAAGCATTGATGTAAAAGTAAGAGGATAGATTAGTCTTGATCTATTTGCAGTGTTGGGGGTTGTTTAAAAGTGATTCATTAAGTTTCCAGTTCCAAGCTCTGCGAGGCAGGGAGGCCAGAGTGAGAGTTGCCACACAAGGGGCATGGTCTGAGAGATCGTTATAGTTCCTATCCCAGAAGAGCTACAGGACGGGAAGAGAGAAGCAGATATTAAAAAATGATGTAGATGTTAAAATGAAGAATGGGCGTTACAGTAGAATGAATAATTTTTAGTCGTGGGATTAAAATGTCTCCAGATATCGAGGAGATTCAATTCCTGCAATTTCCTATGTAGTTTGCTAAGATGCCTCTGAGAAATTTGAGATTTCCCAGAAGAGGAGTCTACAAGAGGATAAAGTACTAAATTAAGATCTGTTCCTATTACCACTGGTCCAGTGCTTTCAAAAGCCATGGCCATGTGTAGATGTTGGGGGCATAAAGATTGCGAATGTAATTTTCTGGTAAGCAATGTCCCCTTTTAGAAGAAGCATCCTGACCGCTGCGTCCGCCAGACGTTGTTGAAGAACAAAAGGTACCATGTGATGAAAAACTATAGTAACTCCTTTGGACAATAAATGTTAAAATCTAATGGCTACCCGCCAACAACATAGTTCAGGCTGAGTGCAGTGAGGTAGTGGACTATAAATCTATATATCTAGCCACTAACCCCATGCAGCACTTATGCATGCATGCAACCCCCCCCCCCCTTCCCCCAGATATAATATGTTAACTAGACGTGTATCTGTAACTTAATAGGTAATACAAGGCTGCTCACAATACTTTTCTGTTGGAGGGAGATTGTTTTGGTATGCGCATGTAGCCACCAATCCTGCCTCAGTATTCCTTCTAAGCATTGTGTCCGATTGGTTGTGCATGGTCCCTGCCTATTGTAGCGTTTCTTTGCCACCCTATTTGGGCAGCCTTTTATCAGGAGCAGAGGTTAGACCATCCAGCTCCAGAATACCCATGTGTCTGGCGTATCCTGTGAGCTAGGACGAACAGGGAGCAGTGCTGCATGTCGGAGACGCCGCACGTGCAGCACACTGAAGCACAGCCTGCCGGCTCTATGACGGCCGTAGGGCGGCCGCCAGGAGCTCTCGTAACAAAGCTGGGGCCACGGCCACAGAGCGGAGCCACGGACGACTGAGGCCACATCCACTGGGCGGAGCTACAGGCGGCACAAAGCAGAGTGAGAAGGAGCTTCTCCTTATGCCGCCCATGATACTGAGCACGCGCTCTTGTGGGCTGTAAGGTATAGGCATAATTAGCTTGCTTGTAGAATTTGTAAGACATTGTCCAATTGTAAACTAGAGACAATATCCAAGGACAATGAACTCAGTAACCACCATGAGAAACTCAGTCCATGGCAATAAGTGGAATGAGCTTGGTGTATATTGAAGTGGCACATAGAAGGGAGATTTATATATATGTGACCAGGGATGCACATACATTGCCACAAGTGTACTCGGGATACGAACTGGAGCTGGATAATTTATAATTAAAATCGCATGGTAGGGGCATGGTGAGATGCTATTAAAGTTGTTCAGATACCTGCGATGAAAAATGTTTAGATAAAGCAGGTATATGAGATGAAATCATTGAGGGCACTTGGTTTCAATGTTTGTAATGTGAAAGTACATTGTTTCTTTTTCTGCAACAATAGATTGTTCACATCACCCCCTCTGCGGGAACCTTTCACATGCTCAATACCCTGAAACATGATGCAGTTTCTTACTCCTGGGTGACATTCCTTGACATGTTGCGAAATTGGTGAGTCATCTTGTTTGGAGATGTTCGACAAGTGTTCCCCTATGCGGGGGTCTTGGTCTTGCCAACGTATTGTTTGAGGCAAAAGCACGTGGCTACATACACTACACCAATCGTCCTACAGTTTATAAAAGACCTGATGTTGTAAGTGCGGCCTGTAGTTGTGCAATTGATAGCATCACCATTTTTTATCGCCTTGCAGGCTATGCAGTTTCCGCATTTGAAGGTGCCCAAGGGTTTGGTGGACAGCCACGTGGGCTCAAGTGGGGGATTATGCAGGCTGTGTACCAACTTATCTTTTAGGTTGCAACCCCTTCTATACGTTATCAAGGGACGGTCTCCAACAAGGTGACCTATCACCGGGTCCGTTTTCAGGAGCCCCCAGTGTTCATGCAGTAGGTCCCAGATATCCTTATATGCCGCATCGTAGGTCTCTATGATCCGGACCGTGCCTTCACTCTGATTACGGTTTTTGGGGAGAAGGAGGTCGTCCCTGTTGCTCGTTGACACGTGCGTATAGGCCTCAGTAAGACATGACCTGGAGTATCCTCTACAAGAGAATCTTTGTTGCAAATCGTTGGCAGCCCATTTAAAATGCACCCACTCAGAACAATTGCACCTAGCTCGTTAGGTATTGGCCCTTCGGTATCCCGCGCTTGAGCCTTCTAGGATGTGCACTTTCCCATCTCAGTAGGTTGTTGGTGGCCGTTGGTTTGTGGTACATCTTCGTAGTGATCTTTCTTGATTTGTCAATCGTAATTGACAAATCCAGGAATGTCAAGTGGGTGTCATCAATGTCACTGGTGAAGAACAGGCCCATATCATTGTTGTTCAACTGTGACACGAATTCCTGAAAGGCCATGTGTGTGCCCTTCCACAGAATAAAGACATCGTCTATGAATCTCAACCAGAGAACATTAGACGATACCCATTACTCCATTTTGTCACTAAAGACATACTCCCTTTCCCACCAGCCCAGGTAGAGATTGGCAAAGGTTGGGGCACATGGACTTCCCATGGCCACTCCCCTGAGCTGGTGGTAAAACCTGCAATTAAAGAGGAACACATTATGGTCCAATATGAACTCAAGTAGTTCCTTAACAAGTTCATTATGAGCTGCTAGGTGAGATCCCCTTTCCTGTAGAAATGTCCTGACAACATTACAGCCCTTATCATGCAGTATAGTGCTGTAAAGTGCCTCTACATCAAGGCTAGCTAGGACCGTTTCTGTGTCACAGTAAGCGTCATTAAGACGTCTCAGGACGTCCATGGAGTCTCTTACGTATGACGGGAGATTCATCACAAAAAATTTCATCCATGTACATACTAATTCTCTCTGTAAGACTCCCTACGCCCGACACTATTGGCCTGTCTTTGAGGGGACTCAGCCCTTTATGGATCTTGGGCACGCTAGAAGGCAGTTATAACCAGGAACTCGGGTAACAAAAATGAAAACTCAGTTTTATCAATGAGGTGATTCTGCATGGCCTTATTTAAGATGTTACTCAGCTTTGATCTGAACACATCCATCGGATTGTGGTCCAGTCGCCTGTAGCATGAGTTATCATCCAAAATCTGTGTGCACATCTCTTCATATTTGTCCACATCCAAAATCACTACGTTACCCCCCTTATCTGAGGGTTTGATCACTATGGTGGAGTTTTTTTGCAGCATTTCAAGAGCTATCAGCTCCTCCTTCTTAAGATTGGATGTGTGCATATGGAGGGACTTTCATTTGTCAGTGATGATGGTTAAGAATGCATCAAGGGGGGAATAGTCACTTCGGGGGGCTTTTACGTGACAGTAGTCTCAAATTTCTTCTAACAGTCCTGCTAGAAGTCTAACATCCTGTAGTTCATCAGACTCAATACCTAATTTTTGACATTGTTCTTTGTCATTTAATAGAAATAGTTTTTTCCATTTGAGCTTTCTGATAAACAAGTTAACATCTTTGACCCAGTGGAAGGGGTTGAAGCGACAGTCTGGAACAAAAGAAGGGCCTTTACGTAATACCATCATTTCTGCTCTATCAAGGGGACGTTTGGAGATATTTATGATTTGTAATTCGTCAGTATTAATCCGTCTCTAAACGTCTCTTCTTCTCCTCAGTTGGTAATCCGAGGTGGGAGGTGCTGTTCTTAAAAAGCACCTCTGTCGCTTCTGTCACTGACACCACGTCCACGGCTACGGTAACGACCTCCCCTCACCTCTCCTAGGTGCATTCCTGGTAGTCTGACTGTCTGACTCGTACTCAGAAGATGACTGCTCTCTTTCACTATCCCTAGTTGTTTTCTGGCACGTACTAATGAAATAAAATATTTTCCCTTCCTTGAAGTCCCTAGTATCCCTGACAAACTGAAAATGCTTACGTTCTATGAGAAATCCTGTAAACCTCTCAATTGACTGCTGTAGCAATAGCTCTCTCTTCTCAAAATCACTTGCTACAGAGAATTGTTTGGCTATTTCAATGCACTCCTGCAGTTCAGACGTGTTTTTCGCTAGGAGTTCCTTTTCCTCCTTTAGGAGCAGTTTCATGAGATGCAGGGTACCGTCAATTGACTCTTTCTCCCATTTTTTCAAGAAAGATTCTGATCTCAGGCGTGCATTTGGTAGGTTTTGTACTTCCCACCAAGATTGCACCTGATTTTTGTAGACCCTAGTAAAATTTCTGAATGCTGATGAGATACTTGGTGTTTTAGGCTGCGATGGTAGGTCTTTATCTGAAGACTTCCTTGGGATTGCCCAGCCATTTTATAGGATCAATGTCTCCTGACAAGAAGCCTGCCATACTCTTGAAAAACAGTAATAAATGGTTAACTACAGTAAATACTGGTTTGTGTGCTTGTTTCGTCGTGTAACTGGTTAATTGCCTGAGAAGAACGCGTTACACGACGAAACAGGCATGCAAACCAGTATTTACTGTAGTTAACCATTAACTCCTTTGGACGCAGAAGAGGGATGGCAGCTATGGAACCATTGCCTAAACGGATGGAGGGGTAGTTTGGGACCCCTCCCTTGCTTAAAATGGGTCTCATACAAGAAGATTATTGGAGATTTAAGCTTCTTTAAGGTAAGTATGAGTTGACCCCTTTTATTTGGAGAGTTCAGTCCCTTTACATTGTAGGTGAAAAGCACGACGTCTGCCATTCCCACCGTGAGAGAAGAGAGGGATATTAGCCTTACATGTAGTAATCTGTGTTGGAGGTGTGTCTCACCACAAGTGGAATATGAGGGGAAAGATCAAGGACCGGTAAGGGCTGACAGAGCGGGAAAGGAGGGGAAAGAAAAGGAAAACAAACTATACAGAAAAAACTAAAGTCCAAATATGGTCAATGGTCAGATCACTCTAGGATCCGACTCTAAATCTCAGGACCTCTAAGTCGGCCTGAAGCTTAATACCCCCAAGATTTAACTAGTACAGGTGCAATTATAGTAGGAACTGGGCTCAACTGGGGCAACGTTGTGTAGGCCTTTGTCAACCCCATCTCAGGGTTCAGAGTCCTAGCCGGTCTCCCCATCAGCATGCAATCCGGCACAGAAAACTAAAAAAGGAGCAAAGCTTCCAGGAGCGGTCTTAAGAGGCGCCTTTTCGACAGAGTAGACAGTGATATATCTTGATAGAGTGCTAGCTCCGCTCCCTCGTATGTGACCCGCGGATTGGCCCTGGTCACGGCAAGTATACGTGCTTTATCTACATAAGACAGGAGACCACATCTCTTGGGGTTGATCTCAGCTCTCGATGTATGCACTCAATCGTGATTGACTGTACCGCCTCGAGGCCCATGAGGTCAGTGAACAACTCCTGCGCCGCCTTGTGTAGGACATCTGCGGCCCAGGATTCCGGTAAGCCTTTAATACGGATATTTCATCTATGGCTCCGATTCTCCTGGTCCTCGATGAGGGTTAATGCTCTATTGATTTCAGCTGTATGGGTCACTATGTGGTCAGTGACCGCTGAAGAGTGCGTCACAATCTCTGATGCCGCTGATTCCAAACTTTCGACTTGATGACCTATTTGTATGAGTTCGGATTTAATATCTGCAGTGATTAGCTATGGAGGAACTGTAGCTTGACGCTGCCATCCTCTTCAGCGGCCAGGCTCCGCCCCAAATCTAATTTCTTAACAAAGTTCAGCAAAGCTGCCAAATTGAATTTTTCAAAACTTCTCTCCACAAGTGCCTCCCGCAAACTGTGAAGACTAAAGACTACAGAATGCAAAATATCAGAAAATGGTCTGAGCCAGCAATATTCCAGTAGCAGTAAAGCTGAAAAAATGAAAGTATAGGACTGGATAAGAATGGTCTAAGCTGTAATACTGGGTCAGTTTAAAATGTAAAGGGTGTTAAACAGAACCTAACCTTTACACTTGTACTGAATAAAAAAACCACAGAAAACATACATACAAATACATATATTTATTTGTACAACTTAACACGTTTTAAAAGATGTTTCCAAGTATAGACATTTATAACATAGTAACATAGTTTAAAAGGCTGCAAAAAGACATATGTCCAGGATGATTTCTGCAAATCTGACATGTCACTTTATGTGATAATAACTTTGGAATGCTTTTACTTATCCAAGCCTTTCTGAGATTGTTTTCTTGTGAAACATTGCACTTCATGTTAGTGGTAAATTTGATTTATAAAAAATGTACAGAAAGTAAAAAAAAATCTCAATTTTCAAAAAATATGATGCCTCATAAAATAGCTATTACTTTACATTTCCCATATGTCTACATTATGTTGGCATTGGCATTATTTTGTAAATATTTTTTTTAAGACTATAGAAAGCATAACATTTTAGAAGCAATTTTTAAAATTTTCAAAACCCACTTTAAAAAACTGTTCAGTTATGAATTAACTTTGAGGGGCTTACATAATTGAAAACACCCATAAATGAAACATAGAAACATCCCATATGTGGTTGTAAGTAGAGATGAGCGAATAATTGAAAAGTTTGATTTGGCTGATTCGCTGAATTTTACAAAAAAATTCACGTTTTTGCAACGGAATTTTCTGAGGGCCAATTTTTTCTGCCAATCATCTTGTGTGTGGGCTTATTTTTTGCTGGATGAGGCGATGTCTTCATGGGTACCATTTTGGGGTACACAGACCTTTTTGATTGCTTGATATTACAGTTTTTGTCAGGCAAGCTGATAGAAAAATGGCTGTTTTGGCAGAGATTTTTTTAATGGCGTTCACCTGAGGGACTAGAACATGTAATATTTTCATAGAGCAGGTGGTTACGGACACGGTGATACCTAATATGTCTATTATTTATTTTTGTTTTACACAATGAAAACATTTTTAAAAAGAAAAAAAATGTTTTTGTGTTGCCATTTTCTAACAGCAAAAATGTTTTATTTTTTTTAAGATCATCTTTTGTGGGGGCTCATTTTTTATGGGATGAGGTGGCGTTTTTTATCGGCACCATTTAGTAGAGGTACATAGTACTTTTTGATCGCTTGAGATTACACTTTTTGTGAGGCAAGTAGACAAGAAAATGGCTGTTTTGGTGCAGTTTTTATTAATTTTTATTACAGTGTTCATCTGAGGTGGTGGCTCATGTGATATTTTTATAGAGCCAGTCTTTATGGATGCCATGATACATAATTCTGCTTTTCTTTTTTTCCCTATATTTTACTATTTTATATGACTTGATTATGGGGAAGGGTTTTTTTTTTATGGAAAAGGATTTAGGAAAACTAGAGGAATGGTCAAAAATCTGGCAACTAAAATTTTATGTCGATAAGTGCAAGATAATGCACCTGGGGCGTAAAAACCCAAGAGCAGAAAATAAAATCAGTGATACAGTACTAACCTCAGTATCTGAGGAAAGGGATTTAGGGGTCATTATATCAGACGACCTAAAGGTGGGCAGACAATGTCATAGAGCAGCAGGTAATGCCAGCAGAATGCTTGGGTGTATAGGGAGAGGCATTAACAGTAGAAAGCGGGAGGTGCTCGTGCCGCTCTACAGAGCACTAGTGAGACCTAATTTGGAGTATTGTGTGCAGTACTGGAGACCATATCTGCAGAAGGATATTGAAACTTTGGAGAGAGTTCAGAGAAGAGCTACTAAACTAGTACATGGATTGCAGGACAAAACTTACCAGGAAAGGTTAAAGGACCTTAACATGTATAGCTTGGAAGTAAGAAGAGACAGAGGGATATGATAGAAACTTTTAAATACATAAAGGAATCATCACGGTAAAAGAGGAGAGAATATTTAAAAGAAGAAAAACTGCTACAAGAGGACATAGTTTTAAATTAGAGGGGCAAAGGTTTAAAAGTAATATCAGGAAGAATTACTTTACTGAGAGAGTAGTGGACGCATGGAATAGCCTTCCTGCAGAAGTGGTAGCTGCAAATACAGTGAAGGAGTTTAAGCATGCATGGGATAGGCATAAGGCCATCCTTCATATAAGATAGGGCCTGGGGCTATTCATAGTATTCAGCATATTGGGCAGACTAGATGGGCCAAATGGTTCTTATCTGCCAACACATTCTATGTTTCTATGTAAAACCCTTTTTTTACTTTTTATTTTTCTCCCAGTATGGGACTTCAACTTTTGGGAGTCTGATCCCCTCTAAAATGCATTAAAATACATTATGTAATACACACTTCCATACAAGCTTCCTCACACTCCCACACTTAACTGAGTAGTAAACCAGAATGAAGAAAGTTGCTAAGCCAAGAACAGTTCTCAGTATTCTGCAGACAGTGAAAAAAAATAATAATAAATTCCAAACACAGGGTAACAAACATTAAATCTGGGTGGATTAAGGTTATGGGAGGACATGGGTAACTGTTGAGTCATCTTACAGCAGGAAGGCTTCTCTAAGGCCCCTTGCAGACAAGCGAGTGTCTCACTGCGGACTTGCAGCGAGGCACCATGCCTCCCAATCGTCCCGGATCTGGCAGCAGAGACAGTAGCCTGTATTATGATGAAGCAGAGAGCCAGCATCAGCTCCCTGCTTCATCACCCCTTGCCAGCTCGCCACACCTCTGGTCTGTGCGGGGGGTGGGCTGGCAGGCAGTCAGCCTTGGCTTCGCCTCCTTTACAGACTAGAGTAGCCGATGTCCTGCTGCTGCTAGGAAGAAGGTAAGTATGTGGTGTTTATTTTTTTTACATTCTGTGAGGGGCAAAATGTGAGCATATTACGGGGGGCACAATGTGGGCATATTACAGGGGGCACAATTTGGGCATATTACTGGGGAGCACAATGTGGGTATATTATTGGGGGGCACAATGTGGGCATATTACTGGAGGCACAATGTGGGCATATCACTGTGGGGGACAATGTGGGCATATTACTAGGGGCGCAATGAGGGCATATTACTGGGGGCACAGCTGGGCATATTACTGGGGGCACATAACTGGGCATATTACTGGAGGCACAGCTGGGCATAATTCTGTGAAAACACAATGTGTGTGGCATAAATGTGGGCATAAATACTGTGCGGTGGCATTGAGGGGGAATAATTACTATGTGGGGGCATTTAAAGGGACTAGATGGGATTAGGTGTATAGTTATGTTGTGGGCGGAGTTTGAGGCGTGGCCTAGTGCAGAAAAATTTGTCCCTCTTAGTTTGTTTACAAAGTTGGGAGGTATGAGGAACCCGGCCTAAACTTCCAGCACTACCGGGTTTACATAGCATTATATTGATTTATGATGCTATGTAACCCTTACAGTTCTAGAATGCATTGGATATCACTGACAGCATTATGTCAGTGTTTTCCAATACATTCCAGACCTCTAAGGGTTACATAGCATTATAAATCAATATATGCGACCTTTCCTGCAAGGGGCCTTAGCCTAGTTTCACACGAGCATATTCAGTATGGGGAACTGCGTGTGGGAGATGTATGGTATTTCCCGGACTGAACACTGCTCCTCTGAAGTGAACTCGCAGCATAATTGCCCACAGCAACCTATCAGATTCCACCTTTCATTTGCTCTGAAAAATGGAGTGGAATCTGATTGGTTGCTATAGGCAACTACTCCTGTTTTCCTTTGCATCATTTCTACTAAATCTTTTCATGAGAGGCAGTAAAAGTGCTTCTCCCACTGTTCAATAAAAGGTTCTCAAGGGCTTGACTTTTGGCTAGTGTACCTCTTGGTAAGAGATCGTTAACTGCTAGACTTGCCTCTATGACATTCTGCACAGTTTTTGAGAGGGGGCATATCCTTGTAACGAGAGAAGCAGGGTGGTTATTTCAATGAATTGCCCTCCATCTAGGCTGTTCTGACCTAGCTGTTAGGAGGTGTTGAAAGTAGTGGTTATGGGAGGGCACGTACACGTGGCGAACAGGCAGCCCATCAACAGAGAAGAATCTTTTGATCCACCAACAAGCACGGGCAGCTCCACAGTTTTGTTGTCCACCATCAATCATTCTTCAGTGCATTATGCTTGCCTACACACCACAAAGGTTTCCCAGGAAAGTCTCTGCCAGATTACATCACTTTTTTGACCTGCCCAGTCCCCAGATTTATCGCTAATCAATTATTTATGGGACCAACTGGGATGTCAGCTCCAGCAGCCTAGAAGTGTGCAAGATCTACAGGCCCAGCTGCAATATCTGTTGGCAAATGTACTGCAGGATACCATACAAAACCTGTATGCCTCCATGCCCAACCATATCTCATCATGTATCTAGGCTAGAGCCGCTCAACAGGGGACTATAGCCAACTTTCAGTTGTAAAGTTTTCACCAAAAAACTCATCCTTTTGCTCTAATATTGTAATCACTTCCATATATCATCATTACATTCACACACAGAAAGTTCAATTCCAATAACTCCTTCTTGGTGTATTTTCTTTTTTTATTGAGTGTATGTGATATATCTGTATCACTCTCAAGGCTTGAAAGGCAAGAGACAGAGAGTAAAAATTCAAAAAAAAAAAAAGAGAGCGAGACAAGAGAGAAGGATAATTTTTAGGCCAATTGAACACTTTTCATTCAGACAGAATCGATTCACCTCAAAACTGAATTTTCTGACAGATTCCTTAGAATCGTACCAGAAACAAATTTCAATGAATTCGCTCCTCTCTATTAAAGGGGTTGTCCCACGAAAAATATTCTTTCAAACCAGTACCTGGATATGAATTTTTTTGCAATTGCATGTAATTAAAAATGTAACATAGCCACTGAGTTATTCAATAAAATGTGTATAGCGCCACCTGCTGTTTCTTTTCTTATTACTTTGACCGTCTCACTGAGATGGCTGCACATGCTCAGTTTCATCCTTCAACTGCCTCCAGGGTTGTGTTAGGGAGAGAGCTGAAGCAGAATGCACACGCCCCCTGAGTTGCGTCAGAAAAGACGCCTTGATCTACCAGTTTGATAAACATCTGGAAGAGCAATGAGTGTGGAGATCTCTGGATCCATGTGAGGTACAGGACTGGTTCTAGCTTTGTCAGAAAGGTATTGTCATGTATTATATAATGTCATTATGAACCAGATAAACGACACAAATCAAACTCTTAACATGTAGTCTATATTTCACTATAAATTTTAGAAACATCTGACTGCAACATTTTTTAACGTAGAAAGAAGTCAACAATAAAAAATGCAGCCACATATTGCGTATAAATCCAGGCACATGGTGTTGCCACAAATTTAAGTTTTTTTATAAAGTTTTTTGAAGCTAAAACCAGGAGTGGATTCAGAACAGTGGAGTAGTATCTGTTCGCACTATTTTCTCTCCATTTACTTTCCAAACCTGATTTTAGCTTTAAAAACGTCATCAGAAAACATAAAAATGTGACAGCACCCTAAGGCTGGGTTCACACATGACTGATTAAAATAAGTAGCGTTTCTGTTTATAACCTGCAGCAGAATAAAAGCATTAAATGGTGTGTTTTTGTCACTGATTTTGTTGCAGATTAGACACAGTTTCATTCTTTGCATTGGAAAGGCTGAAATCCGCGATGAAACAATAGGAATTGACATGCTGCAGATTTAAAATCCGTACCACGGATCAGTTTCTGCTGCTGATTTTTTTCTGCCATGTTTCAATGTGAAATGCATTCACTTTGCTAGTACTGTAAAAAGCTAGTACTATAAAATCTGTGACCGCAAATCTGTAGCTAATGAGTGTGTGTGAACCCAGCCTAAAGGTTTTTTCCCACAATTTTACCAAAACCATTACAACACCACTGTATCTTGCAGTGATTTCAGAAAAACTGTAGCAACTGTAGCAATAAACCCTAATATGCTTATAAAATGTATGTTGCTATTACTTTGATATGTAATTAATCAGGAGTGGATCATAAAAGGATAGAAAATATAAAGGACAGATACGACTTTTCTTTTCTGTATTCACTCCTGCTTGTGGCTTCTAAAACTGCATCAGGAAACCTGACAGTGTGGCCATACCCATAGCATATGAGCAGCACTCAACATCAGTGCTGTGTTCAAGAGTTTTTAATCACAGTTTGCACATATGATTTATACAATCATACTAAATATATACACTCGCCTAAAGAATTATTAGGAACACCATACTAATACGGGGTTGGACCCCCTTTGCCTTCAGAACTGCCTTAATTCTACGTGGCATTGATTGAACAAGGTGCTGATAGCATTCTTTAGAAATGTTGGCCCATATTGATAGGATAGCATCTTGCAGTTGATGGAGATTTGAGGGATGCACATCCAGGGCACGAAGCTCCCGTTCCACCGCATCCCAAATATGCTCTATTGGGTTGAGATCTGGTGACTGTGGGGGCCATTTTAGTACAGTGAACTCATTGTCATGTTCAAGAAACCAATTTGAAATGATTCGAGCTTTGTGACATGGTGCATTATCCTGCTGGAAGTAGCCATCAGACGATGGGTACATGGTGGTCATGAAGGGATGGACATGGTCAGAAACAATGCTCAGGTAGCCCGTGGCATTTAAACAATGCCCAATTGGCACTAAAGGGCCTAAAGTGTGCCCAGAAAACATCCCCCACACCATTACACCACCACCACCAGCCTGCACAGTGGTAACAAGGCATGAGGAATACATGTTCTCATTCTGTTTACGCCAAATTCGGACTCTACCATTTGAATGTCTCAACAGAAATCGAGACTCATCAGACCAGGCAACATTTTTCCAGTCTTCAACAGTCCAATTTTGTGAACTCGTGCAAATTGTAGCCTCTTTTTCCTATTTGTAGTGGAGATGAGTGGTACCCGGTGGGCTCTTCTGCTGTTGTAGCCCATCCGCCTCAAGGTTGTGCGTGTTGTGGCTTCACAAATGCTTTGCTGCATACCTCGGTTGTAACGAGTGGTTATTTCAGTCAACGTTGCTCTTCTATCAGCTTGAATCAGTCGGCCCATTCTCCTCTGACCTCTAGCATCCACAAGGCATTTTCGCCCACAGGACTGCCGCATACTGGATGTTTTTCCCTTTTCACACCATTCTTTGTAAACCCTAGAAATGGTTGTGCGTGAAAATCCCAGTAACTGAGCAGATTGTGAAATACTCAAACCGGCCCGTCTGGCACCAACAACCATGCCACGCTCAAAATTGCTTAAATCACCTTTCTTTCTCATTCTGACATTCAGTTTGGAGTTCAGGAGATTGTCTTGACCAGGACCACACCCTAAATGCATTGAAGCAACTGCCATGTGATTGGTTGACTAGATAATTGCATTAATGAGAAATAGAACAGGTGTTCCTAATAATTCTTTAGGTGAGTGTATATGTCTGTGTGTGTGTAAAATAAATAAATCATGTCTCACCTGCATCTTCTGCAGCATCTAGTTCTATGGATAGTAGTTTTTTTTGTTTGCTCTCTATATCATGCAAAGTGTCCAGAATTTCCTATGAACAAATATATTTAAGTTGAAATTTAGAGTGTATCAATCATTTCTGACCATGCTATAACTTGAATCTTGAATTATCAATCAACAATTTTACCTTCTGCAGGTTCCATTTCTTGCTGTCAGTTTTCCCTGAGTGGATGGAGATCCTGAACCCCTATAGCTTTTACGTTTCTGTAATACTGTGTAACTGCATTTTATATGTTTGTTGTGATCTATATCCTGTTCATCTGCACTGTATTTGCACGGCACTGTGGAAAGGAGTTATCAATACTAAGAGTTTTGGGACTTTCTAGCTAATAATGAGAAGATAGTAATTTTCCACAAGGGTTTAAGAAGAGTATGTTTTTGCGGGAAAAAAACTTGTTTACCACTAAAAACAGACAGAATGAGCTTATGAATGTCTGGTTTATCTACGTTATTATGTCTGAAGACTTGTGTTTGTCTGGTAAAACTGCTTTTTCATTCCAATTAGGTATTATTGAAATTCTAATGCAAGTCTATGACAGACGGAAACTGTAACTGTAACTGTTCGGGCTAACTTTCTCCACTCCCCCCCTCTCACTAGAAGGTTCTTGTTCAACTAGAAACTGTATATAATAAGAGTAGTTAGAGCCCCAATGTAGGAGACTGGACTGGAGAAACCAGCCCTATGCCTTGACTGTATTGTTTTGCACTTGAGTTTCTCCAGTAAAGAAGCACACTGGTTTACAGCAGACCCTGACTCTCTGGACTTATTTCCTATTGGGATGCATTATAGACTCTTACCATCCCTTCCAGAGAGTAGCAACATTGGTGACACCTCAACAGTGTCCGGGGATCCAGCATTGCATTGGGGCCACGCCAAACCAGGCTGAACTAGCTCTTCTCTTTATTTGTAAAAAGTTAAAAAACACAGCGACCAAGTCCTTTACAAGTCCTGTTGAAAAAATGTTTATGCACTGAATGTTGGATCATTGTGTTTGATGTTATTACCAGTGCCCAGGCTGGGCTGGGTCCATGCATTGGGAACCGACAGCAGGTGAATGTTGGTGAGCTTGCAGTTGTGGTTTTCTAATTATAAAGAAATACTATTGTCATCCGGTCACCAGGATGTTACTTATGATTTCTGCAGAAACCCAACAGGGTGCTCTATAAATGTTGATTTAACCACAGACCCCCACCACTAGATACGCTATCACAAGCTGATCAGGGGGTTCAATGATTTCAAAGGGATCAGTCCTGTAGTAACGAGTTCCCTCTACTGTACAGTTGAAGGTGCTGCATAGTTCTGGCACTAACTCCTGACGCCCAAGCTACACCTGAACAACTGAGGGTGCAGGGTGTTGGACCCCCGACAATTAGCTAGGGATGGATGGACCATAACTTTATAAAAGCTGGACAATATTTAAATATTTTTTTTCCCCCCCCGATTTTCCATTATTATCCATTTTTTAGCACTGTAGGTGTTAAAAGAGATATAAGACTCAAAATGTATTACCCTAATTCTCCAGTTTTTCTAAATATCCTATATGTGGTCCTAGTGTTCTACTCAAATACAGACCTCAGAAATGTAAGATATTTTTCAGGTGCAATTTAAGGTTTGCTATAGCAAATCCTGCTGTTTAACACCCCCCCCCCCTTTTTTTTCATAGTATTTATTTTTAACATTTTTATGGCCTACAATACATTAGCATCCCAACTGGGATATTGAAAAAAAAAAAACATAAGACATTAATTAAGTACACAATCCTGGTCTCTCAGTAGTCGAATCACGGGATAAGTCCAAAAATATCGCATGAGTAAGTCCATTTGTGGCAGTATCTCCACAGATAGTATTGAGCAATCACCAGACTACATTCACTTACACACGCCTGAGCACTCTGCAGCCCTACCCATGCCGATATCTAAATTGTATTTTGCGCATGAAGCCAAACACTCCAAATCTTCTCAAAACGATCCAGAGTTCCTCTAGCAGCGTATTTTAACTTATACATGTGTAGGTCTGTATTTATCAGTTGTATCCATTGTTTAAGAGTAGGGGCCTTGGGTGGCTTCCAGTAAAGGAGAATAATCTTCCTCCCGTAAAACATTAGCAGACAGAGCAGTTGTCTATCATGTTTATCAGGGATTAGATCCATCACGAGGACAAGCAAACACACTATAGGAGAGAAGATCCCTTGGAGCCCCAGCCTCGTATTCATGAAAGTGCAGATCCAACCCCAGTACTGATGCATTATGGGACAATCCCATATCATGTGGTACAATGATCCCCTTGACTCCCCGCATCTCGTGCATGAAGGTTCTGGTAGTCTACGCATGTAGAACAGCCGCACTGGGGTCAGATACACCCTATGTAACCATTTAATCTGGATGATCTGGTCCCGAGCGCTAATCACCGTAGATCTCCACACAGAGCTCAGGTCCTTCAGATGAGACACATCCTAGTCAGGAATATCCACATACCAAGGAATATCCATGCTCAAAAGATCGCCAGAGTGATGAGTCCTAAATAACCAGTATCTCTCAATAAAACGAAGATATTGGTTTGTATGGTCGAGATCTTCTAGCAATAGACTCGAGGGGTCCACATTTCAGCTGCAAAGGCAAAGTGTTAAAGGGAACCTGTCACCATGTTCTGACATATAAAATTGAATGTACCTTAATGCTTGTTTACCCTGACAGTTCCCACCGATCGATCCATAATCTTCTCAGGAGTAACCTGTCCTATTTTATCGCCCTATGATGCTTTCCCGCCTTTTATGCTAATTAATCGGTCTATATGAACTACACTGGTCCAGGGGCTTCCCTGGCTTATGGATTACCACAATAGTAGATTCCATGAAGAATGGGATGTTTGTTAAAAGGCATAGACAAACAGTTTAAGGAGCCGTGCACTTTGCGCTTCCACATCTAGCTTATACCACTCCAGGGAAAAGCCGTCCGGACCCGGGGACTTTCAACCGCCATGCTCAAAATTGCCATCTTAATCTCTCCTGCGGCAATCGGGGAGGCCAAGTAACCACTATCCGACAGATATAGTAGTGTGAGCGGGATGGCCCTCAGGAAATTCTGCAAGTCAACATTCATACAAGATGTCTTGGATTCATATAGATCAGATTAGTAACGGGCAAACTGGTCACATATATCCCTGGGTTCACTAGCTCGGTTTCCCTCAGTACTAGCAATGCACGAGACCACTGTTTGTGGTGACTAGTTTTTTTCTAAGTAGGCTAGTGCCCTCCCGTTCTTGTCTCCCTGCTTTTAAAGTAGTAGTTTCTTCAGAGTATATTCCACCAAATGGAGGTTTAGGTGTCGCTGCTCCTCTAACCATCCACTGCGTGTTTCGTCCCCAAGGTCTTGTATGTATGCCTCTTCTTTAACAGCTAGTTCCACCTCCAGTCGAGCGCGGGTAGCCCCAAGCCCTTTCCTATGCGATGCTATATCGTGTATAAGCATGCCTCGTAGCACCACTTTAAAGAGGACCTCTCACCTGAAAATGCATGTGAAAATAAAGATATGCCCTTACTTTCCTGCCCCCCGTGGTGCTTATTCAGCTCTTCTTTTTTCAATATGTGCCCGTTTGTTCGCGGTGCCCCCGCAATATTTTCCGCCTTGTATGCTAATGAGCCATTCGGCTCAACTGGGCGGGCCTGCAAAAGTTCTCCTGGGCGTGTCTGTCTTCTCCCTGGCACGGAGCGCATCCAATCAGTGCGCTCCGCTCTTAGCCAGGGAGAAGAAGCTCCAGTTCTCGCGAGAACTGGATCAATTTCATTCATCCTACTGCCGGTGCCATCTTGGATTCCCGCGGCGAGCAGCGTCGGAGGCGGAAGCAGGATGGATGAAATCGCGAGAACTGGAGCTTCTTCTCCCTGGCTAAGAGTGGAGCACGCTTGATTTGATGTGCTCCGTGCCAGGGAGAAGACAGAAACGCCCAGGAGAACTTTTGCAGGCCCGCCCAGTTGAGCCGAATGGCTCGTTAACATGCACGGCGAGAAATATTGCGGGGGGCACCGCGGACAAACGGGGGCACATATTGAAAAAAGAAGAGCTGAATAAGCACCACGGGGGACAGGCAAGTAAGGGTATATCTTTATTTTCACATGCATTTTCAGGTGAAAGGTCCTCTTTAAATGCTTCCCACTCTACAACAGGGTCCGACAATCCCTCGTTGAAAGCCTAATAGTCAGTCAGTCACGCACTGCTGTGATGCGCTGACTAGGGATGGACGAATTTTATATTTTGAAATTCGTTTTCGCTTCGTGTTACCACGGACCATAATGCAATTCCATGACGGAATGCATAACAGAATGAAGACCATGGACATAATTGAAGTCTATGGCCTGCATAATGGATCTGTCTGGTTTCCGTTATGCTAGAGTCCTCTCCTGCATAACAGAAATGGGAAGGATCCGTTATGCAGCCCATAGACTTCTATTATGATGGAATAAATAACAAAATGCCTCTAAAGGCATTCCGTCATGGAATTGCGTTATGGTCCGTGGTAACAGAATCCATAACGCAATTGAGTAAATACCACAACACGAAGCGTAAACTAATTTCAAAATATGAAATTCACTCATCCTTAGCGCTGACCACTGGCAAAACCTCTAACCACTTAGAATCAAGGCGCCACTATCTGTCAGGGGGTGCAATCAGCTGGGCAAGAATCACAAGCAAAGGGGCATGATCTGAAATACGCCTCGGCAGGTATTCCGCCCTGTTTAACAGCGGCAGCAGGTATCGGCTAACAAACACAAGATCTATGCGAGATAGAGTTACAGACAATGCCGAATAGCAGGACTATTGGCCATTCGGATGCAGGTGTCTCCATCCCTCCGCTGTGGGACTCTGCCCAATTACTGAGTGATCTGTTATGGGTTGCTTGGGGGCAGAGTCTATCAGCAAGTCTAGGACCGCATTTTAGTCTCCCAAGATGATAAGGGGAGCAAGCGGTAGGGTCGCCACCTTACCCATTATTTCATCTAATATGCCCCGCCGAAATGGGGGAGGGACTTAGAGTCCAACGATCACATAGTCCATTCCCCGCACTGCGGATGAGACAAAAATATATCGGCCAGAGACATCCAGCTACACTGAGTGTAACTAAAAAGGGAGCACTTTAGCTATAAGCACCGAGACCACTCTGGCGTAATTGCTATACACTGCATGATAGACAGAACCCACCCATGGTCTTTTCAGAGCTAACACTTTTTGCCTCCTCAGGTGGGTCTCCTGTAGAATCACCACATCCGGGTTATAGCCCTTCAAGTAATTAAAGCCAAGGGAGCGTTTCACTTGATCATTAAGCCCCCTGACATTCCAGAAGAGAAACCCATTATAATTACATGTGAGGACCACGGAGTGCCCAGGCTAGTCACACACATATGCATACCACGAGACACCAATCAGAGAAAAATATAACAGACTTCCTCAATCCTGTACTAGGAAACCCCCCCTCCCTGTCCAGACCCCCCTTCCCCAATTTATCTGAGCCTAGCATCCCAAAACGTAGATATGCTAACTTTCCCTTAAAACACAGGGAGACACATAGAACATGGCAAGTCATTGAGTCCTCGGTATTGTTGTACGAATCCCAAGGGTCAACGAAGGTGTCCAATCCAGCAGAAGCTTCTCACAAATGTCGTGGCCATCCGTAAGTAATTTAATTTTGCGGGAGCCAGAGGACCCGCCGGTGGTCAGTCTCTCCTATCCAGCTAGTCAGACGCCTCCTCAGGGGTAGAGAAGAATCTTGTAGAATCCCCATCTTGGACTCTAAGACATGAAGGTACAGCACGGCGTACTTGATGACCCTCTCCCGTAGTCGTGCTCTCACCGCCGTGAATTGTCGCCTCTGTCTCTGACCTCTGATGAGAAATACGGGTAGAACGAGATTCTAGTGTTCTCATACTTTATCTCTTTCAGCTGGTGAGCTACCGCTAGTATGGTATCTCTGTCATGATAATTCAGAACTTTCAGAATAAATGGACGTGTAGGAGCCCCGGGTGGCAAGGGCCTGGTGGGTATTCTGTGTGCCCACTCCACAACAAAATTAGAGGACAGGGTAATAGGCGCCAAGCATTGTTTGAGGAGTTGTTCCGCAAAGTCCTCAGGTGCTTGACCCTCGGCTCTCTCCGGGAGGCCCAAAATGCGTATGTTATTGCGTCTATTGCGGTTTTCTGCATCCTCCACTTTTGCCTGTAGTATTTTTACCTGCTGCTGGAAGGCTCGCACATGATTTTCCCCTAAGTGTGCCACATCTTCCACCTCACCCAGATGCCTCTCCACCTTAGCGGTTCTATCTCATATCTTATCAATATCATGGCGGAGGCTGTTTGAAGGTGGTCTATTTTAGCTGTAAGTGCGGACTGGCAGTTCGTTATAGCAGTCATTATTTTACTCAAATCTACCTCTAGTTGATCAGGAGGACTACTTACTGCTATCTCATCTGTTTGGCTCATGACATCCACTAGCGCCTTAGGGGTGGGGGAAGTAGTAGAGGTACAGGTTTTGCAGCCCATGAATATCTGAACGATGATTAGTGGTAGGGGGTCACCCCCAAGGTACCTCAAACTCTCCAGGTGGGTTTCCCAAAGAATAGCCCTCACACCACTCTTTAACAGACCTCCAGGTGTCACCAGGACCCAGTGAGGCAGCAGCAAGTCCCCTCGCCTCTCTTAACTCCTTCTGTAGCTGGTCCAGGGCCACGTGTCTGTCACAGCCCCAAATGTCTCCGGACAGGGAGGCAGGAAGCACTACAGAGCCTCCTCGTAACTCCCCTCAGTACCGCTGCAGCGCGAAAGCCAGTAGAGTCAGGCAGCAGGCCACAGGCAGAGAGCCATGCGCCACAGCACAGAGTTCAAGCAGAAGGCCACACCCGCCCAGCTGGACCGGAGCAAGGGGGAGAACCGAGACAAGACAGGTCCACACACAGACTGACACACCTTGGGGTCAGACTCGGCAGGCGATCGGATGGCCAGGATATTAGAAGAATGCCAAAGGAGCTGAAGCGCCGAGCGTCTTCCCTCCTTAACGGTTAGGCCTATGACCCATCGCTGTTTAACCCCATTTTATGTCAATAGTGACCACGACATCTAAGTCGTTGATGGAGGGGGCTCCATCTGTCTAGCCATTGGCATGCTGCAATGTGATAATGGTTGGATCATAACAGGATTCTAATAAATTCTATGAAATACCTATGGCATCAAAATATTACAATCCTGGCAACTGAATCAAGGTGTTAGCTGTATGTAACAGCTTACCTGCCGCCAGAAGAAGCAATATGGACGACGTTGTACAGGGTGGGCCATTTATATGGATACACCTTAATAAAATGGGAATAGTTGGTGATATTAACTTCCTGTTTGTGGCACATTAGTATATGTGAGGGGGGAAACTTTTCAAGATGGGTGGTGACCATGGCGGCCATTTTGAATCAAACTTTTGTTTTTTCAATAGGAAGAGGGTCATGTGACACATCAAACTTATTGGGAATTTCACAAGAAAAACAATGGTGTGCTTGGTTTTAACGTAACTTTATTCTTTCATGAGTTATTTACAAGTTTCTGACCACTTATAAAATGTGTTCAATGTGCTGCCCATTGTGTTGGATTGTCAATGCAACCCTCTTCTCCCACTCTTCACACACTGATAGCAACACCGCAGGAGAAATGCTAGCACAGGCTTCCAGTATCCGTAGTTTCAGGTGCTGCACATTTCGTATCTTTACAGCATAAACAATTGCCTTCAGATGACCCCAAAGATAAAAGTCTAAGGGGGTCAGATGGGTAGACCTTGGGGGCTGACTGCAAATTCGTTTCCTGAGTTTTTCCCAATAAGTTTGATGTGTCACATGACCCTCTTCCTATTGAAAAAACAAAAGTTCGATTCAAAATGGCCAACTTCAAAATGGCCGCCATGGTCACCACCCCTCTTGAAAAGTTTCCCCCCTCACATATACTAATGTGCCACAAACAGGACGTTAATATCACCAACCATTCCCATTTTATTAAGGTGTATCCATATAAATGGCCCACCCTGTATAGCAAGAATAAGCAGTGTAGCTGTCAATTCAGCACTGTGTTGACACAGAAAGCATAATAACCGCTTCTACCCTAGGGTTGGGCGATATCAAAAATATTGCCACCATAACGATATTAAGAAATTTATCGCGATAACGATATATATCACGATAAATGCCCATTTAGAAGAAAAAAACACTTGGAGACGTTATACTGTATGGGGGCAGCGCAAGGAGACGTTATACTGTATGGGGGCAGCGCAAGGAGACATTATACTGTATGGGGGCAGCGCAAGGAGACGTTATACTGTATGGGGGCAGCGCAAGGAGACGTTATACTGTATGGGGGGCAGCGCAAGGAGACGTTATACTGTAAGGGGCACAGGGGCAGCCGCAAGGAGACATTATACTGTATGGGGGCAGCCGCAAGGAGACATTATACTGTATGGGGGCAGCGCAAGGAGACGTTATACTGTATGGGGGCAGCGCAAGGAGACGTTATACTGTATGGGGGCAGCGCAAGGAGACGTTATACTGTATGGGGGCAGCGCAAGGAGACGTTATACTGTATGGGGGCAGCGCAAGGAGACGTTATACTGTATGGGGGCAGCGCAAGGAGACGTTATACTGTATGGGGGCAGCGCAAGGAGACGTTATACTGTAAGGGGCACAGGGGCAGCCGCAAGGAGACGTTATACTGTATGGGGGCAGCGCAAGGAGACGTTATACTGTAAGGGGCACAGGGCAGCCGCAAGGAGACGTTATACTGTATGATGCACTGTTATGGGGGCACTGTGGCTGACGCACTGTTATGGGGGCACTGTGGCTGACGCACTGTTATGGGGGCACTGTGGCTGACGCACTGTTATGGGGGCACTGTGGCTGACGCACTGTTATGGGGGCACTGTGGCTGACGCAATGTTATGGGGGGCACTGTGACTGACGCAATGTTATGGGGGGCACTGTGGCTGACGCAATGTTATGGGGGCACTGTGACTGACGCACTGTTATGGGGGCACTGTGGCTGACACATATATAGCATCTTATGCTATATATGTGTCATCCACAGATCCCCCATAACAATGTCAGCCACAGTGCCCCCAACACTGTAATGTCTTTAGAAGTAGCCCGACCTGATTAACTATTGTGGCGCAGGCTCCCGGGCAGCTCTCTGTTCCTCCATGTGCCGTCTGCTCCTTCATTCATAAAGTGGGCGGAGCATGGAGGAACAGAGATTAACTACATAAATACTGGATAAGAGCTGCGGGGCCGGTGCAGTGTTACTCTGCAGTAATACACCGGCCCCGCAGCTCTGATCCAGCATTTATGTAGTTAATCTCTGTTCCTCCATGTTCCGCCCACTTTATGAATGAAGGGGCAGACGGAGCATGGAGGAGCAGAGAGCTGCCCGGGAGCCTGCGTCACAATAGTTATTAAGGTCCTGCTATTTAAAGAGATTAACTACATAAATACTGGATAAGAGCTGCGGGCCGGTGCAGTGTTACTCTGCAGTAATACACCGGCCCCGCAGCTCTGATCCAGCATTTATGTAGTTAATCTCTGTAGAAGTAGTCGGACCTTAATAACTATTGTGGCGCAGGCTCCCGGGCAGCTCTCTGCTCCTCCATGCTCCGCCCACTTTATGAATGAAGGGGCAGACGGCGCATGGAGGAACAGAGCGCTGCCCGGGAGCCTGCGTCACAATAGTTATTAAGG
The DNA here is from genome assembly GCA_033119425.1 of Bufotes viridis. Classification (NCBI taxonomy): domain Eukaryota; kingdom Metazoa; phylum Chordata; class Amphibia; order Anura; family Bufonidae; genus Bufotes; species Bufotes viridis. Next base: position 76,602,726 of record CM065589.1, on the reverse strand, counting down.
TCGGGCTACTTACTACATGTCCCGGGCGCCAGGAATTCGGCCCTGATATGGATGTTTTAGGAGCGGTCGGCACACGTGCGACCGCTCCTATGACGTCATTAAATACCGCGGTTATTAGGAAACTGTGATATCGCCATATCGCAGTTTCTTAATACCGCGGTATATCACAGCCACCGGTATATTGCCCAACCCTATTCTACCCCGGGCCAGTTTTCACCCTGGAGACGCAGCCTGGGGATGGATCTCATCACCCCCCGTAGAATGCCGTGGAAGGCATTGGACAGCCTGTGCATGGCAACAGGCTGCCTTGTCACCCATCAGGTCCCCGCCACAGCAGTTAGGGGACCCGATGGGTTCCCTCACCCACCGCATGCACCTTCTATGCTGTGGTCAGCACTGACCGCGGCATAGAAGGGGTTAATCTGCCGGCATCGACTTTTACAGCAATGCCGGCAGATACAGCAGGCGCCCAGCTAACAGGGACTGCCACACCCCTACAGTGATCAGGCCCACACCGCTCACCATGACGTAATGGTATGTCAAAATACGGCAAGTCACTTGCTGCCATCACGTACTATTACATCATATGTCGGGAAGGGGTTAAAGTCCTCATCAGCAACTTATGTAACATAATTTATAAGGCCAAAAAAAGACATCTGTTCATCCAGTTCGGCCTGTTATCCTGCAAGCTGATCCAGAGGAAGGCAAAAAAAAACCTGTGAGGTGGAAACCGATTTTCCCCACTTAAAGGGTTTCTGTCATCAACTTTTGACATTATAAGCTGTCTGACATTAGCTATGTGCTAATGTCAGACCAGCTTGATAATGTCTTTTTTATAAAAATCGGATGTATATTTAGGCAGAAAAACTTACTTTTATAATATGTAAATTAGCCTCTAGGAGCAGGGGGGGCGTTGCCCTGCTCCTAGCGGCTCCGTCCGGCAACCTGCTGGTGCCTGCTGTCCTCTGCCCACCGCGCCTGCTCCGAATACAGAGCGGCGGCGCAGCCGCGGGATTTCAGAAGAAGACAGTGCAGGAGGATCGCTTTCCCGCACTGTCAATCAAAGTAAGAAGGGGCGTGCCAGCAGGTTGCCGGACGGAGCCGCTAGGAGCAGGGCAACGCCCCCCCTGCTCCTAGAGGCTAATTTACATATTATAAAAGTAAGTTTTTTTGCCTAAATATACATCCGATTTTTATAAAAAAGACATTATCAAGCTGGTCTGACATTAGCACATAGCTAATGTCAGACAGCTTATAATGTCAAAAGTTGATGACAGAAACCCTTTAAGGGGAAAAACATTCCTTCCCGACTTCAATCAGGCAATCATAATAACTCCCTGGATCAACGACCCATCTCTAGTAGCTGTATCCTGTAATATTATTACACTCCAGAAATACATCCAGGCCCCTCCTGAATTCCTTTATTGTACTCACCATCACCACCTCCTCAGGCAGAGAGTTCCATAGTCTCACTGCTCTTACCGTAAAGAATCCTCTTCTATGTTTGTGTACAAACCTTCTTTCCTCCAGACACAGAGGATGTCCCCTTGTCACAGTCACAGTCAATGTATTTTGGGAATTATTTTTTAGAATACTTTTCAGGCACAATTTCAGGTTTTGCAGAGGCCATGTGGTGGAAAAACATAAGAAAGATCCCCAAATAATTAATTTAAAAAACTAGACCCCTGAAGAAATTCATCTAGGGACATTTTGCATTTTGACACCACAGATTTTACAGAATTTCAAAGAATTTATTAGAACTGAATTATGAAAATTATAAACGGCATGTTTCTAATATGCTGAGCACAACATTTTTCAATATTTCTCCGGAGTACGACAATACCCCATATGTGGTTACACACTGCTGGTTGGGGACATTGCAGGGCTCACAAGGATAGGAACACCACTTGTCTTTTGAAGTGCAGATTTTTCTGGAATGGGTTTGGGCGCTTTGTCAAATCTGCAGACCCCTGAGGTTCCAGTACAGTGTAAACCCTAAAGAAAGTACCTCATTTGGAGACGTCATTTAAAGATCCAACATCGGGTAGAATGTAAAATTATTTATGATACCATTTCTGTATAACCCTTATAATATGAACAATAAGGCAGTCGTTCTTTATAAGGCTTTATCCTATCAAAGGATATGCCAACGGTGTCATTCAACCACTGTGACCCCTGATGACTGCTCAAAAAAGTTGCCTCTCTGACTGCGATCAGTTTTGATCTTTTTTTTTTTTTAGGGGGGCAGTTGTATGGATGGTTATTATAGTCAATGATTGTTCTACTGATTGGAGCACCCATGCCAATCAGACATTTGTGGCATAACTATGCAATCTGCTACCACTGACTTTGACAATCCCTTTATTTATTTGACATGATTTTCAATTACTTAAAAATCAATCAGTCATGGAACATACTGTCTTTTCACACTATTACAGTATTTTTGTGTTTTCTTCAACTGATTCTTTGGCATAACTTATGAGATCCCAACTGAAAGTTAACCCTGCTTACTGCATTGTAGGGAAACGGGTCCCCTGCTTCCGAAGTTGTCATCACAGGACGATTATTGGACGGATAGTCCGGAATGAACGTTCACTTCATATGAAGGCTCATTCCTGATAACTGCCCAGTGTAAAGGTGCAAACCAATCACTTGATGAATGAGAAAATGCCTACCTGATGTTAACACCTAAATCATCATTTCTGTGTGTAAACTGCGATCTGCTCCCCTGAAACAATGAATCTATATGGGACAAGTGAACGCAATAGCAATCACTCGTCTCGATACAACAGGGTTATTGCTGCATATGAGAAGGCAATTATTGGTAACACACAGATTCTTCCCAGTAAATATCTGCTCAATTGGCCTATGTAAATGGGCCTTTAGGGCCTACAATTAACCCTTTCCCAGGGCACAAATGAATGCAGTAAATATAGGACCAGTGTGATATATTACTCCCTACACGTGTGCCCTGGGATAGGGTTATCGGTAGAGTCTAAATTCTGGATAGTTGGATCGCCCTTATCAGGGCAGGCATCTTGCTGCAGGCCATATAGTCCCGGCAGCAGTTTTTTCCCCCTGTATTAGTGCACTCGTTTATCTCTGTATGTACACCACATTGCTGTAGTCTGACCACACTTGGAAGTATTGTGTGCAATATTGGGAACCAGTGCAAAAAGACAGACAGCAGAGCTTAAAAAGGTTCAATTAGATTCTTGTGAACAATCGGCGAATAAATTCACATTAATATGGGGCTTTTAGAGTATTGCTTCTTTTTCTTCAATTACTACTTGGATGTGGGGTATGGAATATGGCCCCCAGAAGCTAGTTCACCCACTTTATGGACTTTGAATCAAAATGCTGCTCAGTTTTGAATTCAGAAGTTGTATGGTACAGTGTACTATTCCATATTGCACTATACTATTTCATACTGCAAAAAAGGTATACAAGCATTTAGCGCCCCAACCAAGGCAAATAGATACTCCTTTGGCCCTATTCATGTGGGTGTCTACGCCAGGAGCTATTCCCAACATATTTACCAAACAAAGCCTTTGAACGTGATGTGAACAGAGCCATATATTTACTTTAAGATAATATAGATTAAAAGATAAACGTACCACACTGCATGTATCTCCAGTTCTGCACACATCGGTATCTGATGTCAGATTAGGTTTTGTTTGAAACTGTGGTTCTTTCTTATCTGAACAAAAAATGCATGATTGCAAATAATATACTAGTAACTGCAAGAGAAGAAATAAACCAAACCCACAGACAGTTAGGCCTCTTGCACCCGACCGTATGTATTTTGCGGTCCGCAAAAAACGGATCCGCAAAAAAATACGGATGACATCCTTGTGCATTCCATATGCAGAACGGAACAGCTGGCCCCTAGTAGAACAGTACTATCCATGTCCGTTATGCGGACAATAATAGGACAAGTTCTATCTCTTTGCGGAATGGATATACTGAAACGGAATGCACACGGAGTAACTACCGTTTTTTTTGTAGACCCATTCAAATGAATGCCTCCGCATACGGTCTGCAAAAGAAACGGAACGGACACGGAAAGAAAATACGTTTGTGTGCAAGAGGCCTTGATCTGAATTTATGCATGATGTTTTATAATATCTAGCCAAGTGCTTCTTAGGCTGTTTATACTCTAGTTTTTTTAAAGGATCTATTATGGATATGATAGATCATCAGGTTTTCATGGTAAAACAGCATAGTCACTGAAGGTAGACACCAGGACTTAACCAAACTGAAACCGTAAATAGTGATTGTCTAAGGCAGAATTTGTGTTTAAAGGGGTTTTCCAAGACTTCATAACTGATGACGCTGTGCTTGGTAAGCAAAGAGAAGGTAGTGGCACTCACAGGAGTGCCGGTGCCTTCTCAAACATCTGATCGGTGGGGGTCTCAAGTGTCAGACCCTCATCCATCAGATACTGATGACCTATCCTAAGGATAAAACATCAGTTGTAAAGAGCTGAAAAACCCTTTCAAATATGCGCAGCATGGCTTAAATATCTAGAAAAGTTATACTTATTTCACTGATCCCCCACCACTCCTGTTTTGAGGATGACTGGTTCCTCACTGTCCTCCACTGGGAGAACCATGGGTGGCCGGGCAGCCTTGGAACAGGAGGTGAATATACTTTTTTAAGTATTTATAATGTTATGCGCAGTTTGTAACATATTTTTCCTTAGATAACCCCTTTAAGCTATGCAATTTACACTAAAATAGAGCAAACATTTTCATTTATCTTTCTTTATTGTAGTGTTCCTCCTTAAATAACACGTGCACACATTTTACTATACTGGTAAGGTTTGATTCATGGGAAATTTTTCAATCATAGCCATAATGTATAAAATTAAAAATATATGTGCTGATGTTGTTAATTGTTAATATCAGAAACTTACACAGAAATGGGGACCCATAACAACTATTGGAAATGTTCCCCTGTCAGGTTTAGGCTTATACCACTACATCACTAAACACCTGGACCTGGAAGTCATGCTTGCTCGTCCCTCATCTTCTTTGAACGATCCTTGGTTTAATTATTTATAATGTTGTTGGCTAGCATTGCAGGGACCAGAGAGAGGGGCTCCTTGGACAGGTTTTTGCCACACAATAAAATAAGTGATGAGGCCATCCTGAGCTGGCCCCATCCCTGTAGAGGTGCCACATTAGTCACATAGGCTGCTCTTGGCTAACACAGTACAAATAACTGGCTTGAACTTTACATTTTTACACCAGAGGAACAGATATTTCAAACAATAATTTTGTAATCACAGATTCACATGGGATCATCAATGGGACTGAATGTGGCCAACTGCTCACCCTAATTCCAATATATTAGATAATTGCACTTACTAGCAGTAACATTCTCTGTTGGTGTGTCTTTGGGCCCACAATGTGATTTTAAGATTTCTGCCATCTTATCACTGCAACATTTGTCAAACGAATTTTTCATATTATTATCTGTTTCATATGGATTTGCACCAAATTCCAGCAAAACCTCAGCTACCTAAAAGAAAAAAAAGGACATTAAACAGCAGATCCATGAGGATGTTACTGAAGATAAACTCATAATGTGCTGTAAAATGCGTGGAGAGAACTTCAACATGACTCCCTCTGTACAGTGCATTGATAGAATTTTATACAGATAGAAGACCATACATAGTATAGAAAAATGGGGGTGATATTAGATAGCAATACACAAGGTCATCCACTAGTTAAGGGTCCATTCAGACGTCCATAGTTCAGGGTCCGCATCTGTTCCGCAATTAATTTCAATGGGGCTGCAAAAGATGCGGACACCACACCGTGTGCTGTCCGCATCCGTAGTTCCGTTCCGCAGCTCCGCAAAAAAGATCACAGGCCATGTGCGGTCCGCAAAATACAGAATGCACAAGGCTGGTATCCGTAATTTGCGGACCGCAAAACACTTTCAGACATGTGACTGGACCCTTAGATTTCATAAAGCATCTTCTTTTTGGCATTATTTTGGGTATATATAAATTATTCTGTGGTATCAATGTAATCTTTATTCTACGTGTGGCAGCACTGTGCATGTCCCATATGAGAAAATAAATGCAGACTAGGCTGAGACATATTACAGAGTAATGTGGTCCCTGTTACAACTCACAGCTTCCTTGGGATGTATTTATATAGCTCCTGAGGAAGCTGTGAGTGAAACGCATCTGCATATTTTCATATCTACATTCTCTACATGATTATGAGCAGCCATCTTGTCTGAGTTGCAGCTTTCCACTGTGAACATTTACAACAGTCACGTGGAGGAAACAAACCTGTCAGAAAATGACTGACTTCTATAGTGTGAGCATGCTCAGGTGAGGGAAAAGAGAGAAGGAAATGAGCCGGCCGTCAATGGTGGATCCTGTGTCATCTGTCTCCAGTTGTATAATGTATAATACCTTTGACCGTAATCCTCCCGTTACGATGATGAGAGGAGTTATGTTTAACATAAAAACTTGCTTCAAAAATATGTTATTTTCTAACCAGAAATTTTCATTAAAGGGAATCTGTCACCTCAAACCCAAAAAATTTTTTCATTAATCCAGGTGTAATAAACTACCTTATTTCCATACGTCTTCTTCTTTTAATTGTGTGCCTTGTCTTTTCTTCAAAAAAAACGCCTTATCCGATATGCTAATTAGGCTGTAAGGAGCCCAGAGGGGCGTTATTCCTTTTCCAAGGTGGCCAGATGTGCCCGGCCCGCCTAAATTTGAAAAAAGAAGAACGCCTCCAGCATGTGAAATCGCCTTCCAGAGGCAAGGCTAAGTGCTCCAACAGCCGCCCCTGGATTAATGGAAAAAAAATTGGTAATATGCAGGTGACAGATTCCCTTTAAGTGATGAGAAGAAACTCAAACATATTTTACCAAATCATATGATTAGCATAAAATAGATAATGATCTCTTAAGGGAGGAATTTAGTTGCAGCCTACAGTGTTGCCCTCCATTTGCACCAGCAGAATGCAGACCACTAACCTCGGTTTGTATTCTGCCGGTCTTTAGTGAAGAAGACAGGGTTTCTTCTATTTCCTGTTATATACTCTGTTATTATAAATTTATACCCATTCACAAAGCGATCAATTCTCTGTATAGCACATGCACTCTCCAGTTTAGGGTCCTTTCACACGGGCGTTTTCGTTTTCCGGAATAGAGTTCCGTCCTCGACGCTCTATGCCAGAAAAATCCTGATCAGGATCATCCCCATGCATTCTGAATGGAGAGAAATCCGTTCAGGATGCATCAGGATGTCTTCCGTTCAGGACTGGAACGTTTTTTGGCCGGAGAAAATACCGCAGCATGCTGCGCTTTTTGCTCTGGCCAAAAATCCGGAACACTTGCCGCAAGGCCGGATCCGGAATTAATGCCCATTGAAAGGCATTAATCCAGATCCGGCCTTAAGCTAAACGTCGTTTCAGCGCATCGCCGGATTCGACGTTTAGCTTTTTCTCAATGGTTACCATGGCAGCCAGGACGCTAAAGTCCTGGTTGCCATGGTAAAGTGTAATAGGGAGCGGGGAAGCAGTATACTTACCATCTGTGCGGCTCCCGGGGCGCTCCAGAGTGACGTCAGGGCGCCCTACACGCATGGATCACGTGATCGCATGAATCACGTGATCCATGCGCATGGGGCGCTCTGACGCCATTCTGGAGCGCCCGGAGCCGCACGGACTGTAAGTATACCGCTCCCCGCTCCCACTACTACTATGGCAACCAGGACTTTAATAGCGTCCTGGCTGCCATAGTAACCTCAAAGCATTTCGAAGACTGATCAGGATCCTGATCAGTCTTCTAATGCTTTCAGACAACTTGCGTTCTGACGGATCCGGCGGGACGGAAGTGCCTGCCGGATCCTCAGAACGCAAGTGTGAAAGAGGCCTTACACTTTGAACATTTAATTTACAACTATACTAATACCACTGCTACAGACATTTTAAATGGATGGGCAGTCCATATATTCACATCACCTTAAAATGATTGCAATAAACTGCATCATGTAAAGGTAGTATGCCATCAAGTCCTTTGCAGTTGATGCGAGCACCTGCTTGTATCAATGCCAGGGTAATTTCAGCATTCCCCTTGTAGGAAGCCTCATGTATTGCCGTCCAACCTGCCAAAACAAAATTCCAGTAGTAAGTAACATGTAAGATTCTAGGCAGTTGAAGGACAACGTTCAATACCGTGCGGCCATTAAGAATTTAGACCGCCTATACAGTGCTGTCTTTATTAGCTAAATATGCAGTCTAATTGGCCCCTAGTTCTTGATCGCAGCTGGACAGCTCACGACCACACCCTGTGCTTGTACCCTTTAGAATTATTAGGAACACTTTCCGGATACAATAAATATGTCAGATAGAAGTATGTATGAGCTTGATAATACTTTACTCTTTGCACACCAGCTAGGCCTCTGGTGATCCTGTAATGGATCTGAAGTGGCATCTATGCCCATCACGTCACACTGTTAAAAAATTTACTGTTTTTGGCATTCTGATGGGCAGAATACTTCGGCATGCAGTATTATTTTCTCTCTCTCTATTTTTTTTAATGATTCTGCAATGGAGGCTTCTAACTGAAATGTTGATCACTTATACACTTAAGCACAAATCTGTTTTGGGTAACAATAAAGTGGCTTTTACGTTAAAAAAACACTCTTAATTTGCGTTCAGAATGACATACAGGCTGACCTGCGTTATCTTTCTGGTTGACATTTATTCCAGCTTCAATCAGAGCATTAACTTGTTCAAGATCACCTCTTCTGCATGCCTTATGTAACAGGGTCTCACCCCTGAAGTCTCTTTTGTGTAAGTTCCTAGAGGTTGTGGTGGAGGTACAATGCTGAACAGGTTCTAAAAGGGAAGAATACAAGAAGCACATGGAAAGCAACATAAAGTAAGCAAAACAAAAACATTCAAATTATTAGAAAACTTGAGCTATTTCACTGTATAACAGATTCACAGGATGACATGAGAGAAATGAAAGTTTTAAGGAGCTATGTACTTCTCAATTGTCATTCACAAAACATCCATCTGCTCAAACAATTCAGACACCATTGCAGCTAAAAATCTGTGCAATCGACAGTTGTCACTAGTTGAGCAGAAACTGGTTGTTTTGGGACAGCTTATGTATTCTTTGTCGTAGGCAGGCTGGCAAAAGCAGCAGTCTCTGTTCTCCTTATGGACATCCAGGACCAGGGACGTAGCTATAGGGGAAGCAGATACTTTGGGGCCCGATATCAGAAGAGGCCCATCAAGGATGAGTACTAAAAGATGTTATTGTTAGGGCCCCCCTCAAGAGTATTATACAATGACATTACATACACTGACACTATAGTAAAACGCACCAATAGCTGATCTGAGGGAGACCAGCTACAAAAAACACCGCAGAGCCTCATTTAAGAGTCTCAACACAGCAATCCGAAGTGCAAAGCTCCCTGGGAAACAGGAATATGCTAAATAAATGTGGAGCCCCAGTTATGGGTCTACAACACAATGAAAGCCAGATATCCCTCAAAGGAAGGAAAACCAAGCAAAGGGGTGTCTCCATTACAGAGATCACCAAATCCACCATATTAAGTGGCCCCTATGTCAAGAACCCGCTTTATTACAAGCTTTAAGGATGTGACGGGGAAAACCTAAGCTAGGTATCCATCCACAGACACCTGTTTCAGGGTGTTGCCCCTCATCAGTGCAGAGTAGGATTCTGGCTAACCGGGAGCAATGCATCGGAGACTACTCAAACACACCAATAGCCGATCTCAGGGAGACCAGCTACAAAAAACACAGCGGAGCCTCATTTAAGAGTCTCAACACAGCAATCCGAAGTGCAAAGCTCCCTGGGAAACAGTAATATGCAAAATAAATGTGGAGCCCCAGTTATGGGTCTACAACACAATGAAAGCCAGATATCCCTCAAAGCTTGTAAAAAAAGCGGGATCTTGACATAGGGGCCACTTAATATGGTGGATTTGGTGATCTCTGTAATGGAGACACCCCTTTGCTCGGTTTTCCTTCCTTTGAGGGATATCTGGCTTTCATTGTGTTGTAGACCCATAACTGGGGCTCCACATTTATTTTGCATATTACTGTTTCCCAGGGAGCTTTGCACTTCGGATTGCTGTGTTGAGACTCAAAAATTTGCTGTGGACCTCAGGCGTTTCTAGTTACGCCACTGTTCAGTACCCCCATACCCAAGTGGCCAAGAAAGCGGACCACCTCTCCTCTGCAAGGGAACATGAAACTGTGTGTATAATGAGGCCCTCGGATGGAGTCAAGCTGTACTTGTCTAGGGAAAACAATAATCAAGATATTAATCCTTCACAAATCAGGTACCTCACTTGCGTTCCATGTAGAAAAATATCACCATAGTCCCAGAGAACTGCTCTCAGGGTCTGAAGTGATGCAGGCCATTTATTCTAAAGTGTGGGCTAGTTTCTTGCAGCTTTACTTGTATGAACCTAGCCATGTCTCAAGTCTTGACTGCAGAAGAGCAAATTTGCCTTGCAAACATATCGTAAAAGAAATTCACATCGAGATTGATTTTAATGTAAACTCTGATAGAATGAACGTAGCAAATATTTATTTTAGAGCTGGAGTAAATTAAATATTTAATTCTTGTTTTCTTAGTAAAATTCCACAGCATTAGGCTTGGCTGGCTGAATCATGTCAGGAAAAGCTCCTCTGTGGCCTGTGCATCATTCCTGCAATAGATGATTTTAGACACCTTGCCCACAGGGAGCGCATATTGGATTAGATCTTAGTGAAAAATCAATATCTGCAATATATGAAGGGAAATGTTAAAAATAAATAAATTAGAGTATTGAAATTCATAACCCTAACTGGATTGATGTAAGTGTTTATAAATTGCCAGTTGTTACTGAAGGTGATCAATTCACTCTTTGACATTAGGGAGACATATAAGACGTCACGCTAAACAGGCAAGCAGTCCAATGCAAAAAAAGGGAACCTGTCACCATGAAATGCAGGGCAATCTGCAGGCAGCATATTATAGAGCAGGAGAAGCTGAGCAAATTGATATATAGTTTTGTGGGGAAATCTTTACTCTTTTCATACTTAGGATTCCAGGGGGTGGTTGTATCTACCCAGCTCCTCCTGTTCTATAACATGCTACCTGCAGATTAGACTGCATTTTTATAGTGAGAGGTTTGCTTTAAAGGGAACGTGTGATTAGGAAATGACCTAATGTGCCATCCAAGTTTTTATATTAAAGGGGTTTTTCAGGATTTTAATATTGATGACCTATCCTAAGGCTAGGTTGTTGTGGAAATTTTATTAGGACGTGTTTCTAATATGTCATTATGTCTCTCAGTGTCAGGGTAAACCATTGGAGTGGATATATTACTGTGGATGTAGAGACGCAGCGGCCGGGTGCAGAGGACCCCACTGGCAAACAGTCTATGTGCCATGCACTCGGCTGTGGGCCGGGGGAGACTGATGCGCTGCAGAGCAGTGTTTTCTTGGGAAATGTATGGGCGCTAGCTAGGGCCCCCGCCCAAAGAGCGTATTTATTGGCTTGGCATGGATGCATTTATTAAGAGAACAATATACAAAAGGAACGTGGTTTGTTGTTTCAAGTGTGCCTGATCAACCGCTGGAGGTAAAGGCGCAATTCCTGAGAATCCTAGTGAACTTTGTTGGCCATTGATCACTAAGCAAGGCTGAACAAAGTTCACTCTAGTGGTAATTGGGAGACATGTGGTGGTTACTTTCTGTGTGTCATCACTTCCTGTATGATTGTACTATACATTAGGGAAGTGGTCAGGTGTTGGCCTGCCCCCTTCCTATTGTTACCCCTTTTGTCTATTTAAATAAAGAAAATAGTCTGGGCGAGGAAGGAGTGCTCACCAGATCTCTACCATGAAACATCTTATCTGACTCCTGGAAGAGTGTGCCCTTTCCTTACACAAAAGAGCTTGATACACGTGCTTGTAAGCACGGGAGAAATTGTTTGTGGCAGGCGTACTTTGGTGCACGTTTAGCGCAGCTTGGATACGTGCTTCGGACACAAGAAAATTTCTAGAACAGATGGCGAGCCAGGTAAGAGCTAATTTTTCCCCCCGTTATCAGCAGAACTTAAAAGAGACACAGCTTTATTTTCAAAAAGCAAAAAAGGTCGGCATAAGGTAAGAAAATCCTTTTCCTTACTCTCATTTTTGAGAAAGTTTTGATCTTTGTGAATTGAAATCTGTGTACTTCAATCTGCTGATATCAGGTAAAATCTACTGAAAGAACCTTTTGGTGTATGTGGTTGGTGTTTTTCCAATAAAAGCTGTCCAGATACTTGTTCTTGCATGTTTGCGTAACTGCTGTTGGGGTTTCTCAACTGTAAAGGGCTGTTTAGTGCCCTGCTGGGACAAAGAATCTATGGTGAGAAATCCAATGGCTGGCGTACTTTGGTGCACGTTTAGCGCAGCTTGGATACGTGCGTCGGACACAAGGAAATTTCTACAACAAGGTCAATATCAGGTCGGCGGGAGTCTGACACCCGGCACCCTGCTGATCAGCTGGTTCCCATTCAAAAATGCTTTATTTGTAATAAAATAAAAAGCTATGTGGTCCTTTGGGTTCCTTTAGAGCTTACTTTGTTTTAAGGGGAAAAGATTTCCACAAAAAATTACAATATTTAACAGAGGCTTTTAAAGGGGTATTCCGGTTGTTAAAATATCTCTCCGATCCAGAGCAAACAAAAAAAAAAACTTATGATAATTTATACAATTGGTCGTTTTCTGATGACACATTTCATTTGAGTAAATCTTTCCATTTATTTAGTAACTTCTCAAGCATAGTGTGCCAAAAGTGTACACAACTGTAACTTGGAAGGATCTGGAGATCTATTTGGAAGCAAGGTATGACATGTAAGTTATCAGGGGAGTTGCTAGGGTATTAAAAGACAACAGGAGAGATTATATAAACTAATTTGCATCACTTGTGCTTAATTTGTGCAAAATACTGGTGTACATGCTGGGCATCACATTTATTATGTATTGTAGACAGTTTTTTGCACTTTTGCTCAACAAGAGTGTGGCTTAGCAGAAAGTGGACAAGGCTTTGAGTGAAAGAAGGAATAACCACCTAACAGTCACATTAAAATTAGAAAAAACCCTCCTGCAAATACTTTATAAAAGTAATAACTATTTTTAAAGGTATTACTATCTATTATAAAAGTAGAGAAATTTAAATTTGCAAATTTTTTTAAACTTTTGGTAAATTCTGTATTTTTTTATAAATAAAAATGTTATTTTTTGATTCAATTTTACCAGTGTCATGAAGTACAATATGTGACGAGAAAACAATTTCAGAATGGCCTGGAAAAGTAAAAGCGTTTTAAAGTTATCACCACATAAAGTGACACGTCAGAATTGCAAAAAATGGCCTGGTCCTTAAGTTGAAATATGGCAGGGTCCTTAACTCCTTAAGGACACGGCCCTATTTCACCTTAAGGACCAGGCCATTTTTTCAAAATCTGACCATTGTCACTTTATGTGGTGATAACTTTAAAACGCTTTTTCTTATCCAGTCCATTCTGAGATTGTTTTTTCGTCACATATTGTACTTCATGACAGTGGTAAAATGAAGTCGAAAAATTTCATTTTTATTTATAAAAAAAATACCAAATTTACCAAAAATTTTGAAAAATTTGCAATTTTCCAAGTTTCAATTACTCTACTTCTATAATACATAGTAATACTGCCAAAAAAGTTATTGATTTACATTCCCCATATGTCTACTTCATGTATCGATCATTTTGGGAATGCTATTTCATTTTTGGGGACGTTACAAGGCTTAGAAGTTTAGAAGCAAATCTTGAAATTTTTCAGAAATTTTCAAAAACCCACTTTTAGGGACCAGTTCAGGTCTGAAGTCACTTTGTGAGGCTTACATAATAGAAACCACCCAAAAATTACCCCATTCTAGAAACTACACCCCTCAAGGTATTCAAAACTGATTTTACAAACGTCATTAACCCTTTAGGTTTTCCACAAGAGTTAATGGCAAATGGAGATAAAATTTCAGAATTTCGATTTTTGAAAAATTTTCCGTTTGAATCCATTTTTCCAGTAACAAAGCAAGGGTTAACAGCCAAACAAAACTCAATTTTTATTGCCCCGATTCTGTAGTTTTCAGAAACACCCTATATGTGGTCGTAAACTGCTGTATGGCCAAACTGCAGGGCGCAGAAGGAAAGGAGCGCCATATGGTTTTTGGAAGGCAGATTTTGCTGGACTGGATTTTTGACACCATGTCCCATTTGAAGCCCCCGATGCACCCCTAGAGTAGAAACTCCATAAAAGTGACTCCATCTAAGAAACTACGCCCCTCAAGGTATTCAAAACCAGTTTTACAAACTTTGTTAACCCTTTAGGTGTTCCATAAGAGTTATTGGCAAATGGAGATGAAATTTCAGAATTTCTATTTTTGTTACCTTGTCTCAAAAAAGTGTAATATAGAGCAACCAAAAATCATGTTTACCCTAGAATAGTACCAACAAAACTGACACCTTATCCCGTAGTTTCCAAAATGGGGTCACTTTTTTGGAGTTTCTACTGTAGGGGTGCATCAGGGGGGCTTCAAATGGGACATAGTGTCTAAAAACCAGTCCAGCAAAATCTGCCTTCCAAAAACCATATGGCGTTCCCTTCCTTCTGTGCCCTGCCGTTTGGCCATACAGCAGTTTACGACCACATATGGGGTGTTTGTGCAAACAAAAGAATCAGGGCAATAAATATTGAGTTTTGCTTGGCTGTTAACCCTTGCTTTGTTACTGCAAAAATGGATTAAAATGGAAAATTTGCAAAAAATAGCTGTTTTGGGACTGTTTTTATTTTTGTTATTTACATAGTTGAACTGACAGGTTAGATTGTGTGCTATTTCTATAGAGCAGGTTGTTACGGACGCGACAATACCAAATATGACTACTTTTTGGGGTTTTTGTTTCAGTTTTACATAATAAAGCCTTTTTGAAAATAATTTTTTTTTTAGTGTCTCCACATTCTGAAAGCCATAGTTTTATTTAATTTTTTTGGGCGACTGTGTTATGTAGGGGCTCATTTTTTGCGGGATGAGATGGCGGTTTGATTGGCACCATCTTGGGGTGCATATGACTTTTTGATCGCTTACTATTACACTTTTTGTGATGTAAGGTGACAAAAAAATGGCTTGTTTAACAACGTTTTTATTTTTTATGTTTACGGCGTTCATCTGAGGGGTTAGGTCATGTTATATTTTTATAGAGCAGGTCCTTACGGACGCGGCGATACATAATATGTATACCTTTTTTATTTATTTTGGTTTTACACAATAATATCCTTTTTGAATGAAAAAAACATGTTTTAGTATCTCCATAGTCTGAGAGCCATATATTTTTCAGTTTTTAGGCGATTGTCTCAGGTTGGGTATAATTTTTATGGGATGAGATGGCGGTTAGATTGGCACTATTTGGGGGTCATATGACTTTTTGATCACTTGCTATTACACTTTTTGTGATGTAAGGTGGCAAAAATGGCTTTTTGACAAAGTTTTTATATATTTTTTTTTACAGTGTTTACTTGAGGGGTTAGGTCATGTGATATTTTTATAGAGCAGATTCTTACGGACGTGTAGATACCAAATATGTCTACTTTTTAATTTTTTTTACATTTAACACTAAAAGCATTTTTGAAACAAAAAATCATGTTTTAGTCTGAGAGGCATAGTTTTTTATTTTTTGGCCAATTGTTTTAGGTAGCTCGTTTTTGGGATGGGATGGCGGTTTGATTGGTACTATTTTGGGAGGCAAACGCCTTTTTGATCGCTTTGTATTACACTTTTAGTGATGTAATGTGCCAAAAAATGGCTTATTTACACCATTTTTGGTTTTTTTTTTATGGCGTTCACCTGAGGAGTTCAGTCATGTGATATTTTTATAGAGCAGGTTTTTACGGACGCAGCGATACCTAATATGTGTAGTGTATTTTATTTTTTAATTTTTATTCAGTGTTATGTGTTTTTTTCATTTTTACTTTTTTTCACTTTTTACATTTTTTTGACCCAGACCCACTTGGTTCTGAAAGATCCAGTGGATCTGGTGTTCAGTAGTAATACAGTACAGTACACTATATAGTGCACTGTACTGTATTTTGTACTTTAGAAAGTCTGAATAGACCTTTAGCAGGTCTATTTAGACTTTCAGCACCATGGAGAGCAGGACGCTTCTGAAAGCGTCCTGTCTCCATGGCAACCATCACCCGCTGCCATAACTGGGCAGGGGTGATGGATGGGGAGGAGTGGAGCACCCTCCCTCTGCGATCCCATCCTGTTGGGGGCTGCAAAGGCAGAGCAGCCCCCGATGGGAGAGGGAGGGAGCGCTCCCTCCTGTTAACCCTTCCATACCGCGGTCCGTACGGACCGAGGTACGGAAGGGGTTAAACGGCTGGCATCTGCAGCACAGATGCCAGCCGTTTATCAGAGTGTCAGCAATGTGCTGACACTCTGATAGAACCACTAGACACCAGGGATAGATTACAGGGGAGGCGGGCGGGGGATCGCAATCGCGATCCCGCCCGCCGCACCGCCCGCCTCCCGCAACCACCCCCTGCACCCCCGCAGCCACAATATGATTGGGGGCTGCAGGGGGGGTTAAAAAAAAACAGTTTGGGGGCATTAACTCTCTGATCCCCGCGGGAGATCGCACAGAAGCGCTGCAAACGATCGCCCATATGGGGGGGTCACAGGACCCCCCTGGGCATTGTAACAAGGTACCTGCTGAATGATTTCAGCAGGTACCTTGTTCCGATCACTGCCAGCTGAGCAGCAGTGATCGGAACAACTCATGACGTACCGGTACGTCATGTGTCCTTAAGGACTCGGGAAACATGCCGTACCCGTACGTCATGTGTCCCAAAGGGGTTAAGGAGTTAAAATGCATCATGCCATTTTGTGTTGGATTACAATTGATATACTAAATCCTTCAAAATAATGAATATTGAGAAAGTCGGGACTTCTATCAGAAGTGGAGATCACAGACTTGCCCTACTTAAAAGGGGTAGTTCAATTAAGACAATTTCTCTTATGGGGATAGGGTCTAAGTGTCTGACTGGCTGTGGGTCAACCGCTGAGGCCCCGTTAATTACAAGAACAGTGACCCATGCTCCCCCATCTGAATGGAGCAGCAGTCATGCAGGTGCACGCGTGTAAGCGACTCCATTTAAACTGGTAGCATGGGGAGCACCAGAGGGGAACCCTGCTGATCAGACACTTATCCTCTATCCTGTGCATTTCAGTGTTTCTAAATGTAAAATAATGCGCTTGGGGAGAAGGAGCCCTCAGACTGAATATCGTATTGGCAGCTCTCTGTTAGCGAGGACTTTAGAAGAGAAGAATTTAGGTGTTCTAATATCAGACAGCGTCAAAATAAGTGCACAGTGTGGACAAGCAGCAGGGAAAGCAAGTAGGAT
The DNA here is from genome assembly GCA_033119425.1 of Bufotes viridis. NCBI lineage: Eukaryota > Metazoa > Chordata > Amphibia > Anura > Bufonidae > Bufotes > Bufotes viridis. Next base: position 76,585,244 of record CM065589.1, on the reverse strand, counting down.
GCTTGCCTGTATAGCTAGACGTATAACCAGTAAGAAGAGAGAGATTGTGAACCAACTGTATAGAGTACTAGTGAGACCAAATCAGGAATACTGTGTCCAATTCTGGTGACCCCATCTACAAAAAGACATAGATAAAATAGAATAAGTGGAGAGACAGGCTACAAAAATGGTGGAGGATCTTAAGCATAATACATACCAGGATAGACTTAAAGAACAATCTGTATAGCCTGGAGGAAAGAAAGGAAAGTTGATACATGATATAAACCTTTAAATATGTTGAAGGCTTAAATAAGGTTCAGGAGGGAAGTGTTCCTAATAAGATGCTAAACACAAGAACAAGAAGACACAATCTAAAATTAGCTGGGGGTAAGATCAGGAGCAATGTCAGGAAATATTATTTTACTGAAAGAGTGGCTGAAGCTTGGAAGAAACTTCCAGCAGATGTGGTTGGGAAATCTACAGTTAGTGGATTAAAAGTGTCTGGCATAAACACGTCTATCCTAAGATAAAAAATAAATAATATAAAGGGCAGACTAGATGGACCAGGTGGTCTATTTCTGCCATCAATCTTCTATGTTTGTACAGTAGGCAGGAACACAGACAGTGAGCTCTAACTGGAACCCAGCCCGCTTTCCTTGCCTACTTGCAGTGCAAGCCCTAGGCAGCAAGTCCGCAACTGGTTTACATTCCCTACTCTGCTAGGTGCAGGACTCACACACACACACAGAAGAAACTTCACAAAGACGAAGTTGTACAGGAATGGGTCTGAACTGGGCAGGCAAGGCAGTACCAAATCAGATGACACAGGGTAATAAGAATAGCCAAGTCAAAGTCAGAATCAGATGGGAAAAACAGTACCAAATCAAGAGACAGAGAGTAGTCAAAGGCAAGACAAGGCCAATTAAAACACACAAAGAACACAACTGGGAGTACAGTTAGGGAGTGAAAGGCCAGGAAGTGGGTTAAATAGAGCACTGAGTCCCAGGATCAGAACCTGATATGTCATAACTCAGCGCTCCTTTAGTCAGAACACTAGCACACAGGAATAGAACAGCTGAGCAATCAACCCACTGCTATTCTCCTGCAGCACACATCCACTGTGGGGAGAAACAGAGCATTGTATCCTGTTGCTAAGGATGCTGTTGCATCACCAGGGGGCGTAGCTTCGCAGTGCGTCTTTCCTGACGCTGGAGATCTCACCACTGGGGCCTGGACAGGCAAGATTGTGACAGTTTTTATACGGAATAAGTTGTCTTAATAGGACAACCCCTTTAACCATATGGACTATTGGCCTTTGATTTTATTGTCCCTACCAGATTACATTTAAAATGTGTGATTATTCTACATTATTAGGTCAATCTTCAAACAATTGCTGGGTATATATATTACATAAACTTTAGTGTATCGGTAGAATATTCAATTAAAATCTCGTTAGTGGTCAACATTATTCTGCATATTATCATTATAAAAACTACTAGAACTGCTGAAAGAGCTGCTTTGACTGGGCAGCACACCACCTATATAGTGCTTGTGCTCTGCTATTTAATCTGTTCCATAATATGAGAGATGCAACACTGTGGTTAGTGCTCTATTTTTCACTATTTAATAATTATGTGGACATCTGAACAGTGTATTACGCAATGTTTATATACAGGTTGGACAACCTCTCATACCATTTGGCTATATTTGTACCCACCCCACAGAGGGGGGAAAAAACAACACAACGAGTTGCATTAACCTCTTGAGGACCCAGCCATTTTTCACCTTAAGGACCAGGCCATTTTTAGTAAATCTGACATGTGTCACTTTATATGGTGATAACTTTAAAACGCTTTTACTTATCCAGGCCATTTTGTGACTGTTTTCTAGTCATAAATTTGAGTCAATATATTTCACCTTTATTTATGAAAAAATCCCAAATTTACAATTTTTTTAAAAAATTAGCAAATTTTCAAATTTCACTTTCTCTACTTTTATAATAGATAGTAAGTAATACCTCCAAAAATAGGTATTACTTTACATTACCCATATGTCTACTTCATGGTTGGATCATTTGGATTTTATTTTTTGGGGACTTTAGATAGCTTAAACGTTTAGAAGAAAATCTTAAAATTTTTAAGAAAATTTCCAAAACACAATTTTTTCAGGACCAGTTCAATTATGAAGTCACTTTCTGGAGCTTACATATTAGAAACCAGCCATAAATAACCCCATTTTAGGAACTGCACCCCTCAAGCTATTCAAAACTGATTTTACAAACTTTGACCCTTTAGACGCCCCTGCAAGAATTAAAGGAAAATGGGAATGAAATTTAAAAATTGCACTTTTTTTTTAGCAGATTTTTAAATTATAATCTATTTTTTATGCAACACATGAAGGGTTAACAGCCGAACAAAACTCAAAATCTATTACCCTGAATCTGGAGTTTACAGAAACACCCCATGTGTTTTCAAAAACTGATGTATGGGCGCACAGCAGGCTTCAGAATGGAAGGAGCAACTTTTAGAGAACGGATTTAGCTGGAATGGTTATTAGGAGCTATGTCGCATATGAAGACACCCTGAGGTGGCCCTACAGTGGAAACCCCAAAAAAGTGACCCCATTCCAGAAACTACACCCCTCAAGGAATATTTCAAGGTGTGCAGTGAGCACTTTGACACATCAAGCGTTTTGCAGAATTAGGAAACATTTGACTGTGAAAAGGAAAAATTAAAAACATTTCCAGAAAAAGTTGCTTTACACCCACATTTCTCAATTTCGCAAGGGGTAACAGGACAAAATGCAACCCACATTTTGTTCCCCATTTCCACCCAAATATGGTAACACCCCATATGTGCTCAAAAAATGATGTATGGGCGCACAGCAGAGCTCTAGAGGCAAAGTGCAAAATATGGTTTTTGCAGACATAAACAGACATGGAATTTAGGTGCCATGTCACATTTAAAAGATTCCTGAGGTCCCCAGAAATTAAAAACCCCAAGAAGTGACCCCATTTTGGAAAGGGCACCCCGTATGAACATTTCAAGGGGTGGAAAGGGCACTTTTGACCTAACAGTTGTCTTACAGAAAAGAATATGTAGTGGTTGTTGGAAAGTGGTTATGCAAGCGAGGTGGACTAAATCAGATATATAAAGTGGAAATATTACAGGGAGCATAAATGATTAAATGAAATGAATACTCCATGGATGAGTGGTAGATTTTAAAACACTCCTGCATGCACAGGCCAGGTTCTTCAAGGCAGGTTTTGCAGTAGAAAATGATGTCTTTCCTTATCCCCCTTTTGGAACACACCCTGCATCTTTTTTGGGTCCTATCCTTCCTCGTTGTCTGGGGGACTTGAACTGGAAAATGTTGCTCTGGTACGACACGGGCACCATGACTTCCAGAAGTACTTGGACCCTCCCCAGCCTGGGTTTGAAAAAAGAGGGCCTTGATAACCACCTCTTGGAACTGAAGGAAAGTTTCTATGTGGCCTGCAGATTGAACTAGCACATACGCATTGCACATTGCCATCTGTACAATGTGTGCAGCCAGCTTTTTGTACCACAATTTTGTTTTTCGTGTGGCACTGTAGGGCTTCAGAAGTTGATCTGAAAAATCCACCCCTCTTGTGTGCCTGTTGTAGTCCAGGATACAAACTGGTTTGGGGGTATTGGTTGTGGTACCTCGTACAGAAGCAGGGGAGCCGGCGTTAGTGTGAATGGTGGTCAGTACAAGGACATCCCTCTTGTCCTTGTACTTAACCACCGGCATGTTCTCATGGAGGAGAGCCCTACTTTCACCCATTCTCAGTGGTTGCCCTACCATGGATCTAGGGAGGCCTCTATGATTTTTGCGCACTGTGTCGCAATCCACAGTACCTCTGGCAGTTAGGGACGTGAATAGGGGTATGCTGGTATAATAGTTATCCACATAGAAGTAGTAACCCTTATCCAGCAGTGGGTGCAGTAAGTCCCACACAATCTTCCAACTAACTCCTAGGATAGGGGGGCATTCTGGGGGCTCTATCCAGGAATCTTTCCCTTCGTAAATGCGGAACTTGTGGGTGTACCCGGAGCTACTCTCACAAAGTTTCTAAATCTTTATGCCATACCTTGCCCTTTTCCTAGGCAGGTACTGATGGAATCTACAGGGTCCGTAAGGGTTCACTCTGGGGGGCTGCCTCCACTGCTACCCTGATGATGATGATGAGGGGGTAGAAGAGTAGAGGAAAGTGGCATCCTCTTCTCCCTCACTGGCAGACTCAGTATAAGAGGCAAGGATGGCGTATGCCTACTCGTTGGGATGAATGGGAAATTTTATTTTATTGGGGTGTGACGTGTGAAATGTGGAAACCTTTATTTCGTGTGAGGGGTGTGTATGTTGTGTTTTCACACGGGAGGAGGCTTGTAATAAATTTGAAATTCAATTTAGAAGAAAAAATTTAGCAAAAAAAAAAAACCTTTTCTGCACACGACCAATAATGGACACTACTGATCGGTGCTCAGTGGTTGCAAAATGCACGTACGCAGATGGTGCGTTCGTGCAAAAATCTAAACTGACACTAACTGAAATGTATACAGTATATATGTATGTATATATATATATATCTAACTACAGGTCTTTTTACCCCAAAAAAATTCAAAAAAAAAAAAAACTCAAAAATGTGCAGATGTAAATGAGCACACTACTGATCGGTGCTCTGCAGCACACACGCACACAGATCGTGCATGCATGCAAAAACTGTAGTATAAATATTCACTAGTGCTCTGCAAAATGCACGCATGCAGATGGTGCGTTCGTGCAAAAATCTAAACTGACACTAACTGAAATGATAGTTTATATATATATATATATATATATATATATATACACACACACACACACAACAGCAAACAATGGCGGCACTGGAAAGAAAGGAAAATGGGTGCTATGTCCAGGGGTACAGCTGCTTACCCGGTACAATAGTCAGAGAAACAGAGAGCACTCCAGGTAGAAACCAGGCTTGAGAAAGGCTCTCTGTATGAGCCGAAACGTTGCCTCACTGTACCACATGGATGAATAAACTACTGCGTTTTTCTACCTGGAGTGCTGTCCGTTTCTCTGAATATATATATATATATATATCTATATCTACCACTAAGTGCAGTTCTTTTTTCACACAAAAAAAAATTGGCAAATAATAGTAATCGTAATCCTAATTGACCAAAAACTGAAAAGGTTTATTCTGATTTAATGTCAGATATTGAGAAAAACATGCATATGTGTCTTTTTATATAGTGTATGTAAACTTCTAGTTTCAACAATATGAAAACCAGCAGGCATTCTCTACAGCACTGGATATTCCGCCACTAGACATCGCAGACTGGGATGTACCGACACTGGTTTTAGCCCCTTTTCCAATATGGCAACCTGCACGCAAGAAAGGAGCCCGCTCTTCACTTCGTTCTTCATCTGGATCTGCAGGGAGATGAGAGCTCCACACTGGATTAGATTGTGGACTGCTACATGGATAACTGTGAGGCTTCAGCTTGATTGATCATACTTTACGGGTCTTCTGGTTCTCTATTTAATTTTTTTTTTCAATTGTTTCTTCTCAAATTACTATGCTATGGCGGCAGGCCATTGATTTGTGTTTTCTTTTTTCTCTTAACATTAGTCGTTAGCGGCCTGAAGGCGTTTATATTGATGCTCTACTTGGTTCTTTTTTTGTAGGGAGTGACCCCTCTAGATGCGGGGCTATTTTTTTTTTTTTGATACACAATTTAAAATACCAACATGGTTGCTTATTTTTTGTTGGGCATTTGCCCCGTCCCAAGATCCATCTTCTTGGGTGCTATTTCTGATAAGAATATATTTGCATTTTTTTTTCTTTTATATTCTTGTTGCATTTCAAGCTATTTGTCTTGACCTGTGCCTCCCCCTTTCCTTCTGTTTTTTTCCTTCCCCCTTTATTGCATTATGTACTTACAGGTTTCCTACTCAGCAATACACGGGATGTTCAGAAAGGTTGGTGAGAGCCCTTACCGAGCTGGGCGGTGTACCCATCCCATATCTAGGTGAGTGTTTACAGCCTCATCTTCACTTGTTCACAGATGCCCTCCTTACACATCCTCCATAATCAAGCGCATATCTTTGAACGTTAAGGATCTTAATCCTAATGCAAAAAGACGCATAGTGCTTATGGAACTGAGATCCTTGGAAGAAGACGTTGCTTTCCTCCAGGAAACACACTTTGACCGCCACATTTAATTTTGCATGTCACCATTTCCCCATCTCTCACTCGGCTTCCATGGGTAAGATAAGGGCGGGGGTAGTCTGCCATCTTAATAGCACGTGGGTGTCCATTACAAGTCTCATCCTCCATTATGGATGCAGAGGGTAGATATGTTATTCTATAATGTAATCTTTAGGGCCCCCCTCTAACCTTAAGCAATATATACACTCCCAATATAGGACAAATTGCTTTTCTAAAAAAGGTCCTTGCACGATTAGATAACATCCCACCAGCGCCTGTTCTGCTGGGTGGAAATTTTAATTTGTTCTTTTCCTTAAACATGGATTGGCTATCCGCATCCTTATACTCGTTATCTAGGGCTCAGATACTTCTCTCGAAAGCATTTCAGTGACTGATACCCCGATATCGCTACTATGATCTATGGAGAATTAATTACCCTACAGCCAAGGTATATTCTTTTTACTCACCTGCACATGGTTCACATTCTAGAATAGATTCCTTTTTTGGCAATACCCCATGCTTCAGAAACTGGGAACATCCGATATAGGATAACGAGGTCCAGTGATGCACCGGTGTTAGGCCAGCAGTCCATGCCGGCGCCGCTGCCCCTGACAGCAGGCACGGGCGCCGGGCTCCTTCATTTTCCTCCTACCACCCTGCTGACAAACATGGGCTGCAACTGGCTTAGCTCTGCTACATACGTTTCATGCCAGAGTTTCCTTCCTGCTGTAGACTTGCATCAGTACTAAAGCTAGCATGGGTGTGTCTCTCTGCATCTATGAGGCAACACATACATACCCTCTGTCTCAGCAGCCTATGGCTGCATTGCAGCAGGTATTTAAAGGCACTTCCTACTACAGGAAGTTGCCTGAGCAACCTCAGTCTCTAGCCTGTCTAGCTACTGTGCAAAGGTGTGTTATCTTGTCTGCTTTTCTGTGTACCGACTCCTGCTATTATACTCCTGGACTTCGCCTGATTGCCGCCTGCCTCTGACCCCGGACTTCGTTTATGGACTTTGCCTCTTTTGCTGCCTTCAACACTCGTGACGGTCACTACGCAATGCCCCTGCAGTGTTCCAAGAATCCGTGAATGACATCTTTAGAGACTTGCTATATTCTTGTGTTGTGGTGTATCTAGATGATATCCTTGTTATTTCTCCAGATTTGGCTACTCACCGGAAGCAGGTTCGTCTGGTTCTTCAAAGACTAAGACAAAATAGTCTGTACGCCAAGTTTGAGAAATGTATCTTTGAGAAGTCCTCCCTTCCATTCCTAGGATACATAATATCCGATACTGGTCTGTAGATGGATCCCGAGAAGCTGTCAGCAATTTTAAAGTGGCCTCGTTCTTCAGGTTTAAAGGCAATCTAGCGGTTCCTGGGATTCGCCAACTACTATCACCAGTTCATGCCACACTTCTCATCCTTGACTGCTCCGATCTCTGCCTTGACCCGTAAGGGAGCCAATCCTAAGAATTGGACAGCTGAGGCTGAATCAGCCTTTCAGGCCTTGAAGCAAGCCTTTTCTACTGCTCCGGATCTCCATCGCCCTGATGCTAACAAGCAATTCTACCTGGAGGTGGATGCATAGTCTCTTGGAGCTGGGGCTGTGCTTTCACAAAAAGATGTAAGATGGTAACCTGTGGTTTCTTCTCCAGGGCCTTCTCTGCTCCTGAGCGCAACTATTCTATTGGGGACAGAGAGTTATTGGCCATTAAAATGGCACTAGAAGAATGGTGTTACCTTCTAGAGGGAGCATCTCATCCTGTGGTGATTTACACCGACCACAAAAATCTAACCTATTTGCAGTCCGCACAAAGACTGAATCAGCGTCAAGCCAGATGGTCCTTATTCTTTGTTCATTTTGATTTTGTTCTTCATTTCCGTGCCGCAGAGAAAAATATCAAAGCAAATGCTCTCTCGAGGTCCTTTGATGCTACTGATCGAGAGGAGGAGCCTCAACACATCATTGTTCGTTCAAAAATTGCTGTTTGTCCGGTCAAGTTGTCTTAGATTCTGTCCATAAAGACTTGTGGCACAGACCCTCAGGAAGAAAGTTCTAGTCTGGGGTTATTCCTCTTAAATTGCAGGTCATGCCGGGCAACAAAAGACTATTAAATTCATTGCTCTACAGTACTAGTGGCCATCCATACGGCAAGACATCCAAGAGTTTGTCGCTGCCTGTCCGTCATGCGCACAGTCTAAAACCTCCAACCTACGTCCTGTGGGTCTCTTGCTTCTTCTACCTGTTCCCAAAGCTCCTTGGTAACAGATAGCCATGGACTTTATCACTGATCTACCCTTGTCTCTGGGTGTTCTGTGATCTGGGTAGTGGTGGATCATTTTTCCAAAATAGTGCACTTTGTCCCTTTGCCAGGTCTTCCTTCTACTCCTCAGCTGGTGAAAAAATGTATTGAACATATTTTTCGTCTCCATGGTTTTCCCCTCCGTATTGTGTCCGATAGGGGTGTACAGTTCACATCAAAATTCTGGAGAGGTCTCTGCAAGTTATTAAATGTATATCTGGACTTCTCGTCAGCTTATCACCCTCAGTACAATGGTCAGGTGGAACGTGTTAACCAAATTCTGACTAACTTTTTGCGCCACTTCACTAACAGTCATCATGACAACTGGGCCGAACTACTGCCTTGGGCTGAGTTTTCTTACAACAATCATGTCAGTGAGTCCTCCAAGAAATCGCCATTTTTATTGTTTTTGGTCAACAGCCGAATATCCCACTTCCGGTGTCTTCTTCTTCCGGTATCCCTGCTGCAGATGCTACCTCAAGAGAATTTTTAAAAATCTAGGAGGAGCTCTTAAAGAGGATTCTGTGCGTATGAAGGAGATTGTGGATAAAAAAAAAGTACAGATTCTCCTGTTCCATCCTGGTGATAAAGTGTGGCTTGCCTCCAAATACATTTGGCTCAAAATACCCTCCTACAAATTGGGTCCACGCTTCATTGGTCCATTTGAGATTCTTGAACAAATCAATGATGTCTCCTACCTGCTCCTGTTGCGGTCAGTAATGAAAACATCTATGATGTTCTGGGGATGAAGAAGAGTAGAGGAAAGACCCTGTTTCTGTTGGATTGGAAGTGGTTTGGCCCTGAGGAGAGATCTTGGGAACCCAGAGAGAACATCAATGCCCCTATCCTTTTGAAAAAATTATTGTCTAGGACCAGGCCTGAGGAGAGGGGGTGTAAGGGAGGGGGTACTGTTAGGCCAGCAGTCCATGCCGCTGCCCCTAACCGCATACACGCCCTCTGCCTCAGCAGCCTATGGCTGCATTGCAGCAGGTATTTAAAGGCACTTCCTACTACAGGAAGTTGTCTGAGCAACCTCAGTCTCTAGCCTGTCTAGCTACTGTGCAAAGGTGTGTTATCTTGTCTGCTTTTCTGTGTACCGATACCTGCTATTATACTCCTGGACTTCGCCTGATTGCCGCCTGCCTCTGACCCCGGACTTCGTTTATGGACTTTGCCTGTTTTGCCGCCTATCCCTGACCCCGGATCTTGTTTACGGACTTTGCTTGTTGCCGCCTGTCCAGACCTGTTACTTCCAGGCCTTGCAAGTCCCCTCGGTGCTCGCAGCTAACCTACGGCCCAAGTCTATCCCCATCACCAGGGGCTCTAGTGAATACCAGGTAGCAGCTTAGTTATGCGCCTCCGGGATATACTCAGTGACGCAGTGGGTCCACACCCGCTTACATAACAACCGGTAACGATTTCTTTGAAATTGGGCTCATCATTGACACGAAGATGTTACTGGCAAATGATTGACAACATCCTACATAGACCAATTCTCAGGGAAGAACTTAGGTTCCGCGTTAAGGAATATTTCCAAAATAATAAAGGATCTGTTTTATCCCCGGTGGTACTATGGGAGGCTCATAGGGCCGTAATTAGGGGAACATTACATTAATATAGGATCCCAGTTGAAAAAGGATACAGCTGCATGACAAGACTTACTGTTAACTACACTGCATAAACTTGAACAAGCCCTGATTCACAGACCTACTAAAAATATACTGCGCCACATAGTAGACACGAGGGCACAACTTAGGGAAATATCCTAATATATGCTACTCTACTCTCGTCAAAGGTATTATAAAAGGTGCAATAGGGCCCACTCTTTACTAGCTAAACAACTTAAAGATCAAACATAATTGTCTGTACCATACGCTCTAAGACGCCCTGATGGAGCAGTGATCGATGACCTAGACTCAATCTCAAATCGTTTTTTGTGAATATTTCTATAAACTGTATTCCCTCCCGAGTGGAGAGGTGGATAGAGGTAAACTGTTCGGGTGCTTCCTTAGGTCCTGTACTCTCCCTGTACTGACCCCCGAAGCTTTGAGAGCACTGAATTCCCTTATAACCTGTAATAATCCTACAGGCTCACCTGAGTCAGAGGACGCCTGGCTGGAGGTAGGAGTTGAGCCCAGTGGCAAGGACCGCAGGCATGTAGTAGGTGCAGAAAGTCTGGCAGAGGCGTAGTCGGTTGGCAAGCGGTGGGTCAGGGCAGGCGGCAGTAAGCGTGGCCAGACAATCCGGATAGGCAACGGTGGTAGCAGTTCAGTAGGTAGGGACAAAGCAGAAGAGTAGTCGGTAGTAAATTCCTGGTCAGCAGTGGCAAGAGCAGCAGATGAGGAGTAGCTTGATCAAGGCTCAGGAGCTCAATAATCAGCAAGCTGGAGTGCAAGGGGCTGGACTTTTATAGGGAAGTACCAGGTGTGGGGAATCAATGGTGATGAGCAAGGCTTGGTAAGACTGAGGTTAAATAATAGGCTTCAGGGAGGAATGTCCAGAGAAGACAGTAGCCTAGTAAGCAGGGCTACCTCCTGGGATGTGGCTGGTCATGGGTTTGAATCCCGACATAACCTATGAGGAGCTGGATTCTGTCACTGGGAACCTTCCTTTACATAAATCACCGGGCCTGGATGGTATGACTTATCTCTACTGTAAGATTTACAAATCAGAACTTACTCTATACAGGTTTTTACTGCATTCCTCTCAGGGTCCCCAGTTCTAAAATCCATGTCCACATCCTATATCATACTAATTCCAAAACCGGGAAAGGACCCCTAGATTGTGCTAGTTATAGACCAATCTATCTCCTTTACTTGGACTTTAAGATTTTTACTAAATTGCTAGCAGACAGGTATCACAATGGCTCCCTAGCCTTATTTGAAAGGACCAGGTGGGATTTCTTCTCCACAGACAAGAGCTATTGATCTCATAGACATAGCTAATAAGACAGGTCAAAGTGTTCTCTTGCCTAGTCTAGATGCAGAGAAGGCCTTTGACCGTTTAAACTGGCCATTCATGTTTTCTACATTATCTATATTTGGTTTCAAGGGCCCTTTTATCTGTGCTATCCGAGCCCTATATCACACTCCCTCAGCGGCTTTAAAAGTCCCCTACGCCACCTCATCTGTGTTTCGTATATATTCAATGGCACCAGGCAGGGATGCTCTTTGTCTCCCTTGCTGTTTGCTCTCTACATCAAGCCACTGGCAGCCACAATTCCCCTTCATTCGGATATCAAGGACATCCTTGTACGGGATAAAGAATTTAAGCTGTTGCTATTCGCAGATGATATTTTGCTATCACACACTCAACTACATGTAACCCTACCTAACCTACACTCCCTTCTTGAACAGTTTGGTCGTCTGTCAGGGTACAAAATAAATATATCCAAAACAGAGGCACTCCCTCTTAACATACCAAGAGAGAGTTTAGGGATCTTACAAAGTAACTTCTTAGACCAATGGTGCACTACCACCATTAGTAATCTGGGGGTAAACATTTCCAGTACATATAGGGAACTATACAACAAAAACTTCCCTCCACTGATAGCCGAAATTGGGAGATTATTAAATAGATGGATATCTCTGCAGCTTTCCTTGCTCGGACGTATGGCAGCTATCAAAATGACGGTTATACCCAAATTACTCTAACTTTTTGAGACCTTGCCAGTTCTGGTATCTCATAATGTTTTGAAAATGCTACAATCTTCTTTTATGCGCTTTGTCTAGGCAGAGAAGTGGCATAGAATTTTCCGTTTGGTATTGTGTGCCCCTAAGTCTGAGGGCAGCCTGGCGATGCCAGACATTGCCAAATACTATTGGGCTACGAACCTTAGGAGGATACCAGCATGGAACTCACTTTAAGCTTACACCAATTCATAAGAATTCTTTACGCTGGGGCTCTGTGGGGTCGGTAAAGCAGACCTCTATGCTAGGACCGATGTCATTTACCTGCAATATTTGGAACACATGTTCTCAACTTTTTCCTCTTACCTCCGAACACTCGGCTATGACATCTTTTCTTTTTACACCTCTTTTACCTGATAGCACCTCCTCGGATTTCTCGCGTCGATGGTTCCAACTATTCCGTCTGGTAGACATAGTTCATTATGTTATGTTGAAACCTTTCCCATTCGATACCCTGAGAAAGCGGTTTAACTTACCCATGGCAACTCATTTTTCTTATTTGCAGATCCTTCATTTCTATACCTTTCTATTTGCAGGGCAGACAGTCTCCTTGCCTAATCACTTTGAAAAGCTGTGTAAACTGACTGCATCCACAAAGGGACTTATTTCAGCTATTTATCAGCTGCTCACTAGCTCAACCCCGGAACAGTTTATTAAACATCCCTACATGTGCAAATGGGAGGGTTTTTTAGGGTATCCTCTCTCGCTTGATACGTGGCGAGTTATATGGCGAAGAGCAGCTTCCTCCTCTATTTGTGTCTCATACAAAGAAAACCAGTATAAAATCATCATGCACTGGCATCACACACCTACTGTACTGCATAGATTAAATGCAACTTATGTAGAGAAAGCAGTCGGCACTGCCGTGAGTGTATTCACATAGATCAGAAGGAAAAACATGCGTTCAGAAGAGTATGTTCACTGGCGGTGCTCAGCCCACTTATAGTTCCAGAGATGGAGACATTAGCTTTAGATGTTGGAGATGCACAAAACTTACCACCAGGGTTTAATGTGATCAATCTGACGCAGGTTTCTTTAAGTGATGACTGTCTATCAGTTTTATCTAAAGGATTGAACTATAGTTTGGTAGGAGAGTTTGATGAAGTGAGGTTTGAGGTAGAGTTATTTAAATCAGTCAAAAAGATCTACCTGTTTAGGCATTTTCATGGTTCTTATTAGGTTTTTCTTTAAGTGAAGATGTTGATCAGCAGGATGAATATACTGTATTGTGGATGCACTTTTGGAGTTGCAAAGGTGTACCCCTCATGCAGAACAGATTGATGTACAATTTTGATGAACCCTTTACAAAAGGGATTAGATCCACTTTCACCCCACCCTTGCCAGCCGGCAGCAATTTAGATATCATTCAGAAACAGGTGCTGAAGGAGGTTAAAGCTTTGATTTATCCCTGTAGTGAACGTAACTTAAGTGAAGGCGAAAAAAAAGCATTGAAATCGCTGAGTAAACAGAGGCATCTGGTTGTGAAACCAGGCGGCAAGGGTGGGAATATAGTGATCATGCACAGGGATTACTACGTGAGAGAAGCAGAAAAACAGCTTAATATGAAAGAGGTGTATACACCCTTAGCAATCAATCCCACGTTTAAGTACCAGAACCAGTTGAGATCTTTTTTTATGGAAATACAATGAAATGGGCATATTGTCCAAGAATACAAGCGGAGAAACTGTACCCACAATTCCCGACTAAGCCAGTATGGTACTTTATACCTAAAGTGCATAAATCATTAGTAAACCCACCTGGTCGACCAATAGTGACAGGGATTGGGTCAGTTATTGAACCACTGTCACAGTATGTAGATTGGCTACTCCGTCCTTTATTAAAAGGGATTCCTTCCTCTCTCAAGGATACTAGTGAATTTTTAGAAGCAATTATGGATTTACAACGGCGAGATGGATTTCTACTGGCACCTATTGATGTAGAGAGTTTATATACTAGGATACCTCAGGATTTGGGGTCCAGTGTATCTGCAGTATTCTTGAAAGACAAGGCAAAACACATGGATATGTGGAATTTGTGACTAAGGCATTACAGTTTATTTCGACCCATAATGTATTCATGTTTGGTGGAAAGTGGTACAAACATAAACAGGGACAGCGATGGGGACTCCGGTCTCCTGTATCTTTGCTAATTTATTCTTGGCAGTATTTGAAGATAAATATGTTTTCACAGGAAATAATCTCTTTATATCATATATAAAGGTATTTTTGAGATTTATAGACAATGTTTCCATTGTGTGGACAGGTACCATGGTGCAATTTGACAAGTTTGTGGAATATCTGAATGTAACTAATCATATGAATATGCAATTTTCTAGTAAAATAGATGCAGAGGAATTGGAATTTTTAGATGTGAAGGTTAGGATACGGAGCAATAGCATATCCACCACTGTCTTTAGAATACCTACTTCCACAAACTCGCTCTTGCACTATGGTAGCTTCTACCTGCCCCATGTGAAACTGGCAGTACCATATGGACAATTCATGTGTATAAAAATAATTGAATCAGATAAGGATGAGTTTATCGAGCAATCTAAGGACCTTAAGAAGCATTTGTTACAGAGAGGGTATCCTGAAAATGTAATCGACTCTGCATATTATAAAGACTCCATAAGAGATAGGAAAAATGAAAGTAGAAAAAAAGGTAAAAGTAATGAGAGACCAGTGTTCACATTTAATTATACCCCAATGGCCTTTGCCATTACGAAGGCTATTTTGAAAAAGGGACTACATAGTGAGAAGTAATTTTTAAGAGGAAAATCTGAATTGGTTAGGAAAATACACCCCAGTGGGTAATTTTACCTGTGGACATTGTTCCATGTGCAGATTCGTTCATACATGCAAGTACTTAAAAATAGGGGGAGCAGATCATGTTGTGAAATATATTGTATATATATATCTATATGTCATATTTTGTCCCTGTGGTAGATTCTACATAGGTAAGACCATCAGATGCCTGTATGTCAGATTTAGAGAGCATAGGAGATCGATAGGATACGAATAGGAGCATCTAGATTGATAGAACATGTACATGAGGCACATGAAGGGAGAGATGACATTCTCAGATGCGCAGATACAGAAGTGGTACAGGCTCTGGATCATGGCGGGAATAGGAGTCGGATGCTTCTGCAAAAAGAAGCTGCATGGATTATAAGAACAAATGTGATGGGTCCTTTGGGATTGAACAATAAAATCGATCTAGTGGTATTTGTATAGTTAATTTTAACCTTTGTGTTTGAGCTTGTCTTATGTAGTCATGGTGATGACGCCAACGTGGTGATATATTAAGTAGTCACACCGGCGTCTTCCCGTTTAAGGCCTGAGGAAGCGCAGGAGGCGCGAAACGGCTGTAGCCTTTTTTGCTGTGCTGTACCCGCATCCCCCCGTGTTTTTTATGGAAGAAATAATAAAAGCTGCAAAAAGAGTCTTGGTGACTGCAGCTGTTTCCTTTTCTCTGCATTGTGCTGCATAGATTAAACCCCTCAGTTCCAAATGTTTGCTGGAGATGTGGGGCATCCGCTGGCGAGCTGCTTCATCTGTTTTGGAGTTGCCCTCTGGTGAGCCCTTTTCGGGAGATGGTTAAGAAACTGATCAATGACATTTTATCGTTGGAGATCCCATTGGAACCCATGTGCTATTTGCTTAATGTCTTCAAGAGAACCCTTCCCCCTAGGGGGAAAACTAGGATAGTCCAACGGCTAAGTGTCTAATAGCCCGACACTGGAGACAGTCTGTCCCACCCTCAAAGCGAGGATTAGAGATGTGAGGAATATGGAATATCTGGCCACCCTACTGTCGGACAAGGTTAACAACTTTTACAAGATATGGGAAGATTGGGATAGATTTGAGAATTAGTAATGAAATAGGGACACTACCTAACAGTTGTAGGTCAACAGAGGCCATGCATTAACTACAGTGGATTAGAGATGACCTTCCGTACTCTCCTTTTTTTTTTCATTCTTTTTCCCCGACCCTTCCTCTTGTACTCACGTCTTGTCTTTATGTGGTTAGATCATTTAACGTTGTGTCTGATAAAAGGTAATAAAAGAATATTCTTTTTCATCTATGCATATATGTCCTGTGAATGTGGACTGTGAAAAGTCTGATATTTGTACTTTGACTTTATTTGTTAAAAATCAATAAAATATACCATTATCAAAATAAAAAGTGTAGTGTCCTTTCCCACTCCAGTACACCATTTTCCCTCAGAGGCATCCCAGGTGTAGCTACTGGCCTCATTACTGGGGGAATAAATACAGGGGGGGGCTACAAGTTGTCTACTGTGTAAGCCTGATGCCTGATCTACTATGTTACTTAGAACATAGGTGAGGAAACTACTGTGTCTAGTTAGTGTCGATGGGCAGGTATTTTGTTTGTGTATTTCTTTTGTTTTCTGAGGAATCGATCCAAGTGACTGCTTATATTTTTGTTGATGTGTTTTTTGAAGAAAATAAACATAAGTTGGACTTTTAACCTGTTGGAGAATGTGAATCTGTCATTGCCGTCCCTGAGCACAAGTACCAATTGTTACACTATACATGCTAGGATGTAAATATCTATGTATACAGCTGCGCTGCCACACATGCAATGACTATGCCTTAGTGGTAACTATGTACAGTACTGTATGTTACTTGTGTTATTTTCTACATTGATATACACACATGTGAATTATATGGTTCAGGCATACGAACATTGGGGCACATTTATTGAGATCGGAACTATAGATGCCAGTCTTAAAGGGTTTCTGTCACCAGATTTTGGCCTCATTAGCTGTCTGACATAAGCTATGGGCCAATGTCAGACCAACCTAATAATGTAAATCAAATGCCGCTCTGACCTGTCATAATGCTAAATTTTTTTTTATATAATATGCAAATTAGCCTCTAGGAGCCGGGAGGGCTTTGACCCTGCTCCTAGAGGCTCCGTGTTCCCACCTGCGGCCACGCCCCTCTTCTTTTAATTGACTGAGCTGGGCAGCTCAGCTCTCCTGCCTCCAGCCGAAATCCCGCGCCTGCGCAGTCCGCTTGTGTATTCGGCGCAGGCAGCTGAGGACAGCAGGCACAGATGGGAACACGGAGCCTCTAGGAGCAGGGGCAACGCCCTCCCGACTCCTAGAGGCTAATTTGCATATTATATAAAATCGTTTTTTAGCATTATGACAGGTCAGAGAGGCATTTGATTTACATTATTAGGTTGGTCTGACATTGGCCCATAGCTAATGTCAGACAGCTTATGAGTCCAAAATCTGGTGACAGATTAACCCTTTAAAAAAAGCCATAAGCTGGCGGTGGTTCTGCCGAAGTTATAAAGAGGTGCAGGCCTCTTCATAACTTCGGCGGATCCTCTGCCAGTTCTAAATGTAAGATAGCTTCCTTGCTGTTTTACATTTAGGTCTTTTTCTATGCCTAAAACAGGCATAAAAAATGGTATATGAGATAGGCCTACCGGTCCGTCCCCTTCCCCGCCACACCCACTTTTTTAGACCTAGCATAAGCATGGAGAAGTTGCAGAGAGAGGTGCAACTAACCGTTACACCGTAACCTGCGCCTGAAATACACCTGATATGGGTGTATGTCAGTATAATAAATAACCCCCATTGTTCTTCCACATCTTTGTATAAAATGAGTCTTTAATTAAAAAACACAGAGGTCAGGAAATATAGGTCCATAAAACACATACCTGTGAATCATCGAAAGCAGGTATGTTTCAATTGGCTTTTTGGTTTGTGATCTAAAAGCTAAGTTTTCTTATGACACACTAATGCTATGAGTAAAATCGTGAACACGATGAAAACACATAAGCATACTCGACTTTTCTGTGGATGACTTAAAACAGCATGGAATAAAAGTTGGCAAACTTTAATACTTAGTTTTGGATAATTTTTCCCATAGATGTACACATGCTATGGTGGAAGCAAGATTCAAGATGCCAGAATTTAACTGCACTGTCAGCAAGCTGGTTATCCCTTCCTTCACTTCACATATAGATAGCCCCCTGAAAATACCACACAATTCGTGCCCACTACTGTAATAGTGCCACAAACATAGTGACTCCCAGACATAATTGTGGCTGTTTACACAGAAACACAAGGGGGGGGGGGTCAGTCAGCACGTCCCTGTATGCAGGTGCACATAGCCATGGCAAAATATACAAACACAGAAATGCAACAGCACTCTGCAACCAGCACTCTGCCCTGCCTCTATGCTAGAAGTTATCAGAGGCGTTAGTGTACATTTTGATCAAAAAGTAATAAGCCACTCGCCGGGCCAAGGCCGCCTCCATGAGTGGTCCTAATGCTAAATCCTACCTGTTATGGGCCATGACAGTAACATAGAGTCCAGGGAGTGCGGGCCCAGCATACTGGAGGCGTGACGTCCTCCATTCAGTCATGCACACCTGACTAGTTTGTCTGCCCTAGAGGCTGGTTTTAATCAGAGTGAGTATAAAACTGAACTTGCACTCATAGTACCTACTAGTAGAAACACAAGGGGGGTCAGTCAGCACCTACTAGTACCTACTATAGTACCTACTAGTAGCCATTTGGCTCCAGGAGGAGTACACAGTGGGCTCAGCATGCATGTTGGTACCTGCATCCCTGGATCTAATAGATCTAATGGGTTAATAAGCAGGGTGGATCCTAGCATGAATGCTGCGTCCGTACTCCCTGGATTTTATGTGGCTGTCATGGCCCATAACAGGTAAGATTTAGCGTTAGGACCACTCATAGAGGCGGCCTTGGCGCGGCGAGTGGCTTATTACTTTTTGATCAAAATGTAATATTACATTTTGATCAAAATGTACACTGACGCCTCTGATAAACTCTAGTATAGAGGCAGGGCAGAGTGCTGGTTGCAGAGTGATTTTCTGTGTTTATAATTGTGGCTGTGACAGGATTAAAGCCCGCCAATAAAATACAGCCTCCTATAGCCAGTTGTCTGTCCTGTATGTGGGCCACCATCAAACAGGCCACAGGCCTGAAATGGCCATTAGGTCCTGTGGTGCCAAGCGATGTACACAAGGTGGATACATGTTGGCACATTTTCCAAGGTGACTGGTAGTGTTAGGTACTGCATACAATAACTTATTTAGTGGTACTGACTTAGCTACCACCCATGATCTACTCGCAGCCTGGTGTCAATCGAACTGTTAGTTGCCAAACCCTAGTCCACCCCAATGTAATAACAATGTTCAAGCACCACAAACTGATGATTGATATGCTGACCTGGAACAAAATTAGGGTTTAAAGGGGTATTCTGGTTAACATAAATATAACCCGTTTTAGACTAAATTATCATCAATAATGACCTAATATAATGTTAATTTCGCATATTTACCATTCAGTAGTTATAAAAGAAGTTTTCTTCCTCTGCTATCCACAGTTTCCTCATAAATTACCATGGCATCGGCCGGTTGTTCTGAGCCTTTGTTAGGTCGAGCATGCTCAGTGTGTTGCTATAAGTTCTCTAGCTAAATGTCTTGTGAAACAAAGGGCGTGTGCTGATGATTAGTGAGTAGAGGGGGCGTGACTGGGCTTTATATCAGGCAGCCAATCAATAAACATCAACTCTCATGAACAAGCACAATCTCACAGCAGGAAAGCTAAGGATTGTGGGGATTGTAGTCTTTGTAGTTTTGTGAGGGAAGATCAGGCGCCATGTTACTCTCAGAGTGTTGCAGGCTCACACAGGAGCTAGATAAATGGATTGCAAGGTATATTGAAACTCTGGTTACATGTATAGGTATGGGTGCTGGTTGGGTCACAGCTTGAAGCCTTAATGCAGTTACTAGGGTTCTGCAGTTATTCTAAACTGATGATCTATCCTCTGGATAGATCATCAGCATCTGATTGGCGGGGGTCCTAAATCCGGGACCCCCGCCTATCAGCTGTTTGAGAAGGCAGCGGCACTGGCAGTAGCGCCGTGGACTTCTTGCTATTTACTGCCGGCCTAGTGACGTCACGACTATTATCACTGGCCTTGGCGCGGCTAAGCTTCATTTGAGTGAAGAGAGCTTAGCCGCGTCCAGGCCAGTGATACTAGTCGTGACGTCACTGGGCCTGTGGTAAAGAGCGAGAAGGCCGTGGCGCTACTGCCAGTGCCGCTGCCTTCACAAACAGCTGAGCGGCGGGGGTCCCAAGTGTCTAACCCCTGCCGATCAGATGCTGATGATCTATCCAGAGGATAGATCATCAGTTTAAAATAACTGCAGAACCCCTTTAAGTTACTTTACCGGAATACCCCTTTAAAGTAAGGCTGTCGTTAACAGCCTGCAGCAGCTGTCCACATTACAATATGGTTTATGACAAACAATACAACAATATGTGAAAACGAACAATCTTACTTGTCCTATTTAACTGAAGGCTTTCAACCAGGACAGGAGTAGTGCAGTTACTGCCTTCTTCGCTTCCATCAATCCTACTTGTCCCTTTCTCTCTGCAGATGTATGGTATACTATAGGTTACTCACTTACATTATAGAAACATATACACCATCCACTAACATTGGCTAAGAATTTATAAGCTGCATATAAATGGCTGGGCTTCAACAAACGTCTAAAGTACCTTTCACTGCTGCTTCCTGTATTTTTGAGTATTCTGGGTTTAGCTGATGTCCTTGAAACAATTTCAGATGTTTTAGTATTTTCTGTGCTCTTCTGTTCCTTAAAAAACTAAAATTACACACATAGAAAATGTATTAACCAATACATAAGTTGAGAAAGATTCTGAAACATCACATGTGAACATCTGGGTGACTAAGTAAGATTTCCACCTGAGTTTTGCTGCCGATTCTTATTCCTATTTTCCTATTTTGAAGGATTCCTAAATTACATCTAAATTAGGTGTATTTCAGGCGCAGATGGCAGCGCAATGCTTAGTTTCACCGCTATCTGTGACTTCGCCCCGCTCACGCCAGGTCTAAAATTGTGGATGCGTCGTGAGGCGGGGAAGGGACGTGGCCGGCAGGCCTGTCTCATTTATCATTTTCTACACCTAAACGTAAGGCAGATAGGAAGCTGTCTTACATTTAGAACTGGTGCTGGATGCGCCGAAGTTATGGAGAGGCCTGCGTATATGTATATATGTGTATAAGTGTACATGAGATTTGTCAAATCTTATTCACTTTGCTGGTACTGTATTACGCTGTGGTTTTTCCACATGAAAATCCGTGCAATTCGCATCGTGTGCAGGTACCCTTATGCATCTAATTCTAATCAGCCGACTTGCGAATGCCGCTCTCGAATACAATACAGGCTATAGTCATGTTAATATGTCCATTTTACTGGCTGCAATAAGCACCAGAAACCCCAGAATGTGCTTGTTTGCTATTTGGTGTATTTTGCAGGCATTTACACAGCGAAAATGTTGCTGGATAAAGTAACTTCTAAGACTGATTTCTCTTAAAATCAGCCCTGTATCAACTCCATTTTCTTCTGCTTCACAATTATGTCGTGTGAGCACAGCCCATAAGATAAGTACCGCAAAAGTTAGGTAAATATATATGCAATAACTGTTAAATGGTAATCAAAGGTAGAAATACTTAGCAATTGAATAAGTAATTAAGTATATGCTCCATATTTCACTCATCCATCAACAAATGGCATAAAACAGCAATTTCTGTGCAACGGGTATTTCAAGTGCAAAAATCAGGTATTAATAATTGCTTGAATAATACAAACCTACAAATGCTATTGGAACAAATAATAGATGCAATGCAAACACATGTCCAGTAAGACACAGTATACGGACAAATGAATTGGGACACATCTCTTAATCACTGAGTTCAGGTGTTTCATTCAGTCCGATTGGCACATGTGAATACAATCCAGCACTAGCCTAGCCGTGCAGTGTGCCTTTACAACCATGTGTGAAAGAACTGGTCATTCTAAAGAGCTCGCTGAACTGCAGTGTGGTACTGTAATAGGATACTACCACTGCAAGCAGTCAAATGTGAGATGGCTTCCCTCCTAGATATTCCACCATAAACTGTGAGTGGTATTTTGCAAGTAGTTTGGTGTAGCAGCTTGCCTGTCCCACAGAGAGCCCTGACCTCAACTCCGGCAAACACCTTTTGAGATAAACTACAATGGAGCTTGTTAGCAAGGCCTTCTTGTCCAACATCAGTGTCTGACCTTACAAATGCTCTATAAACGGCTAAGAATTCCCACAGACACACTCCAAAATGTTGTAGAAAGGCTTCCCAGAAGAGTGGAAGTGGTTTTAGCCGCAAAGTGGGGAACGACTCCGTATTAATGCCTAAGGACTTAAAATGGGATGTTATAAAAGCTCCTATATATGTAATGTCCCAATTCTTCTGTCCATATAGGGCCTTATATCTCTGCATGTATGCAGGTTAGGGTTTAGCCCTTTCAGGATGCTGACAAATTTTGGAAATTATGGGGGAGATTTATGAAAACTGGAGTAAAGGAAAACTGGTTTAGTTGCTCATAGCAACCAATCAGATTGATTCCGTCTTTCATTTTCCAAAGGAGCTCTGAAAAATGAAGGTGGAACCTGTTTGGTTGCTATGGACAAATAAGCCAGTTTTCATTTTTCCCTCCTCCTCTTCCACGGGTCATAACCTTTTTTCCTTTGCTCCTTTTTTTACCATTGATACAGCCACGTCAGGGCTTGTTTTTTGAGGAATCAATTGCACATTTTAATGGCAATATTAAACGTTCCATACAATGTAACGTGAATCTTTGAAAAAATTATTTGTGGGGGCCGAACAAAAAAAAAAAAATTCTTCCATTGTTGATTGGGTTATGTTTTAACCTAATTCACTATGTTGTAAAAATGACGAGTTTACCTTGTTCCTTGGGTCAATACAATTGTGGCAATACCAAATTTATATAGTTTTTATATATCGGTTACTAATTTTAACAAATTAAAGCCTTTTCTAAAATAAACATTTGTGTTGTGTCACCATTATGACACTCATGGCTATTCTGTTGACGGAGGTGGGTGACGCATGTTTTGTGGGAACGTGTAACTTTTAGATAATTTTTAATTCCATTTTTTTTTTTAGGGAGGCTGGGACCATAAAACACAATTCTGGTGTTGGGATTGTTTTTCTTTTTTTTTACTGCATGTAATAAGCAGCATTATGGGGGGACATTTTTTAAGGCTTTTATGTCACTTTTGTTACTTCAAAAAGTCAGTCTTCATAATTGAACCCACGATAATTTCATAATTTAATAATTTCAGACATTTTTTGACACGTCGCTACCATTTTTTTCAATTTTTTAATATTATTAATAAGTTCATTAAAATGATTTTTTCTTTTTTAAAGTCCTATTAGAGGACCTGAACCTACAATCATGCAATCACTTGTAATTAGTCACAGCAATACTTTTGCATTGCTGTGAATAGCAATATTAGCAGCATTCTATGATGCTGGAGGGTTCAAGAGCTGGGATCAAAGTTATCTCCAATCCCGACCACTGCAGGTGGGTGCCAGTTGTGTAACAAAGCTCGCATCTGCTGGGTATGAATTGGGCACAGCCGTGAGCCTGCTCCATAAGTTCTTTGTGCACTTCAGGCATACAGTTACACCCAGGTGCATGAAGGGGTTAAACAGAAATTCCATATGATAAATACCTAAAGGCCATACAGTTAAAAGTACACACACACTTTTTATCAATTCCATGTGTAGTAACAACCAATACAGATGTACAAAAACTTAGCCAGGAAATATAAAAGGGTGCATGTGGCTAGTCCTACATCAATATGCACCTACAAAAATAAGCCTCTTCACAATATACAATCAGTACAAAATGTTCTTTATTGACTAGATCAAATACATATCATTAAAAATGATTATGCAGGAAAAGGCGCCATCACTACACACTCATTTTTAATTATGTATCTATGTATTTTAAATATATATTTAATACATTCTTCAACAATCAAACTGCAACATCGAGAAGGAAAGGTCGTGGAATTTTAGAAATCACAGGATTGATAGACATCAATGATATGCAAAGATGGAAACAAAATATTCAAAAAGTCTCGATTCATACTGATCAAGTATGAGCGCCATGCACAGAAACGCGCGCACTTAACATATCAATTACATGTTATCAATGAGGTTATTAATGACTGTCTGAGGAATGTTCTGTTACCTGAATGCACTTTGGCACACTGCTGGGAGCTCCCTTTGCATTTTACGACCAATGGCGTCCCATAAGTGTCTGATGGAAGACAAGTCCGGAGATGCTGCAGGCTATGGTAGTATGTTTAGGCCACGCAGGCTGCTCACAGTAGCAGATGCAACCCTTTTGTGAAAACAGTTCTTGGGACACCAAACTAATGTAACGTTGAGCTGAGTGTACCTGAGATGAAGACTAGAGGGGTTGAGCTACCATATTTTATGAAATCCCACATTATAACCCTGGGAGTAAAACCGGAGTTACATTTCTTTTTGAAAGGCTTTTCATGGTGTTGCCCACATGGTTTCCAGACCAATCTCTGGCTATTATTGCGTCCAAGACAAAAGCAGGGCTCATAGTTGAAGAGAATGGACCTCCATTCCAGCCTTCAATGCCATCTTTCTGTGCACCACAATAGCCTTTGAAAGTGGTGGCAAGAGGTCAATGGAACACCTGTAGCTGGATCTCTGGTTCGTAGCCCAATGTCATGCAAGCGCCTCCTGATGGTTTGTCTAGACACTATTGCCGCCTTAGGCTTGGGATGTGATGTCCAGATTCAATTGCAGAACAGATTGGATCACTACAGGCTCTTCTTCCTCCAGCTTTTTGCACTTCTTGCTGTCATTCTCCCAAACACTGGGACATTGAACAGAGATGACAACCAAGGTCTCTCAGTTTAAGGATTCTGTACTTCTTAGTTTGCGACAAGTGGCGATAACTGGCACACCAAAGAACCAGAGGCATTACACAATCATCCCACATGACTGGAACTAATTTGAGAGGTTGCATCTCGCAAAAAACTACATATTCAATCTGGCTTTTATGCCCCTCCACATGCCTAAGATTAGATAATTTGCAGATCTATATAGCCCTCAGCCCATTGTGGTGCTACTGCTGAGCCCCATACAGCCGATAAATGGTCTGTAATTTGTGCCAAATGGAGCTGATACATGAAGGCTGACCGAGGGGCTGTTCACATCTCGTTTTTGCTTTACGTCAAGCTTACACGTTTGAATACAGTAATAACATAATGAAACGTGTTGCTCAATGTACCCATAGACTATGATTTGAAAAATGGGTTTGACTGCATAGAAATGTGACCTTTTTTTTTTTATTGTAGTCAATGAGAGACGGCTGGAAACATATGACATTATTCCATCGGTTAAGCGTATCTATTATTATTATTTTTTTATCAGATTATACCTTCAAATATTTATTTAAAACATGAAAAGTCTCACCAAAAAGTGGATACTTAAAAAAAAAAAGCTGACACAAACATATTGAAACGTATATGTTAAAAAAAACACACGTTTGTATATGTTTTTTCATGCACATCTATACAAGATGTGAACAGCCCCTTACACTGGACTGTTAAACTGATGTTTAAGGTGACAAAACTGTAGGTATTTACTGCTTGTGCTACTGTATATTTTCTTTATTTTGAACTAAATGATGCCATGTTTGGACTTTAAAACCTGTGAAGTCTGTGAAGTGTCATTGCCAACCACTGCCTCCATGCACAGATTACAACAGGATGAATAAATCTCCATACATGGATGTTTAAAAATTGCTTACAAACTAACCTTTTCATGCTCTTGTTGGCCAGTGTTAGTTTTTCTTCTCGGATGGCTAACTACAAGAAAAATGTTTTATAAATTAATGTTTGCAACTTGTAACTGATCTATATAAAGGAGTTGTACAGTGTCTAGATATTGATGCTCGATCCTCAGGATGCCCGACGATCAGCTGGTCGAAGAGGCCGTGGCTCTCATGGGAGTGCTGTATCCTCTGCAAGCCGTCACTCTTGTAGCGGCGGTGCAGTGTCATTACACCTTCCTCTACTATTCAAGTTAAGTTAAACTTTGATGACTATGCAGAGCTGATTGGCAGGGGGGGGGGGGTTGCTAGGAGTTGGACCCAACTGATCTGATACTGATGTTATTAGTATTATACTGCTGCACAACTCCTTTAAGAGATTGTTTTATGTGTTATGATTTTGCTATTTTATTAATATTGCACATAGAGACCCCTAAGGGAGCAGACCTATATCGAATGCCAAAAGTATGGCAACACACAAATTTCAGTCAGTAATGTAGTTGTAAAGCAGCATACAATAGATATTTTCTGATTTTCGTTTTTGCACAGAACTTTGGAAAAACATCCGCCAGTCCTCATGGGCAATGCTTTCGCCTTCTGTACTAGTCTAATACACACGAGTAAGCTCATGTTCACTCTACTTCCTCTCATGTAATACATAAACATAATTTTCTGAAATAAGAATTGTTACACTTATGAACTAAGAATTAGCTTGTAGCAGATGTGTCTTAGACTATAGATCCAGAATTTACATGAAGAGAATTAAGAGTAGTTTATCGTAGGCCTGTTTTACACTTGTGTTGATGTTTTCCGGTATTGAGATCCGACACAGGATCTCAATACCGGGAAAAAACCTTTCCGTTTAGTCCTCATGCATTCTGAATGGAAAGTGATCTGTTCAGGATGCATCTGGATGTCTTCCGTTCCAGCAGCATTCCGTTTTGTCATAAAAATGGGAAAAAACGGATCTGGCTCTGAAAACAATGTAAGTCAATGGTGACTGATCAGTTTTTTTAGGATCCTAAAAAAACAACAGATCAGTCACCCATTGACTTTTAATGTATTTAATGACGGATTCCTTTTTTCTTCTGTTTTGATTTTACACAACCGGAATTACCAATACAAGTGTGAAAGTAGCCTAAATTACTGTAAGGCGTTACACAGATTTACTCTCCTATGATAGATATTTAAATGTAGATGTCATTACCTACAAGTGATATAGAGGCCCAATGTCAAATGTAGAAGCAAAAGCCAATTGTCTACTAAGACTAAAGCTACCCAGACTAATAAGTCGTCCAATCGTCAGATATGTTCAGAGGTTCCCCAGAGGAAGATACAATTAGTGTCAATAAGGCTCAGAACGCTTGGCTTCAGACTGATCCCACATACACTACTTGTCAGAAGATCCATCGCTATCAGTAGGATCTAACAAAAAATATCGAATGATCACGAAGATAACGAGAACTGAAGTGGTGTTGCTGAGGAGAACTGTTTGGTGCACAGGAGATGATTGCTACCTCACTCCATGAGATCTGCCTGCTATATGTAACACGTACCATAGTTTACGTTAACCATGGGTTTTCTACTAGTCGATGGCTGGCTATGTTGGCTGGATTTACACATTCAGTTTTTTAATGCAGTTTTTGAAGCCAAAACAGGAACAGATCATAGAAGAAAGACAGGTAAAGTTGAATGATCTTCTCTTATTTATTCCACTCTTAGCTTCCTTTGGCTCTAAAAACTGCATAAAAACTGATTGTGTAAACCTAAAAGGAATTATTTCATGAAAAACATTTATCATAAAACCCACTGCAGCTAGTAGCAGTTGTATTGCTAATGGCAGTTTTGCAACTAAACATCAGTTTACAGCTTGTCCAGCAACGATTAAACTGCTTTCAGTGCTGATCTACAGGTTGGTACAGTTTTGGCTGCATCCTGCCAGCATTTTGGCTCCCACCACATCTAAACCAGCCTGATACACCGACCGCATAACTTTACAGCACCACATAATGGCTCATTTTACTTATTTCCAATACCTGTGCTGCTCCCGCTAACCATCAATTCAGTAGATGATTTGGCTTCTTTGAACAATTTTCTACTGTCACAGACTTTGCACATTCTGTAAGAAAACAGAAAATAAAAAATAATTTATTGAAAGAAGATTTTCAAATGGTGGC
This sequence comes from Bufotes viridis, assembly GCA_033119425.1. Lineage (NCBI taxonomy): Eukaryota > Metazoa > Chordata > Amphibia > Anura > Bufonidae > Bufotes > Bufotes viridis. Next base: position 76,557,097 of record CM065589.1, on the reverse strand, counting down.
TATAAGTAGAGACCTGATCATATACAACATGGTTCCTTAGCCCAATATAATTAAAATACTATCATAAAAAATTGGCCCCCGAAGGTGTGCATAGCCTTCAAATATCTGGGCTTATAAATATGCAACAATCTAGAACAAACTACCATATGGCAAACAGACTGGCACTTAGTAACTCTTGACACAACTATTGCACCCTGCTCAGTTCTCCAGTTTCTATCAACAACAGCATAATCATCAGTGATGCGCGAGAGGTGAATGCAGCAGGCTCACTATTTGGGCTGTGTGTAATACACCTGACACTCAGCCACCATGGCCGGGGTTGCAGATACTGGTCATTTTACCCCTCAGATGCCATGGTCAGTAGCAACCACAGCATCTTGGAAGTTAGACTAAGGCTGCATTCACACGAGCGTGATTTCCGCGCGGGTGCAATGCGTGATGTGAACGCATTGCACCCGCACTGAATCCTGACCCATTCATTTCTATGGGGCTGTGTACATGAGCGTTTTTTTTCACGCATCACTTCTGCAACGCGTGTAAATCGCAGCATGCTCTATATTCTGCGTTTTTCACGCAGCCCTAGCCCCATAGAAGTGAATGGGGCTGCGTTAAAAACGCATTGCATCCGCAAGCAAGTGCGGGTGTGTTGCGTTTTTCACTGATGGTTGCTAGAAGATGTTGTTTGTAAACCTTCAGTTTTTTATCACGCGCGTGAAAAACGCATCAAAACGCATAGCACCCGCGTGGAAAAAACTGAACAACTGAACGCAATCGCAGGCAAAACTGAATGGCTTTGCCTGTGAAATCGCACAGTTTTCACTGAACGCATCCGCAACGCATCCGGACCCAATCCGGACACGCTCGTGTGAACCCAGCCTAAGGAAGCAAGCTCCCTCAGTCCTCCGATCTGAGACCCAGCGGTGTAATCCTGGGGGTCCTGTTAGGTGCTATGGTGACTTGGGGTCTTGTGAAGTCTTCTATAGCAAACTGCAGTTAAAGGGAATTTGTTACCCCAATTCTGGACTAATATCTACAGCAGCGATCAAGGGCAAGTGTGCATACTGGGATTTGTAGTTTCACAGCAGCTCTATTGCCAGAGATTGCTGATCCCTGATCTACAGGAATACATGAGTAGTACTGCAGATAAGGAGTCCAGATCACTATTTTTTATTTTCTTACTGACCCCCGTTCCTCTGCAGTCAGCCCCCCGAGCTGCACTGAAATACATTGTCAGGACTGCCGTCCATGCGCATAGGATTCCTCTCCATTATGTTAGAACAGCACAGCAGTCAAGACTGTGTAGTTCACTGCAGCTTTGAGGGCTGACAGCGGGGGAACAGGGGGCAGCAGGAAAATAAAAAAAGTGACTTAGGCTGCATTCACACGGGCGAGTTTTCCGCGTGGGTGCAATGCGTGATGTAAATGCATTGCACCCGCACTGAATCCGGACCCATTCATTTCTATAGGGCTGTGCACATGAGCGGTGATTTTCACGCATCACTTCTGCGTTGCGTGAAAATCCCAGCATGCTCTATATTCTGCGTTTTTCACGCAATGCAGGCCCCATAGAAGTGAATGGGGCTGCAGGAAAATCGCAAGCATCCACAAGCAAGCGCGGATGCAGTGCACTTTTCCCGCATGGTTGCTAAGCGATGGGACCCGATCTTCATTATTTTCCCTTATAACATGGTTATAAGGGAAAATAATAGCATTCTTAATAAAGAATGCTTTGTAAGATGAGGATGAAGGGGTTAAAAATAAAGAACTTAACTTACCTTAGCCACTTGATCGCGTAGTTGGCGATCTCTCTTCTCTCTTCATGCTTAAGCTACCAGCTAAAGGACCTCTGATGACGTCACATCACATGGTCCAATCACATGGTCCGTGATGAAGTCCGGCTTCGGGTCTGGGTACCAAACATGGCGATTTTTCACACGTGTGTGCAAAACGCATTACAAAAGTTTGCACACGCGCGGACAAATCGCGCATATTCCCGCAACGCACCCGCATCCAATCCGGGCGTCAAACATGACGCCCGTATAAACCCAGTCTTACTGTAGAAAATAATACAAAATCAGGTTGACATGCTCCCTTTAATCCCGGCCTCCAGCAAGGTTTAATAGGCTGCCAGTAATAATCTTATAAACTGCAATAGTATACTATTGCAATCTACGAAATCAGAGGTGTAGCTAGGCTATCCAGCACCTGGGGCAAGGGTTCAGCATTGTTGCCACTCAAATTTACACAAAGAATAAAAAGTTCAGCAGTACCCAATGCATAACTATACTCACCCAGTTCCACTTACCTAATAAAATCTCTCATAGACGTTCCAATGTATAACAGGCTAGTCTAGGTCTACCACACTGTACTAATACCCACATGGTGCCCCCTCACAGTAGTAATGCCCACATTGTGGCCCCTTCAAAGTAGTTATGCCTACCTCGTGTCCCTTTCACAGTAATTATGCCCACCTTTGTTCCCCTTAACAGTAGTTATGCCCATCTTTGTGTCCCTTCACACTAGTTATGCCAACCTTTGGGCACCTTCACAGCAGTTTTCCTCTTTGTGCCCCCTTTTGGCCTCTAGTGCCCTCTCCAGGTCCACAACTACTCACCTGTTTCCCTGATGATCGACACATCCTGCGTTCCCCAGCAGCAGCAGCAGACGCACTCAGACACACGAATTGGGCTGCTGGCTATGCAGGACGCTGATACCCGAGCTTTCACCACTCCTCCCACACAGCCAGCAGCGCGACGTGAAGCCAGGGGAGCGCCAGAGGTCAGCAAAATGGTGAAACAGAGAGTGGACAGCTCCCTGCTTCACCATGTAAACGAACCGCCCGTCAGGATATTGCAATGCAAATACATTTTATTTCCAAAGGGGGGGGGGGCTGTGTCCTGTTTTTCAATACATGATATGGTAAATTAAATGGTGTCATGAAAAAATACAATTTGTCCCACAAAAAACAAGCCCTCATCTGGCTATATGAACAGAAAAGTTAAACATGATGGCTCTTGGAAAGAGGGAAAGAAAAAACAAAAACAAAAATTGGCTAGGGTAAATGGGTAAAATGCTAGGTGAGTATATTAAATTCTCTCATCTAGACGGTTAAGCTTCCCAGACTAAGGTTGCAGACTTGCCAACTAGATAAAGCACAAAAGGGTTTAGGAGTTCCTAATTTTAAGTTGTGTTTTAAATCTTTCGGAGGAGCTCGACAAGACAAGGCCTTGTGCACACTTTCCGTGTGCTCAATCCACATTTTTCTCCTTTCCATCACTAGAAGTGACTTATCTTGTCTGCAACAGGACATGTTTTATCACTTGCAGAATGGACATACGGATGCCCACAGCACATACTGTGTTGTTTGATGACCCATAAAAGTGAATTGGTCCATATGCAATCCACAAAAAATTCAGATCAAACACAGATGCAAAATACGGTTGCGTGCCTCAATCAATACACTTTCTTAGTAAGAAGCTACACTGCTTAACAGCGTTTCACATCTTGGAATCCGGCTAGTTTAATAAATTGTGTTAAAATTAAATTATAACACATATTTTGGCACAAAAGCTTAGATTGCTTTGGAGATGGATAGATATAAAAGGCATTTGGGGATTTGCATCTTTATGGGAAAATGTACATCTTGATAACTTTCTAAAGCTAGATCCATAATCGTTTAGGGAAAAGATGAGAGTATTAGTTACACATTTACTGAAAGAGGGCACATTAATTTATTTTGGCAATTTTACTTTAGCATATGGTTAACCCTTTCATTGCAAAGGGTGGACATTTTGCACCTCTGGTAGCCAAGACAATGTTTGCAGTTTTGACATGTACAAATAAAACCTAAATTGCAAAATAAAAAAAATTTGCGCTAACCCACCATATCCATATTCTTTATGAAAGCAGACACCTGGCTCATAGTCTAATTTCCACTCAACACCTTATACACAAAGACATCTTCATGCAACTTTGCTCTAAAGTGAAATCATGTCCACAGTCATGGACTTTGTGACAAACAGAAATTATTTAAAAAAAAAAGCACCAAAAACAAACGTTTGAACCTTAAATACACATTCAAGCAGAAATTTACACATAAAAACAATGAAAATGTAATACACTAAGGTGTAAAAATCTCATATATACCACAGGTGTATACATCAACAGGAGCTTGTGCTCTTAAGAACGCTGGAACAGAGGCCATGCAATATATCATCATAATCCACATGTGTTAAAAATGTATACTGTACATGGCAACCCTTTCTAAGTTACCAGTATACAGAACACAAGTGTATCCAAATATAACCTATTAATTAATACCCACAACCACCTTCATGCAACTTTGCAGAAAACAGTGATTATTAGCAAAAATTGTGCAAAAAAATAAAATTTGCAACAAAAATGCGTACTCTAGCAGAGTCATTGTAATGGATAAGTCTGCAAAAAACTGTAAGATGTGAGGAGTTCATATCACACGTCTACATGCAATGCTACGAGAAATGCAAAAGCTGCAGGAACGCATCAACCAACTTTTGAATGCAAGTATTGGGAGTTTTGTATAATTTTCATCCCCCTATGCAAACTGTAATTCTAACAACGATAAATTCCTAACCTAATAGAATCTGTATTATATGGAGGCTTTATTACTGCATTATTATGGACCCAACACTTGAACCTCCCAAAGTTCATCAGACCGTCATACCTTTGGTTGTGAAGAACCGCGGGAGGTCCAGGTTTTGCATCTATAATATGGGCACAAAAAAGCCCCTGTATTACACCTGTCTGAAAAGCATCTGAATACTGTTGTTTAAAAAATATATATAAAAAAATACAGTAATTGAAAACAATCAATTTTTTCCATCTCTCTGAAATATATTAGATATTCCTCTCTAGTGATAATTATTATCACTATTGCTGCAGTGTGTTAGTAGAAAAGCGGTCTGTATATTTAAAGGAGTATTCCCAGATTTTATAACTGATGACTTATCCAAAAGTGGTTCACTTCTTGAGGGTTCCATTTATTATTTCACCCCATAGCCTCTACAATTGTGAGAACATGGTGCATAAATCACCACATGGTGCTCTCTAAAGCCTCATTCACTCGTCAGTGTTTGGTCAGTGATTTCCATCGGTGACTGTGAGCCAAAACCAGGATTGGAGCCTCCACAGACATAATGTATTAGGGAAAGATCTGCACCTGTTCTGTGTTTAGAGCCGCAACTGGTTTTGGCTAAAAATCACTGATGGAAATCAGTGACCGAACACTGACTGTGTGAATGAGGCATTACTCTTAAGTCCTATTGTATGTCCAGGCAAAAGATCAGTGTTTCCTAAACCCCAAACCAGGAAGCACACTATAATAAGAGGGCTTATTTCTTACATCTGCACACAATGGGCACAATATATTGGGCGCTGAAATGTTGATTTTTTTTTTACCATTTGATGTGCATTAATTTTTGTAGAACACCTGTGGTTTCAAAATGCTCACTACATGCCTTGGTAAGTTTTGTGGTGTGGTTTGTAACACAGGGTCACTTTTTGGTGGTTTCTATTTTTACTTCACCTCAGAGCCTCTGTATTTGTCAGCCAGTCCTGTAAAATCATCAAACTAGGTCTCGAATGCACATGTTGCTCTTTAAACAGAAGTTTATGACCACATAGGGATATTGGTGTATTCGGGAAAAATTGTGTAACAAAATTTGGGGGATGTTTTCTTCCTTTAGCCTTCTATTAGCCTCAAATGAAGCATTTGAGGTTAAAACTTCATTTAACTGAAATAAAATGCAATTTTTCAATTCATGTTCTAATTAAGGCCTCTTTCACACTTGCGTTCTGAGGATCCGGCAGGCACTTCCATCCCGCCGGATCCGTCAGAACGCAAGTCGCCTGAAGCATTAGAAGACTGATCAGAATCCTGTTCAGTCTTCCAAATGCTTTCAGGTTACTATGGCAGCCAGGATGCTATTAAAGTCCTGGTTGCCATAGTAGTAGTGGGGAGCGGGGGAGCAGTATACTTACAGTCCATGCGGCTCCCGGGGCGCTCCAGAATGACGTCAGAGCGCCCCATGCGCATAGATCACGTGATCCATGCGTGTAGGGCGCCCTGACGTCACTCTGGAGCGCCCCGGGAGCCGCACGGATGGTAAGTATACTGCTCCCCACTACACTTTACCATGGCAACCAGCACTTTAGCGTCCTGGCTGCCATGGTAACCATTGAGAAAAAGCTAAACGTCGGATGGGCAATTCAATGGGCAATTATTCCGGATCCGTCGTTGCGGCAAGTGTTCGGGATTTTTGGACGGAGCAAATAGCGCAGCATGCTGCGGTATTTTCTCCGGCCAAACAACGTTCCGGTCCTGAACTGAAGACATCCTGATGCATCCTGAACGGATTTCTCTCCATTCAGAATGCATGGGGATGATCCTGATCAGGATTTTTCCGGCATAGAGCGCCGAGGACGGAACTCTATGCCGGAAAAGAAAAACGCAAGTGTGAAAGGACCCTTAAAAAGCCAATAACAAAACCCCTAGGTGAATTCCTTTACAGGGGTTTAGTTTCCAAAATAGGGTAACTTTTTGGGGTTATGCATGTACTGATACCTCAAGGGCTCTGCAAATGCATTAGAGCAAAATCTGTTCTCCAAAAGCCAAACGGCACTGCTTCCTTCTAAAACAAGATTTGTGCCCATACAGCAGTATAAGACCACATATGCGCTGTTGTCATATTCAGGAGAAATTGTGTAATAAATTTTGTGGTGCTTTTTTCCTGTTACCCTTTGTGAAAATTAAATATTTGCGGCCAAAGCAACATTTAATTGCCCAATTCTAATAAATTCTACGAAATGTCTGTGGAGTCAAAACGCTCACTAAACCCTTAGATAAATTCCTTGAGGAGTGTAGTTTCTGAAATGGGTTAACTTCTTGGGAGTTTCCACTGTATGGGTACTTCATGGTTTCTTTAAATGCAACATACCACACCTCCAGCAAATTCCAAAAGCCATACAGCGCTTCTTCCCATGAAAGCCCTGCTGTGTGCCAATACGGCCGTTTATGACCACATATGGGATGTTTAGGTAAACTGCAGAATTAGGGAAATCAATATTGATTTTTGTTTTGCTGTTAAAACAGGAAAAATTTGATTAAAATAGAAAATTTGCAAAAAAATATTGCATATTGTTTTAATTCCCGTGGAACACCTAGAGTGTTAAAAAAAAAGTTTCCAAATTGAGTTTTGAATAATTTGAGGGGTATAATTTCTAAATTGGGGTCATTTATTAGTGGTTTCTATTTTGTAAGCCCCTTGTAAGTCACTTAGGAACTGAATTAATCCCTAAAGAAGTTTTGGAAAATTTGAAAAATTGCTTCTAAAATTCTAATCTTTCTAACACATATCAACATAAAATAGACATGGTGAATGTTAATTAATAAATTGTTAATTTTGTGAGGTACCACTATCTGTCTTAAAGGCAGAGAAATTCAAATTTGATTGTTTCATAAATCAAGGTAAAACCTATCAACCAAAATTTACCACTAACATGAAATATGATGTGAAACAATCTCAGAATCGCTTGGGTAAGTAAAAGCATTTCAAAGTTATTACTGCATAAAGTGACATATGTCAGATTTGGAAATTGGGGTTTGTCAGGAAGATGAAAGTTGGGGTTTGTCAGGAAGATGAAAGTTGGAAGGGGTTAAAACAAAACCCAACTTGAATCTTTTTGTTACACAACCTGAGATCCAGCCATCAGTAGCAAGAATATACAAGGTATACTGAATTGCCAACCTACAAGACGTATGACATACGTATTTGGCAGGAAAAGGGTTATATTTAGGTTACATGCTTTATTATACTCAATTGTACTATGACTTTATATCTACAAAAGCTAAACACAGACTAAAGGGGTTTTCTTGTCTTTAGATACTGATGACCTATCCTCTGACATCACAAATCACATCACAAATCACCCCCTCCCTCCCCCAATATGCCGTTTTCAGTCGATAGAGCCAGAAGCAAAAGGCTCTGCTCAGTTTGTACAGGGTGGGCCATTTATATGGATACACCTTAATAAAATGGGAATGGTTGGTGATATTAACTTCCTGTTTGTGCCACATTATTATATGTGAGGGGGGAAACTTTTCAAGATAGGTGGTGACCACGGCGGCCATTTTGAAGTTGGCCATTTTGATGGTCATGTGACACATCAAACGTATTGGGAATTTCACAAGAAAAACAATGGTGTGCTTGGTTTTAATGTAACTTTATTCTTTCATGAGTTATTTACAAGTTTCTCTTTGTTTACAGCCATTGACATGTCGCCGAGGTTAACACGTGAGGAGCGGATAGAAATTGTGTTGATGTCTGGTGAACGCAGTAACCGGGTCATTGCAGCAGATTTCAATGCAAGACACCCTACGAGACCACCCATCTCCCATGCTACAGTTAGCAAACTGCTTCCTAAGTTTCGTGAAACTGGTTCAGTGTTGGATTTGCCAAAATGTGGACGCATGAAATCTGTCACTAATGAAGAAACATAAGTGGCTGTCCTAGCTTCATTCAGCAAGAGCCCACAGCGTAGCACTCGCCGCATGTCACTGGAGAGTGGCATTAGTCGAACATCCCTTCGGCGGATATTAGCTACTCACAAATGGCACCCTTACAAACTCCAGCTACTGCAGCATCTCAACGAGGATGACCCAGATCGGCGCACTGAATTTGCAGAATGGCCAAAACAAAAATTGGAACAGGACCCTCAGTTTATGCAGAAATTTTGTATGATGAGGAAACTGTGATGGAAGTTAACAAACAAAACCACCGCTATTGGTCTGACACTAACCCACATTGGATAGATCCCTCCAAGACTGTTGGAACAAAAAAATTGATGGTATGGTGTGGTATATGGGGTACAAAGATAGTGGGGCCATTCTTCATTAATGGAAACCTCAAGGCCACTGGATATGCGAAATTGCACATGATGATGTGTTTCCCTCTTTATGCACTGAAGCTGGCACGTTCCCTGAGTTTTTCCAGCAAGATGGTGCACCACCACATTATGGGTGTCAGGTTCGAGCATTCCTAGATGAACAGTTTCCTGGAAAGTGGATTGGTCGTCGTGGGCCAGTTGAATGGCCTCCAAGGTCTCCCGATCTGACCCCCTTAGACTTTTATCTTTGGGGTCATCTGAAGGCAATTGTCTATGCTGTGAAGATACGAGATGTGCAGCACCTGAAACTACGGTTACTGGAAGCCTGTGCTAGCATTTCTCCTGCGGTGTTGCTATCAGTGTGTGAAGAGTGGGAGAAGAGGGTTGCATTGACAATCCAACACAATGGACAGCACATTGAACACATTTTATAAGTGGTCAGAAACTTGTAAATAACTCATGAAAGAATAAAGTTACGTTAAAACCAAGCACACCATTATTTTTCTTGTGAAATTCCCAATATGTCTGATGTGTCACATGACCCTCTTCCTATTGAAAAAACAAAAGTTGATTCAAAATGGCTGACTTCAAAATGGCCGCCATGGTCACCACCCATCTTGAAAAGTTTACCCCCTCACATATACTAATGTGCCACAAACAGGAAGTTAATATCACCAACCATTCCCATTTTATTAAGGTGTATCTATATAAATGGCCCACCCTGTAGTAACCATGAATGGAATCTGAGCGGCATGAGGGTTTAACACGTGGGAATCTTCTCAGTGTCTGAGGTGTACAGGAGCTGGTTGGATCTACCTAATTTGATATTGTCCGGTTTTGGCTATACGTAGTAGAAACAATATTTTGTATACAGTATGTGGTCTTAGGGCCTCAAGTAACCACTAAACTGCGTAATAGGGGACTTGACTAGCATGTCTGTGAAAACCTCTTATAATTCATGATTATTCGCAAATATCATTTGTGGCATGTAAGTTTATAGCTAAAATTTGGTTATCTTAAGAATCTGGTACAACTGAGAGCTGAAAAAGTATGTGAACTGTAAACTTAAGGCTGTATTGTTGTGAGGGAAGCGTTTCTTCATGCTAATAGCCTGCTCGCTAGTGTATGACTGCGAATGCCATCACGTTTCCCCATACTGAATCATTGTTTGCCAGAAGCAGATCGTGATTAGACAGCACGATCTGCCGCCGGCAAACAATTAATTTTTAAACCTGTTGAAAGATTCCAATTGCCCGATGAACGAGAGGCAATATAACACTGCCGGATTATCGCTATGAAGGGGTTGTCTGAGTTATTTTTTTGTCTTTTGTATGTTTCTAACTAATCAAATGTAAAGGCTTTACCATGCACTTACTGCATCTACAGTTGCTGCTATCTCAGATTTCAATGAGGGTCACATGACTTGTGATATCAGCTTCTCTTCCTGCTCTGATGTTTCTTGCACAAGCCTGAGAGACCAGATATGTATCTGTACACGAGACATCACTGTGCTGGTCACGCCCCCTGTATTGCTATCACTGTGATGGCCACACCCCCTGCACTGCCGTCTGCTCTCTACCTGGATTCTTCAAGAAAAACTTTAACTCCTTCAGCAGCACAGACTCAGGGCTGAAGGCTTTACTGAGTAGCTGCAGGCAGTGAGGAGACAAATGCTGGGCACTGGAGCTGGTAGACTAGAGGAGTTCTGCAGAGCATTGCACAAGAACGGAGAAGATCGTGTGTGTATCAGCAGTGTCATTGTACAGCTGGGACTTGTAGTCCTACACATACAACATGCTGCTTAGCATCCTAGCAGGCAGACATTTCACTCAGGGCAGCACTTGTATTCACTCCCTTTGCAGAGCAGGGGGAGGGGCATAGATTGTTGTTACTGCAGGTTAACAAAGGACCAGAAGAGAACCAGGGAAATGATGAAATATAAAAAAAAATTGTTGACTAAAACTTGCTTAGCTTAGTTATATATTGCTGCCCATCAGATTTACAGTGTTATATATATTTTTTTTCATAACTCGGAGTCGGACAACCCCTTTAATGATGAACTGTTTTGTTAGTATTTTGTAGCTCCACCTTTGGCTTTTAGCACTGCCTGAATCCTTCTGGGCATGCTCTCGATCAGATTCAAGCATGTCTCGACCGAAGTCTGTTCCCAGGACCCTTCTACACGTTCCCAATGTTGGTGCATACTGGTCGGCTCACTTGGGTACGAATATAGCTTTTTCTTCAACTCTACCCAGAAGTGTTCGATTGGGTTAAGACAGGGATGGGCAAACTGCGGCTCTCCAGCTGTTGTAAAACTACAATTCCCACCGTGCCCTGCTGAAGGCCGATAGCTGTAAGCAGTCTTTGCATGCTGGGAGTTGTAGTTTTGCAACAGCTGGAGAGCCACAGTTTGCCCATCCCTGGGTTAAGGTCTGGGGGCTGTGGGGGTCAATCCAACACCTCTACTTCATTGTTATTCAATCATTTCTTGCGAATGTCGACGTCTGCTTCAAGTCGTTGTCCTGCTGGACCACTATGTCGTGCTTTTCATACCCATAGTACTCGAGTGCACGAAGTAACTCGTCTTGTACGATACTCACATATAGCTCAGCATTGACGCAGCAATACCTATTGTATCTATTTTTAGTTGTAAATGGGATGAGAAGAAAAGGAACTTTTTTTATTGGAAATTTGATTTTTTTTTTTTACTAATTTTTTTACATTTTTATTTTTGTCCCACTATGGGACTTCAACATTTGGAGGTCTGATCCCTGTTTCAGTGCAGTACAATGTATGCTGTATTGTACTGCACTGGAACTGTAGGTATTATACTGATATTTGCCATTCAGAGCAAGCCCGGGGGTGGGCCTCATAGGCTTCTGTAGCTGCCACGCTCCTAAGCCTGTGTAAAGCAAGGAGAGGTAATGGTGTGAGAGAGGAAGCCTCCTCCCTCTGTAAACCCTTTATATATGGTGGTCAGCCAAGTCATACAGAAAAGGATTACGTCAGGTTATTGATGCTAAAGTGGTTCTGCCAGCTATTGATTCATGGGGTGCACTTGGTTGTTCACAGACAGCTTTTCCATTTTGACTTTATTTTTTTTGCAATATATAATGATAGTTGAGGTACTAATTTAAGGACCTTCAAAGGACCAGAGTTTTTTTTGTTCATTATGTCTTAATACATAAAACCATAAATTCTAAAATTTAAAGAGGGTGCATTTTTTTTTTTTTTTACAACTGTCTGTATTTCAAGGATGAACAGGTAGGGGGCACAGATTAGTGTAACCTTCCAAATACAAGGCTTTGTGTTATTGTACGATTCATTCCTATTAGCATACCTTTCTAGTACACCTCTTTTTCTCTTTGTCGTTTGACATCTGATATTTTTACTTAAGTGATTATCTTGTGCTTCTTTGTTTTCTGCAAATTTGCTTTTTTCCGTGTGCTGTTTGTTTATTTCAAAATTCAGATTATTTGGCCTTCTTAGAGGCAAACAAGCTCTACTAGTCGATTCCAGGACCTGGGGAAAAATACTATGTTGTTATTTTTCTTATATATGTAAAGTAAGTTCCTGCATACGGCACAAAGGCAGACTACCAATGGCTTTGAACTCCATGTGCCACCTTTTAGAGTTCCATTGACCCTTAGGCTGGGTTCACATCATGTTTTATGCCTCCGTTTGACATATACGTTACAAAAAAAGGATACAAAAACGCTGCACACCACGTTTTTGTATCCTGCACAGTCCAGTAAAAAAATGCATTCTTTTTTTTCACAATGGTAAAAAAATGTTTCCTTTTTTTTTTACAATGGAAGTCTATGGTGAACCGATGTTATTGTATTGAATCAGTTGGAGGCATCCTATTAACGTATACGTTTTTTGTATGCGTTAAAAGTATGGGAAAAATGTAATCTGAACCCACCTAATAATGTAGCTAGTCTCCTCTAGAATGAATGCTTCCTTGGAGAAAATCTCTGTATTTATGACACGCAATGGAACATGCAAGCCACACAGTAACTCTAAAACAGTTTCCTTTAGGACTGCCACACACACAATGCCTTTCTTAACACAGGATGCCTTAAAGTGCCTCTTTATTGTCAGTCATGAAGTGTTCACTGTTGATGTCAGCTCCACAGTGAGTACTAGGGTTGTTGCTATACCAAAATTTTGATTCGGTTTTGATACCATAAAAAAGTATTGCGATACTCGATACCATTCCATACCATGCGAAAAAAATAAAATACCAAAAAAAAAAGCTGCGTGCATTCCGCATTTTATGGAAGGTCCGGCCGATAATCAAACAGTCCTATCCTATTTTTTGGGGGGGCAAGATGACAAAAAAAAAAAGGCGAATCAAGCAATTTTCATTTATTTATTTTTTCACGGCATAGGAGATTTTTGTTATATTTTAAAAGTTTGGACTTTGGGGTGATTTATACTTAATATTTTGGTGGGGTTTTTTTTTTTTTTTTTTTTACTTAATAAATATTAGCCCGCTTAGGGGCTAAAACCTGGGATCTTTTAATACCTTGTCCTATTCACTCTAATAGAGCTCTATTAGGGTGACTAGGACTTCATACTCTCCCTGCTGCCCTGTGCATAGTGCACACAGCAGCAGGGAGCTGACCATGGCAGCAAGGGCTTCAGTAGCATCCTGGCTGCCATGGTAACCGATCGGAGCCCCAGGATTACACTGTTGGGGCTCTGATCACAACTGCCACTGTACCACCAATGAAGAGAAGGGGAGGGGACCCTGTGGCCACTGCCACCAATGATTCTAATACTGGGGGGAAAGGGCGCACTGCGCCACCAATTACTCTAATACTGGGGGGGGGGGGGTTGAGAGGGCACTGCACCACCAATGTTTTTAATACTGGAGAGGGGGGTGCACTGCGCCACCAATGATAATTAACGTCTAATACAGATACAGGAGGCGGGTGCGATGGCAGAATCACATAGCCGACACCCTGCCTTTGACAGGGAGCTGCTAAAAGCGGCTGTTAAACCCTCAGGTGGGGCACATTCTAGGATAGGTTGCTGGAGGCCAATTTCAATCATTGCCAGAGAATCCTTTTAACCACTTAAGGACCAGCAATGGGATAGGATGAGTTATACTATTCAATGATCTTGGGACACAAATAACTAATAAATTAGTTTTATTATTTTATTCAAATGTGAGAAAACAGCAATTCAGCCATTGTATTTTGGGATTTTTCTTAAAGTGCAGTATGATTTCAGCCGCATTTTAACTTTATTGTATGAATCAATATAGATACCAAATAAATTCTTCTTTTTTTAAAACTTTTTTTGTCCCACTATACGACCTGACTGCATGATTGTGTAAAGCACTGCTATATTGTATTTGAGGCAAACTATTGCCTAATAGAGCAATAGCTTTCCAATGTGGTGTTATTAGCGTCTAAGATGTTAATAGGTCGGGATCACAATTATCCCTGATCCTGACCATTACAGATGAATGTCAGCTGGCATCTGCTGGTGATGGAAGGACAGAGTTCCTTTACCATCACCAAAATGTACTGTTACATCAAGGATTGCTAAAAGGCTCACACTCATTAGGCGTTAAAGGGGCTGTCTTATCTAAATAACCTCATTCAATATGCTATATTAGAGCATATGGGTGTCACAGAGTGGAACAACGTGCGTGGAACTCCCTCTATCAACCAGAGTACAAAGCTGCTGCAAACATGGACGGTTGTTGCAGTGGAAATGTAAAGCCAAATTATGCTTTTTATGGTGAAAACAGCTAATCATCAGAGGTTAGAAATTGCCATGGACATTACATCTGTGCCTACTTCAGGATTGGATTTGAGAAACAATGCTTTAAGGCATTTTTAGTATGACATATGACATAAAATTATAGAAGGAAACTATTGCCTGCATTAGAGGGAGGCAAAACTTACCTGCTGGTGATTAGTTACTGAAGGTGGTTGTTTATTCATAACAACACATATGCCTAAAAAAATACATGTATAAGTTAGATACATGTCTAGAGTACACCACTCCACTCTTACCTCCACTTTTCTGCTTAACCCTTTCCTTGCTAAGGACATATATCATACGTCCTTGCAGGGTGGCAATTCAGTGGCCAAGGATGAACGTCCTAAGTCCTTGCCACTAATGGTTGTACTTCAAGCTGTGTAACAGCTAGAGATTAAAGCCAGGTCTTATTTTAAAGTTGACAATCTAAGCTTTAAAATAAGACCAAATTCGAGGCTCCAGTGACAATATAAAGAAACGGGTGAACTCTGCATATACTGGCAGTTTTCTTTCCCAAACTTATTTCTAAGTGAAATATATTGCAACTAGAGCCTTGAATTTGTCAGCTTTGAAACAAGGCGTGGCATAAATCTCTAGCTGTATACAGTCCAAGATCTACCAGCAGAAAGAAGCCCCTCCGCCACCACAGCTGAAATGTCAGCCAGCGCCGCGGATGAGAAGAGGGGGGCCAGTGGAGGAGTTCTGACGGCCTGTACAAAGGAGAAAGAGACACAGCCTTCTCTCTGTGACACAGACAGCTTCTTTAGCAATACCCTTTACATGCTGCAGTAATAACAATAAAGATTATCACTACAGGGAAATGTCTTATATATTTCAGACAGATGGAAACTGTCAGAAAAAAAAAAATTCTCTCACTGTCACCATAATTGTTTTCAATTACTGTAGATTTTTCTTAAAAAACAGTATTAAACTGCTTTTTAAAAGGGTATACGTTTTTTGTTTTGTGCCCATATTATAGATGCAACGCTCGGACCTCCCTCAGTTCATAAGAACCAGTGATATGGCACTGTAACTCATTTAGGAGGGTTAGGTTTTGTGTCCATAATACAGAAACATGGTAATAAAGAGCACCCATATTATACCCGTCTGAAAGTGACTTTAGTTAAAGGGGTTTTCCGAGAATGTGATACCGATGACTTGTCCTCAGTAAAGGTCATCAGTATCTGACCGGTGGGGTCCGACCCCCGGGCCCCCTGCCAATCAGCTGTTTGAGAAAGCAACGTCACTCCTGTGATCACCGCAGCCTTCCAAGCACAGCCGCTATACAATGTACGGCGCTGTACTTGGTGAGCTACGAGAAGGGTGCAGTGCTCACAGGAGTACCGATGCCTTCTCAAACAGCTGATCAGCGGGGGATTTGGGTGACAGATGTAGGAAAACCCTTTTAATGCATTATATGACATTCAGGGGTTTATCATTGTTAATTAGGATTACAGTTTGTAAAATGGGAAGGAAATTACCATATTTTTCAGACTAAGATGCACTGGACTGTAAGACGCACCTAGGATTTGGAGGAGGAAATTAAGAAAAAAAATATTTTCCATCAGACCTCAGAGCAGACCCCCAAATCAGATCCCCATTCTTCATCAGACCTCAGATCAGACCCTCATCCCTCATCAGAGCTGGCATAGATTTAGACAGGCGGTAGATATGCCAGGGCCTCTACATAAAATCTGCGCTTCCACCCCCAGCTAAAGGGGTATTAAGACTGGCGTCTAAAACGACGGTCTAAATAAATGACCCCCAGATGTTGACTTTATTCTAAGGGCTGCTATAAATGAGTCAATAACAAATATACTGTATGTATAGTATTCTTTTCATCTTGGCTTGAAGGGAGGGGCCTTGAGCTAGCAATCCCCTTTCTAAAATCAACAGGTGTATATATATAGACAATGGTTGTCTTCAGTCACTTTAAATTACAACAGATAGAATCTCGAGAAAACAATTACAACTAAACTGGTGTCTTTGAACTTACTGGTGGGGGAAATTCTCTCACTTCTCATAGCTGCAATGGCTGAATTGGAAACTTCACTATCTGGCGTTACTTGTCCAAGATGGGACGGACTAGTCCGTGAATGTGAAGCATTATTCCAGCTGACACTTATACAGTCATCTTTAGTAACCATTGACTTCTCACTGTTCGGTACATGGATAAAATATGTTAATAAATTCAGCTTTTTGCTCTATTAAATTTCAATACTGAGCCTTACATTTGTGCATCTTTTTATATAATCAATATGGAAGTATTGAAAGTAATCATAATCTGCTGCCAGCAAATGCTGTGTAGAATGTGAATGTCTCTGTTCTTAGCCACATAATCCATAAAACAATGAATAAAGTGCCATTGCTGAATAACAAGGACTCCTCAGTAGTATTGGCAGGCTTTGGTACTATTGTTCCAAGACATTTCCAAAAATAGTATTTACAGTCGAAGTAATAAAGAGAAAATCTATAAACATTATAATACAGAATAAAGGAACTGTAGTCTTTTAGTCCCTGAATGGCTCCTTATCTACATAAAATGTTCATTTTTAAATTAATGGTGCAGGGGATTCCCAATGACATCTAAAGCTGGGTTTACTTATTGCACTAGTGTGCCACACAGCAATACCACAAGTGTTTGCTGCAAGTTTGAGATGCAGTTTTTGGCTGCATATTAAAATGATGTGGCTCGCATGTAAAACATCACATTGCAAGACCAACATATGAGTTTTACGTACAATAATTGGCCACGCAGAATAAACCAGACTCCCAGACCCGCCCCTCATACCAAGGGATCTGATTACTTTTTAATCCTGTCACTTCTTTTTAGTATATAAAAGCATACATATTCTCACTCATCACCCATAACACTATAAACACCTGCCTAAGGACTCATGCATACAACCATATTTTGGATCTGTGGCTGATCCACAATTCTTGCAGTTAGGACGCTCTCATTTATTTCTATGGATCCTACAAAAATGGACAGTGTCAAAAATGCATGTCATCCATGTTGTGTGCGCATATAATTATGCATTCCGCAACTTATAGAACGTTCTATACCCGGGTCGGGCGAGCATTCAGTGTTGATTTTATATGCGTGAAAAGACGCGATTTCTGGATCCCACTCGACTTTTAATCCCCGGGAAGGAGTTAAAAGCTGCGCGGTCTTCCTGTTAGAAATTATAGAACGTTCTATCCCAGACCATATTGTGCGGGTCATGCAGCCTATTTAATTGAATGGTTCTACAAAAACTGTGGACAACATATGGAAGCTGCTCTTCTTTGGGCTACTTTTGGTAAGTACTAATCACTGAATACTGGGAACACCCCTCAAGATCTGCCATTTTCACACAGAACTCTGCTCCTTCCAATTTTTCCTGCTTACAATTACAAAACTTAGGGGGTCATTTATTAATACTGGCGTTTTAGACCCCAACCTCTACATAACTTCAGCCATCTACCGCCAGGCTAAATCTATGCCAGCTTCCTTGGTGGCATAGATTTAGAACATTTTCCATGCCTAAAACAGGCCTAGAAAGTTATAAATGAGACAAGCCTGCTGGCCTTCCCCTTTCTCCAGCTATGCCACGCCCCCATTTTTACACCTAGTGTGAGCGGGGATAAGTCGCAGATTGCAACGCAAAAAACCTTCGCACCGCAATCTGCAACAGACATACGCCCTTATATCTGATAGTAAATGACCCTCCTAATCTATATCAAAGTTCACTTGTGCAGGAAATCTAACAGCGCTATACTGAAGGCCAATATAAACAATTCCGCTACGTATGTTTGTCTACGTTGATTTTTTTGTTTTATTGATTATATTTGCATGTCAACAATAAGTGTGGATGAGCTGACCAAATTTACTAGATTGGGTGTCCATATACTTTTGGCCATGTAGGATGTAATTCAAAACATAGCATAGAACATATATTATTTAAACTCTAAGGCAACAGGTGTGGACCTACAGTGTCGCTGAACAGATCTGACTTTGGGCTACTCCTTAAAGCGTTGACTGATTGGCCCCCCCTTCGTCTTAACCCTTTAACTCCTGTACAGGTATCTGGACTCCACTGCAGGGGAACCACCAGGTTGCAACCTCTTCAAGTAGTCTCTGTTCAGTGACAGCTGACCCAGGCAGGTCGAAAGACTCCAGTGGGTGGCACCAAGGATATAGATGAAAGTGAAGTCAAAGGACAAGCTGAGGCCAGGTCAGGCTGAGTTTGTTCAATCTGATAAACAGGCAAATGATCATGGCAGGCAACGCAGGGGGAAAAAAGAAGCCATGCAAGAGTTAGGGCAGCAGAGAACGCAGGCTCAATTCAGTAAAGAACCGTTTTCCTCTCTATTTTATATTTTATATATTCTTTTTTATATATATTGTTTTTTATATTTGATTTTGTGATGATTTTAGTCACTATACATACACATATATACCACCAGTCATTATACATATCATTTTACGGATCTGGTCGTTATGATCATTGATAGTTACTAATAATAGAACCGATTACATCCATTCCAGTCCCTACACTCATTCCATTATGTGATGTAATTAGAAATACCCATGATGTATTTTCAACAGAAATACCTCACGAATAAGTGATTTTAATATATTCCTAGAATTTTATTGTATTTTATTGGATTTTCATTAGGATACCTTGATACCAATATTTATAAACCTACAATTTTAATGTATTTATATATATTTAGATCTATGCTTAATACATTTTTGTATATACGTATTATGTATGACCATGTATCAACACTATCTTTTTATAGACTTGATAAAGGGGTCGCGAGACCTCGAAACGCGTTGTCAAATAAAATTTACTCTTCACACTACCATCTGGGCTAGGTGTATTGCGCCAAAAGGTGTCCATAAAGCTAAACACTCCTACATATGTGTGAGGCGATACTTCTACTATAGACGAGATTCCGAACGGCGGCCCAGCCAGCCACCAACGGGAATTTTGGACGTACCTGGCAGCATCCACCGATTACCCCCTAAAGCGCAACATATAAAGAACGGGTAAAAAAGTAAAAAAGAAATAAACAAGGTGAGCACACAACTAATATTTTAATAGCACAATAACACAGTTCCTAGACGTATTACCCTATGAGCGCCTTCTCGTTTAACGGCTTCATTCCACAATTCAGTAAAGAGGCAGAGGTCGGGCAGGGGAGGTCAGGACAACACAATAGATAAAACTAACTGGGTACAGGTTAGACCATGCAAATCCTAATAGTAGGAATCCTGGCCACTGAGAGGGAGCTAAGAGAATATAGCAGATACCAACTCCTGGCAGCACAGAGTTGCTGAATGGGTTAGTATTCTGGCAGCCATGACTGCAGGCATGGAATAACAGCATTGTACAAACCTTAAATAGGGCTAATTTTCTTCATGTGGAAAGGTATGTGAACGATAGCTTTTACAGAGAACATTTAACAGAACACAATTGTTGTAACGGTTTCCTTACTTGGAGTCTTGAAGTGATTTTTGTGTAACTGATTGTTCTTCCACATTGCTGCTAACACCAGCAAAACAACCAGCGCTATTCAACTGTGAAGGTGTGCTCGCCGTGCTTTCCTGTGCCACAAACATCTCGAACAGAGTTTCCTGCGATTAAAATGTTATTTATAAAGCATGAATAAACAGGAAGTGGTTGTGAGGTTTTCATTAAAAACTCATTTTTCATGACAAATAATCAGGGAAAGTGAAATCTACAGCACAATAAACTTCTAGAAAATGATTACATGTAGGTTAATAGCATACAGCTCGAGCTCATAAAACATCTGACAGAGAGCAATTCATGAGGATATCATGGCAAAACCAAGTGTCTGTGCCTTAGCATTGCATGGTACTATGCTCCATTATGTCCCTGCATCACTAGAAACCTCTCAAAGCTGTGCGAAGGCAGAGGATCTGGACGTTATAGTATTTGTTCAATAGGAACAACCTCTTTTTGAAAGACAATCTTACAGTACAAGACGTCTATACAAATCAATGGGCGCTATTTTGCTATTTTGTTGCCTCAGAGGGTCACGCGGAGTCTTTCAGTTCAAAAGAGGCTGTTTCCCCTATGTGATGGCTTAAAGTGGTTGTGCAGTGGCATAATATAGATCACCTATCCTCAGGATGGGTGATCAATATCAGAGTGGCGGTGGTCCAACTCCTGTCACTCTGCAGATCAGCTGTTTTGAGGGTTAGAAGCACTCATGCGAGCGCTACACCCTCTTCAAAGTTTACCTGAATGTCATCTCTCTTTGTGGCAGTGGCACAAGGTAATTACAACTGATCAGTCCCATTCAAGTGAAAGTGACAAGCAGCTGCCATCACACTGCACCTCTGCTACAAAAGAAAACGGCGTGCAGGTAAACTTCGAAGAGGACGCAGCGCTTGCATGAGTGCCATGAGCCCTTCAAACAGCAGATCGTCGGAGGTGACGGTGAGTTGGGAGGATAGGTCGTCTATATTACGCCACTGCACAACCACATTAAAATTAGAGAGCAGAATATTTTTATAAAATATAAAAAAAAAAATCAGTTGTTAAATCCCTTGCTGCTCCTGTGTCAATGCTCTCACAGTGTCCTGCTGGTCTGTGATTACAGGGCAGCAGCACCCTGGCGCATGACCTCTAAGAAAGATGCTAGAAAGTACAGCCTGTGGCCACGTTGTTTGGTTCCAGGAGTCACAAACAAGTCCGACACGCTATGGCTGCTGCCAGGAAAACAAAGTTCAGCGATAATCCACAAGGACATTGGCACTGAGAAAGAAGTAAGAAATGTGTGGGGGGTTTTAATTATTTTGCTGACAGTTTTTTTAACAACTCCTTTAATAAGGGAATAAATACAAAGCCATGTAAATAGCCCTAAAAGGGTTTAGTAGTTCTTAGAATACCAATGCTCACTTGGCTGTTCTTGTGTCTCACACAGGAGAGTGATTGCGCATACACCACGTGTCTGGGTATAGGAAGATACATCACAGAAGTCTTCACAAATAAACCCTATTTGCTATTCGTGATGAGCGGCAGGGGCAATATTCAAATTCGCAATATTTAGCGAATATTTGGTAGAATATTCGTCATATATTCGAGAATTCGCGAATATGGTCTTGTTTGTGAAAATCGGCAATGTAATATGCGCGTATTGCCCGTCCAATACAGTTGTGGGTCACTATAGCTACATTTTTCAAGCTGCTAGAAGTTTCCTGAGACTGGAGATAATGGTTGGCATGGCAGAACATTACAATAGCTTTATATGCAGATAGAGTGCGCCGATATATTCGCGATTGCGAAATCGGCAATTGATGATGCAAATATTTTGTCGCAATACGTGCAACTTCACATTTTAGCAGGTCTGACTACATATTAGTGATTGGTGCACTAAGTATTGTTGTGAACTTGTGACAACATCACAGCACTAAGTATGTAGCATGTACTGTATGTATGGACAGCAGAACCTATCAGCTACATTATATCACTATCTAACCTACACTGACTATCTCCCACTAACTATCTGTATTATATATATCAGCTAACTAACTATCTAATGTAATGATACAGGAAAGCACAGAGCACAGCAATGACACTGCTGTCTCTCTCAGAACTGAGAAAAACAGCAGAAAATTGCTGCTGGGGAGGTTCTTATATAGTAAGGGGTAGGCAACTTTCCTATTGGTTGCTAGGGATGTTGCTAAGCTCTGACAAAGATATTGCAGCCTTCTCATTGGCCCACAAGCAAGAAGCAGGGAGGGATCATGGGTTCAGATAAAAAAAAAAATCTAGAATATTCGAAAATTACAAATATATATCACTATATTCCAAATATTCGCAAACTCTTGAAGTGGCGATATTCGCGATTAAAATTCGCAATTCAAATATTCGCAACCATCACTATTTGCTATTATAGTAAGATTTCCTAATACTAGCCAAATACATGTGGTACATGAAAATCCCTGTTAATTAGGTTTTTGTTAGGAAATGACCAGGTTTCCTGATGCAAATCTGGAATCCAAAACCAGACGTGAACTGAAATAAGAGAAGTTGTATCTATCCTGTATTCTTTCTCTCCTTTTATGATCCTCACCCGATCTTGGCTTCCTAAAACTGCATCAGGAAGCCTGACCATGTGGCCGTACCGTTTTTGTTTTAGGCTCTGTTAACGTTGGCCCCATGATTTCCCTGCACCACACCATAACTCTACTTCACACGTCCGTATTTTTTTCCCGCATTATTTCCGCAAAAATAATGCGGAAGATATGCGGACCCATTCATTTCAATGGGTCCGCAAAAGATGCGGAGAGCATACAGAGCAAATTCTTTCATTTCTGCAATGCGGAACCGTAAAAAAAAGTAGAGCATGTCCTACTTTTGTCCGCAAATTGCGGACCGTAGCCCCATTGAAGTGAATGGATCCGAATAAATCCGGATGACATGCGGAAGGTTACAAAAGTCATCCGCATGTCATTCGTATTTGCGGATCCGTAATTACGGATCCACAGGAAATGAAAAGTTACCCTGGAAACATCTTTTTTTTTTCTTGTTCTTCCATATTTTTGCGGAAATACGGAAACACGCAAGATATACGGAGACACTAAAAAACAAAAACGGAAGAATTTTGCAGAAACACGGATCCGCAAAAAAACGGACCGTGATTCTGGAAAGAAAACTTACTGACGTGTGAATAAGGCCTAAAGCTTTGACTCATTTTGTGCAACTCGGCACACACTTAGGTCACAAGGATGATGTGGGTTCAGGAGCTGTAACTGCTTCATCCACAGTCATCTGTCACATAGAGACTGTTTAACCTCTGAGATGATGCAAATAAATAATGGTGACCACTGTTTAATAGGCAACAAAAGGAATAACAAAAGCTCCTGTGTCTGCCTTGTGCATTTGCCTAACAAATACTAACTGGCAATAACACGCTGCAATATAGGAGTATTGGAGTATTATATGATCAGAGAATCACACAGTCAAGTCCCATAGTGAGAATAAAAGACAATTACATTTTATTTTAAAAAGTTTAAAGTAAAAAAAGAAAATTATGCCAAAATTTTAAAATAAAAAATACATACACATAGGGGTACATTTATTAAGACAAGAGATTTAAACGCCAGATCCACTGCTACTCGGGGATCTGAATAGATTGGAGGCTTGGGCAGATAAGTGGCAGGTGAGGTTTAACACTGACAAATGTAAAGTTATGCACATGGGAAGGAATAATGCAAGTCATCCGTACATACTAAATGGTAAAACACTCGGTAACACTGACATGGAAAAGGACCTAGGAATTTTAGTGAACAGCAAACTAAGCTGTAAAAACAGTGTCAGGCAGCTGCTGCCAAGGCCAATAAGATAATGGGTTGCATCAAAAGGGGCATAGATGCCCTTGATGAGAACATAGTCCTACCACTTTATAAATCACTAGTCAGACCACACATGGAGTACTGTGTACAGTTCTGGGCTCCTGTGAACAAGGCAGACATAGCAGAGCTGGAGAGGGTTCAGAGGAGGGCAACTAAAGTAAAAACTGGAATGGGGCAACTACAGTACCCTGAAAGATTATCAAAATTAGGGTTATTTACTTTAGAAAAAGAGATCTAATAACTATGTATAAATATATCAGGGGTCAGTACAGAGATCTCTCCCATCATCTATTTATCCCAGGGGTGGACTGGGCCCGGGGGCAAGGGGTCAATTGCCCCTGGGCCTCTCTGTTGCCTCTATAAATGGCCCCCGTCGGCGCAAAATCACTATGCGAGCGAGCGGCTGCTGTGTGTGGCTGCTTGCATTAGTGATTAGTCTACTGTGTGCCCGATGCCTGCCAGTGCAGTGCGATCCTCCTCCCGACCTCCCACCCCTGCCCTGCTGCTGTACCCGTCAGTTACGTTAGGTACACAGGCGAAGTCACTGCCTGCTCCACATTCTCCCGCCGGCAGAGCAGGCTGCAGCAGTTCAGTCACCTGCCTGGCCTCACAGCGCTGCTGGTCCGGACCATCCCCATTTGGTTACTCACCCGTCCCTCTCACCGTGTGACCTATCGCTGCCTGGGCTGGAGAAGTGTGCACAGCTCAGCTGGACAGGACTCATATGATTGATATGTGCATGTTGAGCATGTGACAATAATAATGTGTCTGCTGGCCTGCCTGGTGGCAAAGACCTCTGTCAACTCATGTGTCATTATGTCATTGCCAACCCAATTATGCCATACACATATGGACTGGTCCTGTACTCCTGTGAGGCTGCAGCAAGGCAGGGGTGTAGTGTGGACTGAGACTGCATGTGCTGCTGTGCATACAATACAGTCCCTAAATAAATACTGCCAGATTAGCAACGCTGCTCAATGTCATTATTATTATGTGAACACTGTATGGGGTTATTGGCAATAACCCCATACAGTGTTCACATAATGATAATACTATACTGCCATAATATAACACCAACATACTGCCAACACCAACATTAGGCTACTTTCACACTTGCGGCACTTGTATCCTGCAAGCAGTTCCGTCGTCGGAGCTGCCTGCCGGATCCGCCGTTTAGTGTCACAACTTACAGCATTTGTAGGCGGATCCGTCTACAAATGCATTGCAAGAACGGATCCGTCCCGCCGCTTTTCATGCAGAAGGACGGATCCACCCTTCAGTTGTTTCGCAATGCCGGATCCGGCACTAATACAAGTCAATGTAAATGAATGCCAGATCCGGCATTCCGGCGACTGATCAGGCATTTTGGACTGCGTGTTTGTGCCTCACTCTGCTTCCTGACACGCTGTCACAGGAGGCTGAGCAGGCGGTGCGGAGAGGAGAGCTCAACCTCCTGGGACAGCACTGCAAGCTGTCTCTGCCCACACACCGATCTGCCAATCTGTGACAGGAGACTGAGAATTGTGGAGAGGAGAGACGTCGGCCACTCACTGCGCTCTCCTCCCGCATCCCTCAACCAGCTGACACGGTTTCTCTCCTCCCTGCTGGGATACACGGATGCAACACTGTATCAGCCAGAAAATGACACTTTCGGCATTATACCAAAAATACCATTTTTGGCTGATAAGTTTCGGCGGCCGATATATCGGAGCATCCCTAGTTTATTTTGTTTTCCTGTGTTGTAATTTACATGGCTGAGGGGGGGGGGGTCAGGAGGAGGCAGGGGAAAAGGGAAAGCAGGAGGGGGGCTCAGTGGGCCTCTGGGTGTTACTTGCCCCCTGGGCCAAAAGTTGCCAGTCAGCCCCTCATTTATCCCCAGGACTGTGACAGTGACGAGGGGACATCCTCTGCTTCTGGAGGAGAGAAGGTTTGTACACAAACATAGAAAAGGATTCTTTACGGTAAGAGCAGTGAGACTATGGAGCTCTCTGCCTGAGGAGGTGGTGATGGTGAGTACAATAAAGGAATTCAAGAGGGGACTGGATTTATTTCTGGAGCGTAATAATATTTCAGTTTATAGCTACTATAGAGGGGTCGTTGATCCAGGGAGTTATTCTGATTGCCTGAATGGATTCGGGGCATCATAAGGTTTCTGACATTACCTATGTGCCAATGTCAGACTATCTTAAACACTTAAGCCCCCCTAGCTTAAACACCCTTAATGACCAGGCCACTTTTTACAATTCCGCACTACACTACTTTCACCGTTTATTGTTCCGTCATACAACTTACCACCCAAATGAATTTTACCTCCTTTTCTTCTCACTAATAGAGCTTTCATTTGGTGGTATTTCATTGTTGCTGACATTTTTACTTTTTTTGCCATTAAAACAAATTTAACGATATTTTTGCAAAAAAATGACATTTTTCACTTTCTGTTGTAAAATTTTTCAAAAAAAACTACATTTCTATATAAATTTTTCTCTAAATTTATTGTTCTACATGTCTTTGATAAAAAAAAGTCCAATAAGTGTATATTTATTGGTTTGGGTAAAAGTTATAGCGTTTACAAACTATGGTGCAAAAAAGTGAATTTCTGCATTTTGAAGCAGCTCTGACATTCTGAGCGCCTGTCATGTTTCTTCAGGTGCTAGAATGTCAGGAAAGTATAAATACCCCCCAAATCACACCATTTTAGAAAGAAGACACCCCAAAGTATTCGCGGAGGGGCATGGTGAGTTCATGTATCATTTCATTTTTTTCACAAGTTAGCGGAAAATGACACTTTCTGAGAAAAAAAAAAAAAAGTTTCAATTTCTGCTAACTTCTGGCAAAAAAAAGAAATCTCAGACGGACTCACTATGCCCCTCAGTGAATACCTTGGGGTGTCTACTTTCCGAAAAGGGGTCATTTGTGGGGTGTGTTTACTGTTCTGGCATTTTGGGCGGGGCTAAATTGTGAGCCGCCATGTAAAACCTAAAGGTACTCGTTGGAATTTGGGCCCCTTTGCGCACCCAGGCTGCAAAAAAGTGTCACTTATGTGGTATCGCCGTACTCAGGAGAAGTAGGGCATGTGTTTTAGGGTGTATTTTTACATATACCCATGTTGGGTGAGAGAAATATCTCTGTAAACTGACAACTTTGTATAAAATTTTTTAAAAGTTGTCGTTTACAGAGATATTTTCACACACAGTATAGGTATATATAAAAATACACCTCAACACATTGCTCACTCTCCTGAGTACAGCGACTACATGGTGACACTTTTTGCAGCTAGTCTAAGGGACCCTAAACCAATGAGTACCTTTAGGATTTCACAGGGCATTTTTACGCATTTGGATTCCAGACTTCTTCTCACGCTTTAGGGGCCCCTAAAATGCCAGGACAGTATAAATACCCCACATGTGACCCCATTTTAGAAAGAAGACACCCCAAGGTATTCCGTGAGGGGTATGGTGAGTTCATGTAAAATTTTATTTTTTGTCACAAGTTAGTGGAATATGAGACTTTGTAAAAACAAAATAAAAAATAAAAAAATATATCAATTTCCGCTAACTTGTGCCAAAAATAAAAATTCTGTGAACTCGCCATGCCCCTCACGGAATACCTTGGGGTGTCTTCTTTCCAAAATGGGGTCACATGTGGGGTATTTATACTCACCTGGCATTTTAGGGCCCCTAAAGCGTGAGAATCCAAATGCGTAAAAATGGCCTGTGAAATCCTAAAGGTACTCATTGGTTTTAGGGCCCCTTTGCGCATCTTGGCTGCAAAAAGTGTCACTCATGTGGTATCGCCGTACTCAGGAGAAGTAGGGCAATGTGTTTTGGGGTGTATTTTTACATATACCCATGCTGCGCTTGAGAAATATTGCTGTAAACGACAACTTTTTACATTTTTATTCAAAGTTGTCAATTTACAGAGATATTTCTCACACAAAGTATGGGTATATGTAAAAATACACCCTAAACTACATTTTTACAGTCTCATATTCCACTAACTTGTGACAAAAATAATATTTTACATGAACTCCCCATACCCCTCACGGAATACCTTCGGAGTCTTCTTTCTAAAATGGGGTCACATGTGGGGTATTTATACTGCCCTGGCATTTGAGGGTCTCCGCAATCATTACACGTATGGCCAGCATTAGGAGTTTCTGCGATTCTCCGTATATTGAGCATACGGGTAATGAGATTTTTCCCGTTCAGCCTCTGGGCTGAAAAGAAAAAAAATGAACGGCACAGATTTTTCATTCGCATCGATCAATGTGGATGAATAAATCTCTGCCAAAAATGTGCAAAAAAAAGTAGTAAGGCCCCATTCACACGTCCGCAAAAATTCTGCGGAATAGATGCCGACCCATTCAGTGTGAATGGGGCTGGCGGTGATGCGGAGAGCACACTATGCGCTCGCCGCATCAGCATTTGCGGAGCTGCGGCCGCAAACTTCCGGGTTTCGGCCCCCAAGCATCCGGCCGCAGCTCCGCAAAAAGATAGAGCATGTCCTATTCTTGTCCGCAATTGCGGACAAGAAAAGGCATTTTCTATATAGTTCTGGCAATGTGCGGATCCGCAAAATGCGGAAAGCACATTGCTGGTGTCCGTGTTTTGCGGATCCGTGGATCCATGGATCCGCAAAACACATACGGACGTCTGAATGAGTCTTACAGGGGGTAATTAGTGTCAGGGGGTGACAGGGGGTGACATGGGGTGATCGGGGTTAATCAGGGGTTAATCAGTAACGGGGTGTGGGGGGTGGGGTGGATGGGTGGGGGGTCTGTGTGGTGTTTTGGTGCACTT
Organism: Bufotes viridis; assembly: GCA_033119425.1. Taxonomy (NCBI): domain Eukaryota; kingdom Metazoa; phylum Chordata; class Amphibia; order Anura; family Bufonidae; genus Bufotes; species Bufotes viridis. The sequence continues at coordinate 76,528,219 of CM065589.1, read as the reverse complement.
ACAAAAGTTTCTTTGGTGGTCCCAAGCAAAGGGACCACCAAAGGAACGATCAGCAAGCATATCAGACGCTGTTAACAAAACAGCGTCTGATATGCCATTTTTTTGACTTCTACAGCCTGCCAGCGCACCATCAGCGCTGGCAGGCTGTAGCTTACCTTCTCCCCGACGTGATCCTGTGAACGCGCGCACGCGCGCGCGCGCGTTCACAGGAAATCTCGCCTCTCGCGAGATGACGCGCGGGCGCGTCAACGAGGAACAGACCGACCGCCCGCAGGACGCAATCCTGCGTGAGGCGGTCGGCAAGAAGTTAATAATGTTAATCATATGCCCCTCTGACCTTTTATAAGGCCAATTAGCCTTTAGGAGCAGGGAGGGTGTTGCCCCTGCTCCTAGATGCTCTGTGTTCCCACTTGTGGCCACGCCCCTCTTCTTGTGATTGACAGTGCCGGGCAGCGCAGCTCTCCTGCCTCCGTCACCGTCTGCCTTCCGAAATCCCGCGCCTGCGCCGTCCGCTTGTGTATTCGCCCTCCCTGCTCCTAGAGGCTAATTTGCATTTAATATAAAGACGTTTTTTAGCCTTATAAAAGGTCAGAGGGGCATATGATTAACATTATTAGGATGGTCTGACATTGGCACATGGCTAATGTCAGACAGTTTATGATGCCCAAATCTGGTGACAGAAACCCTTTAAGTGGAAAAAATTGGCTTCTACCTCACAGGTTTTTTTTTTTTTGCCTTCTTCTGGATCAACTTGCAGGATAGCTGGATGAACTGGATGAACATGTGTCTTTTTTCAGCCTTATAAACTATGTTACTATGTCTTAATAAAGCCCTAAACTGGCAGTGGATCCTCCAAAATAATGAAGAGGCGCCGGCCTCTCCAAAACTTCAGCTCATCCGGCGCAAGTTCTAATTGTAAGACAGCTTCCAAGCTGTCTTATATTTACACCTTTTTCGATGCCTGAAACAGGTGTAAAAAATGGTAAATAAGATGGGCCTGGTGGCCGTCCCCTTCCCCGCAATTTTAGACCTGGCCTGAGTGGGGCGAAGTCGCAGATAGCAGCGCAACGTATCAGCGCCTGAAATACACCTAGTATAGGCGTATTTCAACATGATAAACGACCCCCCATAGTTTCTTCGTATTCGCAACAATGGGTATAATTAAAAATTATTTGTTCTGCACTGTAAAAGCTTTAAAAAACAAAAATCGCAAAAAAGAATGACAGAATAGTTTTTTCCCATTAACCTTCCCCCCCCCCAAAAAAAAATGACAATAAAAGCAAATCAATGAGTTGTACCTCAAAATAGGGTGTATAGCTCCCATAAAAAAAACAAGCCCTCATAAGGATACGTTGATGAAGACATGGCTCTCAGTATGCAAAAGAAATGCAAAATAGCCTAGTCCTGAAGAGGTTAAAGGGGTTGTCTTAGTGTTTAATACTGATGACCTATCCTCAGACACTCAGCTCCAGTTAGATCCATATGAAAAAAATGGAGGAAGCATCTCAGGAAAAGAAAATAGTGCTTTTAATCCATAAGTGACAAGCAGCCCAAGTACATGCAATGTTTCGGCTACTCCTTAGCCTTCCTCAAGCATTTGGAGTAGCCGAAACGTTGCAGTACTTGGGCTGCTTGTTATTGGACTGTCACTTATGGATTGAAAGCACTATTTTCCTTTCCTTGGACGCTGCCTCCATTGTTTTCAAGTAGATCTTTAAAGGGAGCTGTTGGATACAGCTCTGACAGTGGCGTGCATCTGGACTAGGGATGAGCGAGCACTCCGTACAGTATTAGAATGTATTGAGATGAGTCGAGGTAGCGAGACTTCGGGTAATAACTTCAAAAATAAATTTCTACCTTTTCCCGAACTCGGTTTCGCCTCCAAGTGGTTTCATCCGAAGTCGATTCGCTCATCCCTAATCTGGACCTAAGAGCTGAAGCCTGTGGTGGGTGCTGTATTTGTTTTTTATTTTTCGTGAATTCAGCTCCAGTTAGAGGCAAAAACCTCATCAATCTGAATTGTGCTTGTGAATTGTGTTTGTCTTCTTCTTTTAGGCTGCACACATGCAGCACAGCGTTATAAGCCTCCGTTGCAGATTCAGTCTAAATGCTGTAAAAAACACTACATCATGTTTCACTATTTTGTCTGGTAAAATGCCAGTCTATATGACGGAAACCCACGTTTGTTAGGCACAAAGGCACAGTTCATGTTCTCCATGTAACGTATCAGGAGTTTCCATTATTTTAGTTGTTCTGCATCTACAAGTAAGGCCTCATACAGCTCTACCTTTGGTGACGTCACAGGATCACATGGGTCACATGGTCCACTCAAATGCTTCTATGATTGGACCATGTGACCCTGTGACGTCACCACAGGTCCTCAAGCATCCCAACCATCAAGAGAGAAGACGTTCTGGGGCTCTGCGCGTACAATGGGAGAAGGTAAGTTAACTCTTTATTATTTTTAACCCTCTATAGCCTGGGGAACATTCCATTTTGTAATTAGAATTCGATTATTTTCCCTTATAACTATGTTATAAAGGAAAATAATTACATATACAGAATACTCATCCCGAAACCAGACTTCAGTGATGAAGTCTGACTTCGGGTCTGGGTACCAAGCATGCGGATTTTTTCACGCGCGTGCTAAACGCACTACAAACGTTAGCACACGCGCAGAAAAATCGTGGCGATTCCCGCAACGCACCCGCCTCTTATCCGGGCGTCAAACATGACGCCCGTGTGCAAGAGGCCTAAGGCTGCATTCACACGGGCGAGTTTTGCATGCGGGTGCAATGCGTGATGTGAACGCATTGCACCCGCACTAAATCCTGACCCATTCATTTCAATGGGTCTGTGTACATGAGCGTTTTTTTTTTCACGCATCACTTGTGCGTTGTGTGAAAATCACAGCATGTTCTATATTCTGCATTTTTCATGCAGCTCTGGCCCCATAGAAGTGAATGGGGCTGGGTTAAAAACGCATTGCATCCGCAAGCAAGTGCGGGTGCGTTGCATTTTTCACTAATGGTTGCTAGGAGATGTTGTTTGTAAACCTTCAGTTTTTTATCACGCACGTGAAAAACGCATCAAAACGCATTGCACCGGCGCGGAAAAAACTGAACAACTGAACGCAATCGCAGGCAAAACTGAATGGCTTTTGAAATCGCACAGTTTTCACTGAACGCATCCGCAACGCATCCGGACCTAATCCGGACACGCTCGTGTGAACCCAGCCTAAGGGTGTATTCACATCACCGTTTAGCTTTCCGTTCTTCTGATCTGTCAGAAGAAGAGAGAGAGAGAGAAAAACAGGATCCTGTTGCATCAGTTGTCATCCGTTTGAGCCATTTCCGACTGAGATCCGTTTTTTTAGACGGGGAAAAAAGTCCTGCATGCAGAACTTTTGTTTCTGTCTAAAATAGGAACGCTCATTAGCGATTATCTGGTGGTGTAAAAAGTGCTGCAGATTACCCAATCAATGAGCGAAACGCTTGTTCATCAGGAAATCGCATCATTCATGCAGTCACCTAATTTACATCATTCATGAGGTCCCCGAAATAATCATTTTGCGACAGCATTAGGGAGCATGTACATGCTGTGGTCTCCTTCACTGAGGAGCAGGCAATTGTCGGGAAAGAAAGCTTCCTTCCTGACAAACCCCTTTTAAGTTGCCCCGTGTGAAGGGACCTTAAGTTGCAGAGATTCATGAATCTGACAAATACTACGTCTAAGGCCCCATTCACACGTCCGTGGTGTGTTGCGGATCCTCAACACACCATGCCGGCACTCCCCATGGAGATGCCTATTCTTGTCCGCAGGCTGTGGACAAAAATAGGACATGCTCTATCTTTTGCGGAGCTGCGGCCGGATGTTTCGGGGCCGAAACCCGGAAGTTCGGGGCCGTGGCTCCGCAAATGCGGAAGCGGAGAGCACATAGTGTGCTCTCCGCATCACGTCCAGCCCCATTCACAATGAATGGGTCCGCATCTATTCCGCAGAATTGCAGAATAGATGCGGACGTGTGAATGGGGCCTAAAATTGTGGAGCAATTTCAAAAAAATGTTCCTCAACGGAAAATTGTGAAGACTCTGAATATCCCACCATCTACAGTACATAACATCATCCAAATATTTAGAGAACGTGAGCAAGGGACAAGACTGACGGTCAGTAATAGTTACTCTAATTCTGTACTGGAAATCACTGCATGGGCTCAGGAAGACTTCCGTAAATCATACATTTCATAATATCTCCCTTTCAACATCTTATATTTTTTTTTATGTCTTCGCAATTTACAAATCATTGTATTCTGTTTTTATTTACATTTTACACCATCCCAACTTTTTTGGAAATGGAGTTGTATATTTTTTTAAGGGATTCTCTGGGAATTATTTAATATGCCCACCAGCAGCCTGTCCTAGAACATGATGAGCATCGGTGGCCTGCCTCACTACAGTGCTCTACAGTAGATGGTAGTGATGTGATCCTGCCTCCGATATGCCATCTTGGCTGAGCAGCCTGACAGTATTGACAGCCTCCAATATTTAGTATATGTAAATGCCAGAGCATATTGTATAGTGAGTCTCAGCCCCCTCACCCCCTAGACAGCTCTGCTGTGCAAAGCGCAGGACAAATAATTTGATATTGTAATATTTCAATGCGATGATACAAATTATGTTTATTACATGTTTATTTCATGTTCTATAATTTGGCAAATGGCCACAAGGATCTCACACTGCCTCACAAAAAAGGATGGGTCTGCAGGCGATCCGCAAAAAATGTGAATCGGATGTAACCCAATATACGGTCGTGTTCATGAGCCCTTAGACAAAGTGGTGACAGATCCTATATAAAATTATAAGCCCTGAAATCAACCTAATGATACCTGGACACAAACTGCATGAAAAATTGCCACAAAAACTACAGCCTTTTCAGAAAACCACCCTAATTTGTGACATTTGACAAATTAGAAATATTAGAAAGTTGCCATATCAAAGTGTTTGTCATTTATTTTCACTGTATTGACTTTACCTTATAGAGTCCATTTTGTTTCCCCGTATATATACCGTTCTCATCTGGAAATACCAAGTCAGGTATCTGTGTGTGGTCATTGTTGCATTCAGTGTTCACTTGACTGTCGGGATTATTTCCCTCTACCGTCTGTCCATCAACGACACACTTTTCCTGAGGATTTTCCATGGAATAAATTGCTGCCAGCACAATAGAGTTTAGATCGCTACTGCCATCTTCAGGCATTTCAAGAAATGACAGGTCGTCTATTATATCTGTTATATGTATCATACTGTCAGATTCACTTGATACGTTTAGCAGCTCATCAATGCTCTCAATCTCATCAGTAAAGCTTTTGGACTGTGCCTCTTCACTTGCAATGTCTGCTCCTCCATTGGTGCCCGTTTGACTCACATCATGGTCTTTTTTTTGCACATCTGCTCTTTCAATTTTATCAATTAATAACACTTCTTCTTTTGGACAGGAGATGCCCCTTGTTATTAAGGCAGACAGCACAGAAGATTTATCTGCAGAATTATCCTCCTGCACCAGACATAAAATCAGATTGAAAAACTTTATATTAGTGATCAGTGAAAGCCAGAGGAATCAGACCCCAATCAATCACAAGGGGCATCACACATTTCCTTCATAGTCTAAACACCAGTGGTATCAGCAGGGTTTCCTACTGGATGCCACAACAAAGGACTATAACTCTGTGGTTCACTAAAAAAAGAAGGCAGTTAAAGTGTTCTGGAAGTAATTAGGAGAGGATAGGTCATCAATTTCTGATCAATGGGGATCCAACTCTCGGCACCCCCACTGATCAACTGTTGCAGGAGGCTGCTGAGCTCCAGCTTTTTCCTAGGCCAGTGAGGTCATGTTCATTAGTCACATGGTCTATGTGAAGGTCAGTCCCATTCAAGTGAATGGGCCTAGACTGCAATTCCAAGCATAGCCACTATACAATGCACAGCGCTATGCTTTGTAGGTGGTAATGAAGTAGAAACGCTCACTGGAAGTTAGGTCATCAATAGTGTACTCCCATAAACCCTTTTAAAGAGCTTGAAACTTTCATCTACATTCATCTTAATGTTGGAAAAATCAGCCAGGTAGCCAATATGACTAGAGATTTTCTGCTGGTGACTACTATTTTTTTTAGTTTTCTACTGATGTCTGTGTGAACCCACTGTGCCACGTGACCAGCCTCCTCTAAGGTCGTTTTCTAAGTGAACCCCCCATTCTTCACAGTACCCCTGATGGTGGGGATAGATTTTTCCAAGGGGGACAACAGGTCGCTACCTCTTGGGGGGATCAGCACATTAAGCAGCTGGTCCAGACGGACTAGGGGGTGACCAAAGCAAGGTACGAGAGGTACACATGTAGTCAACAGGCCGAGTCGTAACCAGGAGAGACAGTGCAGGCAGGACCAAGGATGAGGCAAAGGCGTAGTCGTACAAGCAATGGGTCAGGCAATCCGAGTCAGCAACAGGAGAGTTAAGACATAGCAGGCAAGGTTTAGACAGGCAACAGAATCCAGAAGACATGCACGGGTCAGGAACACAGGATCTCAAGCACAGATAAGTTCTACCTTTGCAGGCACCTGGGGCCTAGACCACTTAAATAGGTGCAGGATGGCTGCAATTGGTCACTCACGTCAGATGTGCTAAACCTTTAAAGAACAGGAAGTGATGCGTGTCGGCCCTTAACAAGGTGCTACAGGGAACAGACTGGAAGGCGTGCAGTGTGCAGGACTGGAAGGAAACTATGGAGCGGATTCCAGGAAGGACGATGCGTGCATGGACAGAGCCCAGGATAGTGGCAGTGAATGGGAAGACACCTACAATAGATTACTGCAGCTACCTGGCCAGTAATGCAGCCAGACGCGGACAATGACAGAAACAGTCAGGAAGCACAGTGCTCACCTGACAGAGCCCAGGACCGCTGCGGTGAGTAGAACATCGGTCGTCAGCAACCCCCAGGCGCTGGCAATAGGCCGCTACAGATAGCTAATCCATTGTCAATTTACTCTGCTGTGACGGGAATGTGTTACCTGAAAGGTAATCCTAATGAAAATAGCTTGTGTAGAATTGAGATCACATTAAAACAGGGGGGGGGGGGAGGTGATTGTTGAACCCCTACTGTTCTGATATTTGACCTACAGCATCCTGAGGTATTTAAAGTGGTTGTACAGCCAGTACATATTGATATATTGATGACCTATCCTCAGAATAGCAAATCAGTCAGGTTTGAAAAAACTCTTAGAAGTCTATGTTAAAAAAAAATTGTACTACTTATCTACTGGCCTCCAGAGATGTGACCTCAGTAGTACTGACACATCATCGCCACAGCCAGTGATTAGCTGCAGAAATCACAAGATTCTGGCAACAAGTCATCTCTGGAGGCCAGTCTATGAAGCCTGGCGTGGGACACAGGAAGTATTGGACAATGATTGGCAAGTTGTTACTTCTTTTATTATTCCACAGCATTCTAAGAATTTGCTTCTTTATTTTATTATATTAGTGGATAGATAACCTCTTTAAAGGGAAACTGTCATCAACTTTATGCTGATCTCACTGAGGGCAGCATAAAATAGTGACAGAAATGCTGATTTCCGCGGTGTGTCACTCATGAGCTAAAAGTAAGTGGTTGCTGAGAACCAGCATCATAATCATTGGAGCACAGGCCTTGAAAAGAGTCAAATCTACCTGAGAAGAGTCATGGTTATTTATAATCTCCTGCTCTCCCGCCCATCTGCTGATGGTTGGCAGTTCTCTCCTAGAGAGACAGGGAGAAAACTAGGTAGAAGCCTGTCAGTCATCAGCTGGTCTCTTCTCAGGTGGCCGGGACTCTTTTCCAGGCCCAGTCTGCAATGATTGTGATGTTGGTTCTCAGCAACCACTTACTTTTAACTTATAAATGACAGATCGCTGAAATCAACTCACCTGTCTCTACTTTATTCTGCCGCTAGTATGGGCAGCATAAAGGTGATGACAGGTTCCCTTTAAACTATATTTAATAAACTAACTGACTAGATAAAATAACTATAGTAATACCAAACTTGTAAAGGAATTGTGTATTTTGGCCTCTCTTTTACTGTAAATAAAGACCATGATACTGACCTGAAGTTCAGAAGAATCAAAAAACTGCTGCGCGTCTTCACATAAACCTGCAAAAATAGTAAATCCATGCTTCTGTGAGAAGATGCACATGTTAGCAACATCAAAGTGAGAAAGGGGATAAGGTCTAAGTAAGAGCTCATGCACACGAACGTATTTCCTTTTCGTGTCCGTTACGTTTTTCTTTTGTGGACCATATGCGGAACCATTCATTTCAATGGGTCCGCAAATATAACAGAAGTTACTCTGTGTGCATTCCGTTTCTGTATGTCTTTATGTCCGTTCTGCAAATAAATTGAACATGTCCTATTATTGTCCACATTACAGACAAAGATAGTGCTGTTCTATTAGGGGCCAGCTGTTCCATTCCGCAAAATACGGAATGTACATGGATGTCATCCGTATTTTTTGCGGATCTGTTTTGCGGACCACAAAATACATACGGTCGTGTGCATGAGGACTAAAGATGCATAGATAATGTTAGTAAATGAATATTCCCTTATATCCCTTACTATACAATCTGTGGGGAATTCTTTGCCCTGTGGGCTGATAGGACTTAATTGACACCTGAACACTATATATAAGATGTCCCTTGTGGTTGTTTCTGTCCGATCAGGCTGTCTAACATTCCCTTTTTTTTTCAGGTCTTTTCTGGACTCTAGATTACAGGGATAACTCAGTATTATTTACCTGCTATAATCTTCACTATTATTACGTGCTATAATCTTCACTATTATTACGTTTATTTTGCAGGTTTCTGAAGTCGCAGTGTAAAGTGTCGCACCAGATCAGTAAGTATACAGAATAGAGTCTGCTCTCAGTCAACAGATCCACCTGCTCCGCATGTAATAATAATTTAGTAAAAAGACTGGGCCCTCTCTTATATCTGGGATTTATGAACTTATACAATTTATTAAGGTAACCTAAAATTAATATACAATTAAGAATATATAAAAAATATAAAAATATATATCGCACAGCACCTAAAAACCAACAATGAACAAAATCTGAAGTCACAGCAATCACAAATAGCAACAATATAGCAGCCAATGTTCAATGGTATCAGCACATCATTATGCAGGGCAGCATATAGTCTTCACTTATAGCAGCACTTGTCAGGGCAATGAATGGTCCCTTATATGGTTGATCCTGGATCCCTTTCGATACTGATAATTCCTTCCAATATAAATAATTGGGCTGGGACAAAGATCAGTTCAATCTCATGTGTAACATCTTCACTTGACAGGGCAATGAATGGTCCCTTATATGGTTGATCCTGGATCCCTTTCGATACTGATAATTCCTTCCAATATAAATAATTGGGCTGGGACAAAGATCAGTTCAATCTCATGTGTAACATCTTCACTTGACAGGGCAATGAATGGTCCCTTATATGGTTGATCCTGGATCCCTTTCGATACTGATAATTCCTTCCAATATAAATAATTGGGCTGGGACAAATGATCAGTTCCATTTCATGTGTAACATCCTATAAAAGTCATATTCTATGAACCAGATCGCAATATAATTCACTCCGGTAGGGGTCTGATTAACAAATGTCCCCAAATCAAATTGTATTATTATCGGCAGCAGTATGAAGCGGCGTCCCGCTCTTCTGAAACCAGCGGCGCCCCGCTGTAAGACATATTTGTATAATCGCCGGCAGTGTACAATGTTCTCCCTATTTGTGGCAGAAGGCTACAGTCTTACCCGTACGGACAGATAGTGTGGTACCTCCGCTTGTCCCCAGAATCAATGCCGTCTGAACATACACCACGCCGGCGTCTCCACGTGGTGTGGATCTTTCAGGAGAGCCGTTCTTCGCGCGGCAGACGAGATATTTTGTATGGGGTCACTGCGGTCTACATCCGAATCGTCCTTGGATTAGATGTCCTTGGTTAACAGTAGCCAATATTTACTTGATATTATTGGGGAATACCAAACGCATTTTGGGGTATTATATGACCCCTTCCTCAGTGGTTAACTCCCCCAAATTAATGTCCCACCTTTATAGGGGTTACGATCTTCAAGAAATCCTGGCATGGATAATTAATGGATTGGCTATGTCTTTATATGATCCAACCATAAATAGATCAATGTGTTAGGTGGCTGCCTCTTTCTATGCGAGTATTTCAACAATACATATGCAATCAATATATTAAGCAACATCCTGTAATAAAATCCAAACATCTGTTTAACTGCCACAGCTGGATAATTAAGGTGCACAAAAAAAACGCACAAAACCACTATCTGCGATTTTGATGCGGTTCAGATGCGTTTTCAACCATATTCATAAAAATCAATAAAAAAGTCAAAACAAACAGTGAGAGGTGGCTAAAGGAACGTTTCAGGTTTCTGAAGTCACCAGCTACTTCTGCTAAAAAGTAAGTAGCTTCAGTGTTTATTTCGTCTTAGGCCTCTTGCAGATAAACGTTGTGTGCTCGTGGCCGCATCACGGATGTGGACCCATTCACTTGAATCGGGTCCGCAATCACGGTAGCGGAACGGAGGCATGGATCGGAACCCCACGGATGCACTACGTGTTTCTGTCCTCCGCACCACAAAAAAATAGAAATAGAAATCTTTTTTTTGCGGTGAGGACAGGTCATGAATCAATTCAAGTTGAATGGGTCTCGATCTGTCCCGGCTGCTGCACGGACGTTGCCCGTCGCATTGGGGACCGCAAATTGCGGTCCCCAATGCACAACGTTTGTGTGCAAGAGGCCTTAACCCCTTGGATACTGGAGGTTTTTTCGTTTTTGCATTTATATATTTTTTTCCATATCTTCTTTGAGCCGTAACTTTTTATATTTTTCCGTTCACATAGCTATATGAGGGCTTATTTTTTCTGGGACGAGTTGCACTTTCTAATGCCACCATTTAATATGGCATGCAATGTAGTGGGAAGCGGGAAAAAAATTCCAGATGGGTAGAATAGGAAAAAAGCAATACCTCCACCGTTTTACGGGTTTTGTCCCTACGGCGTTCCCTTTTGCGGCAAAACTTACCCGGTCCCTTCATTCTCTGGGTCAGTACGATTACAATGATACCAGATATTTATACGTTTTTTATGTCTAAATAGTGTAAAAATAAATTAAAACTTTGAAAAAAAAATTTTTTTTACATCACCATGTCCTGACCCTCATAACTTTTTTATAGCTATATCTACTGAGTTGTGTGGGGGCTAATTTTTTTTTTCCGGAACAATCTGTAGTTTTTATTGATATAATTTTGGAGTGTGTGTGACTTTTTTATCACATTTTATTACATTTTTTTGAGTAAGAGAAGCGATGAAAAAATGGCAAATCGGCCATTTTGACACTTTTTTTCCGTTACGTCATTCACCGTATTTGAATAATATTTTATATTTTAATAGTATGGGTGTTTTCGGACACGGTGATGCCCATGATGTTTATATATTTTATTTTTTTATTCTAGGAGTGATATAAATTTTTATATTTGTTTAACATTTTTAATAATTTGTTTACTTTTTTATGGTTTTGTAGCTTGTATTAGGCTACAAGACTGTATTTTTTTTATTCTATACCATTATGTTTCTTATAGATCCATATTGGTACTAGAATTGCTTAGTTCTTATGTTGGCATAACACCTCCTGGCCAAAATAAGAATTGCAGACTCAATACCCTGGGTTTCTTCAGAGAGACCCAGCATAACATAGTATATAAGGGCTAAAAAAGAAATGTGTGCATCCAGGTCGGCCTGTTACCCTGCAAGTTGATCCAGAGGAAGGATTGAATTAAGTTGCTGGCATCCTCAATGGCTGCAGAGGATGCCGGTAAGAAGCCCGGAAGCGCGAGCTTCAAAGCATATAAAGGCTTTTCTGACTGCGATCGACAATATTGCTGGTCGCAGTCATTAGCCGCGGCTCTCTGCTGTTTGAAACAGCAGAGACCCATTGGCCATGGCGCCCATGCACGCAAGCGGGCACCATGTGTACCCATCGCCGTACATGACTGAATGGGGGTCATTCATCATGCACGTCTGTTTTTTAGAGTGTGATTAGATGGGAGTAGTGGATTAGCCTGTCATTATTTTGCATAGTATTTTTAGAGTCGCACAGCAGGTGATAAATTAGGCAATGCGTCTTTGTATTTGTCAGGGCGCAGGTGGATCATGTGCAATTTAGACTGCTGTCTGGTTTGCTCACGGATTAGGTTCAAAAGTTCCACAAAAAAGATTTTAAAAAATCGCAGCTATATACAAGTTTATGTTTGTGGAGAGGTGCACATCTACCCGCCAATTCGTCTATTTTAATAAAATTCTCGCTCGGTCCAAGGCGCACCTACATAAATTGGGGGGGAAAAATGTACAAAACAAAAACACCACCAGAATTAAATGATGAAAATTGTCAAAAATTATCAAATGAGGAGAAAATGCCTCCAAAACCGGCACACCTTAGTAAGGCCTTATGCACACGGCCGTTGTGCGGGTGTTCTGTGCTTTGGGGACCACAATTTGCGGTCCCCAATGCACGGGCAACATCTATGCAGCGGCTGGGACGGATCGAGACCCATTCAACTTCAACATGTTCTAATTTTTTTGCGGTGCGGAGGCATGGACAGAAACACCACAGGAAGAACTCCGTAGTGCTTCCGATCCATGCTTCCGTTCTGCACCGCATCTCCCGGTTTCACACTGACGTTAAGCTTTTCACTATAATGGGGACAGGCCGGAGATCTGGCTGCAGCACGTGAAAAACGCATCAAAACGCTTTGCACCAGCGCGATTGCGTTCAGTTGTTCAGTTTTTTCTGCGCTGGTGCAATACGTTTTGATGCGTTTGTCACGCGCGTGATGAAAAACTGAAGGTTTACAAACAACATCTCCTAGCAACCATCAGTAAAAAAAAGCATCGCACTTGTTTGCAGATGCAATGCGTTTTTCATGCAGCCCCATTCACTTCTATGTGAGCAGAGCTGCGTGAAAAACGCAGAATATAGAGCATGCTGCGATTTTCACGCAACGCAGAACTGATGCGTGAATAACAACGCTCATGTACACAGACCCATTGAAATGAATGGGTCAGGATTCAGTGCGGTTGCAATGCGTTCACGTCACGCATTGCACCCGCTCGGAAAACACGCCCGTGTGAAAAGTGCCCAAGGGTTTTTCAAGACTTAACTACTAATGACGGACCTGCATCAATCAGATACTGATGACCTAAGTCTCAGAAAACTCTGTTAATTTAATCTCTGGATTTAGAACTAGCCTCACAATGAACAAAGGTTGTCAGGGATTTCCTGCATGTTGTCAGAAATTGTAGAAAATTGAAGATTATCCTAATCCTCTACCAACAAGATCTATTACAAGGTGATCTTTCTAACATGGTGTAAAACACAGGGATAATATGTAATCCTTCATCAGTGATTTCAGTGTTGGAGTTCTTGCAACATGAGTTTGACAAGGGTCTAATTCAATCTTGAAGGTCCAGATTACAGCTCCATCTGCCCATTTTGGCATAACAAATGCTCAAATTCATCTGGTGAAGAGGTTTTATAGGAAAATCTCTAGACTCAGGCCCACAGTTCTCCAACCTAAGATTTTTGGTTGGTCCTAAAAAGGTTGTGTGACAAAAAATATAATCCAAGCAGCACTCCAGTGAATGGTCCTTTATTGTACCAGATACAACTGCAGTACACCAGACCTGGGGGTATCTGCAATTGTTTAATTTATATATTTAAATCATTTTATTTTCATGTGTTTATGCCTTTATTCCAGCTAGACGGGGAACGTTTGGCAGGAAGAGGGCCAACCACCATTTTATTCATCCCTGGGCTGGTACTGCTTTCTGCCAGGAGAGGGCGTTCCGGTTCAGACAGCAAGGAGTGAGGAAGCACATGCAGAGTGCCTACTTCTAGGAACCCTATCTAGTTCTTCTGTGAGACCAACATTCCAGAACCAGCTAGTTTTTTCCCCGCTTTCCACTACATTGTATGCCTGATTAAATGGCATTAAAAAGTACAACTTGTCCCGCAAAAAACAAGCCCTCATAAAGCTGTGTGAACATAAAAATAAAAAAGTTATGGCTCTGTGAAACCTCCAGTATCCAAGGGATTAATAAACTACTTCATTGGCCCATTCAGGGCCCATTCACACGACCGTATATTTCTGTCCGGATCCGTTCCGCAATTTTGTGGATCGGATGCGGACCATTTATTTCAATGGGGCTGCAAAAGATGAGGACAGCACAGGGTGTTCTGTCCGCCTCTGTATGTCCATTCTGTGGCCCCACAAAAAAGATAGAACAAGTGAGGAAGCTCCGACTCTTCAAGAATGGCTGATACATGTTAGTCAAATAAACAGATTTGAAAAAATTAAATGGACAGTTCAAGTCAAATATAACACGTATCTCAAGATTTGGACCAAGTGGAATGAATATGCATCTACAGATACGATTGCTAAATATTTAGAGCAACCGGAAACCCTCGTGATTCACTTTGATATGGCAAGGATAACATGTGACAATGTTAGTTTTACCCCCAGTTTTTCCCTTTGTATCTGTCCGTACCTTACCCACTTCCCACCCACCCTCCCCTTCCCATCCTTTCCCTCCCCTTCCCATCCTTTCCCTCTCCACACCCCAGTCCACCATCAACTTGATTCTGAAATAAACTCCATGGCCACTCGCTGGTCGAAGATTACACAAGATTATTGTTTATTGCTTTATTGCTTAGCTTGCATAATACAATTTAATCGCTGTCTCATATACGTTATACAATATTTTAGCTGATTAAACAAAAATATCATTTTGATAGATAATATAATGTTTTAATTCATGTTAAAAGGAGTTTCCTCATATAGTGCATTTTCCTTTTATAATCTATATAACACTATTTGATAAATGTCAAGTTTTTTTTTTTTTAAGACTATCTTATGATTGAATGGTCAACAGAACCATTGATTGCACTGTTTGTAACAGTTATTTACTTTGCCTTAAAAAACTTAATAAAACTCGAATTCACAAGAACATGTCCTATTCTTGCCCATATTTGCGAAGGACATTCTGTTCTGCAAAATGCGGAAGGCTCACGGCCAGTATCTGTATTTTGCGGATCCGCAATTTGCAGACTCAAAAACAGATACGGTGAATGAATAAGCCCTAATATATATTCCGCAATAACATGGTGGCCTTGATGCTCCAGCTAAATTGTATGGATAGTTCCTAGACCATGACATTCCAAGGAAAAGCTGAGGTAATATACAAATATAAGAGAAAAAAATGAGTATAACAATAGTTATTAACCACCTATGGTGATTAACATCACACCCCATAGTGGATATCAGACAGGCGCAGTATGTATCGCAGGACGCCATGGCACCAAAAGGAGACTGCATTTAAGGGGCCACTTTCTAGCTACTTACACAAATGTGTATTTAAAATGACTATATGGCAGTTACAAATATAGCCTTTGTTGACATTCGGTGGCGTTTGCCATATTTCATAAACAATGCCCCACTTTTTAGGGAAATCTTCTGTGCTGTCCGCATAGAGATCGTGTCCATAAGATGGCCACTGATGGATGGTCATGTGACCAGGAAGATCAACTCCATGTGATGTCTCGTGCATTCAAACAAACTGTACCTGCACTACACTCCCAACTAGAGATGAGCGAATTTCATATTTTGAAATTCGTTCACGGTTCGTTTGGTGGTAAAAGAAGAATTGCATTATAGATTCCGTTACCACGGACCATAACGCAATTCTATGACGGAATGCCTTTAGATGCATTCCGTTATTCATTCCGTCATAATAGAAGTCTATGGGCTGCAAAACGGATCCGTCCCGTTTCTGTTTTGCAGGAGAGCCAGGAAACGGAATACAGAAATATTGTAATGCACTGTAAAGGGTATTAGACCCCCCAGAGTGGGACAAAAAATAAAGTGTAAAAAAAGTAAAAAAATATTAAGTTTTACAAAAAATTTAAAGTTGAACTAAAGGACTTATGACATACCGGTACGGCATGATTCCCAAGTCCTTAAGGACCCATGACGTACCAGTACGTCTTGAGTATTCCCGATCACTGCTGCTCAGCCGGCAGTGATCGGAACAAGGTACCTGCTGAAATCATTCAGCAGGTACCTTGTTACAATGCCCAGGGGGGTCCTGTGACCCCCCGTATCGGCAATCGCTGCAAACCGCAGGTCAATTCAGACCTCCGGTTTGCAGCGCTTTCTGCAATCTCTGATCACCGCGGTCTTTGACCGCAGGGATCAGAGACTAAATGTTTCCAAAGTGTTAGATTTTAACCCCCCCTGCAGCCCCCAATCATATTGTGGCTGCGGGGGTGCAGGGGGGGTGGTTGCGGGCGGCGCGGGAGGCCTCCTCTGTAATGTTTCCCTGGTGGCTAGTGGTTTTAGCAGAGTGTCAGCACATTACTGACACTCTGTTTACAACTGCTGACATCTGTGCTGCAGATGTCAGCAGTTTTAACTCCTTCCATGCCGCGGTTCGCTGTATGGAAGGGGTTAACAGGGTGGGAACTCCCTCCCTCCCCATCACCAGCTGCTGTGTTCTGGTGATGGTTACTATTGCAGCAGGACGCTTTCAGAGGCGTCCTGCTCTCCATGGTACTGAAAGTCTAATTAGACATCTGCTAAAGGCAGAAGTCTGTTTAGACTATGTAAAGTAAAAAAAATACAGTACAGTATATAGTGTACTATACTGTATTATATACACCAGATCCACTGGATCTACAAGAACCAAGTGGGTCTGGGTAAAAAAAAAGTAAAAAAGTGAAACAAAAGTAAAAATAAAAAAAACATATCACTAAATAAAAATAAAAAAAATAAAATACACTACACATATCCCTCATGTTATGTCTCGGAATGTCTCACCGGCAACACTGCACTTTGCCACTGTTCACAAGGGCGATGTCTCTGCGTTTTCTGTGCAAGGTATAGAAGTGGTTTCGGCACCGATTAGAGGAGGGGATTGAAAACAGAAGCTTCTCAGCAGAGAAACATATTGGATTTTTGTGTTGGAAACATGCATACCGAGAGGTCTGAATAGAAAACAAGATTTAATATTGCAGTATTTGTAGATTTTGTGAAGATGTTTTTCTCGAGTATGTGGATCTAAGTTGCCGTGCCCACCCCTCCCCCACCCCCCTATATGTGCCCTGCTGAGAGTATCACCTAACTCAGGAACACCTGAGTTGGGGTGTGGTTTCCAGTGAAGCAAAGGGGGAGGAGCATACCCCATGTTGTATAAAAGTTTTGTTTTTAGTGCACAATGTATTGTCTTGATGAAGGGCTCAATACTATAGCCCAAAACGCATCACAGTCACATTTTGTCTCTCCATGTGATGTATGTCGGATCTTAAAGGTTGCAAGCCTAATAAAGAACTATCCATTTTTTAGGCAAAAAGCTGTTATTGACCTTTCGTTTGTGGATTGCACGGCTAGGTTCAAGCCCTATCTTCCGTGCTTCAGAAAGGTGACCAGAGGTGAGAGCTGCACTTTCTTCTTCTATGACTACACATATTAGGCATCGCCGCGTCCGTAAAAACTTGCTCTATAAAAAGATCACATGACCTAACCTCTCAAGTAAATACCGTAAAAAACAAACAAAAAAAAATGGTGTAAAAAAAGCCATTTGTTGTCACCTTACATCACAAAAAGTGCAATACTAAGCGATCAAAAAGGCGTATGCCTCTCAAAATAGTAGCAGTCAAACCGCTATCCCATCCTGCAAGAAATGAGACCCAGGACTTACCATCCCTGATGAAGAAGCCCGCAAAGCTTTGAAAAGCGTAGGGAGAATTGTGGACCTTGGAGGCTACCGTACTACCAGTGGTGACGTCACCCACAGGAATCTCCAGGACAACGCTCTAACACTACTTCACGTTCCCTCGCACAGCGCGTGCTGCCGGCCGGAGCAGCGTTTGTGCTGGTAGGTGAGCAGAAGAAAACCTGAAAGCGCAACACCCGAAGATTGGCGAAATTTTTGCACAACGGCGATCGGACGCTCAAGGAAGGACTGACAAGAGAAAAGGTAACGATAAACGGAGTCAGAGGGAATTACATTACTGACTTTAACTCCTTATCTTACCACTGAATACCTGTACTATTACTGACTTTAACTCCTTATCTTACCGCCGAATACCTGTACTATTAATAACACTCTACTACAATTCTACTAATTAACCAACCGCTAGATAAGATTTTAAAACCCCTGTTTCGCACAACTCTAGATATATCAGCACAAACCACCAGCGCTCTTTATCATTATCGCTACTCGCGATTCTTTCCTATAAACTAAATCACACGAGGGCAGCAACAGAGCCCGTTCTCGATAAAGAAGCAGCGGAGTCTACCTATAATAGGTGGACTGTTTTGTACTGATTATACGGCAGCACAGGCAGACCACAAAAATCTTTTTACATGATTTTTTTGGTTTCAAAAATAATATTATTGTGTAAAACTTAAATAAATAAATAAAAAGTATACAGAAACAGAAAAAAAATAATATAAATACCGTGTCAAAAGTCATTATTGTCACCTTACATCACAAAAAGTGTAATAGCAAGCGATCAAAATGTCATATGCACCCCAAGATAGTGCCAATCAAATCGTCATCTCATCCCACAAAAAATGAGCCCCTACATAAAACAGTCGCTCAAAAAATAAAAATTAAAAATAAGGCTTTCAGAATGTGGAGACACTAAAAATTAAAAAATTTTAAAAATGCTTTGTTATGAAAAACAAACAAAAAAAACAAAAATTAGTCATATTTGGTTTTGACGCATCCATAACAACCTGCTCTATAGAAATAGCACACAATCTAACCTGTCAGATCAACGATGTAAATAACAAAAAATAAAAACGGTCCCAAAACAGCTATTTTTTTGCAAATTTTCCATTTTAATCCATTATTCCAGTAACAAAGCAAGGGTTAACAGCTAAACAAAACTCAATATTTATTGCCCTGATTCTGTAGTTTGCAGAAACACCCCATATGTGGTCGTAAACTGCTGTATGGCCAAACGGCAGGGCGTAGAAGGAAGGGAACGCCATATGGTTTTTGGAAGGCAGATTTTGCTGGACTGGTTTTTACACTATGTCCCATTTGAAGCCCCCCTGATGCACCCCTACAGTAGAAACTCCAAAAAAGTGACCCCATTTTGGAAACTACGGGATGAGGTGGCAGTTTTGTTTGTACTATTTTAGGGTAAATATGATTTTTGGTTGCTATATATTACACTTTTTTGAGGCAAGGTAACAAAAAATAGAAATTCTGAAATTTCATCTCCATTTGCCATTAACTCTTGTGGAAAACTTAAAGGGTTAATTACGTTTGTAAAATCAGTTTTGAATACCTTTAGGGGTGTAGTTTCTAGAATGGGGTAATTTTTGGGTGGTTTCTATTATGTAAGCCTCACAAAGTGACTTCAGACCTGAACTGGTCCCTAAAAAGTGGGTTTTTGAAAATTTCTGAAAAATTTCAAGATTTGCTTCTAAACTTTTAAGCCTTGTAACATCCCCAAAAATGGCATTTTAAATGATCGATACATTAAGTAGACATATGGGGAATGTACATCAATAACTTTTTTGGGCGGTATTACTATGTATTATAAAAGTAGAGAAATTGAAACTTGGAAAATTGCCAATTTTTCAAAATTTTTAGCAAATTTGGTATTTTTTTAGACATAAAAATGAAATTTTTCGACTCCATTTTACCACTGTCATGAAGTACAATATGTATATATTATAAATATGTATAATATATATAAAAAACAATTTTAGAATGGCCTGGATAAGAAAAAGCGTTTTAAAGTTATCACCACATAAAGTGACACTGGTCAGATTTGGAAAAAATGGCTGGGTCCTTAAGGTGAAATAAGGCTGAGTCCTTAAGGGGTTAAAGTAAAAAAAAATAAAAAAGTAAAAAATAGGTAAAAAAAGAAAAGTAGACATATTAGGTATCGCCGCGTCCATATTGACCAGCTATATAAAAATAGCACATGATCCACCCCATCAAGTGAACGCCGTAAAAAAAAAAAAAAAAACAGTGCCAAAAAAGCCTTTTTCTGGACACCTTGCCTCACAAAAAGTGTAATACTAAGCGTTAAAAAATGGCAACACAAAAACAAGATTTTATTCTGTTCAAAAAGGCTTTCACTGTGTAAAACGTAAAAAAAAATTTAATAGACACATTGGGTATCGCCACGTCCGTAACAACCTGCTCTATAAAAATATCACATATTATGGCCCCTCAAGTGAAACAGCCATTTTTTGTTACCTTGTCTCACAAAAAGTGTAATACCAAGTGATTAAAAAGTCTTATGAACCCCAAAATGTTACCAATCAAACCGTCATCTCATCCCGCAAAAAAAAGAGTCCCCACAATCACTCATAAAATGAAAACCAATAGCACCCGCAAACCAATCCATCAAAATCTGCGCTGCAAAAGTCTTATGGCGCTCCTTCTGTTCTGAATCCTGCCATGTGCCCCTACAACAGTTTTTCCACTACATATGGAGTGTTGACGTATTCAGGAGAAAATGGGCAACAAATCATGGGGTCCTTTATCTCCTGTTACTCCTTGTGAAAATAAAAAATTTGGGGCTAAAGCAACATTTTATTGCAAGAAATGAAACTTTTCATTTTCACAGTCAAGTGTTTCCAAATTCTGTAAAACACTTAGGGGGTCAAAGTACTTAGTACCCTCAACTACACCCCCAATATATTCTTTAAGGGGTGTATTTTCCAAAATGGGGTCACTTTTTGAGGGTTTCCACTGTAGGGGTACATCAGGGTTTCTTCAAATACAAAATGGTGCCTAAAAACCATTGTAGCAAAATCTGCCTCCAAAATCCATATGGCACTGCTTTCCTTCTGACCAATGACACATGCCCATAGAGCAGTTTAACGCCACATATGGGGTATTTCTGTAAACTGCAGAATCAGAGTAATATATATTGAGGTTTATTTTTCTGTTAATCAATTTTTTCTTACAACACAGCAGGGGTTAACATAAAAAATCTACCAAAAAAGTGAAATTTTGAAATTTCACCTCAATTTTACCTTAATTCTTGTGGAACACCTCAAGGCCTAACAAAGTTGTTAACATCAGTTTGAATAATTTGAGGGGTGTAGTTTCTAAAATGGGGTCATTTATGGGTGGTTTCCATTACATAAGCCCCTCAAAATCACTTTATAACTGAATTGGTACTTAAAAAAATGGTTTTGGAAATTTGGGTGAAAATTTGAAAAATTGCTTCTAAAATTCGAAGCCTTCTAACATCCCAAAAAAATAAAATGACATTTACAAAATTATGCCAACATGAAGCAGACATATGGGGAATGTTGACTTAAAGAGGACCTTTTACCAGGGTAAAAAATGTGTACCAAGTATGCTGACATATAGAGCGGCGCCAGGGATCTCCCTGCACTTACTATTATTCCTGGGCGCCGCTCTGTTCGCCCGGTATAGGCTCCGGTATCTTCTGGGACTTGGTTCTACTAGGAGGAGCCTAGTACCACTTGGTTATAGTAGGCGTATCCCAGGCTGTAGCGCTGGCCAATCGCAGTGCACAGCTCACAGTCTGGGAGTTTTTTTTTTTTTCCCAGGCTGTGAGCTGAGCGATGCGATTGGCCAGTGCTACAGCCTGGGATACGCCTACTATAACCAAGTGGTACTAGGCTCCTCCTAGTAGAACCAAGTCCCAGAAGATACCGGAGCCTATACTGGGCGAACGGAGCGGCGCCCAGGGATAATAGTAAGTGCAGGGAGATCCCTGGGCGCCGCTCTACATGTCAGCACACTTAGTACACATTTTTTACCCTGGTGAAAGGTCCTCTTTAAGACAGTAATACCTCATAAAATAGTTATCAAAGTAGAGAAATCCAAATTTAGAAAATTGTGAATTATTCCAAATTTTTGATAAATTTTGGATTATTTTATAAATAAAGGTCAAATATATCAACTCAAATTGACCACTATCATGAAGTACAATGTGTCACAAGAAAACAATCTCAGAATGGCTTAGATAAGTAAAAGCGTTCCAAGGGTATTACCATGTAAAGTGAGGCATGTCAGATTTGCAAAAATCGGCCTGGGATTTAAGATGAAAAGTGGCTTGGTTGTGAAAGGGTTAAAGGGGTTCTCCGGGAATTAAGAAAATAAAAATACTTAAATAATACTTTTTTATATTGTGGTAAGGTGCAGGGTGCCGTCGTGGATGGCAGGTATGTGTCACCGAGGTTCATAGCCTCGGTTAGGTGAGAGCCGTTTTTGTTGATGTCAGCAGCAGCTAGTGCTACTGACATAGTTTTAAATAGCATGGCTGCAAAGCCGATCCGGGCCGGCTCTTACCGGGAGCAGCTAAAGTGTAGGGTGGGTGGCTGCTCCCCACGACCCAGTCCTGGTTTTGGGCTGGGTTTAAAAACTCAGCCAGGACCAGCAGCTGGGGCTGTGATTGTCCTGGAGCTGTTAACAGTCCTGTGGAGTTCTATGACCTGGAGGAAAGAGCTCAGCAAGGTGGTGTTTTTCCCTGCAACTTGAAGGTGGAATCTCCTGCGGCTGGGCCGACTGCTAGGTGTGAACCCTCACCTAAACCTCCCAGGTGACTGAACCCTGTGTTGGCCTGTTTTGTTTGGCCACATTATTTCTGTTATGTGTGAATTATCACCAAGAGACTGTTTTTCATTTATGTTGTGCAAGTGTGAATAAAACACTGTTTATTGCACATTCTGGACTCCTTGTTTTGCCTCAGTACTGCACCCGCACCGCTATCTACCAGAGCGACTCCCCACATTTGGTGTCGGATGCGGGCATGCGCAGTGAGGCTGGCGTGAACGCCGAAGTTTGTTTTTGCTGGGCACGACTGGATGTCCTATATTCGGCCGGCAAAGTTGCAGCCTGTGTTCCCTGACAAAATGGAGGCGGCTGTGAAAGCCCTCATAGAGGCTAACGTGCAGCAGCGGGAGACCAACCAGCTACTGCTACAGCATGTGATGGCGTTACAAGCGGCAGGAGCGTCCCACCACGTCCACGATGCCCGGAAAGCTGTCCGTGCAGCGATCCCTAAGATGACCCCTCGGATGATGTTGAGACCTATCTGGCGGTGTTCGAGAAGGTGGCCGTGAGGGAGAAATTACCCCAAGAACAGTGGGCAGAGGTCGTCGCTCCGTTCCTGGCGTCTGGACCCCAGCAAGTATTTTTGACCTCCCAGATGACCAAGCAGCTGACTACCCGACCGTGAAAGGTGAGATCCTGGCAAGACTGGGGGTGAATGTTTTGGTCCGGGCCCAGCGAGTGCATCAGTGGGAGTTCAACCCGGCTGAACCCGCCAGACCACAATATTATGACTTGCTACAACGGTTGCAAAAATGGCTGCAGCCAGACATACTGACTCCCACTGCTATGCTCGACCGTCTGTTAGCCGATGTATTCTGGAGGGCTTTGCCATACCCTCTCCAGCACTGGATCGGCCAGGTGTCACCTGGGAATGCCTTAGAGATGGTCGACCTGGTGGAGCGATATGAGGCCACCAGAAACCTGCAGGGGGGGTTCTTTTGGGAGGGGACCAGTCAAACCCAGGAAATCTCCACCCCAGACCCGGCGGCCGGCCAAACCCGCCTGGGATGTACCGCTTGCAGACCCATCCCCAGTGGTCTGCTGGCAGTGTCGGGAGCCTGGACACATAAGGGCCGACTGTCCACGCCGGGGAGAGCCCATGGAGACTAATTATGGGTACCGGGCTTCCATGTATGCCCGGAGACTGTGTGCGACCGGCACCCCGAGATAATAGACAATCGTCATCTGTGCCAGGTGCAAGTTGGTGATAACCTGGCAGTGGCGCTGTTGGACTCAGGGAGCCTAGTAACCTTGGTAAGTGCTGCCCTGGTACAGCCCACCCAGTATACGGGCCGGAAAGTTCGTGTGGTGTGCATACACGGAGACTTAAAGGACTATCCCACTGCTGTAATGTCTCTGTCCACGGCGGCCGGCACATGGACTTATGAAGTGGCGATCTCCACAAAGCTACCTTATGAACTAATAATTGGGAGAGACTTCCCTGGTTTTCCGTCACTATGGCCTGAGGTGAAAGTGACTAATAGCCCTGAGACAGGGGTAACCCTAGCAGAGTGGCCTGGTTCCAGTGGGAGGCCAGAGCCCTGGGAGCCCGAGTCCGAAGGGCCTGCGGTAGGGGTGACCACTACTGCTGCGGTAGAGGGGAGACAACCCCACTGAGTGTAATGGTGGGAGACACGGAGGACTTGCCACCGGGACCTGAGTTGGCAGACCTCAATGTCTCCGGGAAAATTTTGGGACCGCACAACACCGGGACCAAACCCTAACCAGGGCCTGGGAAAGTGTCGTAATAATTGATGGTAAACCCCAGAAACCTGGGGCTGAATTAATGTTCCCACGATTTATTGTTCTTCAGGATATGTTGTATCGGGTGAACCAAATCCGAGGTGAGCCCGTTGAACAGTTGGTGGTGCCCACCGCATATCGCAAGCTGGTTATGGAGCTTGCCCACCAACATGTTCTTGGGGGAAACTTGGGGTGGCAGAAAACCCAGGACCGCATACTGCAGCGGTTTTATTGGCCCGGTGTGTTCAAGGAGGTAGAAAATTATTGTAAGTCCTGTCCGACCTGTCAGATAAATAGCCCCCAGCCACATTTCCGTAGTCCTCTGGTACCTCTTCCAATTATTGAGGTCCCGTTTGAGCGAATCGCTATGGATCTAATTGGGCCTGTACCAAAGTCTGCCAGGGGCCACCAACACATTCTGGTAGTTCTCGACTATGCCACTCGGTATCCGGAGGCGGTGCCTCTGCGACATACCTCGGCTAAGCTCATTGCCAAAGAGTTAATGGAAATGTTTTCCCGTGTGGGCCTGCCAAAAGAGGTTCTGACAGACCAAGGGACCCCTTTTATGTCCAAAGTTATGAGGGAACTGTGTAAATTGTTGCGTATAAAGCAGTTACGGACGTCCGTTTACCATCCGCAAACAGACGGTCTTGTCGAGAGGTTTAACCAAACTTTAAAAAATATGTTAAAAAGGGTGGTGTCTAGAGATGGGAAGGACTGGGACCTGCTTCTACCCTATCTCATGTTCGCAGTGCGAGAGGTGCCCCAGGCCTCTACTGGGTTCTCGCCCTTCGAACTGCTTTATGGCAGACACCCTCGAGGCCTGTTGGATATTGCCAAGGAAGCGTGGGAACAGCAACCTGTCCCCCACAAAAGTGTCATTGAATATGTCACCCAGATGCAGGAACGGATGGAAAGGGTGTTGCCGCTGGTCCGGAAGCATATGGAGGCAGCGCAACAAGCCCAAAGTAGGGTGTATAATCGTCAGGCTCGGGTACGGGACTTCAATCCGGGAGATCGGGTTTTGGTTCTGGTACCCACCCTTGACAGCAAGTTCCTAGCTAGGTGGCAGGGCCCCTATGAGGTGATCGAGAAGGTAGGGGAAGTAAATTACAAGGTACACCAGCCAGGGCGGCGCAAGCCGGAGCAGGTGTACCACGTGAATTTACTAAAGCCGTGGAAAGATAGGAACATGGCCGACGACAACAGCCCCCGGCCAGGGCTTCTAGGTGAGAAGGGTCCAGCCCCACAGTTCGAGGCCTGTGAAGCAGTAACCACGGTAAAAATTGCAGACAGCCTGTCTTCCAAACAAGTTCAGGAAGTCAGGGAGTTCATCAGTCAGAACACGGATGTGTTCTCGGACCTCCCTGGCCGCACGTCTCTCATCCAACATGACATCGTCACTGAGCCTCAGGCCAAGATCCGGTTAAAACCATACCGGGTACCCGAGGCTCGGCGACGGGCCATCGCGGAGGAAGTGCAATTAATGTTGAAGCTCGATGTCATTGAGGAGTCGAAAAGTGAGTGGGCTAGTCCCATAGTCCTGATACCCAAGCCGGATGGGACGTTGCGGTTCTGCAACGATTTTCGCAAATTAAATGAAGTGTCCAAGTTCGATGCGTATCCCATGCCCCGGGTAGACGAGCTTGTTGAGAATTTAGGGCAAGCCCGTTATTTTTCTGTGCTAGACCTCACTAAAGGATACTGGCAAGTACCCTTAACGGAGTTGGCCAAGGAAAAACTGCTTTTGTTACCTCGCAGGGCCTGTATCATTATAAGGTGTTACCCTTTGGCCTGCATGGCGCCCCGCCACCTTCCAAAGGTTAATGGATATTGTGCTGCGACCTCATCGTCGGTATGCCTCGGCCTACTTAGACGATGTAATCATCCACAGCACCGACTGGGAAAGCCATTTGCCCAAAGTGCAGGCGGTAGTGGATGCCCTGAGGAAAGCTGGTCTAACCGCCAATCCAAAGAAGTGTGCGATTGGGTTGGAAGAGACCAAATACCTGGGATATGTAATTGGGCGGGGAGTCATCAAGCCGCAGGTAACTAAAGTGGAAGCCATACGTAACTGGCCCCGACCGGTCACTGCCAGGCAGGTAAAGTCCTTCCTGGGAATGATAGGGTACTACATGCGGTTTGTGCCCCACTTTGCCACAATAGCAGCGCCATTGACAGACCTATTGAAGGGGCGAAAGTCTGGGAAGGTTAGCTGGAGTGAGAAGGCGGAGGAGGCTTTCTCCGCGTTGAAGTCGGCCCTCTGTGGGTCCCCGGTTTTGGTGACACCCGACTTCAACCGGGAGTTTGTCGTACAGACCGACGCCTCGGAGGTAGGCCTCGGTGCTGTGCTGTCTCAGGAGGTCAACAGGGAAGAACATCCCGTTGTCTTCCTGAGCCGTAAGCTCAGTCCCGCCGAGACCAGGTATAGCATAGTGGAGAGGGAGTGCCTGGCTATCAAGTGGGCACTCGAATCTCTCCGCTACTACCTGTTAGGGAGGAGGTTCCGTCTGGTGACCGACCATTCCCCTCAAGTGGATGAGCCAGGCCAAGGAGAGGAATGCTCGGGTCACCAGGTGGTTCCTATCCCTGCAGAACTTCAAGTTCTCCGTGGAACATAGGGCAGGCCCCTTGCAGGGGAATGCAGATGCCCTTTCCCGCGTCCACTGCCTCACATGTGTCCACCCCCTCAGGGTTGAACAAAGGGGGGGGTGTGGTAAGGTGCAGGGTGCCGTCGTGGATGGCAGGTATGTGTCACCGAGGGTCATAGCCTCGGTGAGGTGAGAGCCGTTTTTGTTGATGTCAGCAGCAGCTAGTGCTACTGACATAGTTTTAAATAGCATGGCTGCAAAGCCGATCCAGGTCGGCTCTTACCGGGAGCAGCTAAAGTGTAGGGTGGGTGGCTGCTCCCCACGACCCAGTCCTGGTTTTGGGCTGGGTTTAAAAACTCAGCCAGGACCAGCAGCTGGGGCTGTGATTGTCCTGGAGCTGTTAACAGTCCTGTGGAGTTCTATGACCTGGAGGAAAGAGCTCAGCAAGGTGGTGTTTTTCCCTGCAACTTGAAGGTGGAATCTCCTGCGGCTGGGCCGACTGCTAGGTGTGAACCCTCACCTAAACCTCCCAGGTGACTGAACCCTGTGTTGGCCTGTTTTGTTTGGCCACATTATTTCTGTTATGTGTGAATTATCACCAAGAGACTGTTTTTCATTTATATTGTGCAAGTGTGAATAAAACACTGTTTATTGCACATTCTGGACTCCTTGTTTTGCCTCAGTACTGCACCCGCACCGCTATCTACCAGAGCGACTCCCCACAATATACTTTATTTACCGTATTTTTCGCCCTATAAGACGCATGTTTTTGAGGAGAAAAATAAGAAAAAAAATATTTTGAACCAAAATGTGTGCTTTTGGTGGGTTTTGAACTAATGGTGTGGATGACACTGTTATGGGGAATCTGTGGATGGCACTGCTATGGGGGATCTGTGGATGACACACTGTTATGGGGATCTGTGGGCAACACTGTTATACGGGATCTCTGGATGACACTGTTATGGGGGATCTCTGGGTGACACTGTTATGGGGGATCTGTAGATGGCACACTGTTATAGGGGGTCTGTGAAGGACACTGTTATGGGGGGTCTGTGGATGACGCACTGTTATGGAGGGTCTGTGGAGGACACTGTTTTGGGGGGATCTGAAGATGGTGCACTGTTATGGGGTCTTTGGATTACACTGCTATGGGGGGGGATCTATGGATGACACATAGCCTCTTATGCTATGTGTCATCCACAGATCCCACCATTACAATGTCCCTGTGATGACCCCCATTATAGGGGGTAGAGGTCTCATCTGCTTTTATAATGACAGCGGGGCCCATGCAGTGACTGTATCCTACTACACGGGCCCCGCTCACTGTATATAAGCTTGCTATAATTGAAGACATTGTTATTATAAGTAAAAAGCCATAGTAATCCTTGGTTGTATTATTTTACCTACAATCGGTGGCAGAGAGGATTGAGAAGGCAGGCCGGGAGGACGGGCGCAGGCAGCGTGAGTCACTACGTCACGTGCCTGCGCTGCCTTCTTTATTCATAAACTGGGCGGTGCCACCGATTGTAGGTAGAATAATACAACTAAGGTTTACTAAGGCTTTTTACTTTATAATAACAATGTCTTGCATGCAAATATGGCAGGCTTATATACAGTGAGCGGGGCCTGTGTAGTAGGATACAGTCACTGCACGGGCCCCGCTGTCATACCGGCCCACCACAGCCCCTCCTCCTTATTAGCTGATACACCCGCCGCGCAGCATCGCGGCGGGTGTATCATTATAACTACAGCAAAAACGCAATTTTCGCCCCATAAGACGCAGTGCTATTTTTCCCCCACTTTTGTGCGTCTTATAGGGCGAAAAATACGGTATATATTATAAATATATTCCCAAATACCTTTCATTAGTTATCATGGCTCGTTTTGTCTAGGGAGCGATCATTAGGGGAAATAAAATGGCCGACGTCCTATTAGAACAAACACAGAACCAGAGATAGGTGCACACTGCCGTCACACTAAACCCTCACACTGATGTTAAAAATTGAGAGTTAGTTCGACATATCCTACTAGGAGGACGTGTCTTAAGCCTCGGGCACCAGCGTCAAGGTCTCTCAAGTAGCCCGAGGGCCCTAACACTCACCTACCGGCGCCATATGGGCGATATCAGGGGCCAGTGGGCAATTACAGGAGCATTAGGACGACTCACAAACATCTCCTCTGTTACCTCCAGCATGTAGCCATGCTTGCAATGGGAGGTGGGAGGTGTCTATGAGCCCTACCCAAGACTGACTGATATAGCCCAAGGCCTAGCAGGTGCACCCAAATGTGACCTGAAGATGAAAAACAGGCACATTTAAATTGGAGTTTATACACCTCCGTACATATATATATATATATATATATAAACCATCAAAAATGTGGTGATAAGAAAGCAGGATGCGCTCATACCCATATGCAGTTGTGCATTTCTATAGGGGAGCACATCCTGCACTTGTAGTCCGTTGCTAATGGCAATCACCAGCAAAAAATGCATACAATGGATGATGCCAGCAACGGACTACAAGTACCACAATGGACATCCTACATAAGATGAAATTTATGTGGATGTGGCAAGAATTCAGAACAAACACAGAACCAGAGATAGGTGCACACTGCCGTCACACTAAACCCTCACACTGATGTTAAAAATTGAGAGTTAGTTCGACATATCCTACTAGGAGGACATGTCTTAAGCCTCTCTATTAGTACACACAAAACCTGTCCTAATCATACAGCAGGACAAGTTACTTCACAGCACTGAGCCAAAGAGCCGTCTCATCCTCCTTGTCCTACTTGTGAGGGATGATGATCCTGAGTACAGCAGAATCTCTGTAGGAATGGAGTTCATGAGGAGACATGAAGTACTGAGAGGACGGACGGGACAGACTGTGGTAATGGGGGGCTGTGATAATGAAGACTACATTCAAGTGCTGCTGCTCATTATCCACATCCCGACCTCCTCTCTGTACTTCAGGTCTCCTCATTAACGCCATTTCTA
Source organism: Bufotes viridis (assembly GCA_033119425.1). Classification (NCBI taxonomy): domain Eukaryota; kingdom Metazoa; phylum Chordata; class Amphibia; order Anura; family Bufonidae; genus Bufotes; species Bufotes viridis. Next base: position 76,498,159 of record CM065589.1, on the reverse strand, counting down.
CAGAGATTCAGCTGAAGATCTTATCAGCCGTATTCAGGATCATAATCCCTGACAGCAGAGCAGAGCAGAGAGGAGGATAAGGCAGCTCTTTAGCTCACTGTTCTGAAGTAACTTGTCCTGCTGTGTGATTAGGACAGGTTTTATGTGTACTAATAGGACAGCAGCATTTTATTTCTCCTAATGATTGCTCCCTAGACAAAACGAACCCTTATAACTAATGAAAGGTATTTGGGAATATATTTATAATAAAGTCATATAAGTATTTCTATTTTCTTAATTTTCAGAGAACCCCTTTAATCTTGTTCATTGATAATTACTGCTCATATGATGAATATCTCTATATTTGGGATTTCACATTATGAATTACACAACTGCATTGCAATCATGTTGTAAACGGAAGATGGCTAAACCTAAGCGCGTTGTCCTAGCATTTCCCTGGTATTCACACTTTAACTCCTTGTACAGGGATCTGGATTTCGCTGCAGGGAAGCAATCAGGTCAGAGACACCAGACCAAGGACTAAGGCAAAATGCGTGACCTGAACACAGTGCACGGTTAGGGCAGGTTGAGTACAGGCATATTCCAGATAGTAATTTCATGGTCAGGGCAGATGGACTACGTGCATATACCAGATAGCAATTTCAAGGTCGGGGTAGGCTGATTATGTGCATAGTCCAGGTAGCAGTTCCAAGGTTGATGCAGGCAGCAAGAAGCAGAATTGGTAGTCAGGCACTAAAGACTCTAGTCTTTAGTAACCACCTTTGCTGGTTACTAAAGACTAGAAAACCTCAAAGCTCAGTCAAGGGGGTGAATCCACAAGCCAGCTAAGGCTACTTTCTCTTCTATAACTTATTCCTTTTAGTAATCTGTAGCTTTTCCTTTCAGCTGTTCTCTGTCAGCCACTGCCAGCTACTATATATTCTCCCTTTCTGTTTCGCTTGTTGCCAGATATAGACCTTCTTTCCAGATCTTCTATTCTGACCTCTGGTGGAGTTGGAGTTGCTGTGGAGCTGTTGGAACTGGTGCTGTCGGATCCCTGGTTCTCTCCTGGTTGTTGTCTCCCTTCTGGGATTGTTTGTGGTGTTCGTCTCTTCCCTGTTGTTATCCTAGGTGTCAGTGGTAAGAACTAGTGCTCCCACCGCCCTACTCACTACCTAGGGCTTATTTCAGGGTAAGCCATGGAGGGACAAGGCACATGATCGGCGTACGTCTAGGAACGTCAGGGCAGCTAGGTGCCAGTGCCAGGTGAGTTAGGGGTCACCACTCCTCCCTCTCCCTAGTGAAAGGGTACTCTCCTTCCCTCCCCTCTGCGCCGCACGTCTGTTAGCTGCCATATCAGACGTGATATTTAGATCCCCAAATGTCTGATATTATACGTAGGGTTAGCTATAACTGTGCGATGGAAGGAACTACTGCATCCTGTAAAGGTATATATAGCTCATATCTCGATAATTGGAAACTGTGGATGGAAAAATACCCTTCACTCAGTGAAAACGTAGGTCTTCTCAGACCCCTTGATTCATAGCCTTAGGCCCCTTTCACACTAGCGTTTTTGCTTTCCGTCCTAGAGTTCCGTCCTCGGGGCTCTAGGACGGAAAGATACTGATCAGGATTATCCTAATGCATCCTCAATGGAGAGCAATCCATTCCGGATGCATCAGGATGTCTTCCGTTCAGTATGTGAACGTTTTTTGGACGTTGACAAAAGCGCATTAATCCGGATCCGGCCTTAAGCTAAACGTCGTTTCGGCGCATCGCCGGCTCCGACGTTTAGCTTTTTCTCAATTGTTACCATGGCAGCCAGGACGCTAAAGTCCTGGTTGCCATGGTAAAATGTAGTGGGGAGCGGGGGAGCAGTATACTTACCATCCGTGCGGCTCCCGGGGCGCTCCAGAGTGACGTCAGGGCGCCTCACACGCATGGATCACGTGATCGCATGGATCACGTGATCCATGGGCATGGGGCGCTCTGACATTATTCAGGAGCGCCCCGGGAGCCGCACAGACTGTAAGTATACCGCTCCCCCGCTCCCCACTACTACTATGGCAACCAGGACTTTAATAGCGTCCTGGCTGCCATAGTAACCTGAAAGCATTTCGAAGACTGATCAGGATCCTGATCAGTCTTCTAATGCTTTCAGGCGACTTGCGTTCTGATAGATCCGGCGGGACGGAAGTGCCCGCCGGATCCTCAGAATGCAAGTGTGAAAGAGGCCTTACTTTGATTTTATATTGGGATTAATGCAGTATTTCTTGAAGAGGACTTCTTCAAGAATATCTTTGTTGATGGGAGTACCAAGCTACATATTTGTAACTTTAGCACTTACGGTCTTTTGCTTTGTTGCTCTACCCTTTACCTATCAGACAATAATTCTTGGACTTATAATTTAAGGGTAATGTTTCATTTTCATTGTGCTATGCCATGCTGTAATGATATATCTCCCTACTTTTTCCTAAAACATATTATGTGAACTATAAAACAGTTAAAAAAAATGGTGGACCTCCCTTTGAAGCACTGAAGGGCTACTTTAGGTAGACCTCTACAATGTGGCCAATTATCAAGTATGTATCAGGTTCTGCATTATTCTGATCCTTAAAGGGGTTAATCCACGACTAAAACAAAATTTAATACAATGAGATTCAACTACATATGCAGCAGAGATGTTATTATAGCATAACATTTTTTGATGTTTTCAGCACAGTAACTATATCTGTGAATGCTTTTCCTGTTTATTTACAAACATCGGATATCCGGAAGTGTTCTAGCATCATCAGCTCCCTTGCCAGCATTGTTAACCTGCCTCCGTTCCCGGGCAAGCTCAACACCCACTCCAATTCCCTCACCACCCACTCCACCTGACTCTCCACCCACTGAACCTCGTTCCTACGCTGCCCAGCACCGCCTACAACACCCAGTGCCATCTTGGAACTGCAGCCTCGCTTATCTACGTCCCTATTAATGTATTCCTTCCCTCCAGGCTCCGCTAAGAAGAGCTGCCGATTGGTGGAAGAATAAGCCAATCCAAACAGGAACCAGGTGTATGTGCTGTGTAACATGAAGAAAAGAAATGGGGGTCAGTCAGCACATCTCAATGTGCAGGTGCACGTCGCCATGGCTAAAAGCAAAATAGCAACAACAAACACAATGCAACAGCGCTCTGCAAACACAAATAATAAAGGTACTGCAATAGTGCAATACCCACTATAGAATATGTACTAATGCTAATGCTACATAATAAATGTCAGATTCTTGGCAAATACATTTTATACCATATTATTTGTGCCTGTCCACCAACGACAAGCCAGAGTGTTTGCAGAGTGTTGCATTGTGTTTGTTTTTGCTGCTGTGCAAGCATAACCACATTGATGGGGAGTGCTCTGTAGCAGTGGGAGCAACAGACTGGGGTGGCGGGGTGGAGCCACAAAGGAAGGCTTTATACTACTGCTGATGAAGTTAGCGATATGCTAATGTCAGCTGCACCTAACTATGCTATTCTTGTGATTATTCATGCCCCCGTTACTGCAGAATTCTTACTTTTATAATATGCAAATTAGTCTCTAGGAGCAGGGGGGCGTTGCTCCTGCTCCTAGAGGCTCCGTTCTCCCACCTCATTACACGCCCTCCAAGTCTCGATTGAAAGGGCCAGGCAGCGTTCACATCCTCCTGCCGGCCCTGTGCGCCTTTCACATCCTCCTGCCGACCCTCGCGCCTTTCAGTATTCGGCACAGGCGCAGTGAAGGAAGGACGCTCGCCGGCTGCCAGCTTCCTCACCACGCCTGTGCCGAATACTGAATGGCGCTAGGATCTAGAGCGGTGCCACCGGCCGGGGCATACTCTCTTACCCTAGTTGATAGGATCTCTTATACCACCCCGATAAGAAGCACCAGTATACAAGAGAGGAGCAACATGGGCAGCGAGTGACAGCTCAGTAAGTTACATACTTGGTTTCATGCTGTGTTCTCATGTACCTCTACATAAAGTGTTTTAAGGACCTATTTGTACTTACATTCTAAATCTAATGGTTCTACATCTGTCAACTCAGCAGTTGAGAAATATTCTTTTATACCCCTTATGATACAGACACAACTGCATACATGGTCTCAGTACCATACCTGATATTTGGCGTGTCAAGTACATCAAGATTTTTTGCTTCACCTTGAGTCAATATCTTGCTAAAGCTGCCAACATGCAACAAACATCTCTTGAACTATGGGACTAGAATTTACATGTCTACTTACCTTCCTTCCTGTGCTGTGTATGCCTAACAAAACTGTAGAACTTTTTGGTACCTAAGATCAAATTACCCATCACTGAAGAAGGGAATTGTAACAAATAGCAAATATAAATATACTTCTTCCTGGTGACTCCACTCCCGACTTTGGCTTGAAAAAAACTACATTAACAGCTGGACCAAAAACTGTGGGTATGTTGCCAGCATTAAAAAAGCTTTGTCAGCATTGCTCAATCCCATACTGCCAGGTAGAGTTGATCAGTTGATCATGCCGATTAAAACAATACCTTTCTTTTGTCTGTATGCTAAATAGCTGCAGAGATATCGGCATTTTTATTCATATGTAAATTAGCACGTTCAAGCACATTTTTAAAGATATTATGATTGAGATAGATATTGTATCACTTATGATCTGTGTAATATTATGGTGCATGATAAAAAATATGTATGATTTTTCTAAATGAATGACTCGTAAATTAAAGAATCATACCAGTGTAATCCACAGGAGACTGGCAGGGACAACTGTCTCTGAGAGGTGTAACTCTTGACTCTGAATTTCTTTCCCAGTTCCTAAAATAATTAGAAATGATTATGCATTTCCAGCATGTATTAGAGATGAACATACATTTTGGAACTTGTTTCCTGTGAATATTAATACTGTGCTTTTAGATGCAGTAACAGCAACGAAGACCCAAAGCATCATTTTGGGCTTTTTCACGAATGTTTTACAATTTTTACGTCCATTTCTGCAGAATTTCCCATGAATAGATGTCTGTATAGTATTTACCAAATTCCTTGAGAATACATTTATAGTAAAAAATCTATTCCTTCATTTTCTCCACTGAAAGCCCTCTGAAGGGAATGGAAAGTCCATTTTGCTTTGCAGTAAGCAGTGTACCAGTGCATCACATAGCTGGAAAGATGAAATACAGATCTATTTATCGGTGGGTGGTAAAATAAGGGTTTCTTGGGCACGCCATCAATATGAGTTTATTGTAGAGGACCCCATTAGTGACAAACAAGATACGCTTATCGTGATGAGACCCTTTTAAACAAAAAGCTGTTCTCCAAACTATACAGCACTTTTAACTGGAACACATTTCCAAATTCGACCACTTGCCCCTGGTGGCTTTCAGTAGTTGCAACACAGGCTGAACGATACTGCAATCTTTGGTCATATGATGTCAAACTCACCATATAGCCCTAAGCTATACATGGAATTGTCAAAAGATGCCACTTTTGCCATAATTTATTTTGTAGAGATTTCAGATTTTCTACATCTGCTCCAGTAAATCGTAAGGCTGCATTTGCGTAGCATGACGAAGCAGGCAATTATCGGGAAGGAAGCGTTCCCTCCCAATAATTGTTTGCTCATCAGTGGAGGTAAAGAACTGCATTTACATGCAGCATTAACTTCCGCCTCATACAGATTACGGTACTTGTTTGTAGGCAGCAGATCGCTAGTCACACAGCACAATCTGCTGCCGAGAAACGATGATTTAATGTACTGCACAAAAGGTCCTTTCACCTGATGAACGAGCAAATTCATCGGGTGATCGACAGTATATTTACACAGGCCTAAAGTCAGCAACGAGCATTTGTAGTAATATTCGCTTCTGATAAAAGGCCCGAAATTTGGGCTATAAAACCCACTTTAAGCAATAGTATTCGAAAGTGGAAACATCTCATAGTAACAACAGCTCAACCACAAAGCAGTAGACTAAACAAACTCCCAAAGTGAAGCTGCAAAGTTCTGCAGCATGTGGTTCAGTTTCATCACTCACCTCAGTGTCAAATATAGGTGGGTATCATAGAGCTGCGGCACACAAGCCTCTGATCCCAATGCATCAGCTGGAGCGGTGTAAAGCAGATTTGGGCAGATAATACTGTGTATGCATTTCAGCATATCTACTGGAGAGCATGGTGCCTACTGTAAAATTTGTTGAAGGAAGGATAATGAAATGAGGCTAGGTGTACACGACGACATTTGTCACGTGACATTTTATCGCATTAATGTCACAAGACAATTTTTATAATGGTAGTCTCTGGTGTCGCATTGCGACATGCTGCGACTGCGACACGACAGTCGCTAAAAATCCATTCCAGTGTAGTTGTGACATGTCGTCATGTAGACCTAGCATGAGACTGTTTTTCATGGCTTGGGCTAGACTCCATATTTCCAGTAAATAGGTATTGCTAATGCAACATCATACCAAGACATTTTGGACTATTGTATGCTTCCAACGTTGTAGTAACAATTGGTAGAAGCACCTTTCCTGTTCCAGCATATCTGTGCCTCTGTGCATAAAGCAAAGTTGCAACTATCTATCTGCGACTTCGCTCCACTCACACCAGGTCTAAAATTGCGGGTGTGGTGTGGGCGGGGAAGGGGACGGGCAGGCAGGCCCATCTCCTTCATCCTTTTCTATGCCTGTTTCAGACATAGAAAAAGGTCTAAATGTAAGAAAGCTAGGAAGCAGGGGCGTAGCTAACGGCTCATGGGCCCTGGTGCAAGAGTTCAGCTTGGGGCCCCCCTTCCCTCAATGCTTTGTGTGTCGTCTTATGCGACACAAGGGTCTTTGGGCCCCCTCAGGTTCCTGGGCCCGGTAGCGACTGCTACCTCTGCACCCCCTACAGCTACGCCCATGCTAGGAAGCTGTCTTACATTTAGAACTGGCGGTGGTTGCGTCAAAGTTATGGAGAGGCTGGCGCCTCTATACCTTCAGGGGATCCACCACCAGTTGAGAGCTTTACTAAGACCGGCGTCTGTAACGCTGGTCCTAATAAATGTGCCCCACGGTTTGGCAAGTCTGGTGTGGAGGAACTCAAGTGGCTGCACAAAGCCTTGACCTTAACCAAATCACACACCTTCAGGATGACTTGCAACACTGCAGATGGAAAAGGAGTCCCAAGCGTATATTAACACTGTGAATTTACTGCAGCAAGTTCCAGTGAAGCACTCCTCCACTAGTGGTCGTCATTCTGGTCTCCTCAGTGATGTTTGCACAGGGGTTTGATCCTTGTGGCTTATTCAACTTCTTCAGATCTCTGATCTGCACTGTGCAGCATTTGCTACTTACAAAATATAGGCATAGCTATATAATCCTGCTTCCCCAGGATTCCTGCGCCAGTTGTTGAGCTTTTCAGCCTGGTCTGTGCCTTGTGCTAGTTTGCACTATGACTATCGGCTAGGCTTTGCTCCTCACCATTTCTTCTTTACTTAACCTTGACTTACTTGCTAGTAACTTGACCCTTGGACTTGTTCCTATCCGCTCTGCTGCTCTTCAGTCGGCAACTATTCTGCAGTTGTAACCTGGGGCTTAACAGCAGCCGAGTCCATTGTGCTTTGTGATGGGCTCTGGTGATCAGAGCCCTTAAACTTTACTAACCAGAATGGCCTGCCCAAAATGTGATTTCTGAAGCCTTTTTAGTGAATGGGTATATGAAAAACTCCCATGGCTTTGAATAGGATGCCATAGGTGTAAAGTCAGGTGCTCACATATGTTTGTCCATAAAATGTACAGATACAGCATACTGTATATCTTCTAAGCACAAAGGCATCAATTTATAATTTTTTAGTACCTTAATATGGACTGAGAAGCCTCCTCCTGTGATGATGTATCAGAAACCTAGTAAAAATATAAAAATGAGTGGAGAGATGCTGAAAGGTCACTTTAACAGCGATACCTCATCAACAATGTAAATGGTCACATTATATAAACCGTACACACGGCTATGCTAGGAATCACACTGTACCTGCCTTGTTGCAGTTTCCATATTTTCCGTACGTGCAGGTGGGAAAAGTTTAGAAATCAAATGTATTTCTGGAGACTGTTCGCCTGGAAACATAAGAAGTAAGTTGTGTACACACTGCAATTATAAGGCTGGGGCTACACAGCCATCTAGGTCATGACACTGCATGATTATACAGACTGCTGTGTAGCAGTGCAGCCATTGAACAGGATGGGGTCACAGCATTACTTGCAAGTTGCAGTGACAGCATCTCCAAAATCACCACAAAATCCAGCAGTGTGGGATTCTTTCGACTCTGAGGTTTCAGTTGCAGCAACTTGCAAATTACGCTACAATCTGATTCTGTTCAATGGCTGAACTGCTATACAGTGATTGTAGGTCCCGCAACAAGTATCAACCTGTATCCCCAGGCTAAGGAGTGGAAACTATGATATATTTAAGGACAAATAATATGATTCTAATAATAACTTTTATTTATATGTATTTATATAGCGCCACCATATTCCGCAGCGCTTTACTAATTCATAGGGTTCATGTACAAAACAAAAGTAACTGGCTAATATACAACTGAAACACTAGGAGTCAGAGCCCTGCTCGCAAGAGCTTACAATCTATGAGGAATTGGGGGTGACACCAGGGGCGTAGCTAGAAATGACTGGGCCCCACAGCAAATTTTTGTATTGGGCCCCCCCTACCCGCGCGTTTCGCTCCCCCTCTATAATGTGCCAGCCATATAGCCCCCCTATAATGTGCCAGTAGTCAGCCATATAGCCCCCCCAGCCCCCCTATAATGTGCCAGTAGCCAGCCATATAACCCCCCTATAATGTGCCAGTAGTCAGCCATATAACCCCCTATAATGTGCCAGTAGTCAGCCATATAAACCCACCCTATAATGTGCCAGTAGCCAGCCATATAGCACCAGATGCCCCCATAGTGCTCCTCTCCCCATAGTGCCCCCTATAATGTGCCAATATCAAGTGCCTCTGTCTTCCCCCATCCCAATATCATAGTGCCATCCTCTCCCCTGCCCCCTAATGTGTGTGCCAATATGAAGTGCCTATCTCTCCCCCCCATTTGCCAATATTATAGTGCCAATAGCCCCCTCCTCCCTGTGGCAGTAAAGTAAAAGTCCAGTATTAAAAAAAAAAAAATCCTGTCTTTCAGAAAAGTTTGTGAAGGGAATCGAACCTGTGACCATTAGGATGAAAGGCAAGCCACTTATCCACAAGACCATATGAGCTGCTTAGCCAGGTAGCTAAAAAAAAATAAGACCTCTAGATGTGGAGAACTTTGATAGTGTATCTATACACATTACAGCTGCCCCAACACACCAAGCTCTGCTACATCCATATACAATGTGCTGGTGCAGCTGTAATGTGTATGGATACACTATCAAAGTTCTCCACATCTAGAGGTCTTATTTTTTTTTTTAGCTATCTGGCTTATCAGCTCATATGGCTTTGTGGTTAAGTGTCTTGCCTTTGAACCTAATGGTCGCAGGTTTGATCCCCAGGGCAAGCTTTTCTGAAAGAAAGAAAAAATAAGTTTTAAGTAGACAAGGGCGAGAGTACACTGCGATTCACTGAGTAATTAGCGAAGGGAGAGGAGTGAGGACAACACGTGCTTGCCGGGCCCCCCGGTAGTTACGCCCCTGGGTGACACATAAGGTAGTTGATTGTGATAAGTAGGATTCAAGCCATTATTGAACTGAAAGGAGGGGTGCCGGCCGATCTGCTTCGGGTTTAGGACTGGTAGAGGATCGAGTTCAGGCCAGAGGAGTTGGTGGAGGAGAGGTTTAGTCCTGGAAAAGTCATTTTAGGTAGCTTGATAAGCCTGCCTGAAAAGATGTGTTTTTAGGGCACGTTTGAAGATGGAGAAGTTGTGAATTGACCTAATATTCCAAAGTATTCCAGAGAGTAGGTGCAGCTCGAGAAAAGTCTTGAAGGCGGGAGTTAGAGGTACGAATTATGGAGGATATTAATCTTAGGTCACTAACAGAACAGAGAGAACGAGTAGGGTGGTAGATGGAGATGAGGGAGGAGATGTATGGAGCTGCAGCACTGTGGAGGGCTTTGAGGGTGAGAAGTTTGAGCTGTATTCTGTGGTGGATGGGCAACCAGTGCAGTGACTGGCACAGGCTAGTAGCATCAGTGTAGCGGTTGGTTAGATAGATAGATGAGCCTGGCTTATTTAGAACAGACTGAAGGGGGGAGAGTTTAGTGAGAGGGAGACCGATTAGTAATGAATTACAGTAGTCAAGACGAGAATGAATCAGGGCAACAACAAGAGTTTTTGCCATTTTCACCGTAAGAAAAGGGCGGATTCTGGCGATATTCTTGAGGTGTCACGCTCATTCCCCCCTCCCTCCCTTGTCGCTCTCATTTCTCAGCTTCCCTGCCTTGTCACTCTCATTTCTCAGACCCCCTCCCTTGTCACTCATTTCTCAGACCCCCTCCCTTGTCACTCATTTCTCAGCCCCCCTCCCTTGTCACTCTCATTCCCCCCTCCCTTGTCACTCTCATTTCTCAGCATCCCTGCCTTGTCACTCTCATTTCTCAGCCCCCCTCCCTTGTCACTCTCATTTCTCAGCCCCCTCCCTTGTCAATCTCATTTCTCAGACCCCTCCTTTGTCACTCTCATTTCTCAGCCCCCCTCCCTCCCTTGTCAATCTCATTCCCCCCTGCCTTGTCAATCTCATTTCTAAGCCTCCCTGCCTTGTCACTCTCATTTCTCAGCCTCCCTCCCTTGTCACTCTCATTTCTCAGCCCCCTCCCTTGTCACTCTCATTTCTCAGCCCCCTCCCTCCATTGTCACTCTCGTTTCTAAGACCCTCCCTTCCTTGCTTGTCACTCTCATTTCTCAGCCCCTCCCTCCCTTGTCACTCTCATTCCCCCTCCTTGTCACTCTCATTTCTCAGGCCCCCTCCCTCCCTTGTCACTCTCATTTCTCAGGCCCCTCCCTCCCTGGTCACTCTCATTCCCCCCTCCCTTGTCACTCTCATTTCTCAGGCCCCTCCCTCCCTTGTCACTGTCATTTCTTAGGCCCCTCCCTCCCTTGTCACTGTCATTTCTCAGTCCCCCTCCCTTGTCACTTTCATTTTTCAGGCCCGCTCCCTCCCTTGTCACTCTTTCTCAGCCCCCTCCGTTGTCACTCCCCCTTCTTGTCATTCTTTTTCTCAGCGCCCCTCCCTCATCACCTTGTTACACTGCTCTGCTCATTTATTACTCACCCCCTCCCCTAGTGTAGCGTGGCCGAGCTCTGTGAGGTCCGCGGTACAGGCGCATTTGTTTCCTGTACCCGGCTGAGTGATAGAAAGCGCACAGTAGGTGAGCACTTCCTGTCAGTCCGGACGGGTACAGGATACAGGAAACAGGAAACAAAAGTTCCTGTACCGCGGACCAGACAGAGCTCGGCCACACTACACTGTCAGTCCCTCCATTCGTCCGCCGCAGCCCCCTCGCGTCTCTGCTGGGAGGGGTTGGCAGCACCCTGCCGAGCCGTGAGAAACACCCGGCGGGCCGGATCAGTCTCCTCGGCAGGCCGCATGTGGCCGCGGGCCGTAGTTTGAGGACCCCTGGTCTACGGTATCAAACGCCGCAGAGAGAATCAGAAGAATCAGTAGAGAATAATCACCATTTCTTTTTGCTGTTATATAATATGAAATGCTATACAGTGATTGTAGATCACACAACAAGTATCACAACCAAGATCAACCTGTATCCCCAGCCTAAGGAGTGGACACTATGATATATTTAATGACTAATAATATGATTCTATAGTTCAACGAAAAATGTATAATTTTTGAGTGTCCTTCTGTCATATGTAGAGGTAATATATACGCCAACACAGTTTTTCAAAAGCATAGTCCACTTTTCAATACAGGGCGATCCCAGAAAAAAAGATATGCTGTGCAATATATTGGTTTTGTTTCCTTAGAATAGGTATCAATGAATTGTAAAAGCAATTGTACGGCACAGACAGGAGAACGTTGGGGCCATATGTTTAGCCTATTACGAACCCGCATTACGAATGTAATGTCCTCAAACGAGACACCTTGCTAAATCACCCAGACACTGAATAAGGCAAAACGTCTGATAAGGACGCAGGTTATGTTACTTACCAATGTTTTTACTTTTAGGACATAAAGTAACAGCAGATGTGGGAGAGACATCCTCATTTATTAACATCCTATAAATTGCAAATAAAAAAATAATCAGTGATGCATCTTATAACATCAGATATTAAATGGTCATTACATTCATTTAGGCTCGATAAGCTGACAGCCTCATCTAAATTCTAGCATTTTTGGAAGGATCGTCTGCGGCTACCTGGAAACTGTCATCGGGTTGTTGATGGGTCTGTTCATCTTTATTATGTGTCTGTATTTAGTGCTTTGAGCATATAATCTATATATAAACTGAAAAGCTAACTTTAGACACCCTATTATAAAACCTATTATAAAAAGTAGCAATGGCATATACTATGACAGCAATTCAAAAAAGATGAAATGCTTAGGAAAGGTTGAACTAGCTTTGTATCTCTATAGCTTGCATAGTACGGTATGACCTACTAGTCAGAGAGCCATTAGTCAACTGTACTGTCCATTAGCAAGAAATAGGGGACAGATGGAAAGAAGTATGACTGCAGGACTGGACTACAGTGTTTGTTTGTAGTCGGTAACCATGGAGACAAATAGACCTGTATAAGAGTTGTATACATTAAACAGTAGGGTACTTCAAGATTACTTCAGATGCACTGCAGCAATGTGTACACACCCTTTACATTTCTGCTTGCTTTTCTTTAAAGGAAGGAAGCCTTAATTTCTGGCAATTGTCTGCACGTCAGTGGAGGAGTCTATGCATTTACATACAGAAATCTCCTCCACAGTATGGGGAGGAGCGATCGCTAATGCGATCACTTGTCCCAGACTCGTTTGCCGGCAGCAGATGCTGTTTAGATGGCATGTACTGCTGCTGGCAAACAACAGTTTAGGTGCCTACACAAACGATCCAATTGCCCAATGAACTAGCGTTTCACTCGTTCGTCTGGGATCGGCAGCACCTTTACACCGCCAGATAATCAGTAATGAGCGCTCCTATGAATGCTCACTAGCGATTATCTGGCGGATTCTAAAGGGCCCTTTACTTATCTATTTCCTGACAACGTATCAGTTCAACAGGTCACTGGATGCCAATAAACAGGTTTACAGGATAAATGTGCAATATTTATTCATTGGAAAATACATTTCTTTTGGTGGATGAAGACAAGTACAACACTTAGATAAACTTACTTGCTTCTAACTTTTAAACAAATCTCTCACCTGATCTGTCAGTCCGACTGCTGGGACCCCCACCAATCCCGAAAACAGGGTTCCTGTTCCCCATACTGATGGAGCGGCAGGCTGAGAATGCGTCCTGCGGCTCCATTCATTCTCTGTGGGACTGCTGGAGACAGAAGAACGACGCTTGGCTATTTCTGGTGGTCTCATAGAAAAGGAATGGTAGGGCACATGCTCTGCCTGCCGCACAATAAGTTCTCATTTACACGACTGTAGTATTTTGAGGATCCGCAAAACACAGATAGCGGCCCGTGTGCATTCCACAATTTACGGACCGCACACGCCACCACTATCAGAGAAAATGCCTATTCTTTTCTGCAATTGCGGACAAGAATAGGAAATGCTCTATATTTTTTGTTGGACCGTGGAACGGACATGCGGATGCTGACAGCACACGTATCTCTTTGCGGAAATTGAGGGACAGATGTGGACTCATTCATACGGAGGTGTGATTGAGCCCTAAGGATAAGGGAACGGGATCCCTGTTTTCAGGATCATTGGGGTCTCAGCAGTCGAACCCCCTCCAATCAGTTAGCAACCCCCTAACCTGTGGATATGAGATAACTTGAAAATTTTAAAGTTCTATTCCCATCTCAGTGAAACATAGCTGAGATCAGAAAAAATTGCATATAGAAACTGTGTAAAACAGTGAGCTACGCAGTTTCTATATCTCCCCAGTTCTGGGAAGAGCACAGCTCACGGGGGGGCAATGCGGTTTCCATAGGTCCCATTCACTGGGTGGAGTTACTGAAACAGTGTGCCACAGTCACTCAGCTGTTTCTGTAACTCCGGCCACCTCCATCTGAGGGTTTTTCTGTTTAGGTGAGATATAATAATCCTTTACAGTGTATCTCCAGTTTCCAACTTTTTTTTATTAATCAATTGTTGTCAGAGTGAACAACTTTTCCCTTCCCAGTTAATCTGGGAACACATTGTCACAAAATTACCTGTCCAGGCTCCAGCTCTGTGGCCTTTGGCTTTGGCGTGGCCTCGCTGGGTGAAACGCACTGCCGGGCCACGCCCCTCATGACATACTGCATGGCCACGCACCATGTAACGCAACGCTCTTTCTCCCCATAGTGGGTGTGTGCTGGAGGGGACTAGCAGTGGGCTGATTGCTCAGCTGCTCTATTCCTTTGTGCTGTGTTCTGACTAATGGAGTGCATATCAGGTGCACCTATCAGGTTTTGATCCTGGGACTCGGTGCTCTAGTTAAACCCCTTCCTGGCCTTATATCAGTGGCAGTGATAGTCGCTGTGCTCCCGATCCAGTTCTGTTTGTGTGTTTGGATTGCTCATATTATTCAGCTTGGCTTGCTTTTGACCACTCTCAGCTTTGTGTTTTTGGTACTGTGTCTCCCGTCTGGTTCTGATCTCGGCTTGGCTATCTGACTCCCCTCTGCCTCTCAATTTGGTACTGTATCACAAAAGAGCATTGCATTGATCAGTGTAATATGTGATCAATTCAAGTAACTCATCCTTTTGCTTCTCTGGCCACAGTGAATGGTTCGACAAAGGAGGAAGTTAAACAGCCGAGAAAGGAAGCAGAATACATGAAGTGACTTCTAACCACGTTTTTTTTTTTACAACAGAAATACATTGAATATTCACATGTAGGCTGCTAACACGATATAAAATGTTGATGATAACGTCCCTTTAACCCCTTAACACATAAGGCTACTTTCACACTGGCGCTAGGTACTGATCCGTCTGGTATTTGCACAGACGGATCCGCACCTATAATGCAAACGTTTGTATCCGTTCAGAACGGATCCGTTTGCATTAGCTTTAAAAAAAATTGTCAAAGTCAAAACGGATACGTTTTGAATTACATTGAAAGTCAATGGGGAACGGATCCGTTTTCAAATGCACCATATTGTGTCATTGAAAACGGATCCGTCCCCATTGACTTACATTATAAGTCAAAACGGATCAGTTCAGGTCCGCATCGTCAGACGGACACCAAAACGATGCAAGCTGCGTTTTGTTGTCCGCCTCCAGAACAGAATGGAGACTGAACGGAGCCGAACTGATGCATTCTGAACGGATCCTTATCCATTCAGAATGCATTGGGGCTTAACTGATCCGTTTTGGACCATTTGTGAGATCCCTGAAACGGATCTCACAAACGGAATCCAAAACGCCAGTGTGAAAGTAGCCTAACGCCGTACATGTATGACATTATGCGTCCGCAATTGTATGGAGTGTGCTGTTGCGGTGAGGTCTCTCCATACGCGGCGGGTTTCGGCTGTAAAATAAAGCAGGCACCCAGTCGCAATGATGGTGAACAGTAATCACACAAAATTTAACCCTTCAGATGCTGCATTTAACAGCGATCGTGACATCTGTGAAGTAAGGCAGAGGGATGCAGCTCCCTCTTCTATCCAATCGGAGCCACCGCAGTGAAATTGCTTGGATACAATCAGTTCCCATGACGGCCTGCTGCCTGTTGAGGCTTCCCAGGGCTGTAACCTCCCTGTGTACAAGGCACAGCTCAGCAGGGAGTGCGTCAAAATCCCATTCACCCTATTAGATCTCTATTAGGGCTCATGCACACAAACTTTCTGTGTCCTTTCTGTTTTTTTGCGGACCACATACGAAACCATTCATTTAAATGGGTCCGCAAAAAAAAAGGAAGGTAGTCCGTGTGAATTCCGTTTCCGTATGTCCGTATTTCCGTTCTGAAAAAAAATAGAACATGTCCTATTATTGTCCACATTATGGAAAAGGATAGTATTGTTCTATTAAGGCCAGCTGTTCCGTTCCGCAAAATATGGAATGCACACGGACGTCATCCGTATTTTTTGCAGATCCGTTTTTTGCGGACCACAAAATACATACAGTCGTGTGCATGAGGCCTTAGGGTGAATAGGATGAAAAGAGCCCAGGTTCTAGCGCCCTAAGGGGGCTAAAAGTTATTAAGTAAAAAGTTTTTGAAAAATATTAAAAGTTTAAATCACTCCTTTCCCTCCTTTAAGTTAGGTATCGCAGTGTCCAAACTATTAGAATATTTAAAACAATTTCCTGCGCTGTGAACGCCATAACGGAAATAAAATGAAAAAACACAATTCACCATTGTTTAGTCACCTTGTCAAAAACAAAACATCATACAACTCTGTAGACCGAAATCTCGTACTGCAAATAAAATTTATATTTTATTTCTTTTTTTTTTAAATAAAGACTATACAAGTTTGATATTGCTGTAATCGTATTGTCCCGCAGAATAAGGACGTTATGTCATTTTTAGTGCACAGTGAAAGCCGTGATGTCAAGACTTCAAAAGCCTTGGAAATGTTTCCCATTTTCCAATACAAAACATGGGAAATTAAATGGTCGCATTAAAAAAAATGCATCTTGTCCTGCAAAAAATAAGACCTCATAATGTGAACAAAAAAATAAAAAAGCTATTTGGCTATTGGAACGTGGAGAGGAAAAATCAAAAATGAAAATAGGCCCGTTCTTTAAGGGGTTAACCATCGCTACAGCTGCAGTCCAGAGAGCATTGAGTTGTATGCAATCTTGCAGCTGTCACTCGATAGTGAAAATCAATCACTAGTACTACAAAACATCTCCATGTAGACTTTGGGGCAGATTTAATAAAGTGTTATTTTGCTCCAGACTTTGTTGTAAAAATAGTCTATTTTCTACGCCACTCTGTCTTGAGTGTTGAGTTGGCGTTGCGCCACAATTTGCCTACTTTCATGGAGGCACGCATCAAAATTCAGCTCACTTGCGCCACATTTTCATGTGCATACTATTTAGACCAGTTTAGTGAATTTAAAACTGTCTTAGGGCTCATGCCCACAAGCGTAAGGGCCCTATGCCCGTGCTGGGGTCCACAAATTGTAGTCTGTAATGCACGGGCACTGGCCGTGTAAACTCTATTTGCGGATGCGGAACCTTTGACTTGAATGGGTCTCGCAACCACAACATACGGACAACAATAGAACATTTTCTATCTTTTTCCGGAAAGCCCACGGAAGCGCTTTGTTGTGCTTTCGATCCATGCTTCCGCTACGCAAAAGATAGGTGAAGTCCTATCTTTGGTCGTATGCTGTGGATTGCTAGATGTCAGACTTAGGGCCCTTGCACACGATCAATGCCGCTCCGAGACATATGGTTTGGGAGCGGGCCGTATGTCCTGGAGCGGCATTGATTGTGTGCATGGGAGCACACAGCATCATAGATTACAATGCTGCTCTGCACGTCGGGCCGCCCGCGGGACTATTGTCCCGTACTCATATGATCTTAGGAGTGCAGGAGGATACCACCGCGGGCGACCCGACGTGCACAGCATCATTGTAACCTAAGATGCTGTGTGCTCCTGATCAATGCCGCTTCAGGACATATGACCAGCTCACGGACCGTACGTCTCGGAGGGCATATGGTCGTGTGCAAGGGCCCTTAAATCAAAAAAGACAAACCAGATTTATGAAAGGATAATAAATGAGGTAACTCACAATAGCATAAAATGCCCGAAAATGTGTCTGTTCAGGACCCCAGATCAAAACCAAAAACAACAATAGGGTACCTAAAATATAACTTTTAATAATTAAGGTTTAAAATGCCCAAAAGATATAGAAGTTTTACTTATAAACACGGTTAACACCTCCGTTAACCACATTAATCAAATACTGCATGATGTGATGTGCATAGAGATGAACAAAAAGGATAGGATAGAGGTAAAGTAGCTGGGTCTCTGACCCTAGTAAACCCTATCCTAACACGATGAGGACATTGCACCTATATTCTCCCCTTTGGACAGGACAGTGACTGCCCAGCTTCGTCAAGCAAAAAAAGAAAAGGGAGAAATAGATAAGAATAACATAGATAAAAAGACCGTCCCAACGCGTTTCTTTGGCCAACGCCAATTCATCAGGGGACTAATAGATTGGACAAATAGTCCTAAATGGTTCAATCAATCAACACCACACACTAACTAAAGCTATAGTGGTATCCACAGCACAAGTGGATGGACCCAATCGTCACCTACCCCAATTCAACAGCTCCAATCCTATTATATAGTGTGGGTATAGCACTCAATGGTTACGAATGGTCAGAGTAAACCGCAGGGGTACTTGTTAAACATACATATTCCCCTCAGCAGCAATCATAACATCACATAGAAAAACAAACAAATGCTCAACTACTTAGCTAATTCTCCGCTAGTGGAGCATGATGATCGCGGGTGTGCAGTTCTCCGCATATGGCAGTGGCAAAAGCCGGCCGGCGCCTGGCGTTTAAATAGCCCGCCGTATGAACCGCACTTCCGCCCTCACCGCTCCACGTGACATATCACGTGAGCGTATCTATGAAAGGCACTGAGTCCGCCGATGCCTTTCCTCTAGTACGTCATTCCACTACGTCAGCCAGTGGTGGGAGGATCACTGATATCTGGTCCGCCCTACAATGACGTAGTGAGGACGTCCAGTACATGTAAAAGGTGTTGCTAGGCAAAAAGACAACACCTATTGAGCGCTACAATAGCGCAAAGTTTGAAGGCGCATACAAAACTATATTAGATAGAAGCGCCTATAAAGGAGTTTATAACAAAAGCAGGTAACCTGTAATCGTTCCTGGAAATTGAACTACAACAGAGGGAGGAAGTGACATTAGCTAAAAGATGTAAATTATGATTTATAACAATCTCATGTATCTAGTATAGAGATCTATAAAATGTAGCGATCTCACACATCAAAGATAGTGTTCAACCTTAGTTCTAGTAATATCATAAATCAGATGTGTGGACCCGCAAGATGTTAAACATTAAAACAAAAAGGCATATATAAGAAAGAGAAAGGAGATGTCTGCCCATAGTGTATCTATTATACAAAAAATGTCCATTACTACATGGGGCTCCAATCATGCCACAAATGTCCACCCTTATACAATGTTGCAACTTCACTAGGGCCAATGTGTCCATTTATACAATGTTTACTCATTAATCCAATGTGTCCACTTACGCAATGAGGGTTCATTGATCCAGTTACACATTTCTCAAATAAGATGTTAACATATTATCAAATAAAACAGCCAAACCATAGTTGTTCATTTAATCCACCTGGATGGGAGGTTTTTAACTCGTAAATCCACCATGTCTCACGTTGCAATAATTTCTTATTCCAATCGCCACCCCTCTTGGGTGGTCTTACCAGTTCAATACCCATGAAGCAGACCTTGGAAAAGTCACCTCCATGTGTTATTTCTACATGTTTAGCCAAAGGAGTATCCTTTTATGTCGGAGATCACTCAGATGCTCACCAATTCGTCTCCTCAATTCTCTTGAGGTCTTTCCAACATATTCAATTCCACAGGGGCATGTGAATTTATAAATCACCCCTCTGGAACGACAGTTGATGAAATCTCTAATACTGTACTCCTTACCAGTAACGCCACTTTTAAAGCTACGTGATTGTGAGATATAAGGACAGGCCACACAACCACTACAATGGTAGCATCCTGTTATAGGTTTCAACCAGGTGCCACTAATTACATTTGCACTCTCTTCAAAGTGACTGTGGACCAAACGATCACGTAAGCTTCGTCCCTTACGGTAAGTGATAGTCGGTTTTTTAGAGATGACCTTTCCAATGTCCGAATCTAGACGCAAAATGTCCCAATATTTCTCCAGAATGTTTCTAACCTCATGGGCTCCTGTATCATACGTGCCAACAAGTCGGATCATCTTTCCTTCATCTCTCTTAGGGGTAGAATGTAAAAGTGATGTTCTATCTGCCATCTTGGCCCTTTTGAAAGCCTTCTTAAGACAGCTGTCAGGATACCCCCTCTCATGAAAGCGTCTCCGTAAATCATCTGCCTGAGTCTTAAAATCACGAAATGTGGAACAATTTCTCCTCATCCGTAGGTACTGGCCTACCGGAATCCCTCTCTTCAATGACGGTGGATGATAACTATTCCAGTTCAGCAACGAATTCGTTGCTGTAGGTTTCCGGTAGGTACAGGTCTGAAGAAAGCCATTAGTGCCTCTAGTTATCAATATGTCTAAAAAGGGTAGGTTCGTCATGTTACACTCTTCTTCATTTAATTTGTTTAATTGGATTAAAGATATCCATCTGTTTGCTAGGAAACTCAGATGGCATAAACACTTTTCCCTTCAGACTAAACGTGAGAGTAGAGAGCATGGCGTGGCACCAGAGATATTACAAGACGTCAAGCTACTCTATAGCCTGAAGGATAGTGTTCCATCTGAGGGGAAGGGCCCCTTTACGGAACTAAGAAACAAGAGTATTTCGATGCCCCCAGTAGGTGACCCAGGTTGCATTGAGGCATTTGTATCCCAGGTTTCCAAAGAGTTGGAAACCATGGTGTTACATGGGCCGTTTTTCAACTGTACAAAGCAGGAGTTCAAGCCTCTACAGTCGCTCGAGCAGGATAGAGGCATCACGATAAAACCTTCTGATAAAGGAGGGAATATCGTGATGATGGACACTCCTCAATACAAAAAGATGTGCCTGTCTCTCTTGGGCGACAGAGCCACCTATAAGAGATTGAACTCCGATCCTACAGTGGAATTACAGAATCGACTTCTAAATATATTGCGCCCGGCAAAATTGGATGGCCTTATAACAGAAGAGGAATTAGGGTTTATGTTTGTGAAACATCCCACTATTGCAACATTCTATAGTTTACCGAAAATTCACAAAGGGGTGTCTCCCCTTAAAGGCCGTCCAATTGTGTCGGGCGTAAATAGCCTCAGTCGTAACATAGGGATCTATGTTGATCAAATTCTATCCCCATTTGTTAAATCTCTCCCCTCTTACATTAGGGACACCGGGGATCTTTTGGGACGAATCGATGGCCTATCGATTGAGGACGAAATTATGTTAGCCTCAATCGACGTTAAGGCTTTATATTCGTCGATACCACACAACCTTGGTTTAAAGGCGGTTGAGTCATTTCTAATTACCAGAGGTCTTCAACATCTGGCCCATAATAAACTGGTACTTGAATTGTTGGAGTTTACTTTGACGTCTAATTTTTTTCTTTTTGGGGGGGTCCTCTACCACCAGCTCAGGGGCACTGCGATGGGGAGTTCTTGTGCCCCATCGTATGCTAATCTGTTCCTGGGCTGGTGGGAGAGGACCCTCGTCTTCGGTGATGCCCCGGTCACGCACATCGACAAGGTGGTGACCTGGGGCAGATTCATTGATTACATTTTTTTGATTTGGAAAGGAAGTAGAACTGAATTTGATGAATTCATTGGTGAACTCAACCAGAATAATATCAATATGAGATTTACGTCGGAGTGTAACATGACGAACCTACCCTTTTTAGACATATTGATAACTAGAGGCACTAATGGCTTTCTTCAGACCTGTACCTACCGGAAATCTACAGCAACGAATTCGTTGCCGAACTGGAATAGTTATCATCCACCGTCATTGAAGCGAGGGATTCCGGTAGGCCAGTACCTACGGATGAGGAGAAATTGTTCCACATTTCGTGATTTTAAGACTCAGGCAGATGATTTACGGAGACGCTTTCATGAGAGGGGGTATCCTGACAGCTGTCTTAAAAAGGCTTTCAAAAGGGCCAAGATGGCAGATAGAACATCACTTTTACATTCTACCCCTAAGAGAGATGAAGGAAAGATGATCCGACTTGTTGGCACGTATGATACAGGAGCCCATGAGGTTAGAAACATTCTGGAGAAATATTGGGACATTTTGCATCTAGATTCGGACATTGGAAAGGTCATCTCTAAAAAACCGACTATCACTTACCGTAAGGGACGAAGCTCACGTGATCGTTTGGTCCACAGCCACTTTGAAGAGAGTGCAAATGTAATTAGTGGCACCTGGTTGAAACCTATAACAGGATGCTACCATTGTAGTGGTTGTGTGGCCTGTCCTTATATCTCACAATCACGTAGCTTTAAAAGTGGCGTTACTGGTAAGGAGTACAGTATTAGAGATTTCATCAACTGTCGTTCCAGAGGGGTGATTTATAAATTCACATGCCCCTGTGGAATTGAATATGTTGGAAAGACCTCAAGAGAATTGAGGAGACGAATTGGTGAGCATCTGAGTGATCTCCGACATAAAAAGGATACTCCTTTGGCTAAACATGTAGAAATAACACATGGAGGTGACTTTTCCAAGGTCTGCTTCATGGGTATTGAACTGGTAAGACCACCCAAGAGGGGTGGCGATTGGAATAAGAAATTATTGCAACGTGAGACATGGTGGATTTACGAGTTAAAAACCTCCCATCCAGGTGGATTAAATGAACAACTATGGTTTGGCTGTTTTATTTGATAATATGTTAACATCTTATTTGAGAAATGTGTAACTGGATCAATGAACCCTCATTGCGTAAGTGGACACATTGGATTAATGAGTAAACATTGTATAAATGGACACATTGGCCCTAGTGAAGTTGCAACATTGTATAAGGGTGGACATTTGTGGCATGATTGGAGCCCCATGTAGTAATGGACATTTTTGTATAATAGATACACTATGGGCAGACATCTCCTTTCTCTTTCTTATATATGCCTTTTTGTTTTAATGTTTAACATCTTGCGGGTCCACACATCTGATTTATGATATTACTAGAACTAAGGTTGAACACTATCTTTGATGTGTGAGATCGCTACATTTTATAGATCTCTATACTAGATACATGAGATTGTTATAAATCATAATTTACATCTTTTAGCTAATGTCACTTCCTCCCTCTGTTGTAGTTCAATTTCCAGGAACGATTACAGGTTACCTGCTTTTGTTATAAACTCCTTTATAGGCGCTTCTATCTAATATAGTTTTGTATGCGCCTTCAAACTTTGCGCTATTGTAGCGCTCAATAGGTGTTGTCTTTTTGCCTAGCAACACCTTTTACATGTACGGACGTCCTCACTACGTCATTGTAGGGCGGACCAGATATCAGTGATCCTCCCACCACTGGCTGACGTAGTGGAATGACGTACTAGAGGAAAGGCATCGGCGGACTCAGTGCCTTTCATAGATACGCTCACGTGATATGTCACGTGGAGCGGTGAGGGCGGAAGTGCGGTTCATACGGCGGGCTATTTAAACGCCAGGTGCCGGCCGGCTTTTGCCACTGCCATATGCGGAGAACTGCACACCCGCGATCATCATGCTCCACTAGCGGAGAATTAGCTAAGTAGTTGAGCATTTGTTTGTTTTTCTATGTGATGTTATGATTGCTGCTGAGGGGAATATGTATGTTTAACAAGTACCCCTGCGGTTTACTCTGACCATTCGTAACCATTGAGTGCTATACCCACACTATATAATAGGATTGGAGCTGTTGAATTGGGGTAGGTGACGATTGGGTCCATCCACTTGTGCTGTGGATACCACTATAGCTCTAGTTAGTGTGTGGTGTTGATTGATTGAACCATTTAGGACTATTTGTCCAATCTATTAGTCCCCTGATGAATTGGCGTTGGCCAAAGAAACGCGTTGGGACGGTCTTTTTATCTATGTTATTCTTATCTATTTCTCCCTTTTCTTTTTTTGCTTGACGAAGCTGGGCAGTCACTGTCCTGTCCAAAGGGGAGAATATAGGTGCAATGTCCTCATCGTGTTAGGATAGGGTTTACTAGGGTCAGAGACCCAGATACTTTACCTCTATCCTATCCTTTTTGTTCATCTCTATGCACATCACATCATGCAGTATTTGATTAATGTGGTTAACGGAGGTGTTAACCGTGTTTATAAGTAAAACTTCTATATCTTTTGGGCATTTTAAACCTTAATTATTAAAAGTTATATTTTAGGTACCCTATTGTTGTTTTTGATAATAAATGAGGCTCAAATTGGAGACTGACTTTGCCAATACACCTGTTTTTTTTTACTTTAAAAAAAAGGCAAGTTTAGTAAATGTTCCCTTTTGGGTATTTTACACAGGTAGATATTCTGCCCAATAACCAAGATAACAGCATGTCGATCGCCGCTCGTTACCTGCACTTACAGCAATCATTGCATTGTATGGACAGGATCAATGGTTTACAAAATCATTCGTCGGCAGCACATTTTTCTGTTCACATAAACAATCCAATCACCTGACAAACAATCGGGAACGAGCATTGTGTGTTCCCAATCACTGGCCCTTAGATTAAACTGACAACTGGTTATTAGCATTTACCTCTGTCAATGGGGAGTGTTACTCTGAAAAGGGAGAATTTTATAATTCATACTGATTAAGGGCCCTTTACATGGGCTGAGAATTAAACAGATCATCGCTAACAAGCGTTCATAGTAATGCTCGTTAGCGATGATCTGGCGGTGTAAATACAAGTGAAACACTGGTTCCTCGGGTAGTTGTATCTTTTGTGCAGCACAAAAATCCTCAAAATCCTCATTTCCTGATGGCAGATGGTGCTGTGTTAACACAATCTGCTGCCAGGAATCAACAAGGCAGTATGGGGAAGAGTGATGGCATTAGCGATCGCTCCTCCCCATACTCTAGAGGAGATCGCTGCATGTAAATGTACTGGTCTCCTCCACTGGCGATCATCAGATTTCGGGAGGAACGCTTCCTTCCCGACAATCTGCTTGTACATCGTTCCGTGGAGAACTGTGACAATTATCAAATTCCCAATTTATCAGTCAGCAGATCTCTCACATTCTTGGTCAGAAAGATTTCAGTCACTTACTACAGCATTATCCTGTGCAATCACGTTCTTTTGCACTGGACAAATTCCAGGAGCTGGTGGAAAGAGATTTGAGCCGGTTGTCCAGTATGGCGAAACCCCGCAATGTATCTAAACTTACATCGCGGGAACGATCTGCACTCCTAAGTCTGGAAGATAGGGACAATATAATCGTCAAAGAAGCAGACAAAGGAGGTGCGGTTGTCATACTGGACAAGGGCTTATATGGAAAACTAGTTTTAAATATGCTTCCTGATACCACTACTTCTAACGAATCCATTATCTATTTTCCAGAAAATAATCTTTGATATACTAGATGTGGGTTTATCATTGGGCATAATTACTCAAAAGGAAAGGGATTACATTTTTGTCCAACATCCAATCACCCCTATTTTCCATGCCCTTCCAAAATTACACAAGAATGTCTTCCCTCCTCCCCTAAGACCCATTGTGGCAGGCATTGGCTCTTATTCAGAGCATCTATCAGGATGGGTGTATTCTTTACTCCAGCCCCTGGTTTCCCTTATACCTGGTTTTCTGAAGGACTCTAGAACAGTTTTACAAGCCATGTCTGCTCTGCAATGGAATGATAAATGTACATGGTTTACGGCTGATGTGGTGGCACTAAATACTAATGTTCCCCACAACTTGGCCATCACTGCTTTGCATTGGTTCCTCAATCATTACAGTGACTATACTCTGGAGCTGAAGGAATTTATCATCATGGTGGTGGAGTTCCTCCTGGGGCACAACTATTTCTCATTTGATAATCAATTTTTTCTGCAGGTTTCAGGGGTGGCGATGGGGGCCAAGTTCTCTCCCTCCATTGCTAATATTTTTATGACATGGTGAGAGGGACACTTTCTCCTCATCGATATCCTCCCTTTCAAGGACAACGTATTGTAGTATGGGCGCTACATCGATGACCTGCTCATGGTATGGTCGGGTGATGTGGCGTCCATACCGCTTTTTGATTCCTATCTCAATTCTACAGTGGGATCTCTTTCTTTCACACTGCATCACAGTGCAGTAGAGATTAATTTTTTGGATTTGTGCCTCAGGGGGGACCCCTCCACACATGGGATTGTCACCTCCACGCACCGCAAGGAATTAGCAGGCAATACGATTCTCCATGCAACTTCATGCCATCCTACCCATGTAATACAGAATATTCCTTATGGTGAACTTGTACGAGCTCGTCGCAACTGTACAAACATCGTGTCCTATAACAAAGAGTACCCTGACATTAGAGGTAGACTGCAGCGTAGAGCATACTCTCATACGACCATAGATCATGCACACAGAAAAGCATCATCTCTAGATAGGGAGTCTCTAATTTTTCCATCCACAAATGGGATGTCTGACCCTCTTCCTCACGGCCAGCAAGCTACTACCTTTGTCACTCAGTATAGCCAAGAATATCCTGCTATCTGTAAAACTGTTAAAAAATATTTTCCAATTCTGGCAAGTGACGAACAATGGTCAGACATCGTATCTGGAGGAGTCAGGTGTGCAGCTAGGAAAGCCACTACTGTGGGCAATTTAAACAGCCCCAGCCTTTTTCTTACATCTAGCCCGAACTTGAATTCTACCTGGTTGAATTGTAAAGGCTGTTACAAATGTAGACATCAGAGGTGCATATGCTGCTCTCACCTTTTAGTGAACAGATCCTTTACATCTGCAACTAATAATACGGTATTTGTCATACAGTCATACATCAATTGCAATACTAAATATGTCATATATCTGATTACATGTAATTTATGCCAACTTCAATATGTTGGATGTACGACAGGTCCTCTTAAGAAGAGAATTCGCAGACACCTGTCAGATGTTCCTTTTTTTGATAAACGCAATGTATCAGCGGTAAGTTCGCATGTTGCGATTGTCCATGCAGAGGATATATCGCATCTGCGAGCTCAAGGTATTGAAAGAGTCTCATTACCACCGAGAGAGGGAGATCACAAGAGGAAATTCCTCAACAGGGAGGTTTTCTGGATCTTCAAATTAGGAACCAGATAACCACATGGTCTGAACAAGCGACTGGACCTTATACAGCAATATTGAGAGATTTTTTTCTTTTCCCCTTGTGTTTGCACCCCTGGTGCTCGGTGGAACCAATACAATATTTATCTGCACCAATTATGGTAATATTTTGATCATGCAACATTTACATGCCTTTGGATTATTGCAGCTTTTTATTATAATGTTTTTTTTATATGTGTCATAAATTTTTGTGTTCTTTTTTAAATTCGACCTGCCTTTTTGTATCAGTGAGTGTTTGGTGAGAGGGTTAATCTCTGCTGTGCCCTCCTCCCATACACAGGTGTTACCTGATGGGGGAGGGTATATCAGTGTGATATCCTCCCAAAACTCACTATGTCTGTCATGAGGAAGGACTGTACATATTATCTGGTCCGAAACGCGTTGACAATACTGGCATGAATGGTGTCAATATGACTTTGAGATTTTAATCGCTCAATAAAGATCGAATTGAATTCTATCCCATCCACTGCTGGAGCTGGACTTTTTCCTTTTTTATTAAAAAGTGTAAAGGCCAAAACAAAAATGAGATAAAACCTTCTCAGGTAGAAGTCGTCGTCCTCCTCACTGCCAGGGATGGAATCATCCACCACTGTTTCATCACTGTCATAATCTGCCACCAAGGTTTTCTGGGACTCAAGGTCATCTCCTTCCTTCATGCTTCTCTGGTTATTTACCAAGGTCGAAAGAAATCTCCAGAGAGTTATCTTCTCCTGTAATTCAAGATAACAGAGTCTACATCAGAGCTGTGGATTCTCTAAGGCAAGGTTCACACAGCAGCAGTCAAATTCTGGTTTTCTTTTCCATATAGAAACAGAAAACAAGAATAAGGGCTCATTCACATGACTGTGGTTTTTGTCCGCATCTGATCCCTAGTTTTTGCGGATCGGATGTAGGCCCATTCAAGGATAGGACAGTTTTATAGAGGGCAGGACGCTTCGTTCCGTAAAAACGAGATTTTTGTATAACTTACCAGTAAAATCTCTTTCTCGCTCTTCCTTGGGGGGACACAGTAGACATTGGGTATAGCTCAGTTCCCTAGAAGGCGTGACACTAAGCAGAAACTGTTAAGCCCCTCCTTCATCAGCTATAACCTCAGCCTGGAGTGAGAGACTGCCAGTTGCGTGTCCAAGTAGTGAGGAAAGGCAAAGTCCAACAAATGGAAACAACAAGCCAACTACCCAACAGGGTAAACGAAGTCCAACAGTGTAGAAAAAACAAATGAATGGGTGGGTGCTGTGTCCCCCAAGGAAGAGCGAGAAAGAGATTTTACTGGTAAGTTATACAAAAATCTCATTTTCTCGCCCATTTTCCTTGGGGGACACAGGACCTTGGGACGTCCGAGAGCAGTCCAAGAAGGGAGGGACCACAGCACCAAGGCAAAGCACCCGTAGGCAGCAAGGAACTGCCGCCTGCAAAACCAAGCTGCCCAAGGCAACACCCGTCGATGCATGAGAATGCACCCCGTAGAACTTGGCAAAGAAATGCAAGAAGACCGTGGCCGCCTGGATGACGGATCACAGATATTAGATGAACATCAGCCAAACATCTAAGGCTACATTCACACTAGCATTTTTTGCGGATCCGTCATGAACGGATCCGGTTGTATTATGTCTTCTATAGGCATGACGGATCCGTCATGAACTCCATTGAAAGTCAATGGGGGACGGATCCGTTTTCTATTATGTCAGAGAAAACGGATCCGTCCCCATTGACTTACATTGTGTGCCATCTTGCTCTGCACAACATCGCGGACAGAAAAACGCTGCTGGCAGTGTTTTTCCGTCCGCGATGGGGACGCAACCAAACGGTACGGAATGCATTCTGGGGCACTCTGTTCCGTTCAGTTCAGTTTTGTTCTCATTGACGATGATTGGGGACAAAACTGAACCATTTTCTTCCGCAACTGAAGTCCTATGACCGATCTCAATTACGGAATTGAAAACTCTAGTGTGAAAGTAGCCTAATAAGGCCTCTTTCACACTTGCGTTCTGAGGATCCGGCACGCACTTCCATCCCGCCGGATCCGTCAGAGCGCAAGTCGCCTGAAAGCATTAGAAGACTGATCAGAATCCTGATGCTTTCAGGTTACTATGGCAGCCGGGACGCTATTAAAGTCCTGAGTAGTAGTGGGGAGCGGGGGAGCGGTATACTTACAGTCCGTGCGGCTCCCGGGGCACTCCAGAATGATGTCAGAACGCCCCATGCGCATGGGGCGCCCTGACGTCACTCTGGAGCCCCCCGGGAGCCGCACGGATGGTAAGTATACTGCTCTCCCGCTCCCCACTACACTTTACCATGGCAACCAGGACTTTAGCGTCCTGGCTGCCATGGTAACTATTGAGAAAAAGCTAAACGTCGGATCCGGCGATGCGCCGAAATGACGTTTAGCCTAATGCCGGATCCGGATTAATGCTCTTCAATGGGCATTAATTCCGGCGTTACGGCATGTCTTCCAGATTTTTGGATGGAGACAAATCCGCAGCATGCTGCGGTTTTGTCAACGTCCAAAAAACGTTCACATACTGAACGGAAGACATCCTGATGCATCCTGAACGGATTTCTCTCCATTCAGAATGCATTGGGATAATCCTGATCAGTATCTTTCTGTCCTAGAGCCCCGAGGACGGAACTCTAGGATGGAAAGCAAAAACGCAGATGTGAAAGGGGCCTAATCTGTGTGTTTTTTTCTGCCCCGACAGTAGATGTCAGGGGAAAGAAAGGTTGGGTATGTTGGATTTCAATGTGACCGATCCTGTTGTTTTTTAGGGAAAATATGCCACTACCAGAGGGGTCTGACCGGCAGCTGCTTCTTCACCTCTCCCTACGAGGAACACGTGCAGCAGTAACACCTTACATATCTGCCTGTGACGGAACTGCATGACGAGTTTTGCAGCCGTCCGACATTGCTATCTGGATGCGTTATTTTTGAGTGTATATATGTGATATCTGTCTTTGTAATCCTGCCTGTGATGATAATAAGACGACTGCTGAAAAATCATCTGTACAGGCCAAGAAGTGGCAATTGTGAAAAGACATCAATATCAGAGTCCCCGCACCCCCACAAACCACAGGCGCTGTGCTAGGCCACCACGCTATTTCGTCTGGTTGTGTTTTCCTGGGACGGTGGCACTGTGTGTACTTACCTGGTTGACACACTGAGCGGCTGTGTTCTCTGGGGGGGGCTGCAGCTGTCACCTTATCACCCAACATTTTGGATGGTCAGAGGGGGGTTAAGTGGAATACCACTTAAAGACGCAAAGAGGGACTTGGATCCAAACAGTGACAATTGTGAGGAATGTATACCTCCTAACTATCCAAAATCCGGTGGGACAGTCCCAGATTTCAGTGGCTGTCCTGTGGTCCTGGAATGGCTGGGGCATGTCCCACTCTCAGCTGTCTCTGCATTGGTGAAGCAGAGGGCAGTCCGCTCCGCACTTCACCATTGAGCTCAGCTGCTGGCGCTCCCCACTGCTGGACTGTGTAGATCAGGAGTCAGCCTCTGTGCTCCTCCTACACACCCAGGCAGCGAGATGTGGAACAGCTTCCTGCTGCTGTGCAGCGCAGATCATCGGAGGAACTAGGTGAGTATTTACTGAGGGAACATCGGGGCATAACTATTGTGAGTGGGCACAATGTAGGCATAACTACTGTGAAGGGGGCATATGTGGGCATCACTACTGTGATGGGGGCACAATGTGGACATAACTATTGTTCGCTGGCACAAGGGGGGGAAAATTACTATTTGGGGGGCATTAAAGGAGTTTTACGGGATATTAATATTGATCATCTATCCTCAGGATAGGTCATCAATATCAGATCGGCTGGTGTCCAACACCCGGCACCCCCGCCGATCAGATCGTTGAATAGAAGGCCGCACTTGTGCGAGCGCAGCCTTCCCTCCGTTGACATCGCAGCAGTGTAATTACAAGCCGCCCCATTCACTTCAATGGGACGGCTTGTTCCTTTTCAAGTAGTATAGGAAGAAGTCCTCCATAGAAGTGAATGGGACGGCTTCTTGTAATTACACGGCTCACCGCTGCGGTCAACAGCGAGCAGGTAAACCATGAAGGGAAAGCTGCGCTCGTACAAGTGCGGCCTTCTATTCAACCAGCTGATCGGTGGGGGTGCCGGGTGTTGGACACCAGCAGATCTGATATTGATGACCTATCCTGAGGGTCAATATAGGTCATCAATATTAAAATCCTGGAAAACCCCTTTAAGGGGTTATGTTTTGGGCGGAGTTAGAGGCGTGGCCTAGAATGAAAACATTCGATGCAACAAACATGTTGTCCCTCTTTGTGCTTTTTAAGGCCCCTTTCGCACAAGCAAATTTTCCGCGCGGGTGCAATGTGTGAGGTGAACGCATAGCACCCGCACTGAACCCGGACCCATTCACTTTAATGGGTCTGTGTACATGAGCCTTTTTTTTTCACGCATCAGTTCTGCGTTGCGTGAAAAACGCAGCATGTTCTATATTCTGCGTTTTTCACGCAGCCCTGGCCCCATAGAAGTGAATGGGGCTGCGTGAAAAACGCTTTGCATCCGCAAGTAAGTGCGGGTGCGATGCGTTTTTCACTGATAGTTGCTAAGAGATGTTGTTTGTAGGGATGTCCCGATACCATTTTTTTAAGACCGAGTACGAGTACCGATACTTTTATTTAAGTACTCGCCGATACCAATTACCGATACCTCGTATAAACAGCGGCGCAGTTGCTGATAGCAATGAAAAAAATTAAAGCTGGAATTTGGTTGCTATGGACAACGGCTTTTCTTTTCCTTTGTACAAGTGTTAATAAATTAATAAATGGGAATATAATAGTGTTTTCCAACCAATGTGCATCCAGGGGGATCTGTTATGGGGGATCTGTGGATGACACTGTTATGGGGATCTGTGGATGACATTGTTATGGGGTTATCTGTGGATGACACACTGTTATGGGGGATCTGTGGAGGACACACTGTTATGGGGGATCTGTGGATGACACTGTTATGGGGGGATCTGTGGATGACGCTGTTATGGGGATCTGTGGATGACGCTGTTATGGGGGATCTGTGGATGTCATTGTTATGGGGGATCTGTGGATGACGCTGTTATGGGGGATCTGTGGGTGACACTGTTATGGGGGATCTGTGGATGACACTGTTATGGGGATCTGTAGATGACAATGTTATGGGGGATCTGTGAATGACACTAATGGGGGGATCTCTGGATGACACTAATGGGGGATCTCTGGATGACACTAATGGGGGGCTCTCTGGATGACACTAATGGGGGGCTCTCTGGATGACACTAATGGGGGCTCTCTGGATGACACTAATGGGGGATCTCTGGATGACACTAATGGGGGCTCTCTGGATGACACTAATGGGGGGCTCTCTGGATGACACTAATGGGGGCTCTCTGGATGACACTAATGGGGGGGCTCTCTGGATGACACTAATGGGGGGGCTCTCTGGATGACACTAATGGGGGGGCTCTCTCGATGACACTAATGGGGGTGGGCTCTCTAGATGACACTAATGGGGATCTCTGGCTGACACTAATGGGGGAGGGCTCTCTGGATGACACTAATGGGGGATCTCTGGATGACACTATGGGGGATCTCTGAATGACACTGTCAGGGGGCTATGTGGATGACACTGTCAGGGGGCTATGTGGATGACACTGTCAGAGGGCTATGTGGATGACACATATATAGCATATTATGCTATATAACTGTCATCCACAGATCCCCCATAAGTGCCATCATAGTGTGTGTGGGGGGGCAGTTTACACTCGCAGGAGCCGGTGTAGCTTGACTCTTTCATACACCGGCCCCGCAGCTCCTATACACTAATGACGTAAACCTAATCTCTATTAATGTGGCCAGAATTACTAACTATTGATGCGCAGTCTCCCTCAGGTTAGGCGCTCAGTCCCTCCATTCTCCTCCTGCCCCGCGCGCCTTCTACATTCATAAAGTGGGCGGAGCGCGCAGGAGGGACGTGAGGTGCTTGGAGGAATCGGGCAGCTTGAACTCTTAGTTCCTCCATGCGCCTCATGTCCCGCCTGCCCGCTCCGCCCACTTTTATGAATGAAGAAGGCAGGCGGGGCAGGAGGAGAATGGAGGGACTGAGCGCCTGACCTGAGGGGGACTGCGTATCAATAGTTAGTAATTCTGGCCACATTAATAGAGGTTAGGTTTACTTTAATAGTGTATAGGAGCTGCCGGCAGCTGCGGTATCTGAGGCATTTTCACGAGTACAAGTACTCGTGAAAATGCCGGTATCGGTCCCGATACTGGTATCGGTATCGGGACATGCCTAGTTGTTTGTAAACCTTCAGTTTTTTATCACGCTACGCTACGTTTTTTCAGCGAGAGTGCAATGCTTTTTGATGCATTTTTTACGCAAAAATGCATCAAAAAGCATTGCACTCTCGCGGAAAAAACGTAACAACTGAACGCAATCGCAGGCAAAACTGAATGGCTTTGCCTGCGAAATCACACAGTTTTCACTGAACGCATCCGGACCCAATCCGGACCTAATCCGGACACACTCGTGTGAAAGAGGCCTAAAAGTTGGGAGGTATGGGCATGTCGCCACCAGGAGGGATGCTGCTGGGCAATCGCTGGCCAGGGTCGGCACAACAGTTAGGTGAACTAGACGTTCGCCTAGGGCGCCGGCCTGCTGGGGGCGCACTGGTGGGCTCCCCCTGTCTGGGGCTGCAGCGCTGGGCGAGCGGCTCTTGAGCCACTCCCAGCGCCATTAAAGGGGGGCTAGGAGGTGGGGGTCTTTCTTAAATATGGCAGAGCAGGTGCCTGCTTACCCTGATGGCAGGTACCTGCTCTGCCAGTAAATTACCGGAGGAGAGGAGGCGGGCGGCAAGGGAGGCTGTTCTAGCAGCTCTCCACTTTACCCTCATGCGCCCTCTGTGATGCCGGGAGCCAGAATATGACGTTATTCTGGCCCCAGCATACTAAACGGCGCGCTGGAGGACTGAGGGAGGACCACACTGGACCCCAGGGAGGTGAGTGTCTGCCTGTGTGTGTCTGTCAGTGAGTGAGTGTGTGTCTGTCATTGAGTGAGTGTGTGTCTGTCAGTGAGTGAGTGTATGTCTGTCTGTCATTGAGTAAGTGTGTGTATGTCAGTGAGTGTGTATGCCTGTCTGTCAGTGAGTATCTGAGTGATTGTATGTCTGTCAGTGTGTGTCGTTCAGTGAGTGTGTGTGCGTGTCCGTCAGTGTGTGCGTGTCCGTCAGTGTGTGCGTGTCCGTCAGTGTGTGTGTGTCCGTCTGTCAGTGTGTGCGTGTCCGTCTGTCAGTGTGTGCGTGTCCGTCTGTCAGTGTGTGCGTGTCCGTCTGTCAGTGTGTGCGTGTCTGTCAGCGAGTGACATGGCGGGGGGACGGCAAAATGGACCTTTGCCTAGGGGGCAAAAATCCTTGCACCGGCCCTGTCGCTGGCACAGTTTTGGGGGCAATTGTGGAAAGCCAATAACACAAACCAAACACCAGCTTCTCTTTCCTGAGCAGCATTGAGCGAACTTGTGTTTTCATGTTCGGCCTAAGGCTCCATTCACACGTCCGCAATTGGAATTGCGGACCCATTAATTTCAATGGGGACAGACGATGTCCCGGCCGGGTCCGCAATTGCGGATCCGCACTTCCGGGTCCGCAATCGCGTTCCC
Source organism: Bufotes viridis (assembly GCA_033119425.1). Taxonomy (NCBI): domain Eukaryota; kingdom Metazoa; phylum Chordata; class Amphibia; order Anura; family Bufonidae; genus Bufotes; species Bufotes viridis. Next base: position 76,463,485 of record CM065589.1, on the reverse strand, counting down.
GAAAAAAATAGAACATGTCCTATTCTTGTCCGCAATTGCGGACAAGAAAAGGCATTTTCTATGAGAGTACCGGCGATGTGCGGTCCGCAAATTGCGGAACGCACATCGCCGATGTCCGTGTTTTGCGGATCTGCGGATCCGCAAAACACACACGGACGTGTGAATAGACCCTAATTCCGTTATGGATTCTGCTACCATTGACCATAACTTATGGTTCGTGGTAGTGGAATCAATAATGGAATTCGAAGATAACCCGAACCTTGTACGCCGAACATGAAAACACTCATCCCTATTCCTGAGGTATCATCAATTTAAATCATTGCCTTCCATGTTGAGCCTTGTAATGGAGGGAAACCACCCTGAGGACATAAGATATCTCCAGCTAGGTGGAGCGTTCCTGCTCTCTATGATCACTGCATGGAATCACAGGACATGACTACCTGTGGTATAACATAGGGCACGACTCCGGCGGTCAGCGCCACACGCCTCAGTGAGGAGCTCCACAGGTCTCCTCCTCAGCCCAGCGGCCCGCTCTCCGGATTCCGAGCACGCTGATTGGCTAACAGTAGATGATATCCACCAATCAGAGAGCTTAGAACGCTGAGGCCGAGCGCAGAGAACGTAGTGGGCTTTCCTGTTACTAGGCAGTGCAGCACTGGCGGAAAGAGTCCGCTATACAGCGCACTGTACTAGTCATACAGCGGACTGTAGTAGTCATACAGCATACTGTACGGGTGACCCATATACACCGGGCAGCAATTAAAGAGTTTCCATTGTTTAGTCTGGTGGGAAGTGTAAATACAGCCAGAATAAGCGCAGTTTTGGGTTTTTTTGTCACCTGTGGTTTTCTGGAATTTATGCACACACTGGGGGAGATTTATCAAAACCGGTGTAAAGAAAGCTGGTTTTGCCCATAGCAACCAATCAGATTACACCTTTCATATTTCAGAGCTCCTATGGAAACTGAAAGGAGGAATCTGATTGGTTGCTATGGGCAACTAAACCAGTTTTCCTTTACACCAGTTTTGATAAATCTCCCCCAGGGGACGTTATCACTGGCGTTTTCTTCATTGTGTTTTTTTTTCCCCCTGTACAGACGGTGAAAATATGCCAAAAGCTCCAGCATGCTGAGTTTTTTTTTTAAAAAGAAACTGAGAAATAAAAAATAAAAAAATTACCAAAAAACTGAAGTGTAGAAAAACGACACTTAAAAACATAAGCGTGAAAGCAGCCTTACTGCAGATTTTCCCATTGACATCAACAAGGATAAGGCGCGTCATGAAAAGTAAAATGTGAAAAGAACATCATAATAGCAGTTTCCATTGAAGCAGTTCCCAGCAATTTGCTTAGGGTACTTTCACACTTGCGGCAGGACGGATCCGACAGCCTGTTCACCCTGTCGGATCCATCCTGCTGCTATTTCACCGTGCCGCCAGACTGCCACTCCGTCCCCACAGACTATAATCATAGACTATAGACTGAGAGGCCGCCGGACTAAAAGTACTGCATGTCCGACTTTTTAGTCCGGCGGCCTCTCACCGTGCACTGCCGTAGCTCGCCCCGCCCCCATTATAGTCAATGGGGATGGAGCGGCGGCACGTCGAAAAAGCGGCAGGACGGATCCGACAGGGTGAACAGGCTGTCGGATCCGTCCTGCCGCAAGTGTGAAAGTACCCTTAAGGGCTCATGCACACACCTGTATTATCCGCATTTTTTGCTGATCGGGTGCAGATCCATTTATTTCAATGGAACCACAAAAAATGCAGACAACACACTGTGTGAGTTTTTTCTCTTAGCATTTTGTAAAATATGGTATGAAGGTAGCGCATTCCGGCATTGCCAGAAGTTTTTAAGTCTCCATCCGGCCCCATTGACTATAATAGGGACCAGTGGAGATCCGGCTACAACCCGGCAAATATGACGAGAATCGGCCAGAAGAATACCGCCAGAAGAATACCGCTGCCTTACTGGCCTTACTTGCGTCTATGTGAAAACACCACACCCATACTAAGCTGTGATTTAAAAAAAAATTATATGATGTGTTTTGTTTTTTCTCTCCGAAAAAGGCGCAGTACAGAAAACATAGCGGTTGTCCAGCCAATAAAAATTATTTAGAAAAAGCTCGGAATGTTATATAAATGTCATATAAAAATTAGTGTTGAGCGAAGCGAGCTTCAGATGCTTCATCCGAAGTCGCTTCGTTGAAAACTTGAAACCGAACTCGTCTTCGGTTCTGAGGTACTAGTCGGAACCAAAGCCGAGTTTGGTTTCAAGTTTTGAAGTGGTTTTCCACTTTAAAAATCAACTACCGAAGTTATTCAACGAAGTCACTCTCAACTTTGTGAATAACTTACTTCGGCTCATCGGAGCACATACATTCTAATACTGTACGGAGACGGACACTAATAATCATAAATTTGGCACGACTTTTTGCACGTATTTTGACGCGTAATACTCCTGTCAAGTGTCTCATTCATTTTAATGGGAGTCAGCAGTTGCTTCTTTTTTACACGCGTATAAAAGTAGCGTGTAAAAAACAAGCAGCGCGCCCTATCGTGGGGCAGAATCAGCGCTCTTTGTAATTAATTTTCTCATTGTAATTAATGGGAAGCAGAAAAAAAACGCACCCAATTTTGAGGCAGAAAAATCTGCTTGGATTCAGCGCTGATTTTTTTACAGATGTATTTTAGAAATCAGCCGTGTGAACAGACCCTAACGGCAGCGCAGAGGAGGAAACTAAGACCGCTTTTTTTTAACATGGGGCTACTTTTAAGGCTGGTCAACCCCTTTAAATAGATTGTCCTAGTTAAATTGCCAGCGCTGCCTCTCCAGTCCTCCTAGCCTGTATATTGCATGAGACTGCAGCAGCCAATCACTGGCTTCAGCGGTCTCGCACCATATACTGAAGTTACAATATGCTCGCACTTTATAGTCGATGATTGGCTGCAGCGGTCACATGTGGTATACAGGCACATCATCATTGCAGCCATGAGGAACAAAGGGGGACTGAACTTACTATTATAAGTATAACCAGTTAGTATAACTATTATTTTAACCCATTTTTTTAATCTTGGACGCCCCCTATAACATGATTAGATTGCAACTGGGACAGTTTGCAGTGCATTTCAGTCCTTTTATACTAGATGCACTCAGTAAATTTTATTTCCTAGAAACTTTAATTGACCCTGGAACTTATGGCATACCTCTATGAAATGATTAACCCCCAGTTATTATAGCCACGGACTCTGCATACATCTGTGCGAGCACCTCGTGAAGGTAAAGAATGTCTCTTCATCTGTCAGTCAAGTAATGAACTTTGTGAACTTTAGTTTTTAGAACCCAGGAATGATAGTCATAAATGTCGATTCTCTGAATGTTATCAGATGGACACTGTACTTTTATCACAGAATCCACAGTGCTTCTGTAGAAAATCGGCAGAGGGAAAACACCCAAACCAACTGGTGCATTTGCTTCTTGCAGACTCTGTTGCAGAAATGCTGCTGATTTGAGGCATATCTCACTCTTTTGTGCTGCAATGGGTGAAAATCCACAGCAAAAATGTAAAATCTGCACCACTGGTCAATTTCCACTGCGGATAGACTCCCCTGCGTGTGGATGAAGACTGCTAAAAACGCATTCACTTTGCTGGTGCTGTACTGCGGAACTGCTGTACGAAAATGTGTGATGGCAAATCTGCAACATTTCAGTCACATGCAGATGTACCGAGAGTGGGTTCCCACGTGGCGGATTTCCCATCGCAGATTTTCTTGCAGTAAATCGGCCACAATTTACAGCAAAATAAGCCAAAACACTTCATAAAACATCCACATCATAAACGGACCTGCAGTGTGGATTTGATCTAGGCCTCATACACACAGCCGTTGCCTGGCTGTGCCCGTATTGCGGTCCACAAACAGCGGTGACGCAGTATACGGGCACTGGCCGTTTGTGCCCCGCATCACGAATGTGGACCCATTCACTTAAATGGGTCCGCAATCTGGGCGGTGTGGAATGGAGACACGGAACCCCATGGAAGCACTAGGGGGTTTCTCTCTGTTCCTTCGCACCGCAAAAAAAATGCGTGCGGACAGATCACGGACCCATTAAAGTTGAATGAGTCTGGATCCGGCAGCTGCACGGATGGTGCCCGTGCATTGGGGTCCGCAGTTTGCAGTCCCGCAATGCACGGGACAGCCGTGTGAATGAGGCCTTATGCAGTGTGTTAATTCATGCTGTGGATCTCCACCATGGATTACACCCATGTCCGTATTTGCCAGAAAAATCCCATGTGTGGATGGCATGTTTCATGCACAGGTTTACGAGCAGTGATTTAAGGCTCGGCTACATGGCGAAATTAGTCACGCCCCATTTATGTTGCAGCAACGTCGCGTGACATTTTTTGTATTGATAGTCAATGGTGTCGCACTGCAACATGCAACACTCTGCGACTGCGACACGATAGTTGCACAAAAACGGATCCAAGTTGGCTTTTTGTGCAACTGTCGCCTTGCAGTCACATGTCCCAATGTGACACCTTTGGCTATCATCACAAAAAATGTTGCGCGACATTGCTGTGAGATAAATGTCACGGTACTCATGTTGCAGCGTAGCTGTACCCTTTTCGCCGCACGGTTTGCTGTCGCTGGACCAATGTTGCTGCGTAGTGTACCATTGGAAATGGGCCTTGATTAGTGCAATGTTCTAACTGAGACGCTAGGGGCGCTCTCTGGTCTGACTGAAAAAGTCAATTGAGCCTGTTTGTCATGCTAAAAGTTGAAGCAAAAAGGAAGCTAAAAAGCCAGGACAGGAAGCGGAATACATGGACTGATTTTAAAAAATTATATACAGAAAATCGTCCACACATTTTCGTAAAAAAAAAATTACTAAATTATGTAGAATATTTACATAGACACATTTTAATATGTAATTAAGAATTTTTAGACTGAAGTGTCCGTTTTAGTCTAAAGCGTGTGCTCAGATGATAGCATTGTTGCACTGACTTGCTTTCTTTCCACTTCTTCCATGTCTAGGTCCACAGAAGCCCACGACAGTAAATGATTACACACTGTCCCAAAGTCCCATGCCATGAGAATATATCCACATATACTTTAACTCATAGAGCACAATACTTTTTTAAAATCTTTATATCTTACTTTTAGGCCTCATGCACACGGCCGTTGTTTTGGTCCGCGTGCGAACAGCATATTTTGCGGCTCGGGTGCAGCCCCATTCACTTCAATGGGGCCGCAAAGATGCAGACAGCACCCTGTGTGCTGTCCGCATCCGTTGCTCCGTTCCGTGCCCCCGCAAAAAAAAATACCGCAAAATACGTACGGTCAGAATTAGGAGTTTTTGCTATTCTCCTTATATTGACCATACGGGTAATGAGATTTTTTTTTCCGTTCAGGCGCTGGGCTGAAAGAAAAAAATGAACGGCACAGATTTCTTCACATTGATCAATGTGGATAAAAAAATCTCAAAAAATGTGCAAAAACAAGAGGGGAAAGCTGTAAAGCTACGATCGCTAAGGGACCCTTAGGCCTCATTCACACGTCCGCAATTCTGTTCCGCAAAATTGTAGGTACATTCAATTCTATGGGGACAGACTTTGTCCCGCTCGGATCCGGAATTGCGGATCTGCACTTCAGGATCCGCAAAAATATAGAACATGTCCTATTCTTGTCCGCAATTGCGGACAAGAAAAGGCATTTTCTATATAGTTCTGGCAATGTGCGGATCCGCAAAATGCGGAAAGCACATTGCTGGTGTCCGTATTTTGCGGATCCGCAGATCCATGGATCCGCAAAACACATACGGACGTCTGAATGAGCCTTACAGGGGGGTGATTATTGACAGGGGGTGTGATCAGGGGTTAATCAGTGATGGGGGGTGGGGGTGTAGTGATTGGTGCACTTTACTTATGTTTCCTCTGGTGGTCCCAGACAAATGGACCACCAGAAGAGCAGACAGCAGGCATATCAGACGCTGTTTACATCAGCGCTGGCAGGCTGTAGTTTCAGTTGTCCCAGTTATGATCGCATGAACGCGCACGCACGGCTTTTTTTTCGCATCTACAGCCTGCCAGCGCATGATCAGCGCTGGCAGGCTGTAGTTTCAGTTGTCCCAGTTATGATCGCATGAACGCGCACGCGCGGCTTGCGCGCGTTCATGCGAAATCTCGGGTCTCACGAGATGACGACGATAGGCGTGGGACCTGAGAGAGCCGCCGCGCTGACGCCCATCGGCGTTAGTGTGGCGGCAAGTGGTTAAGCTACTTTCACATCTGCGTTTCTCCTTTTCGGTATTGAGATCTGTCATAGGATCTCAAAACCGGAGGAAAACGCTTCAGTTTTGTCCCCATTCATTGTCAATGGGAACAAAACTGAACGGAACGGAGTGCACCAGAATACTTTCCGTTTTGTTGCATTCCCAGGACACACAAGCAGCGTTTCTGAGTGCGTCATTAAATGCTGTTGAAGACGGACACAAAAGAAAACGGATCAGGCGCCCATTGACTTACAATGCTTTTACTGCCAGATCCGTCTTAGTCATTTTAGAGATAACACAACCCGATCTGTTCATAACAGATGCAGACGGTTGTATTATCATAACTGAAGCGTTTTTGCTAATCCCTGACAAATCCAGCAAAAACGCTGACGTGAAAGCAGCCTTATCGGCCTCTGTAACGGATGGACTTTGTTGTGTCCGGTGAGAAACATCAGAATAAACCCCCGGCAACCATTGCTGGAAGAACACAAGCTGGTGGTGGGAGTGTTATGGTGTGGGGAATGTTTTCGTGCCATTCTCTGGGCCACTCATCCATGTGGAAGTCACTCTCAGCCGATATGGGTTTGAATCCATCCTAGCATATCACGTACCCCCATACATGCTGAATGTCTTCCCTGGGGCGGATGGGTTCCTCCAGCAAGACAATGAGACATGCCGCACGGCTAGAAATGTCCGACATTCATTGGAATAGCATGACCTCCTGAGGACAGTGATATAGTTGAATTCAGGGGGGCATCTGCGGCCGCTCGTCAGGTGCGTAACTGCCTGATACTCCTAAATTAATGCTGAGAACAGCAAACATTTATGTACCTGGCTGACAGCCAAGTGGAGGGCTCGGGGTCTATGGCCAGTCCGTAATAATGTGACTCCACTGTGTACTTACCTTTAAAGGGGTTATCCAACCCCTATAATGAACCCCCCCCCCCCCATGCCTGCGCACACCTCACATAGATTATACTTACTCTGCAGGCCACGACGGGGACGAGCCTCCCTAGCATCGCGAGTGACGCTAGGGAGGGTCTTCTGCTATTGGCTGCCCCCCATCACCGGATGTTTTGATCCGCATAACAGGAAGATGCAGCGGCGGCCGCACGGGGATCAGGAGCGATGTTAGGATAACCTATATGAGGGGCCCAGGCAGGGGCGTAGCTAACGGCTCATGGGCCCTGGTGCAAGAGTTCAGCTTGGGCCCCCCTTCCCTCAGTGCTTTGTGTGTCTTCTCATGCGACACAAGGGTCTTTGGGCCCCCAGGCTCCGGGGCCCAGTAGTGACTGCTAACTCTGCACCCCCTATAGCTACGCCCATGGGCCCAGGGATTAAAGGGGTCGTTAAATGGATTGGATAGCCCTTTTATTATTACTACTTATGCTGCATTTTCTTCCACTCGGTGGTGGGGGCCCTCTTATTTTGCTGGGGCCCTATGAATTACAGATAAGCCCTGCATGAGATCACTGCATGCCATCCCCTCTCCAGCAGGCATGTTCAGGATGGTCTGGTATTCACAGCCACCACATACATGGACGCACATTGGTTCCTTTGCCTCTGGGTCAGTCACCCATGAAGCCAGTGCTATAGTGCAGATGGGTGTGATCGCCTCTCTGCCAGCGCCCTGCTGGTACACTATACACACGACTGCGCCTTTGTGCTCGGCTGTGCACGGGGTTTCTGATGTAACAGTTTGCAGCAGGTCGCCCGCGTCTCCAGTGCGTGATCGGGGTGCTGCTGCCCCCCACACAGTTCATGGCCTGTTTGCAGAGCCCGGCAGCACCGACCCATCACTCGCGGATCTCCCTTGCCATTGGTCCGCCGTCAGTGAGGAGAGATCGCGCGTTCCCCTCCTCGTCTTACATAGATGCTCGTTACCACAGCAACAGCCATGACGAGTTCACCTGGCCGCCGCTCCTATTGGCTGCAGGATCAGGCCACAAGCAGGCTCCGCTTCCCCAGGCCCCGCCCCCCTGTTCTGTCACTTGGCTGCGCTCAGGTGACGCGCTCGTTCACTCGCTTTGCGGCGGCTAACGGGAGAGCTGCTTCCAATATCAAGTGCCGCTTCCTACCTGTCACCGCCGCCGGGCCAGTCAGTACCGGATCCACCTGCCTGAAGGTGAGTGTGTGCGCTTGGCGGCGGTGACTTTGGCTTCGGTCATTTGAAACAGGCATTGCGTTAGACAGCCCCGAGGGTAACTGGTAGTTGGGTCCTCACCGGGGAGGCTGTAGGCTTCTTCCTGTCAGGAAGCGATGAGGTCACGGTTTGATCGCTGCAAGGTCTGAGGGAACCATGGACGGGAGGTGACCCCCAGGGATCGCTAGTGATCAGTATTAGCTGTGGACCGGGAGGGGGCGCTAGACGGCGAGCCCCATACTCTGTAAGTTACCGGGTGACGTAATAACCGGTTGTGTCTGATCAGTCATCCAACGTCTCCCTGTGAGTGTGGCCCTGTAACCTGTGGGTGTGACTGGGGCCAGACAGGGACAGGATGCCCCCTCTCCATGGCCCTGAATACATCCACATAGTCTCCGGGGGGCTCCTGTATCGTCAGTATGGCACCTAAAGCGTTCACCGTATAAACAAACGTCATAAAAGGGGCGTGTCCAGCCTGACACGTTATATGACCGCGCATCCGTTGTCTGCTGCTGCAGGTTACTAGTAGGTCAGGTAGCCCATTCCGTGTGTGCCCCCTCCACGACCACCTGCAGGCGATGAGCAGATGGCAGCAGGCGTGGTGTCGCCCTGTGGTCCCTATGTGCCACCCGTCAGTGACCGTGGTAATGGCGCTGTTCACACTGTGTTGTGTCGGTTCCATCGCTTTTACCAGAACAAACCTCAGGAGCTGGTAGTCTGAGCCTAGACCTGCTACTGGCCCCAAGGCTGTCCCATGGTCAGTGGATCATCCGTGAAGAATCCATGTTTGGTCCGTGTGTCATCCGTGTTCCCCAGGCGCTGCTAGGATGAAAAGGCATTCATACGGTGTTGAGCGAATTTGTGTTCTCAAGTTCGGCGTACAAGGTTCGGGTTATCTAAGAATTCCGTTATCGATTTCGCCATAACTTCTGTTCTGTGGCAGCGGAATCCATAATGGAATTCTTAGATAACCCGAACCGTGTACGCCAAACTCGAAAACACAAGTTCGCGCAACGCTAATTGTAAGCTCTTGCGAGCAGGGCCCTCGCTCCCAGTGCTTCAGTTGTATATTGGCCAGTTGCGTTGCGACGTCTTTTGTTTTGTAGATGAACGCCCTGAGTGTAAAGCGCTGCGGAATACGGTGGCGCTATATAAATAAAGATTATTATTTCCACAGCATCTCCTGCCAACGATCCGTGAAAACCACTGACCGGTCATAGACGGCGTCCGTGTTTTGTCCGTGGTTTTCTCAGACCCATAGACCATAGTGTGAGGGATCCGCGTTTTTTTTCCTCCTGATTTTATTGTAGATTTTGACATTATGTCTGAAGTAAATGTAGCTGGGGCAGAAGTCAGGTGACCAGAGTGCATTTTAACCCCTTAGAGACATGACTAATTTTAGCCTAAATGAGGACCAGTAAAATGTTCCAGCGGTCATAATATGTTTTTATTTTCTACTGTGATTTAGCGGTATGAGACCTTTAATTTAGTGGGATGAGTTATAGAAGGTTTTTTTTTTTTTTCTAGGAACCATTTTAGTGCATTAGATAACTTTTATTTCTTTTTTAGGGGGAAAGATTAAAAAAACTGCAATTTTAATATTATTTTTAGATATTTATTTTTGCGGTGTTTGCTGTGTGGTATAAATAACATAATTCTATTATAATGTCGTAAAAAAAATTTTTTGTTATATATTTTTTTTCTCCTATGCCTGCCAGCTCCCCCACTGACCGTATTTTCTGGTTGCCGCTGCGCATCTACTGGACTCAACTTAAAGGGTTAGTCCAGTTAGGGTGCATTTACACGACCGTAAGTGATTTGCGGACCGCACATGGCCAGCGCTACATAGAGAATGGCTATTCTTGTCCGCAACCGCGGACAAGAATAGGACATGCCCCATATTTTTTGCTGGGCTGGGGAACCGAACAACGGATGCGGACAGCACACAGTGTGCTGTCCGCATATTTTGCAGCCCCATTAAAATGAATGGGTCCGCACTTTTTCCGTAAAATTGCGGAACGGATGCGGATCCATTTATACAGTTATGTGAATGCTCCCTTATAGAAAGTAATTCCCTATCCACGAGGAATAACTAGCGTGTAAAGGCGCCCTAAGCCAACTAATGTGGTATAAACGTGGTGTCTAGAGGTGCGCCAGATTTATCACCCAGCATCAGTACGCAGTATGGCCACTGCAGAGGACGGAGCTTTCTGCTTCTGGCTCCATCCACTCTTTAGTTTTTAGCACTGGCTGCTGATCGAAAAGCTGGAATACCCTTTAGGTTTACCCTGTCTAAATCTAAGTATTAGTAACTCTGCCCCTATATGTGCAGATTAGGCACAGAGTAAGGCCTCTTGCACACAAACGTTTTTTTTTTTTTTTTTCGTTTACGTTCCATTTTTTGCTTTCCGTATACGGAGCCATTTATTTCGAAGGATCCTCAAAAAAATGGAAGGTACTCCGTATGCCTTCTGTTTCCGTTTTTTTCCGTTCCTTTCAAAGATAGAACATGTCCTATTATTGTCCGCATAACAGACAAGGATAGGACTGTTCTATCAGGGGCCAGCTGTTCCGTTCCGCAAAAAACGTAATGCACGCGGATGTCATCCGTATTTTTTGCGGACCACAAAATACTGAAAAAGCCATACAGTCATGTGCAAGAGGCCTAAGGGTACAGCCACACGGTTAGGTTTCCTGATGCAGTTTTGGAAGCCAAAATCAGGAGAGAATGCAAAAAAAGCAGAGGTGGACTGGCCATAGGCCCTACAGGAAATTTTCCCGTTTTGTCCAGTGGCCACAGGGCCACCTGAGCCCTCCTTACTTCCGCTGACCAGGTACATACTGGGGGAACTATATAGGGGTCATTATTAGAGGACGTCCAGGCAGCATGCTGTAGGTGTAGGCCTGGTGGTGTGGCCCCCTGCTCCATATCCATATTGGAGGAGGACAGAACGTTGCGTCTATTGATGGTCACCACAGAGGGACAGCTTCTGCGCTGCACTATGGTATTACTGACCCTGTCTACTTCCATTGGCCCCATCTACTTGTGTTTCCCCGCCTTTGGACAGTTTGGACCCACCTACAACATTGGGGCCATGTTTTAGTTACCAGTTCGCCCCTGCAAAAAAAGAAGAGAACTCGTATTCGTCCGTTATACTTTCTCACCTTTTATGATCCACTCCTGATTTTGGCTTCCAAAACTGCATCAGAAAACCTGACGTTACCCTTAGGCCACGTTCACATCTCCGTTTACGAAATCCAGCCTAAAGGCCAGCTGTCACCCGGCGTGCATGTAGCCTTTTTTATTTTTATTTTCCCGTACGAAACCCGGCATTTATGCTAGAAATTGGCCAGATCACCGCCAGACCTCATTGCAGTCAGTGGGGATCTGGCGGTGTAGTAGAGGATCCGGCAGGCTGCTCTGTGCCGGATCTCCTGACGGAGAAGTGGACAAGGCCTTACTCATTAAACGCCTCCACCCCCATAAATGTGGTTGCCCGGTGTGAACCCCCTTATTAGACTTTATCTCACAGACCAGTTCGTCCTCATAACCCCGGGATGACCACGAGCCGTGGCATTCTGCTAATGAATCCGCAGCTCCAAGACTGCGCTGTAAGATGACGGTTCTGGAGTCTCCTTGGCCCCTGTTTCTCAGGAGGATGTAATGGTTGTCAGAAGCTTCCTGACCGTGACCTGTGACAGATGGCCTCGGCTCCTCTGGTCTGTAATCTAGGAAACGGGGGAGGTCCAATTCTCCTTTATATTTCTAATCCCTCTGAGTGGAGATAACATGACAGCGCTGGACTTTCCATCACTGGGAATCCCCAGCCTCTGGTCCCTTGTGCACAGATTATTCAGAATTTAACCCCATCCATTCCTAGAGGGCTTCAGATAAAGTATTTGACTCGGTGCGGGCAATTTTAGACCGATTTGGGGTGCCAGAAAAATCAGTTAGGTGGGTAAGGCTGATGTTTGCCTCCCTATGGGCCGGGGTAAGGGGGAGAAGGGTGTTTTTGGCTTTTATTTTCTATTATAAGAGGCACACGAAAGGGATACCTTCTGCCCCCGTTATTGTTTTGTGTGGTCGTTGACGCTCTTTTCCCTGGTGGTGAGGCAGCATCAAAGCATTCAGGTTGGGGTGGGCACAGACCCTTAGGGGCCCTCGTGCAAGAACCATATACGGGCCCCTGGGTCATCACCCTCTTAAATCTCTCTAACAATCCACTAGTTCAGGGATCAGCAACCTTCGGCACTCCAGCTGTTGTGACACCACAACTCCCAGCATGCTCCATTCTCTTTTATAGGATTTCTGAGAAAAGCTGAGCAAGTACGCATGCTGGGAGTTGTAGTTTCACAACAGCTGGAGTCTCAGAGGTTGCTGATCCCTGTCCTAGTTGCTATAAGCTATGAAACTCATTAGTTCAGTCCCTTACATGCAATCTGTTGAACAGTAGGGAGATGCTTTTAGGGTGGTGTTATATCAGCAGCAAGTGAACACCCCCTCTCCGCTGAAGTAAGGAGGAGCGGAACCTCTATGCCAGGGCTGGCCTACCTGCGGCTCTTCAGCTGTTGCAAAACTACAACTCCCAGCATGCCCAGACAGCCTACAGCTATCAGCCTACAGAAGGGCATGGTGAGAATTGTAGTTTTACAACAGCTGGAGAGCCGCAGGTTGGCCAGCCCTGCTCTATGCCCTTAAAGGGTTCTCCGGGCCAACCCTTTTAGGTAGCCTTTTACAGTGACCTGTTCGAGAGACAGATTCAGTTCTATACTTGCCCTCCGCCACGCTGTTGATTCCTCGTTCCGGAGTCCGGTCGTATCAAACGATTAGATACACAGCTCAGTAGTTGATATCTAACATGAGCAGCTTTGATACAGGCTCATGTTTTGCACGTGGTAGAGGCACTGCGGACAGTATCGGACATAACGGGCTTGGATACAACCTTCAGCAGACAGTAGCAAACAAGATGGGATTAGATACACAGACCAGCAGGCAGTATCACACATGACAGGCTAACTGCACATGATAGAATAAGATACAGATGTGATCTGGTGTGCTGGGTGGTTCAGGCTGTTCAGTGCAGTTGGTGACGGAATCGCCTGTGGGGGGCGCTGATGTTATCCAGCAATGCATATAAGGATAATAGCAGGATCCATGTTAGGGTTTGCTCACAGGAGGTGAAGGGGGGTATGGCTGCTGCATACTGGACCGTATGGCAGGCGGGGCCAGCCTGTGACTCCTCACTCTGTTTTTCCTATGGTAAACAGGAAGTGCTGAATGTAAACATTCCTGCTGATGCCCAGAAAGGGAGAGGCAAAGCGCCAACATGCAAAACAGGGGGGCATAAATATGCATTTTTAGGTGGCGTTGGGAGCACATAAAAATTTACTTTGGGACCACAGAAACTCTTTAATGCTAGAATGTATGTTTTAGCTATGCAGTTAAAAGAGGTTGTCAGTTCAATTTATTCTATGGACGCCAGAACATCAATGTCCCCATCATCAATAGGGGCGCAGCTGCCTTCCACCAAGGTCTCTGGATCCCTGCCCCTCCTGTTAAAAGCTATCAAAACTGATTAAGGTGCCTATACCTTCAAGGCAGTTACCTATGTGCTGATAACCAGTTGGCGGATTATCTGGTTTATACCGCTCCCTGATACGCAAGTACATTGTATATATGATAACTAGAGAGTGTCCTAGGTCTTACCAACTGACCATTGCTGACGAGTTGTTTGAACTCCAGATCCAGAAACAGGGGTCTGTAGTCATTTTTCCACAATTTTTGGCTTAGTGTCCCCAGAAGAGCCCCCCCCCCCCCCCCCCAAGTGACCAGCCGAAACTCGTTGGGACAGGGTAGTGGTGATCAGATACTACTGTTTATCTATAATTGTGGTATTATTTTTAACCTTGTGGATTCTATTATAACTCTGTAAGAATTGAATACAGATTTTAAACTCACTTATCTTTGTAATTATACTATTTATTATTTTTTTTGGTACATTTTTGGTTTTGGTAAAGCTTAGGTTAGCATATAGTACTGTTCTATGCTCCCTTAGGGATCTAAGGAGGTTCCTGATACGGGATCGCCCCTATCGGGGCAGCCATTCCGTTGTAGGTAGGGTCATATAAGAATAGGGTCTTTGACAGGGACAGTTAATTCCATAACTCTGCCCACCCAAAGAGACCCTACTACATCGTACATATCTATGAGGAGCATTATCTTATATTTATTTTCTCCTTTTGTATGTTATATTTACTGATTTTTCATATTTTTTTGGGGTCCAACTTTTAATTTAAATTATAATAAAGGCTAAGTTTTAGTCATACGATTGTCCTCTGTGAATAAATTTAGCTTAACACCCCACGGGATGTAGTACCCCTCGACGTGTTATTGTTGATACTGTAAAAAGCAATTTATTCAATGGCAGACAGCAGGGATGGTGTTAAAATAATAATAAAAAAACAAACCCTGAAAGGGTTGTTCCACCTGGGCATTGATGTGACAGGATATCCCATAAATGTCCAGTAGGTGCAGGCCGACTTCTGGCCCTGCTCCTGACTCAAGAACGGGCCCCCCATAAATGAAGAGAATGCTGGGAATTTGTGGTTACCTCTCTGACATGGATGATGTAGAAATTATAGAGAAGATTCTCCCTTGGATCGCCACTCTCCAAACAGATGATCAGCGGGGGTACTGCAGATATTGATGACCTATCCTGAGGATACAAACTGCCTGCACAACCCCTTTAAGAGGCGTTTGCATCTTAGTAAAATAGACCCATGTCAGGCCAGCGCAGGAATATCAAACTTGGCATATGGGCACGCCAGTCTTGGTAAATGTCTCGCATTGATTATTGGTGAGGGGTTATAAGATACAGTGTATATCTAATGTAGTAATGATAAAAATGCAGCAGTTCCATACATAAAGTCATATACTATGTAGATTTTTTGGACCCAGGTTCACAAGCAACGTTTTAGCTCCTGGTTGTAGGGCACTGCTATATACACCCATGGGACAAGATGTAATTCCAAATAAGTGTGCCAACAGGATGAAAATACCCGCTGCTTATTCAGATCCAAATGTCTAATGTATTTAATATTTATATAGAGCATCCATATCATATTTAGTTGTAATCGTCATTATCATACATTTATCCAATACAAAAAGTGTTAAAGGGGTTTCACGGTCTTCAATATCTGATCGGTGCTAGTCCAACGCCCCACACCCCTGACGGAGTTGAAAAAATTAGTGCTGGGGGTTTCTCTTTGTATTACCGGTCGTGTCCGGAACACATGCAACACCAAACTGCACTCATCTATAGAGGTTCACAGACATCTCCACTGCGCATGCTTAATCCAGTGTACGGAGACGTGATAAACTGGACTCATCTAGAGAGGTTCACAGAAATCCCCACTGCGCATGCTTAATCCAGTGTACGGAGACGTGATAAACTGCGCTCATCTAGAGAGGTTCACAGAAATCCCCACTGCGCATGCTTAATCCAGTGTACGGAGACGTGATAAACTGCGCCTGCTCAGTAACGAAACTGAGGGGCTGGGAGCCATTTTTATATTGTCCTCTTGTCCTGATCACTCTTATATACCAGCAATATGGTTCCCGATTCAATAAAAGTTAACGGTCCCCATTATAGTTAGGGCTCATGCACACAAACGTATTTTCTTTCCATGTCTGTTCATTTTTTTTTTTGCGGACTGTATGAGGAACCATTAATTTCAATGGGTCCGCAAAAAAAACGGAAATTACGCCGTGTGCATTATGTTTCCATACTTCCGTTCTGCAAAATAATAGAACATGTCTTATTATTCTCCGCATTACTGACGAGGATAGGGCTGTTCTATTAGGGGCCAGCTGTTCCGTTCCGCAAAATAGGGAATGCACACGGACGTCATCCGTGTTTTCTGCGGATCCGTATTTTGCGGACTGCAAAATACATACGGTCATGTGCATGAGCCCTTGATGGGGCTGGGTCGTGGCGTTTAAAGGAGTTGTGTCACTTCAGCAAATGGCAGGTATCAGGTAGAGAAAGTTAATACAAGGCACTTACTAATGTATTGTGATTGTCCATATTGCCTCCTTTACTGGCTGAGTTTATTTTTCCATCACATTATACACTGCTCCTTTCCGTGGTTACAGACCACCCTGCAATTCATCAGTGGTGGCCGTGCTTGGCTCTGGTGGCTGGGACCAGGGGAGTGCACACAGCCCGGTGCTTTTTCCTATAGTGTGTAAAAGCACGGCCACTGCTGATGGAAACGAGCAGTGTATAATGTGATGGAAAAATGAATCCAGCCAGCACAGGAGGCAATATGGACAATCACAATACATTAGTAAGTGCCTTGTATTAACTTTCTCTACACGATGAATGCCAGAATGCAGAGAGATCCAGAAGGCTCTTCCTCTGCCGGATCCTGAGCGCCGTGTGAAACTAGCCTAAGTTGACTTTGCATGTGACGATGCCCTGGGATATGACCTCTGTATTCATACCATTATAATATACTGATTTATTTGATTGATTGAATACAGAGAAAAATGAACCGATCAACTCTGCTCTTCGCATAAAATGTATTCAAGTGAATTTATGACGCGTCCACTTATCATGAAAGCAATTATGTGTTATGTACTGCAGTTTATCGGTACACCTTTTTGTCATTAGAATTCGTGACATGGGTGTGACTGTAAGCTGTAAGGTTCATGTACTTTGCATGTAAATGTCTCCAATGAGGAGCTGAAGCGTCATCTGTGAATACATTTGCAGAGTATTTAGCCTTATACGTGGACCTGCTTCTTTCACTTGCCTTATGCCTTGGAGGTGGAAGAGCTCAGCCTTTGGGACGCACGCACCCTCATCTTGGTGACTACTTACAGTTCTGCTCCTTTATTGGGGATTGGCGTCTAAGGTATTGATATGATATCACGTATCCTAAGATCTCGTTTAGGGGGATTTGTCACTAGTGAAGAGAGTTATTAGAAATGCATTATTTCTTGCATGGAATATGATTGCTTTTACATTGGGTGGCTGCCATTTGTCCTTCAGTAGAGGAGAAGGTGACCTATGTCTCCAGAATGAATTTTAGTCGGAACCAAAAAGGTCAAGATTAAATACAAAAATGCGTTGGCTGGAAAGGCGTCATCAATGAATAAGAAATACGTTGGCATTCAGGACGACTCTGACTGACTCTGATGGGACCTAATTGTCCTCCACCAATCTTATGCAGCACCTTTGGGACGTAGTCACGAGCACTGATGTGTCGTCTATGTCATAGGAGAAAGTGATGAGCTCTGTAATGTTGCCCTCGTAGATCAGATTAACAAGAATTTCTAAGTGTGGCCCCAGTGTTCATTGGGAATCTGTATGTTCTTGAACTTGGTGCAGGTTGGGTCCAAGGACAAAATGATAATATGTGGAAACGTTCCAGTAATGTATAACTGTACGTATCTCTGTTATATATGGACCGGGTGAAAAGTACAGACTTCAAGGCCCTGAGTAGTCACTTGTCAAGGTGGATTGTGTATAGAGATGAAGGTAGATGATATCTGATGCAGGCAGGAGGTCCTGAAGGACAAGCTGATGTTATGGCCAGGAGAGAAAGTGAAAGTCATTGGGATCTTGAACTGAAAGCTCTGCTGTAAACTGAGCAAGTTGCCAGTAAAGCCCCCTATTCACAAACTGAAAGAATACGTCACTGTGGGCGTCAGCCTTTATCATCGGGGTATTCCCAACTCCGGAATTTAAAGTGGCCGGGTCCAGCAGTGGGGTGTAGAAGCAGCACTGTCCATTTGATAAAGACGTGCATCTTCTGAGATTAGATGCTGTGGTTGTATGAAGTAAGCAGTCTCTGGTTTCTCCTGATCATACAGGGCATGTGAGGTTATTGAACTCGAAGAAACTAATCCTCTCTCCTTTTCCCTAGGTCACCAGTAGCCGTGAAGATGTTGTCCAGATTATTTCGCATGCATGGCCAGTTTGTGGCTTCCCATCCCTGGGAGGTCATCGTGGGTACGGTGACCATCACCATCTGCATGATGTCCATGAACATGTTCACAGGGAACGATAAGATCTGCGGCTGGAACTATGAGTGCCCCAAGTTTGATGAAGTAAGTTCTGACACTTTGCCATATAAAGTCTTACTTTACATTTCTGTAGGACTCTAGAAATCTAGCAGAAGCCACCTAAAAATTGGCTAGATCACCATTCATGTGTGTTAATATATAGTAATTTGGCATCCCTGCATTATTCTCTGTGCTCCGTTTTATATGGGTATGACATGGACGTCGGTATTTCCTGCTATTATAGTGTGAATATATGCATTTCTGTAAAATACACCCATGGGCATGTAAAGGTTTTGTGTCAGATGTCAGACAGGATGATATCAGGTGACATAAGCTTTGTGAGCAGGAGATAGTGTTAGAGGCTTTGGGGGCATTTATATTATTGCATTTTAATCATTTGGGACTAAAAATAATTTTTTCAGTTGGTCTTTATTAAACAATCTCCAGCTTTCAATTTCAGCACAGGCCCCTGCTTCACACTTACGCCATCAGAAGGCTGCTTTGTGGATTTGTAGCCTTTGTCTCTGAACTCCTGACAGCACATAAACACTTGTTTAAGCTAAATTCTTATTGAACCGACACCAATTTAGGCACTAGTTAGTGTTTATGAGCCGTAGGGGCTACAGATCAGACCATCAGAGCAGTTCTCTGATGGAGTCAGAGTAAAGCAGGGAGACTGTGCTGAAACAGAAAACTGTAGAAGGGAAACTGAAAATTTCTAATAATGTTAAAAGTTACATTTCTTAGCCCAAAATTACTAGATTGCAATAATAATAATGCTCCCAAAAGTGTCCACAGCCTTTTGGTGCTAGTACTTTAATATGGAGGAGCATATTATATATTATTTCTTTTACGGTGTGTTTTTATTCAGCATGACTTGCCTGTGGTCTCTTCACGTGTTGTTTTTTTCCCCACTTTACAGGATGTACTAAGCAGCGACATCATCATCTTAACCATCACCCGCTGCATTGCCATCCTCTACATCTACTTTCAGTTTCAGAACCTCAGGCAGCTCGGCTCTAAATACATTTTAGGTGAGTATATGTGTCCTTTGAGCTCCATAATCCAGTGTGATTGATCTGCTTCTGTCATTGACATTTTATCACGTTTCAGGTATTGCTGGCCTCTTCACCATCTTTTCAAGCTTTGTCTTCAGCACAGTGGTCATTCATTTCCTGGATAAAGAACTGACAGGCTTGAAGTAAGTATAGCACCCAAGTCATTTTTGAACAGAATGGACGAGATCATCCGCCTGGAAAAGGGTGTATATATTAAAAGGCAGTGCTTAGCCAAATTCACCAAAACCTGGGACAAGTGGGTATCTTATAGGACTACTGCGATGTGACATGGCATATGAGTATCTAGGCTGTGTTGGGAGGAGTGGTTTCAGTGATACGTTGGGTTTTGGATCATGCATATACGGGACTGGGAAGGGCAATTATGGTGGGCGACCTGGAGTGGAGAAGTCCCAAGAATAGCTCATCATGGTAAGGGTAGGGGATGGGCTTATCCTTGGAGTGTCAGCTATGTCTTCCTCGGTGCCTTGATACATTGCACCTATATTAATGGTAATGTGCCCGTCTCTTCACTGGGGGGAGGGAGGGTTAGGGGTGGACTATTCAATACCCTTTTGTACCACAATTGAAGAGGTATGTCTCTGTATAATGTGCCTCTATTATTGAAAGCTTGTTGCCATTTATGAAAATGTCTTGATAACTGTCTGAATGACCAACCGGACCGTATATACACAACCCTGTATCTTCTGAAGGATTCTTCTTTTTTTTCTTGTTTGTAAATTAAAAAATAGTTAAAAAGTTATTTGATTTAACAAAAAAAGTATAGCACCCAAGTCACTGTTGGTCCATTTTATCTTTTTGCCATCTATATGTAACTTTTTTTCTTTTTTTTTTGTCTTCTGCAGTGAGGCGCTTCCTTTTTTCCTGCTGCTTATTGACCTCTCAAAAGCCAGTGCATTAGCTAAATTTGCCCTTAGCTCCAACTCACAGGTGAGCACATAAATCATGCCCCTAAGCAAACGTTTGGGTTCACTATATGTAAATCACGCTTGTAAATTTACCTGATAAAAAGAAAAAAAACTCTTTTTCCAGGACGAAGTTCGAGACAACATTGCTCGTGGCATGGCCATCTTGGGGCCTACATTCACCCTGGATGCTCTTGTTGAATGTCTAGTGATTGGAGTGGGAACAATGTCAGGTTAGTAGTAGAATAATACACAACATCTTCCTTTAGCATCGTCTTGCCTGAGAAGCGTCATCTTGGGGGGGGGGGATTCCCCAACATATACCTTTAACAGATGTCATTGTATATGGGCTCCCACGTTAACAGGTGCATGCCATGCAGTGTATGGTTTTATTTTTTTGCTGGCAGCCTCTGTATGTGCTATAAAAAAAAAAAAAGTATACCCGACTAACGGAGGCCAAACAGACGCTCTTTTGGCTTCGTCGGGTAAGAGCGAGGGCCTGTAGATACATTTGACACACACGTACACTGACAGCAGCCTTAGAGTTTTCTTACATCCAGTTATAAGTTAGTCTTGACTTAACAGTCTCAAAATGTATCAAGGAATTATTCCGAGTACATAGGGTCGGTGCACGTATAGAATTGTTCTAGGTTTACACTCACAGGTTTACAGTTTATATGCAATTAAAGCCAAGGCAGCCAAACACATTATGGCTTGTGACCACTGACGTTTGCACATTGTTAACCATTATCCATTTTGTAACGAGTCTATGAATGCAGGTGTGATCTCAACATTAAAAGGGCTTAATTACATTAAAGGATTCTAGAGCTTTAATTTTCTTCAGTCTTCATGCCATCGTTGTGGTTATGTTTATATTGTTCATCCTGTTATTACCTGTAATTTAAGTGTGTAATTATCCTCATTATGCAGGCGTTCGCCAGTTGGAGATAATGTGCTGTTTTGGCTGCATGTCCATCCTAGCAAACTATTTTGCCTTCATGACGTTTTTCCCAGCCTGCGTGTCTTTGGTGCTGGAGGTGAGTGTTTTTAAAGCTGCAGTCCCTCATCTTATGCTGGATTTACACGGCCTGATAATCTCCCAGTCTAAAGGTGCCACAAATCGCCCAGCGAACAAGCCAAATGCTCGTTCTTCAGGTGAAACAGTCGTTTATGCAGACAACCTAAGCGATCGTTTCTGGGCAGCAGATCGTGTAGACTAGACAGAAACAAAGCGACGAGCGATGGCAATAGCCGTCACTCGTCCTCCTACTGCTCAGGCGATCACTGTGTAAATGCAGCGCTTCGCCTTCACTGAACAGCAGCCCATTGTCAAGAAGAAACGCTTCCTTCCCAAAAATCATCTGCTTGTCGGCGCAGTGTAAATGCACCTTAACAACAGCTAATAATCACGCATGATAGTTGCCCTACTTTATTCTGTAGTCTGGAGGTATACGTATTGTAGTTATAAAACATTCTTTCATCTTTCAACAGCTTTCCAGGGAAAGCAGGGAGGGGCGTCCAATCTGGCAGCTTACTCAGTTTGCAAATGTGTTGGAAGAGGAGGAAGATAACAAGCCGAACCCTGTCACACAGAGAGTGAAGATGATCATGGTGAGTGTCGCTCCTCTTCAGCTGCATCCACGTTTGGGAATGGATTTTGTCTTTGGCTTGTGTACTTTGGGATAATGATTCTGTAGTAATCTTTCATTGCTATCTGCGTGCACATTTGTGGGACCACCATTTCGCCCCGACAGAAAATCTATTTTTTTTTTCTGTATTTATTTATTTTTTTATATTAAAGCAATTTGGTTAAAATTAAAAAAAATTCTTCTACAATTCAGTCCCTAGGTCTGGTCCTTGTTCATGCTCACAGTCGGTGGATAAGTGAACCAACCCCTCAGAACAGCACTGCCATTTCAGATCACAAGGTTACCATTGGCTTAGACGATTCAATCTCAAAAAGGATTGAGCCCAACATGCCTCTGTGGCAATTCTATCTGTCTAGGTGAGTGCAGTATTTTTATTATTATTTTTAATTCGTCACACATGTAAAAATGATGCATCTTATGAAATTGTCCACCATAGTTAACACGAATCAGCTTTTTTAAGCCTAAACATCTGACAGTGCTTTATCGGTATTCCACAGGATGATCACCATGGACATCGAGCAGGTCATAACACTGGGTCTTGCACTTCTTCTGGCAGTCAAGTACATATTTTTTGAGCAGACAGAGACCGAGTCCACGCTGTCCTTGAAGAACCCTATCACCTCTCCAGCCACTGTGCAGAAGAAGCAGGTGGAGCATTGCTGCAGAATGGAATCGGTGCCAGAAAAAACCCCAAAAGAATGTAAAGTGGAAGACGTTTCATCAAAGGAAGAGAAAGGTATAGCTACAACCACGGTTTCAAACTTGTTTTCTTGGTTCTAATCTGGAATATTTTTGAGTTGCTTATTTTTTTTAATTAACTAAATCCTGTCTGTGCGTTTTCAGAAGCGGTCATAAAGCCATTGCCACTTGAAAATTCACCCAAAGCTAACTTTGTGCTGGGTGACTCCTCATCGTCCGCTTATTCAAGTGAAGAGGAGAAGGAAACAAACTTTGATATACCAACAGAGCCCCGACCCATTGATGAATGTCTTCGAATCCTCAAAAACCAAGAGGTAAGAGGGCAGAGAGTAATTGCATGAGAAAAAACCATTGCTGAACTAAAACTAGTTTCTTTCATTGTACATGTACCGCTATATGGTGTGTGTGTATGTATATATATATATATATTATATATATATATATATATATATATATATATATATATATATATATATACATATATTAACCCCTTAGTGACCAGCCTGTTTTGGGCCTTGCTGACCAAGCGTTTTTCTTCCTTTTTTCATCGTCGAGTTCCAAGAGCTATAACTTTTTTATTTTTTCTATATAGCTTTATAAGGGCTTGTTTTTTGCGGATTAAGTTTTAGTTTTTAATGGCACCATTTTGGGGTACACATAACTTTCAGATTTTATTAACTCTTTCTGGGAGGGAGAGGGGAAAAACAGCAATAATGCCACTGCGTTTTTACGTTATAAATTTTACAGCGTTCATTTTTCGGTATAAATAACATAATATCTATATTTCTCTGGGTCAGTACGATTAAAGTGATACCAAATACACATGGTTTTTTTAAGGTTTTACTACTTTTTTGCAATAAAACCCTTTTTTTTTTTTTTTAAAAGAAAAAAGTGTTTTTACATGTCCGCTTCCCAAGACCCATAACTTTTTTTTTTTTTTTCCTTTCCATGGAGTTGCATGAGTGCTTATTTTTGAGAGACGACTTGTATTTTTAATTGGTATCATTTTGTTATTACGTCTTTTTCGGTGGCAACTAAGAATAAATTAGCAAATTTTTTTTTATTTTTTACGATGTTTACTGCAGGGGATGATTTATGTGATATTTATGTAGTCCGGGTCGTTACGGACGTGGCAATACCAAGTGTACGGGAGAGATTTTATTTATTTATTTATTTGCAATTTTTTTCATTGAGAGGCGTATCTTCAATGGAATTTTTTTTTTTATGGGATTTTGTTTTATTTAATAAATGTCTTTTTATTTATTTTTTTTACCACTTAATAGTCCCGCAAGGGGACTATAACAGACAGTATTTTGATTGATTTTAAAATGCAATGCATTTCATTTTAAAAGCAATCCTATTTAACAATGACCAGCCAGAGAGACGCAGCCTGCTGGAAATTACTTCAGCCAGGATCGGGGCCTTCATTGGAAGCCAGGTAGGCTTTAGAACACATCGGCACCTCGCAATCTCATTTGCGAGGTGCTGACGGGAGACAGAGGGAGTCCGCTCCCTCTGTCACCGCTTTACATGCGGCGGCCGCCATTGCCCGCAGCATGTAAAGGGTTAAACAGCCCAGATCGGCACTCCTGCCAGTGTGGGCTGTGAGAGCAGGGCCCCAGCTCTCATGTAAGAGACCTGTGCAGTGCTTCGACTGGGCCGCCGTAAAAAAGCGGCAGCCCAGCCTAAGGCCCCTTATTGACCGCCGTAGAAACATGTATGGGTGGTCACTAAGGAGTTAATTAGAGAAAATGAGAATTTAGTTGTTTTTTTTTTCCTAGCATCTTAAAGATGTATGAGTTTCTCAATAACCCGCCCCGCTTCAGGGCTAGAACCGCAGTGGTATAAAAGAGAAATGTTGAAGTGATCTATAGTGGACATGTCTGACTCGAACAAGCTCTCCGCTCCAGGATAATCACTTTTTATAATCCCTCTTAATATTTGCTTACTCATGAAGAGGTGCAAGCATGAACATCTCTCTGCAGATGGGATACACGCACGTAGTCAGAGGAGATTAGTCACATAATACATTTAAAAAGGGGAGATGTCACTTTTGGAAACATAAAAGATTAGCTTTGTATTTTGCAGTTTCCTAAAATGAATCCCTTACCAGAATTCTCACTCTGTTCTTTGTAGCAAGGCGCCCAGTACTTGAGTGATGCGGAAGTGATCAAGCTGGTGAATGCTAAACACATCCCGTCCTATAAGCTGGAGTCCATGATGGAGTCACCTCAGAGAGGAGTTGCTATTCGCAGGCAAATGCTGGCTCACAAGCTGCCTCAGTCATCGGCCCTGTTGAACTTGCCTTACAAAAACTACAATTACTCCTTGGTAAGTCGATAATTTTACATCTATGTCTGATTCTTTTTTTATAGGTCATGCATTTATTTTGCCAGTATTTACATGCTGTATTTCATGTATTAATACCAAGCCTGCATTATTTTGTTTTCCAGGTAATGGGTGCATGCTGTGAGAATGTAATAGGGTATATGCCAATCCCCGTTGGTGTGGCAGGTCCTCTCATCCTGAATAATAAAGAATTTCAGGTTCCTATGGCTACAACAGAAGGCTGCCTTGTGGCTAGCACCAACCGAGGCTGCAGAGCCATCTTGGTGAGATTTATTCACAGAACCTTCTTTAGAAAGTCATTTGCAATTTTGAGCCAGTAAGTGGCAAATACTGAGCTTCTGTTGTCTATTTTTTCCTAGCTGGGTGGAGGTGCTCACAGCCGTATCCTTGCTGATGGCATGACTCGTGGACCAGTTGTCAGGATGCCTTCGGCATGTGATGCTGCTGAAGTTAAGACCTGGCTTGACAGTCCTGACGGTTTCAAAGTTATAAAAGATACCTTTGATAGCACAAGCAGGTAAGTGTAAATGTAGTCCATGTTTCATGCGCACACATTTTACCAAATCGAGTAAAAGTAAGCATTATAGTCTCCTAAATTTGGCACTGAATGTTCAGATGTCGCCTTGGATTGCAGCATCCCTTCTATTAAATTTGTTTTTTATATTAATTCACACTTTATAACCTAAACTGCAACTCCACATGTAGACCTTTAAAGTCATGTAGGGTGCACTCACATGTACTAGTAATGATATGGCAGTAAGTCTCACCATTGCACTTTAAGCAAAACCACAAGAATTTTACCTTGGGGTCGCCACAAACTTTTCTTAACTGGGTCTTCCTACAATGAACGTTTGTAGGGAATCTGTCACCTTGATTTTGGACAATTATCTACAGTAATATATGTGTAGTACTGCAGATACGGAGTCCAGATCACTATTTTTTATTTTCCTATTGACCCCCCTGCTGTCAGCACCCAGAGCAGCAGTGAAATACATTGTCAGGACTGCTGTGCATGCGCACAAGTCCTCTCCATTATTATGAACCATTCTAATAAAATGTGGTTAAAATGCTCACAAAAATTTGTAACTGTTTCTGTCTGCAGTTTCAGTCTTAATTCACCGGTTTTCTTGGTGTCTCTTCTCTGCTAGGTTTGCTCGTCTTGGGAGACTGCAGACCAGTGTAGCTGGACGAAACCTTTATATTCGCTTCCAGTCCAAAACAGGAGATGCTATGGGGATGAACATGATATCGAAGGTATGTTAACTAACACACGTTACCTCTGGAACTGTGGCACTTCATGTTTCCTGAGTGTAATGAAGATTTTGATGTAATTGGTACAGGGCACTGAGAAGGCTCTTTCCAGATTACAAGAAGAATTTCCTGAGCTCCATGTCCTTGCTGTTAGCGGTAATTTCTGTACGGACAAGAAGCCCGCTGCAATCAACTGGATAGAGGGCAGAGGAAAATCTGTCGTTTGTGAAGCTACTATACCAGCAAATGTGGTGCGAGAGGTAAGAATGAATTTCATCCCATTCCAAAATTAGGGGATGAAGACAAAGTAGTGTCATTGCTCATTTCGGAGCATTGATTTGTTTAGTTTTTTTAGCTTTTTTTTTCTGGATGGTTTTGAGTATTTTTACAGGATTTGAAAGAAGATCTTGAATGCATCTGAGCTGCCAGACATTCGCCATGTATGAGTGGTGCTGTTTCTGGGGAAACGTGGACCCTTTCTTCTAATCTTGTACAATTTCTCTAATGTCTCATGGGTTTGGTGTGTGCCATTAAATTGTGTTCTTATCTGCAGGTACTGAAGACCTCTACAGCCGCCTTGGTTGAAGTGAACATCAACAAGAACTTGATTGGCTCTGCAATGGCCGGCAGTATCGGAGGTTACAATGCACATGCGGCCAATATTGTGACTGCAATTTACATTGCCTGTGGACAGGTCAGTTGTTGGAAATATACAAAATGAAAAAAAATAAAATCTTACTGTGTTATTTCTACATTATAACGGCATTTTCAATCTTGTTTTGCAGGATGCCGCTCAAAATGTTGGAAGCTCAAACTGCATCACCCTGATGGAGGCCACAGGTCCCACAAATGAGGACTTGTACATCAGCTGCACAATGCCGTCTATCGAGATCGGAACTGTGGGAGGAGGGACCACCCTGGCCCCACAGCAGGCTTGCCTACAAGTACGTGCATTCATTTTTTGAAATTAATTTTACAAGATTTTGTTCAACTACCGGCAGATCCCCACTTTTAACAATTACGTGATGTTTTCTATAGTTATCCTTCTAATACTAATTTCTCATTACCTGGGCAAAAAGAGTTGCTGCAGACTTAATATAGTATTACATGGCTGCATTTAGATGAATGTCCATCCTTTTAATGCATGGCTCATAGCAGCAGTTCCTGGGCAGAGGACCTTCCTCTGATCATATTCACTAACAGAGTTTAAGAAAAAGGGATCATCCTGGTGCGACAATCCTTTTAATGATTGTCCCCTGAATGAAGCATGCAGCATTTTTCACATCCCCCAATCATTTGCATTTTTATGCAACTATTGTCTTTTAAAATACGCGTGTAGGTGCGCATTTAGTCCAGATTCCGAATTAATCTTCCCATGTAAAGCTGCTGTAGATAACCCACTGAACGTAACAAAACACTCGTTCATCGGTTTCAGTCGTTTCTGGGCAGCAGATCATGCAGCGCTTCACCTCTACTGACAAGCAGGCAGTTCGGGCCCTGACCTCACAATGTGATCTGGTGGTGGGGTTGATTGACATTAGTTAAACCAAAAATGAGGAAATATGTCACATAATGCTTTTTTTTATTATTATTATTTTAGAACAGCTTAAATCGTACAATTTTCATAAACTCTTCATTATTCTATTTTTATGTACAGATGCTAGGAGTCCAAGGAGCGAGCTCTGAATACCCTGGCAAAAATGCCTGTCAGCTTGCACAGATTGTCTGTGGCACAGTATTGGCAGGAGAGCTTTCCCTTATGTCTGCCTTGGCAGCTGGACATCTAGTCAAGAGCCACATGGTCCACAACAGGTAATGCTGCATAGAATTTTCATTTCCTTTCCATTAAATTTTTACGATAAAATCTAAATGAACTAGATAAATGGTCCCTAACCTGTACCAAAAGTACTTTGGTTTCCCCACTGTTGGTGTAATCATTTTATGGATCACTATTTAGAGATTAGCTAATCAAACGCTCTGGAGCAGCGAAGGGCTGCTCAAGAAGACACCCCCCCCCCCCCCTCCCCAATTGACAGGGCCAGACATCGCTCCTGTCAATCTAGTGCTACTGCTCGGAGTATCAGCAGCATGCACATAGGATCTGCTGCTGCCAACATCTTGGTACGTGTGGTAATCGGCACACATAAGTAGGTGGAAACCAAGGGCTGTCCCCAACTCTAAATCTGGCAAGTTCTGTCACGCTGGAAAAACCTGAAATAGTGTTTGAACCTTTTGAGACGTTGTTCTACAAAAATTTCTGCAGAAAACGGCATTTCTGATACCACATCTGTAAGTGATACTCATTTAAAAATGTAAAAAAAAAAAAATCCACCACCTGATATGCGTTATCTCTCATGACCTCACGCCCAGCGCTTACGTGACGGCACTGTACAGTGATCAGGGAAGGGAAGACTTTTAAGATTGCGTTCCTGTCACTGGATTTAATATTTTAATATGTCTAATTTCTTGATCACATGTGACATCTCTGTTTATTGAGAAATTCATTAATATTTTTTTTATTCCTAGGTCCAAAATTAACCTTCAAGACATGCCAGGCACATGCACGAAGAAAGCTGCATGATCCTGTACCTCCTGCAGCAATTTCACTTGGATCTTAGATGGGCCATAGCGGGAAATCTAAGGAAATGAGCAGAATATTTAACGGAAACGTTCTATAGTGTAACGGTGCTTTGTCACCAGTGAGAAAAGAAAGATGTGCAGGCAACATGAGAAGAAGACTTAAGCCAGCCTCAACCTGTGTTAAATGAAGCTCTACGTGCCTCATGTCCGCTTTGTTATGTCTTAAGGGTCCAGTAATCACTGTTGGCGATGCGTTTGCTGCTGAGGCAAAAGCCAAATCGATAGAGAGCTTGGATCTCGTTTTGTTTGTTTTTTACACTGCTCACAATGAACCTTTCTTTAAAGGGGTATTCTCAGCTTGGTCATTTATAGCATATCCACACATATGCCATACGCTTCTGATAGATGTGTGTCTGGCACTGTCTCCAGAGCCCATGTCCTGACTGCTGTGGACGGCGAGATGGCGGCACATCCCGGGCTCTCTGCAGTCTTTTCTATGGGAGTTCCAAGTACGGCCAAGCAAGTGTGTGGTGCCATTTATTCTGTGCATATGCCATACATGTCTAAGATAAGAATACCTCTTTAACTTTAAAGCTACTTTGCAGTTCAGTTGAAAGAATGTTTCTTTTTTTATGTAATCATAATGTTATTTGTAATATACCTTTTGTTTTAGTTGAAAAAATAATAATTTATTTCTTATTGGTCTAGCTTCAGTTCCAGTTTTATGAGATAGCATGATTTCAGAAAGGAAGATGAAATGTACACTAAATTTCCCCCATCCCTGTAGGAAAGCATGCTGGCAGTAGAGGGGCACAGATCATGTAACCTGTCATACCACGCCAGGTCTCTAATCTGTCTGTCTCCAGCTGTGGTGGCAGGGCATGCTGGGAGTTGTGATTCCACTTTAGCTGAAGTACATGGGTTGGAGAGCAATGATATACACTAATAAAAATACAACGGGTCCCTATGACTGCATGTACTTGGAAAGCCATTTTTCTTTACAATCTAAATAAGCACAGAAGTTACTTCCAACCATACATATGCTGTTTGACAGATTCTCAGTGTTTTCTTATAAAAAATGTTTTACTATCCCAGCCTTTTTTTTTTTTTTTTTTTAGATTCCTCCTAATTTGTTCTTGCAGGTGCTACTAAAAAAAAACACCCCCAAAATATAGAATTTTACCCACATGAGTACCGAATGTGACTTCTCTGGTATTGGCAGCCAAAATTTTCTTGGTGGTCTGTCGCTACCTCAGTTAGAATAGTTGTGACCATCTCCTGCCATACCAGGTGCAATGTCGCAGCCTGTATGATACTCCGATTCCAGATTTGGCCGTGGTGGAAAAGAGTACAGTTTTATACAGCTTTCTAAAAAAAACTGTTAAGTTGTACATTTTGTACTTTTTTTTTTTTTTTTTTAATCATTTTTATTTTCCTGTTTGTACCTTATTACCTGTGTGTACAGTACTTGGCATCTACATCAGAGGCATCTATTGGTTTTGTGGTGTATAAATGACCTGAAAACAATGTGTTGACTACTGTAGCTGGTGCCTGTGTACTCTTCTTCTCATGCTGGTGAAGAGGTGACATCTTTACGAATAAAGCATCTGTTTCCGTTTTAATAATCCCCTTGTATTTCTTGTATTATCTTGGATCTTATCTTGTATTTCTTGGAACATGAACTGAAAGGTCAGAATTATCTTGTATATGAAATCGTAAGCTATCTTTAAGATACTGGAATAAATGTAACTATTTTTCTAAGTTTTGTTGTTTGCTGTGGTGCCTGTCTTACTTTACCAATAGTGGTCTTAAAGAAAAAAAATGAAGGATCTAATACACATCAGGAGCACAAAACATATGTAAAAGCTAGGACCCTAAATCTCATAATAAGGATTAGGGCTGTGGCGTCGGTAAGCCAAAGCTCTCACTCCTACTCCTGCATTTTATCACACTCCGACTTTAGCTCCGACTCCTTCATAAATGGCAAATAATTTAGTAATAATGTTACTGTAATAAAGTGGTAACATTGGGCTCATTCTGACCAACATGTACGTAATTGGGCTACTTAGAATTTAAATGGGTATTCCAGTGATCTAATAATTCCCTATCCTGTGGCTAGGGGATAACTTCAAACTTCTGAAATTGCTGACCTTTTCTAAATTCCTGGAAGTAAACATGTAATGCACTATGTATTTTATACCTGGAAAACATACTTACAAGAAATCTATGGATTTGAAGTTATAAAAGCTCTATATGGATGTCCTGGAAATGCAGAGAATCATGTGCCAGTGTAAATAGGAATAACCCTGGGTTCAGACCTGAGCGTTCTAAAAACGCGCGTTTTTGCCAATAGGAAACGCGCGTTCGTACACGTGTTCTTGTCATTGACTACTGTGGTGTCAATCATAAAACGCGCGACAAACGCCCCAAAAAAAGCTCAAGTACTTGTTTATGCGTCGGGCATTTACAGCGCGTTCAAACGCGCTGTAAAACGCTCAAGTGAGAACCAGGGCCATAGGAAAGCATTGGTTTTCATGTGTTGAGCGTTTTACAGCGCGTTTGAACGCGCTGTAAAACGCTCAGGTGTGAACTTAGGGTAAGAGAAACACAAAAGGTGGAGGTGCTAGATTCAGTGCTTGCCTTAAAGGGGTTGTCTGAGAATAGATAACTTTTCACAGGTGCCTGCAGCTATGGAAAGATTCATACTTACCCGCTGTCCGCCGCTCTGGTCCTTCACACTGTATTCTGTGTGTTTCTTCCAGTCTGCGGCTTGTTTACTTCCTCTCCGGCATGATCATCTGCTCGGCTGCAGCCAGTGACTGGATTCAGCGATGATGTGTCCACAATAGACATATCACCATTGCAGCAGAGTAGATTGTCGTGCCAATGTCAGGAACAAATTAAGCAACAGACCAGGAGATTGACACAAGGGAGCCGCCACACAGGACCCAGAGCAGCGGCAAGTAGGCGAGTATGATTCTTCCCATAGTGGAGGCAGGCTCCTGTGAAAAGTTACTTATTCCTAGACAACCCCTTTAATGCTGTCTTCATGTTCCATCTAGCAGTTCTAAGATGACTGAGGTAGAGGAGCAACTTACTACTGAGCATCTGCAGCACAGTTCCACTGTCACTAAGGGCTTGGAGCAGCATGAAGATAACTAGTATAAGGTATAGAAGAGGTGAGAACTGATTTTCTATCACCACTACAACACCCTGCTTATCACTGATTTTGATAAATAAGGGCCTTTTATGGATAGATGATAAAATATATTTGATTAACATTTATAAACTTTTTCTAAATTTATATGAAAGTGAATTACACAATATTAATAACAGATTATTTTTTTAAACTGGAGTTGGTCCATTTTTACCTACTCCACCAAAAACTAACTTTGACTCCGACTCCACAGGTGAGGAGGACTAGAAATAGGATGGGTGTCAATACCAATAGTGTTAAAGATCTGCATTAGACATGGCACAGTGTACACCAGTTGTTCTTTGAATGTCCCTTTAATACATTTCTTGGAAGGTAAGCGGCTGGAGTCAGTGCTTCCACCACACACAGATGTATCCAGGACATGGGCTACAACTGTCGCATTCCTTGTGTCAAGCCACTTGTGACCCAGAGACCACGTCAAAAGCGTCTTACTGGGTCTAAGGAGAAAAAGGACTGGACTGTTTCTGAGTAGTCGTGTTTTCAGATGAAAGTAAATTCTGCATTTCATTTGGGAATCGAGTCTGGAGGAAGAGTGGAGAGGTACACAGTCTAAGTTGCTTGAAGTCCAGTGTGAAGTTTCCACAGTCAGTGATGGTTTGGAGAGCCGTGTCATCTGCTGGTGTTAGTCCACTGTGTTATATCAAGTCCAAAGTCGGCGCAGCCATCTACCAGGAGATTTTGGAGCACTTTATACTTCACTATGCTGGTGTGTTTAGTATATATTGTATTTTTTTAATTTCTTTTTATGCCAGTTATGAGCAGCCATACATTTGATTCACTAAGGGCTCATGCACCCGAATGTGTGGCACCAACGCACGGGCACTGTCCATGTGGCCTATGCTGACTGTTGCAGACCCATTCAACTTGAATGGGTCTGCGATCCATCCATACCGCAAAAAAATAGAGCATGTTATATTTTTTTGGGGTGCGGAGGCACGGATCAAAATGCCATGGAAGTGCACTGTAGTGCTTCCGCTCTATTCCACCCTGTATGTTCTGCATTGCAGACCCATTGAAGTGAGGCCTATTGCACACGAACGTGTGCGCCCTGTGGACATGCTGCAGGCCGCAATGTACGAACACCGACCGTGGGGCAGCCGCTGCGGATCACGGACCCATTCACTTGAATGGGTCCGCGATCCACCAGTTCCGCAAAAAGATAGGACATGTTTTATCTTTTTGCAGAACGGAAGTACAGGACAAATCCCCACTGAAGCACTCTGTAGTGCTTCTGTAGTGTTCCGTTTCACACCATTCCGCATCTCCGGATTTGTGGACACATTGAAGTGAATGGGTCCACATCCGTGATGCAGAATGCACACGGAACGGTGCCCGTGTACTGCGGATCCGCATATGCGGTCCGGAATACGGCCACGAGCGCACACGTTTGTGTGCAATAGGCTTGAATGGGTCCACATCTGTGATATGGTGCGCGCACGGCCGGTGCCCAAATATTACAGACCCGCTGTTTGCGGGCCCCAATACAGGCACGGCCGACACACGTTCGTGTGCATGAGCCCTATCTAGCAATTTTTTAAACTGTGTCTTATAAAATGTTCTATCTTTTTGCGGAACGGAAGTAGAGGACGAAACCACACGGAAGCACTCTGTAGTGCTTCCGTAGTGTTCCGTTTCGTGTTTCCGTTCCACACCATTCCGCATCTCCGGATTTGCGGACCCATTGAAGTGAATGGGTCCACATCCGTGATGCAGAATGCACACGGAACGGTGCCCGTGTACTGCGGATCCGCATATGCGGTCCGGAATACGGCCACGAGCGCACACGTTAGTGTGCAATAGGCTTGAATGGGTCCACATCTGTGATATGGTGCGCACATGGCCGGTGCCCAAATATTACGGACCCGCTGTTTTCGGGCCCCAATACAGGCATGGCCAACACACGTTCGTGTGCATGAGCCCTAATTTTAAACTGCTGTGTCTTCTTAGAAAATGAAAACTCTTTTTTTTTGCTGGGGGACAAACAAACTTTGTCATGCCAGGATCAACCAATTTATCACTCTTGGGCCAAGTTCAGTTATTTTGAGCCAATACCCATAGTTAAGCCGACTCAGAGATCAGGTGTAATGACTTCATTTGAACCTATTCTGTGTTTTGACCCACATCTGGTTTTGACTCACAATAACTCATTGAAATAACTGACCAAATAAATGACGTGTGAACTCAGCCTTAGGCCTCATGCACAGGACCGTTGTTTGATTCCGTGTCCGTTGCTCCGTTTTTCGTGATTTTCTCGGACCCATTGGTTTTCAATAGGTCCGTGGAAACCTTTGCAAATGCACCGTTTGTCCTCCGCGTCC
This sequence comes from Bufotes viridis, assembly GCA_033119425.1. Taxonomy (NCBI): domain Eukaryota; kingdom Metazoa; phylum Chordata; class Amphibia; order Anura; family Bufonidae; genus Bufotes; species Bufotes viridis. The sequence continues at coordinate 76,428,959 of CM065589.1, read as the reverse complement.
GTGGTCTGTGATTCCAGTCCGTCAAAAAAATATAACCTGTCCTATTCTTGTCCGTAAAAAACGGTTCACGGACCCATTCAAGTCAATGGGTCCGTGAAAAAATGCGGATGGCCATCCGTCTGTCATCCACGCTCCGTGTCCGTTTTTTTTGCGGATCCCTTGGCAGGCACTTGGGAAAAATTGTCAGCCTGTCTTTTGGTAAAATCTTTTGGGTCATGTCCGCTAAAAAAACGGAAGACACACGGAAACACAACGGAAGGCAAAAACGGACACAGATCACTGAACAACGGAACCCCTTTTTGCGGACAGCATAAAAAAACGTTTGTGTGCATGAGGCCTTATATGGATAAGCCTAAATAAAGGCTTGAGGCTACAACAGGCTGTTGTTGCATTCCAACCTATCCAGCAACTTTTTTGCAATCAGTGTCCCTTCCTTGAGATTACATTACAAGAGCTCAGGACCATTCCAGTAGGTGGAACTGATCTTCTATAGACCACTACAGTGCCATGGTTTCTGGAGTAAAAAGACCTTTTTCTCTAGTCCCAGGCAACAAGAACTATCTACTATATTAAGAGAATATCTAGCAGCTTCACCCCAATTACTGGTGCATCTCAATAAATTAGAATATCATCAAACATTTTTATCAGTAATTCAGTTTTAAAAATGAAACTCATATATTTTATAGATTCATTACATACGGAGCGATCTATTTCAAGCGTTTATATCTTTTCCTGTTGATGACTATGGTTTACAGCTAATGAAAACCCAAAAGTCAGTATCTCAGAAAATGAGAATATTGTAGAAGACCAATTAAAAAATGATTTTTAATACAGAAATGTTGGCCTACTGAAAGGTATGTATAGTATATGCACCCAATACTTGGTCCGGGCTCCTTTTGCACGAATTACTGCATCAATGCGGCGTGGCATGGAGGCGATCAGCTTGTGGCACTGCGGAGGTGTTATGGAAGCCCAGGTTGCTTTGATAGCAGCTTTTCTGGGCTTCCATAACACCTCAACAGTGCCACAAGCTGATCGCATCCATGCCACGTCGCATTGATGCAGTAATTCATGCAAAAGGAGCCCGGACCAAGTATTGAGTGCATATACTGGACATACTTTTCGTCTGCGTTGTTGGGTCTGGTGTCTCTCATCTTTCTCTTGACAATATTCCATAGGTTCTCTATGGGGTTTAGGTCAGGTGAGTTTGCTGGCCAATCAAGCACAGTAATACCATGGCTATGATGTGCCTATCTTCTGGTCTACAGCTAGTTTACTTCCTCTCTGGTATGATCATCCGCTGCAGCCAATGACTGGATTCAGTCCACAAGAGATACATCACCGCTGCAGCAGAGTAGATTATAATTAGAGATAAGCGAATTTCCTCCACAATAGACTTTCTTGTGACCGCGGACCTGGGATTTGACAGGGTGGACGGGAGGGTGGGTTGCTGGGTTTGTTTTCTTCTCTGTTTAAAATATTGCTTTTGAAAATCAATAAAAATGATTTGAATTAAAAAAAAAAAGAGATGCGCAAATGTCATATTTTGAAATTCGTTCACGCTTCATTTAGTGGTAAAAGCAGAATTGCATTATGGATTCCGTTACCACGGACCATAACACAATTCTATGACAGATTGCATAACGGAATGCCTTTAGAGGCATTCTGTTATTTATTCCGTCATAATAGAAGTCTATGGCCTTCATAACGGATCAGTCCTGTTTCCGTTATGCAGGGGAAACGGAACGGATCCGTTATGAAGGCCATAGACTTCTATTATGACGGAATGAATAACGGAATACCTCTAAAAGCATTCCGTTATGCATTCTGTCATAGAATTGTGTTATGGTCTGTGATAACGGAATCCAAAACGCAATTTTGCTTTTACCACCAAACAAAATGTGAACGAATTTCAAAATATGAAATTCGCTCATCTCTAATTATAATGCCCATGCCGGGAACAAATTAAACAAGCCACAAACCAAATGATGGACAAACGAGAGCTGGCACGCAGGACCAGAACCTACTTACCAGGGATTAAGGTATGTATGATTCTTTCCATAGTGAAGGCAGACTGCTGGTTCCTGTGAAAAATTACTGTCCAGAAGTGAACTTCCTCCTCTGGTCTTTACTACTGTCCAGCACAGTTCCAGGCACTGTAGCTAAGGCCTTGGAGCAGCATGAAGATAGCTGGTATAAGGGATAGAAGAGGTGAGAACTGATTGTCTATCACCACTAGAACACCCTGCTTATCACTGATTTTGATAAGTAGGGGCCTTCGATTGATAGAACATGAAATATATTTATGATTAACATTTCTAAACTTTTCTAAATGTATATAAAAGTTAATAAATTAATTATATAATATTAATAACTGATTTTTTATTTTAAGCTGGAGCCGGTACATTTCTACCGGCTCCAACAAACACTAGCTTTGACTTTGGCTCCACAGCCCTGGTAAGGATGACTAGAAATAAGATGGGTGTCAATACCAATAGTGTTCAACATCTGCATTAGACATGGAATAGTGTACACCAGATGTTCATTGAATGTCTCTTTAATACATTTCTTGGAAGGTAAGCTCACAATTCAGAGCAGCCCGGCCCCTAATATAATTTTACTTCTCAGCAGAAGAGGTAAGTTCAGTTCATGGCAGCACAACTCCCATTACTTAACAACACACAATAAATAAAGACACTTCTATGTGTGGATAAAATTGGCCGCAATGTTTATTTAGGGTTGAATAATTAATAAATAAAAACCAGAATAAAATATAATAAAATATATATAATTTAATAAATAACTAGTTAAAACCAACATTCCGTACTGCAGTCATAAAACAAGTCCACCCAGCAAAAGCTGGGCGACAACACCCCTACAACAAACATCCGAACTGACACGAAACACCAGATAACCGGGTTTAAATAGGGGAACCCTTCCCGCCATTGGAGATGACAACAAATCGCAGCTGTCAGATTTTCCCGCTCTAGTTCAAACATCCAATAAAAACCCCTAGCAACCAGGGGCAGATTAGAACAACAGGCTCGTACTTCAGGACAGCTAACCTAAAGTTGACCCCATCTCCTCAGGTTCAATTACCTGCATAAAATGACTCCACATACATATATGAGAAGGGGGGAGAAATAGTGAGAAACCCGAAAAATGTACAACCATATACATATCATTCCGAAACCACAAAAAATAGCTTATATGTCTCAGAAGTTATCTACCGTGACCAGAGTTATCACTTATCAGATAAGCATTACGTAGTAATCTAGACTACTAATGATTGGTTAATTTAGGCAAAAGCCACATATGTTTGCTCTAGTTTTCATAAAGAGGCTTCCATAAAGAAAAGGTATGTCGCTACAGTATCCACAGTATTTAACTCTGCCATTACTTTTTCTATTACACTTTTTCTGTAAGGGGACCTTCCTGGTTGTGGCTTTAAAAAATGAAAGCAAGACTAAAACCTCATTGTGGGCATAAGGCCTGGTTATTCTTAGGGGCTTCATGGCAGCATATTGACTAAGTGGGTGTATCAGAGTCAGAACCCGAAGTGCGGTTTACATTGGGGCTGCACATACTGGTGGTGGCACAGTAGTAGTAAGGACCTTTTCCTGCAAATAAGAATTACTACAAATAAGATGGGTGTCAATACCAACAGTCTTGAACATCTGCATTAGACATGGCACAAAAATTTTATGTGCCAGGTAAAACCAGATAGTAACACCCAGGGGCGTAGCTAAAGTCTTATGGGCCCTCGTGCAAGAGTTCAGCTTCCTCAGAGCTTTGAGGCCAATTGTCAGGGAAGCACAAAGCTTTCGTGCTGCCTGAGGCAAAAATTGAACAGCCTCCCCCCCCATGCCAAATTTTTGACCTTACCCCTTCCCTCCAGCCAGATGTGTAACTTTGCCTGCATTTACTTTCTATAATGCCAGTGTCTTCTTATATGGCACAAGGGTCTTTGGGCCCGGTACCGACTGCTACCTCTGCACGCCCTATAGCTACACCTCTGGTAACACCTATCCTTTTTTTCTATTCTGTTTTTGTTTTCTGATTGCAGGTTATGTCCTGAACACGATTATGTGGGCGGCCATCTTGCCTGAGCCGTTCTTAACAGCATTTAGAAAGCGTTAAGAAAATTGCTTTACAGCAGCCCCATGGTCCATAGACACAATGGACAGACGGGGACCTCAGTGACTTCTATGGGATAGTTTTTTAGGCCTGCCCTGTGCAGAGGTCATTGTACAGGAAAATTATAGATAAGATGTGACAATCACCTATTTTGAATGCTGGATCCTGTCTTATCTGTCATTCTAATCCTGCCTGTCAGCGGCGTCGCTAGGGCTTATTATAATGGCCCAGGGCCTGAATTGAACTACTGCCCCGAACCTCGCCAGGGCCGTCTTTAATGCGGGGCAAAAGGGGCCCAAGGAAGCTGCCTCTTGAGCCCCGCTAGCCACTGCCCACAAATTCAATGAGGACTGGGAAGCGGGGAAAGCTCTATACTCAACTCGTCCTGGTCCTCGGCTCTCCGCTGTGAAGGCTGCGCACATGTGAGGTCGCGCTGTGACCTGACGCCCAGACTGAAGAGGAGGAAGACCGAGCGCAGGCGGTGAGGAGTGGCGGCGTCCGGAGCAGGAAAGGTAAGTGTTTTTATTTTTATTTTACTTATGAGGCTGATGAAGGCACTGGGGGCTGAAGAGAGGCTTATGGGGGCTTATTATGCTAATTTCAACACAGTGGGCTTGTGTCCCGGATGTTTTCAGACCCTAGCAACACCCCTGCTGCCTGTAACGATATCACTGCTGTGTATAGATACGAAGATAACTGCAGTAAAGTGATCTGTACAGAAGAAGTGGAGGCTATTATTAGGCTTAGTGGCCAGTGTGAAAACTTAGGATTTTATAGGTTTTGTTTAAATATAGATAATGATATGGAAAATTAAAAATAACATAATCATAAAATCGTTAAAAATATGTTAAACATAAAAACATAATGTAAACCAGTGTTTTTCAAACACTGTGCCGCGGCACACTAGTGTGCCCTGAGATATTGTCCGGTGTGCCGTGTCCGTGAGCTCGAATTATTCGTGAATATTCATGCGATTTTTTTTACCACGAATATTCGCGAATAATTCGAGCTCAACACTATTCTCGAGGTCGCGGCAGGTCTCGCAGGATTTGGGAACATGCGCCCCGCTCGACTTGCACAGCAGCACTCGGAGGTGGAGCAGAGCCGGAGAAGAGACTGAGAGGGAAGGAGGACAGGACTCATCATCCAGAGCCAGGACAGGAGCCATAGGAGCAGGTAAGTAAGTTCATTCACAGGCACGCCAATTTAACTTCAAGCCAAGCACAGCACTACCCGATCCTGAGATATGAGGAGAGGAGAGGAGAGGGGGCTGGGAACTTGACAATGATAGATGAGCTGGCGGGAAAAAAGCCCTCAGCTCAGGATGCACCTGCTGCACTATATCAGCAGCAGCAGGTAATTTTACAGGCAAATGTGATGGGGGGGCCGTTGGTTGAGAGATGAGCGGGCGCTGGGTGGGAAAAGCCCTCAGCTCAGGACTGACTGGAGTGAGGGCCCTGCCCCTGCCCTGACCAGCCCAAGGGGGGGGGGGGGTTGTGTGGCGGGAAAAGCCTTTTCAGCACTGACTGGAGTGAGGGCCCTGCACTGACCAGCCTGGGGGGGTGGTCTTTGGGCTGATGATTGATGTGGGGGATCTGATGGGAGGTTGTTGGGCTGATCTGAGGTCTGATGGGCATCGGGGATGACTGTGGGGGTCTTTGGCCTGATTATTGATGTGGGGGGTCTGATGGGCGTCTTTGGGCTGATCTGAGGTCCCAGGTCAGCCCAGGTTTTCGCACTGTGTTCATTCCTATTTAAGACACTTTGACGAGAATTACTTTATATAGTCAATATAGGGCTTATAGGCTACAGAGTTTAATTTTTTTAACATTTTCTAATGGTGGTGTGCCTCGTGATTTTTTTCATAAAAAAAGTGTGCCTTGGCACAAAAAAGGTTGAAAAACACTGATGTAAACAACAGGTCATTTCCTGATGATACATTCCCTTTAAATGTCTCTTTAATACATTTCTTGGAAGGTAAGCTCACTTTTCAATCTGCACACAATTCACAGCAGCCCTGCCCCTGATGTAATTTTACTTCTCAGCAGAAGAGGTAAGTTCAGTTCATTCATGCACGATTGAAGAAAACACATACAGGTGCGCCTCAATAAATTAGAATATTAGTAGTAAAGACCTTTTTCTACAAATAAGAATTACTAGAAATAAGATGGGTGTCAATACTGATAGTGTTGAATACCTGCATTAGACATGGCACAGTGTACACCAATTGTTCCTTATATGTCTCTTTAATACATTTCCTTGAAGGTAAGCTCACTTTCCAATCTGCACACAATTTATAGTAGCCCTGCCCCTAATGTAATGTTACTTCTCAGCAGCAGAGGTACATCCAGTTCATTCATGCAAAACTAAAGAAAACATATAATTGGGCTGTAGCTAATAGATATTCTCTAGATATAGTAGATAGTTTTTGTTGTCTGGGACTAGAGAAAAGGGTCTTTTTACTCCAGAAACTGTACCACTATAGTCCATGTGCTATGCCTGTTATTGAAGATCAGTGCCTGTTACTGGAATGGGCTTCAGCTGCAATACCAGGCACAGCCAGGGCTGCATTTAGAAATGTTGGGGCCCCTTACACAGCTCAAGGACTGCCCCCCCCCCTTCGTGGCCCGCTCCTACTCCGCCCCGAATCCATCCTGACCCATCCCTACAGAAATACAGGGCCCCATATTGAACCTCATTTGCCAAGTCGATGCCCTATCACTCAGAGTGTTCAAGTCAGCTTGTAGTTTATGGACATCTTCCATAGACTGTACAGTATTACATAGCTTAGTATCAACTGCAAAAATAGGAACAGTGCTATTACAGCCATCCTCTATATCCTTAATACATAAATTAAGTAATAGGGGCCCCAGCACTGAACCCTGGGGTACACCACTTATAACCCGGGACCATTCTGAATAGGAATCATTGACCACAACTCTCTGTACACGGTCCTTCAACCAGTTTTTAATCCAATTACAGACTATGCTTTCCAAACGTATAGATCTTACTTTACCTATTAAATGCCTATGGGCAACAAAGACAGTTTGACTGTTAGACAGCTTTTATGAATCTTTTATGAATATTGTGCCTTATAAGACAGCCTCTTTTATCAAACCATGGAAAAAAGTGTGCGGCAGATTTATCAAACTAGCTTAAAGTAAACCTGTCTTTGTTGCCACTATCAACCAATCATCAAAGCACAGCTTTCAGTTTCTAAAAGCACCCTACAAAATGAAATCTGTGCTGTGATTGCTTGCTGTGCAACCTGGACAGGTTTGCTTTTAGCTAGTTTCATAAATCTTCCCCTAAAACTGAGCAGCTTTCATTTCCTAAGCTCTGTCTGGATGCAGAGTTGCCCACCGTCCTGAAATTTCCGGACAGTCTATAAAAACAGATTACTTTTTTTCTGTGCCCGTGGAAAAGAAATAGATGTGTCCGTGACTTTTTTTCAGACTGGTGGTACTTGATTCGATTATTTTTGTGGTAATTATCAACTTTTACAGCTCACAGTAAATGGTGGTAATTCATTCTTATCAGTGTATTGAGCTGTAGACATGCATTACTTAGAATCTTCACCATTCATTATGGTTTTCCAATTTGTCCATAAAAAATGTTGTCTGTCTGCAATTTTGGGATAAGTTGTCTAGAAAAAAAGAAAAATTCTGGTTCAAATCCCTTTCCAGGTGGTGTTCATAAATGAGGCCTATGTATGTCTCAGAAGTTATTTACCATGACCAGAGTTTTACCACTTATCAGATAAGCATCACAAAGTAATCTACACTACTTTTGATTGGTTAATTTAGGCAAAACACAGATATATTTGCTGTAGTTTTCATGAAGAAGCCTCTATACGGAAATGGTATTTGGATATGCTCAGGCTAGCCCTCAAGTATCTTCACGATTTAACTCTACCATAACTTTTTCTATTACACTTTTTTCTGTATTTAGGGGACATTCCTGGTTGTGGCTGTACAAAAGCAAAATACAGACCAAAACCTCCCTGTGGGCATAAGGCCTGGTTATTGTTCTGCTGGGGCTTCATGGCAGCATATTGACTAAGTGGGTGTATCAGAGTCAGGACCCGAAGTGCGGTTTACTTCGGGGCAAATACTGGTGGTGGCACAGTAGTAGTAAAGACCTTTTCCTACAAATCAAAATTACTAGAAATAATATAGGTGTCAATACCAGTAGTGTTCCATACCTGCATTTCACATGGCCCTTAAATGTCTCTTTAATACATTTCTTGGAAGGTAGGCTCACAATTCAGAGCAGCCCTGCCCCTAATATAATTTTATTTCTCAGCAGAAGAGGTAAGTTCAGTTCAAGGCAGCACAATTGAAGAAAACACATACAAGTGTGCTTCAATAAATTAGAATATCATCGGAAAGTTAATTTATTTCAGTAATTAAATTCAGACAGTGAAATTCATATATTCTATAGATTTATTTCATACAGAGTGATCTATTTCAAGTATGTATTTCTTTTAATGTTGAAGATTATGGCTTACAGCTAATAAAAATCCCCAGGTCAGTGTCTCAGAAAATTAGATTATGAAAAAGTTCAATATTGTAGACTGATGGTGTCACACTCTAATCAGCTAATCACCACAAAACACCTGCAAAGGTTTCCTAAGCCTTTAACTGGTCCCTTATTAGGCCTCTTTCACACGGCCGTGTGTCCCCCGTGGCCGTATTGCGGCACGCATACGGTGGGACCTCAATACACAGGGGCACCAGCCGTGTGCGGAGATGTGCTGCGTAACGGAACCACGGAACGGTAGCACTACAAAGTTCTATCTTTTTGCGGAACGGACGGATAGCAGACCCCATTCAAGTGAATGGGTCCGCGATCTGCATGTGGCTGGCACGCGGTCAGTGCCCGTGCATTGCGGACTGCAATTTGCGGTTCTAAGCACGGCCCTGGGGGACACACAGTCGTGTGAAAAAGGCCTTAGTCTGATTCAGTAGGATACATAATCATGGGAAAGACTGCAGACTCGACAGTTGTCCAGGGGACAATCATTGACACCCTCCACAAGAAGGGTTAGCCACAAAAAGGTCATTGCTAAAGCTGGCCATTCACAAGGTGCTGTATTCAAGCATATTAACCACTTCCAGACCAGGCCATTTACCCCCTTCCTGACCAGGTCTAATTTTGCAAATCTGACATGTGTCACTTTACGTGGTAATAACTTTGGAACAGTTTTACTTATCCAAGCCATTAAAAACACATTGTACTTCATGTTTACGGTAAATTAGCGTCAATATGTTTTACCTTTATTTATTAAAAAAAAAATAAAAAAGTTAAAGAAAATTTGAAAAAATTCACTGTTTTCTAAATTAGAATCTCTCTGCTTTTAGGACAGTGATACCTTTTAAAACATTTATTAATTAACATTACCCATATGTCTACTTTATGTTGGCATAATTTTGGTAATTTAATTTTTTTAGGACATTAGAAGGTTTAGAATTTTAGAAGCATTTTTAAATTTTTTAGAAAATTTCCAAAGTCAGCTTTTTTAAGGACCAGTTCAGTTCTGAAGTCACTTTGTGGGGCTTATATAATAGAACCAACCCATAAATTACCCCATTTTAAAAAACGACACCCCACAAACTTTTAAAAACTGGTTTTACAAATGTTGTTAACCCTTTAGGTATTCCATAGGAATTAAAGCAAAATAGAGGTGAAATTTCAAAATTTCACTTTTTTTTGCAGATTTTCCATTTTAATAAATTTTTTCCTGGAACACATCAAGGGTCAACAACAAAACAAATCTCAATATTTATTACCCTGATTCTGCAGTTTACAGAAACACCCCATATGTAGTCGTATACTGCTGTATGGGCACACGGCACAGAAGGCAAAGAGCGCCATATAGTTTTTGGAGGGCATATTTTGCTGGAATGGTCTTTGGGCACCATGTTGCATTTGAAGAGACCCTGAGGTACCCCCACAGTCAAAACCCCCAAAAATTGACCCTATTTTGTAAACTAAACCACCCAAGGAATTTTTAAGGGGTGTAGCGAGCACTTCATTCAACAGGTGTTTCATAGAATTTTTAATACTTGGGTGTGAAAATGAAAAATTACAATTTTCTTTTACAAGAAAATGGTGCTTTAGGCCCAAACTATCCTTTTCACAAAACAGGAGAATATCCAACACAATTTGCTACCCATTTTCTCCTGAATATAGTAACACCCCAATTGTGATCGTAAACTGTTATTTAGGGATACGCCAGGGCTCAGAAGGGAAGGAGCGGTATCTGGATTTTCTAACATGGAATTTTCTGTCATGGTTTTTAAGAGTGATAACTTTTTAATTTTTTTGTTGAATGAGCTGCGTGAGAGCTTATTTTGCGCGGGACAAGCTGTAATTTTTATTGCCACCATTTTGGGGTACATTTGGCTTTCTGGTTGCTTTTTAACTTATTTTTTGGGAGGTAAAGTCACAAAAAAAAGCTGTTTGGTGTCATTTTTCTCTTTTTATTTTCACATCGTTCACTTGATGGTATAGATAAAAACATTCTTAGGAAAGAAATCATGTTTTTGTGTTGCTATTTTCTTAGAGCTATATTTTTTCACTTTTATGGCTGTAGTCTTGTGTGAGGGCTTGATTTTAGTGGGACGAGGTAATGTTTCTATTGCTATCATTTTGGGGTACATACAACTTTTTGAATAATTGATATTTAGCTTTTTGTGAGGTAAGGTGACTTAAAAAAGCTGTTTTGGCATATATTTTTTTTTTTACCGTTCACTTGATGGGGTAGATCATGTGATATTTTTGTAGAGCCAATTGTTACAGACGCGGCGATACAAATATGTCTTTTTGTTATTTTTTTTTACATTTTATACAATAAGAACATTTTTAGAAAAAAAAATCATGTTTTTGTGTTATAATTTTCATAGAGCCATAATTTTTTTATTTTTCTGGTCTTCTGTGGAGGCTCATTTTTTGCGGGACAAGGTGACATTTTTATTGCTACCATTTTGGGGTACATATGATGTTTTTGATTGATAAACTTTATGTTTTTTGGGAGGTGAGCTCACAAAAAAAATAAATCTGTTTTGCCGCAATGTTTTTTTTTTTTTTTTTACGGCGTTCACCTGATAGGGTAGATCATATAATGTTATTGTAGAGCCAGTCGTGGTAATGCCAAATATGTCTCTCTTATTTATTTTTCTTCTATTTTTAACATTTTTTAAATAATGGATTTGGGAAGATTTTTTTTTTTAATGAACCTTTTTTATTTTATTTTTTTCAAAACACTTTATTTTTTATTTTTTTTATTTTGCACTTTGTGTCCCCCATAAGGTCATACAAGACCTCTGGGTGACATTTCACTTAATTATTATTTTTTTAACTACTGATTTCTCCTGTAACTGAGGCTGACATAGTAGACCCAGTTACAGGAGAAGTACACCCCCCAGTGAGGCTGTACAGCATAATACAGCGCAGTACAGCCTCAGTGCAGGGCTGATCGTGGTCTATGGAAGGCCAGACAGCTTCTGCACTCTCCTGCCCTGGTGGTCACATGACCACCGGGTCAGGGCAGGAAGCGGCATAGTGAGAACTCGTTGATCGCTGTGTATACAGCGATCTAGAAGGCAGGGACACCCAGGAACAGTCCCTGCCTTCTCTCTGGGGTGCCCTGCTGTCACTGACAGCGCCCCCGCTCGCAGCTTCATGATTAGTGTGCAGCTGCCATCTCTGAAAAGACTTTCCAGAAAGTCCATTCAGAGATAAACCCGACCGCCCAGGACGTTTATAGTCAATGGACGGTCGGAGAAGTGGTTAAAGAGAACTTGACTAGATGAAAAAAGTGTGGTAGAAAAAGATGCACAAGAAACAGGGATAACCACAGCCTTGAGGCTGGGAACACACCTAGGCGTTTTTGGATCAGGCGTTTTTTTAGCGTTTTTTCTGCGGAAAACGCGCGTTTTTTAGGCGTTTTTGTATTTTTGCAACGCGCGTATTTGGGGCGTTTTTTGATTGACAGCTTACAGTTTGCAGAAAAAATGAATCCCCACCCAGCAAAGGTGGGTGGAGATTCTGCCTTTCTGCTGGGTTTTACTACAAAAACGCGCGATCATATGCGCGTTTTTGAAGCGGAAAATGCGCATATTTTCTTATATGCGCGTTCCCATGCTTTTCAATGGGTGCAAACGCTTGGGCAAACGCCCCAAAGAAGCTCATGCACAAGCGTTTGCGTTCAAACGCGCTGTAAAACGCTCAAGTGTGAACCATGTCCATTGGAATACATGGGTTTTCACTTGTTGTGCGTTTTTCAGCGCTTGAAGCAGCGCTGAAAACGCTACCCTGGGTTCACACCTGAGCGTTTTACAGCGCGTTCAAACGCGCTGTAAAACGCCAACAGATTAAAACCAATGCATCCCTATGGGAGTGGTTCACACTTGAGCGTTTACAGCGCGCTTGAACGCGCTGTAAACGCCCAACGCATAAACAAGTACTTGAGCTTCTTTTGGGGCGTTTGACGCGCGTTTTGTGATTGACACCACAGTAGTCAATCACAAGAACGCGCGTTTTACGCGCGTTTCCTATTTGCAAAAACGCGCTGAAATACGCGCGACAAAAACGCGCGTAAAACGCGCGTTTTTAGAACGCTCAGGTCTGAACCCAGGGTTAGGTGTGTTCCCAGGGTGAAAGGATTGTCAAAAAAGCCATTCAAGAATCTGGGGAAGATTCACAAGGAGTGGACTGCAGCTGGAGTCAGTCCTTTAACCACTTCAACCCCCCTAACTTAAACACCCTTAATGACCAGACCACTTTTTACAATTCTGCACTACACTACTTTGACGGTTTATTGCTCGGTCATACAACTTACCACCCAAATTAATTTTACCTCCTGTTCTTCTCACTAATAGAGCTTTCATTTGGTTGTATTTCATTGTTGCTGACATTTTAACTTTTTTTGATATTAATAAAAAATTACAGAAATTTATTCAAAAAAATGAAATTTTTCGCTTTCTGTTGGAAAAATTTTCAAATAAAACTACATTTCTATATAAATTTTTCTCTAAATGTATTGTTCTACATGTCTTTGATAAAAAAAAAAATGCAATAAGTGTATATTTATTGGTTTGGGTAAAAGTTGTAGCGTTTACAAACTATGGTGCAAAAAAGTGAATTTCCGCATTTTGAAGCAGCTCTGACTTTCTGAGCACCTGTCATGTTTCTTCAGGTGCTAGAATGCCAGGATAGTATAAATATCCCCCAAATGACACCATTTTAGAAAGAAGACACCCCAAAGTATTCGCGGAGGGGCATGGTAAGTTCATGTATGATTTAATTTTTTTTCACAAGTTAGCAGAAAATGACACTTTCTGAGGAAAAAAAATAATAATAAAGTTTCCATTTCTGCTAACTTCTGGCAAAAAAAAATAAAAATCTCCCACAGACTCACTATGCCCCTCAGTAAATACCTTGGGGTGTCTACTTTCCGAAATAGGGTGATTTGTGGGGTGGGTTTACTGTTCTGGCATTTTGGGCGGGGCTAAATTGTGAGCAACCCTGTAAAGCCTAAAGGTAGTCATTGGACTTTACGCCCCTTTACGCACCTAGGCTGCAAAAAAGTGTCACACATGTGGTATCGGGGTACTCAGAAGAAGAAGGGAAATGTGTTTTGGGGTGTATTTTTACATATACACATGCTGGGTGAGAGAAATATCTCTGTAAATTGACAACTTTGTATAAAAATTTTTAATAAGTTGTCATTTACAGAGATATTTCTCACACCCAGCATGGGTATATGTAAAAATACACCCCAAAACACATTGCCCTACTTCTCCTGAGTACGGCGATACCACATGTGTGACACATTTTTGCAGCCTAGGTGCGCAAAGGGGCCCAAATTCCAATGAGTACCTTTTAGGAGGGCATTTTTAGGCATTTGGATTCCAGACTTATTTGGATTCCAGACTTCTTCTCACGCTTTAGGGCCCCTAAAATGCCAGGGCAGTATAAATACCCCACATGTGACCCCGTTTTGGAAAGAAGACATCCCAAGGTATTCCGTGAGGGGCATGGCGAGTTCATAGATTTTTTTTGGGGCACAAGTTAGAAGAAATTGACTTTTTTTTTTTTTTTTCTCAGAGTCTCCCTTTCCGCTAACTTGTGACAAAAAGTTCAATTTTTCATGGACTCAATATGCCCCTCAGTAAATACCTTGGGGTGTCTTCTTTCCAAAATGGGGTCATTTGTGGGGTGTTTGTACTGCCCTGGCATTTGAGGGTCTCCGCAATCATTACATGTATGGCCAGCATTAGGAGTTTCTGCTATTCTCCTTATATTGAGCATACGGGTAATGAGATTTTTTTTTTCCGAAAAAAAAATGAACGGCACAGATTTTTTCATTCGCATCGATCAATGTGCAAATAAAAAAAAAAAAGAGGGAAAAGGACATAGGAGTGCTTGCGAAGTAAAGCTGCGATCACTAATAAAGATCCAAAAAGCTCAAAAGTGATCTTTATAGCGCCGCAGCGATTTTACGGTGTTTTTGCAGTGATAAAAAATATATATATATTTTTGTCACTGCGGCGGGGCGGGTGTGGGTGAACGCACGTGTGGGCGACCGATCAGGCCTGATCGGGAAAACGCTGCGTTTTGGGTGGAGGGCGAGCTAAAGTGACACTAATACTATTATAGATCTGACTGTGATCAGTTCTGATCACTTACAGATACTATAAAGTACCAACGCTGATTAGCAATACGCTAATCAGCAAATCAGTGACTGCAGTGCGGTGCGGTGGGCTGGGCGCTAACGGAAGCTAACTACCTACCAAAGGGGCCTAAACTAAGCTAAACCTAAAAGTCAATACTGGTGAAAAAAAAAGTGACAGTTTACATTGATGACTTTTTTCCCTTTCACTAGTGATTGACAGGGGTGATCAAGGGGTTAATTGGGGTGATAGGGGGTGATCTGGGGCTAAATATGTGGTGCTTGGTGTACTGACTGTGACATGTGCTCTGTGCTGGGTCCAACCGATAAAAAGGACCCAGTACAGAGCACTGAAGCCATATAATGCATTATATTTATAAATATAATTCATTATATGGCTGATGATTTGTTATCTTAAAAGTCACCAGCCTGCCAGCGCTGATCATTGGCTGGCAGGCTGGTGACCAACTTGCCCTGCGCCTTTCCCTACATTCACTGTGCCTGTCCAGGCGCACAGATCGCGTCATCTCGCCTCTCGCGAGATGATGCGCCGACGCGTCACTGAGGAATAATGACGCGATTCTGTTTGAGGCGGTCCGGAGCTGGTTAAGATCCACCACACACAGATGTTTTTAGGTCATAGGCTACTAATGTCAAGCCACGCATGTGCACTGCGCTGATGTAGCTGAGTATAGTGTCACACTTTTCACCCTGCATGTCCCTGATGTGCTGTGCATGTGCAGTAAAGTGAGGTATACCGTCATTGGCACTGTGCAGATTTGCTGGATGCTGCTAGACCAGATTTGGCAACTCTTCTCCCAGTAAGTTTAAATTGAATTTGTTCTATAATGGGATGGATAAGGTTCGAATGGGCGGGTTTGGCATTCTAAATGCCAACTGCATAATGGCATGCTGGTGGTGTGGTGGCCTCCAAAAGAGGTGACCAGCTCCCTTTAGCAAAACATTAAAACCTGGCAAATCTTTCAAAGAAAGGGTTTCACTTATTATTGCTCTAGTTTTTATAAAGAAGCCTCTATAAGGAAATGGTATTTGGATATGGTCACGCTAGCCAGCAAGTATCTACAGGGTTTAACATTAACATTACTTTTTCTATTACATTTTTTTCTGTATTTAGGATACATTTCTGGTTGCGGCCTTGTTAGCTCTCTCCAATTCGAGGTGGTTATGAGATGGTTATACAATGAGGCATCAGACCTCCAACCCATATATATTTCCCCTTGCAGTGAATATCCCAGTTGCACTGGCCAGGAGATACCAGCTTCCCAGACTGAACTTAGGTAGCCAATATCTGAAGTCTTTATTGCACAGCACATATTTATAGGGCATTGGGGGTGGGAACACCAAAATTAGCTCAGCAGATGACATGTTAATTTTGGAAAGGCGGTAAACAATACTGGTATCTGCCATATACAATACATGAAAGGGTATTTTACATATTACAATGGTAGTCTAGATGCTAACAAGTTAAACTCGTTACAGCTTGCTGTCATGTACATGAGGATCCTGCTATCCATTGTATTTCCAAGTGATAACTGTCTGCCATCTATTGTAGTGGGGTGGGCTCGCATACTTTAATTAAGAGCCCTCTGGAACATTTGTCTCAAAAGGAAATGAACTGTATTGTCTCTAAAATGTGTATAATCCATACAACGGACAGTGCCTGATAGAAATATAATATATATCTAATGTACATCTGATAGCAAGGTTAAAAATCCCTTTCAGGCCTTAAAAATAAAAACTAAATACAGACTAAAACCTGGTCGTGTGCATAAGGCTAGGTCTACACGGCGGCATTTGTCGAGCGACATTTTGTCGCATTAATGTTGCACAACAATTTTTATAATGATAGTCTATGGTATCGCACTGCGGCATGTAACATGCTGCGACATGACAGTCTCAAAAAAACATCCAAAATGGATTTTTCTGCGACTGTTGCATCACAGTCACAGCATGTCGCATGTCACAGTGCAACACCATAGACTGTCATTATAAAAATTGTTGCGCGACATTGGTGCGACAAAATGTTATGCGACAAATGTTGCAGTGTAGTTGTGCCCTATGTGTCGCGTGACACATGTCATCGTGTAGCCCTAGCCTAAGGCCTGGTTATTGTCTTGCTAGGGCTTCATGGCAACATATTGACTAAGTATGTATGTTTCCCAGTGGGGCTCCAAATACTGGTGGTGGCGCAGTAATAGTAAAGACCTTTTCCTACAAATAAGAATTACTAGAAATAAGATGGGTGTCAATACCAACAATGTGGAACATCTGCATTAGACATGGCACAGCGTATACTGGATGTCCCTTAAATGTCTCTTTAATACATTTCTTGGAAGGTAAGCTCACTTTTCAGTCTGCAGGCAATTCACAGCAGCCCTGCCCCGAATGTAATTTTACTTCTCAGCAGAAGAGGTAAGTTCAGTTCATTTATGCACGATTGAAGAAAACACATACAGGTGCGCCTCAATAAATTAATTAGAATAACATCGGAAAGTTAATTTAATTCAGTAATTGCATTCAATATTATGTAGATTTATTTCACACAGTTATATTTCAAGTGTTTATTTTTATTTTTTTAATATTGATGATTATGGCTTACAGCTAATGAAAATCGGTGTCACACTCTAATATGCTAATCACCACAAAACACCTGCAAAGGTTTCCGAAGCCTTTGAATGGTCCCTCAGTCTGGTTCAGTGGGCTACACCAGGCATGCTCAACCTGCAGCCCTCCAGCTGTTGGAAAACTACAACTCCTAGCATGCCCTAATAGCTGTCCAGGCATGCTGGGAAGTGTAGTTTTGCAACAGCTGGAGAGCCGCAGATTGGGCATCCCTGGACTACAAAATCATGAGCAGTGCAGTTTCTAGGTAGAATTTCTCTCAAGGCGAGTGTCAAACCCCCCCACATCAAAACTGCTGGATAATATCATATCAGAAGAGTACTTGCAACCGTCTCGCCACATATACATATATATATATTTTTTTTTTATGCTTAACACAAGATTTAGGCCTCTTTCACATGGGCGTCAAACATGATAAGAGGCCGGTGTGTTGCGGGAAAATGCGCGATGGAAGCAGGTGATTGGACCATGTGACCCAGTGACATCACTGAAGGTCCTTTATCCCCCTCCTGCTGAAGACAGAACAGAACACCGGCAGCTACGTGATCAAATGGAAGAGGTGAGTTTATTTTTTTATTATTTTTAACCCTCTATTGCCCTTTTTACTTTGCATTCTCTATTGAGAATGCGATTATTTTCCTTTATAACTATGTTATAAGGGAAAACAATAAAGATCGGGTCCCCATCCCGATCGTCTCTTAGCAACCATGCGGGAAAATCGCACCGCACCTGCACTTGCTTGCGGATGCTTGCGATTTTCCCGCAGCCCCATTCACTTCTATGGAGCCTGCATTGCGTGAAAAACGCAGAATATAGAACATGCTGCGATTTTCATGCAACGCAAAAGTGATGCGGGAAAATCACTGCTCATGTACACAGTACACAGCCCCATAGAAATGAATGGGTCCGGATTCAGTGCGGGTGCAATGCGTTCACCTCACGCATTGCACCCGCGCGGAAATCACGCCCGTGTGAAAGGGGCCTTTCTGAGAGCAAAAAAAAAATCATAAATTACTGCTTAAACTGCTAAAAGTCGCAGGCAGAGTGGTACAGGAGAACTGCAGTATAAAGGAAGGCAATACTCTTAGAGAAGTAGTCATGAAATACAATCATCAATAATGTGCAAAACAAAAAAACTGTCATGTTAGCATAACAGTGTCAGCCACAGATAACCCATAACAGTGTCAGCCACAGATACCCCATAACAGTGACAGCTACAGATACCCCATAACAGTGACAGCTACAGATACCCCATAACAGTGACAGCCACAGATTCCCCATAACAGTGACAGCCACAGATACCACATAACAGTGTCAGCCACAGATTCCCCATAACAGTGACAGCCACAGATACCCCATAACAGTGTCAGCCACAGATTCCCCATAACAGTGACAGCCACAGATACCCCATAACAGTGTCAGCCACAGATTCCCCATAACAGTGTCATCCACAGATCCCCCATAACAGTGACAGCCACAGATACCCCATAACAGTGACAGCCACTGATACCCCATAACAGTGACAGCCACAGATACCCCATAACAGTGTCAGCCACAGATTCCCCATAACAGTGACAGCCACAGATACCCCATAACAGTGTCAGCCACAGATTCCCCATAACAGTGTCAGCCACAGATTCCCCATAACAGTGACAGCCACAGATACCCCATAACAGTGACAGCCACTGATACCCCATAACAGTGACAGCCACAGATACCCCATAACAGTGTCAGCCACAGATACCCCATAACAGTGACAGCCACAGATACCCCATAACAGTGTCAGCCACAGATTCCCCATAACAGTGACAGCCACAGATTCCCCATAACAGTGACAGCCACAGATACCCCATAACAGTGACAGCCACTGATACCCCATAACAGTGACAGCCACAGATACCCCATAACAGTGACAGCCACAGATACCCCATAACAGTGACAGCCACTGATACCCCATAACAGTGACAGCCACAGATTCCCCATAACAGTGACAGCCACAGATACCCCATAACAGTGTCAGCCACAGATTCCCCATAACAGTGTCAGCCACAGATTCCCCATAACAGTGACAGCCACTGATACCCCATAACAGTGACAGCCACTGATACCCCATAACAGTGACAGCCACAGATACCCCATAATAGTGTCACCCACAGATCCGTGCAATGGAAGAAAAGGGTCCCATGGAAGTGAATGGGACAGCATCTAATCCGCAAAAAAACGGATCTGCATTTTTGCGGACAGCATACGGCCGTCTAACTGAGTCCTTATTCAGAAGACAGTCATTGACACCCTCCACAAGGAGGGTAAGCCACAAAAGGTAATTTGTAAAGAAGCTGCCTGTTCACAGAGTACTGTATCTAAGCGTATTAATGGAAAGTTGAGTGGAAGGAAAAAGTGTGGTAGAAAAGGGTGCACAAGGAACACGGATAACCAGAGCCTTGAATGGATTGTCATGAAAGTTTAGGTAACAACCCACATATTTTTGCTCTAGTTTTCATAAAGAAGCCTCTATAAGGAAATAGTATTTTGATATGCTCAGGCTAGCCCTCAAGTATATTCAGGGGTTAACTCTACTATTACTTTTTCTATTACACCTTTTTCTGTATTTAGGGGACATTCCTGGTTGTGGCTGTACAAAAGCAAAATACAGACTAAAACCTCCCTGTGGGCATAAGGCCTGGTTATTGTTCTGCTGGGGCTTCATGGCAGCATATTGACTAAGTGGGTGTATCAGAGTCAGAACCTGAAGTGCGGTTTACTTCGGGGCAAATACTGGTGGTGGCGCAGTAATAGTAAAGACCTTTTCCTACAAATAAGAATTACTAGAAATAAGATGGGTGTCAATACCAACAATGTGGAACATCTGCACTAGACATGGCACAGCGTATACTGGATGTCCCTTAAATGTCTATTTAATTCATTTCTTGGAAGGTAAGCTCACTTATCAATATGCAAGCAATTCAGAGCAGCCCTGCCCCGAATGTAATTTTACTTCTCGGCAGAAGAGGTAAGTTCAGTTCATTTATGCCCGATTGAAGAAAGTGAAATATTTTATGTAGATCCATTACGCACAGAGTGATCTATTTCAAATGTTTATTTCCTTTAATGATGATTATTGCTTACAGCTAATGAAAATCTAAAAGTCGGTATCTCAGAAAATTAGAATATTGTGAAAAAGTTCAACATTTGTAGACTCATATTCTAATCAGCTAATCACCACAAAGCACCTGCAAAGCCTTTAAATGGTTCCTTAGTCTGGTTCAGTGGGCTACACAATCATGGGGAAGACTGCTGTCTTGACAGTTGTCCAGAAGACAGTCATTGACACCCTCCACAAGGAGGGTAAGCCACAAAAGGTCATTGCTAAAGAAGCTGGCTATGCACAGAGTACTAAATCCAAGCATATTAATGGAAAGTTGAGTGGAAGGAAAAAGTGTGGTAGTAAAAGGTGCACAAGCAAAAGGGATAACCACAGTCTTGCAAGGATTGTCAAGAAAAGTTACCCACATATTTTTGCTTTAGTTTTCATAAAGGAGCCTCTATAAGGGAATGGTATGTGGCTACAGTCAGGCTAGCCCTCAAGTATCTTCAGGGTTTAACACTACCATTACTTTTTTTATCACACTTTTCTGGTTTTAAAATTAAAAGCAAAATACAGACTAAAACCTTACTGAGCCTCATGTGGGAGTCAGTGTTTTCCAATGGGGCTCCAAACAGTGTCGGACTGGGGTGCCTAGTGCCCAACAGTAAAATTTATTTTGAGGGCCCACCATACGGATACATTCAAATATTACCTGCTCAGACTGCAGCAAGATTCTACCAGATGATTAAATATGGGGGTCCCTGCAACAACTTTGAGAAGGTAGCTCCTGGGGAAAAGAAGACACTGGTAGCAAAGTCATCTCAGCTCTGATCGTGTCTATAATAATACGCTGGGGAGTTTCGTTAATAATCGATCAAGTTTTTATATGCACATAGGCTGGTCAAGGTGCTGTAAATTAAATATATGTATGTAGTGCAGTAAGTCTACTGTGTTATGTGCCACTTGTGCAAGGGGTGGGAGACTAGGGGTCCAGCTTACTCAGGGGCCCACTGGAGGATTCACCTGTACGATACCCTTGTTGGCCAGTTCGAGCCTGGCTCCAAATATTGATGATTACATATTAGTAGTAGTAAAGACCTTTTCCTAGAAATAATTCTTCTGCTATCATAAGGACAGATTCATGAAACTAAGGGCCTTTCCACATAGACTTCCTGGAATTTTTTTAAAGGAAACTATGTGCCTCCTGTAATGTCACTTGCTCTGTAGAGCTGTATGGGGAAAAAAAAGAATTGGTAAAAGGCATTTAAAAAATGCCAACACACTGCACATGCATTTTTTTTTTAATAATTCTTTATTTTTGTATTTATCAATCGTATTCAAAATGTAACATGTTACACATAAGTATGATGAGACTTATCATCTTGATCACAAAGCGTACATGCGTAAATCGATGGTTAATGCAATTACAGGATTCTACATAGCATAAAATGGTAAGCAGGTTGATGGGCATCAACACATATAGGTGGTTACATCTAGGTACAAACAGTAATTACATCTGGATATAAACAGTATTTTTATGTGATGCGCAATGATAGCGTAAACTAGTGTAGATACGTCAGGTATATGTATACGTATTTGAAGATGATACTGTTGATAAACAATAATAATAATAATAATGAAAACTAAAATAATAACCAAAATAATAACTAAAATAACCTTTCCCAGCTAGAGTCAGTAGATAAGCTCTGTTAATACAATCACAGAGTTGAGTCCCCCATGTTTTAGTCCAGTGTGTTCACTGATTTGTGGAGTTTTAAAGTGTGGCTATTACCTGGGTCTGTTTGTGATTGTGGTGTCAGGCCTTTTAAACATGGTTTGAGGCAATTACCACTGTCTATGAGCACAAGTGTTTTGCTTAGGGTTGTCTAATGATGATGATGGCCCCTCTAAAGCGTGTAAGTGGCTGGAAGTTATCCTACGCCTACCCGGATTCTACTCGAGTGAAAATCCAGCCAAGGCTGCCACACCTTGAGGTAGGCCCTTCTCCTGCCCAAGTTCCACCCCACCAGTTCTTCCATAAGGCAGAGGTGGTGTACTTCCTCTATCCATTTTTTGAAGCAGCTGCCGACGGGAGAAAAACGCCAGACTTACAGTATGTTGCAATTAGAAAAACAAACACCATTGACCTGAATAAAACTGCACCTAAAGGGTGAAAAAATACTGCTACAGAAAAATGCTTGTTTGCACTGCCATTTCCTATTGACTTCCATTCAACATCTGGAGCTGGCATTTTATTGCCTTAAAAAGGTGGCAAAAAATGTCAGCAAAATATTTGCACCAAAAACCACAAAACTCCTCAAAAACATCAGAAAAAAACCTATGACACCAGCCTAAAAGAAAAACTGCCTGTTTTACCCATAGCAACCAATCACTGCCCAGCTTTAGTATCTTATAGTGCTCCTGAAGAATGAAAGCTGTGCTGTGATTGGTTGCTATGGACAATGAACACAGATCTTTTAGACAGTTTCATAACTCTGCCCCTGTATTGTAGTACCCGGTTGAGAAGTATATTTGCACATTAGAGCCTATAGATCTGTTATTTCATGCTTTATTACATAACTCGGTATATGCTCAGCTAGTGTATACATTGAACAGTGTAGGGCGTGAAGCTGGGTAATGACTTACTAAATTATGCAAGAGTCTTCCATGAACAGACAGCACACAGCAGCCCATCCTTGTTTACAGTACTAACCAGGGCCTCTTCCTACAGTAACGACTCCAGGGAACCAACAGGATAGTACCCTCAGGACTAGCCAAAGTCAAACAAGTTGGTTGGCACAGTGCAACCAACCTGTATAGACAAATTCTTAATGAAAACCTGATCCAAAGTGCTCTGGACCTCAGACTCGGCCAAAGCTTCACCTTCTAACAAGACAATGACCCTAAGCACACAGCCAAGACAACACAGGAGTGGCTTAGGGACAACTCTGTGAATGCCCTTGAGTAGCCTAGCCAGAGCCCTGACTTGAACCCAATCAAACTTCTCTAGAGAGACCTGAAAATGGCTGTCCACTGGCAGTCTACATTGGATCTGCTGAGAACAACTGCAGAAAATTCCTAAATTTAGATGGGGCTTTAAAGGGATTTTGTCATGGCATTTGACCCTATAGAGCTGCGGACATGCACGGCTAGACTATAGAGCTGCGGACATGCATGGCTAGATCGCCGCTAGCATGTCCGCAATATAGCAGTAGAATAGCTCTGGGTGCTTTTATTTTCTTTAAAAAATGATTTTATTGATATGCAAATTAACCTGGGAAGGTGCCCAAGGGGCGGTACTAACCTTCCTGGTGCCCAGCCACTCCCCCATGTGAAGGAGCCCAGCACCGCCTGCGTCCGCCGAATCTCCTCCTTGCTTCAGTGAGATCGCCGTAAATCTCGCGAGCCCAGCTCCCCAAGGGAAATGGTTGCACAGCCTTGGGGCTGGAGGAAGCACCAAGAGGTAAAAGCTGCACTACTGCCTGGTGTGAACTAACACCGACTACAAGGTGACTGTTTTCCTTACAAGTGGCTGTTTTCGTTATGTTGTCGTCTGCTGTGTGAATAAACACAGCTTAAGTTGGAGACATTGTCGTTGCCTCTTTACTGCGTCCACAAGCCTATCTACCACATTTGGTGGAGGATGCGGGCGTACGCAGTGAGGCAAACCTGAAGGCCGAAAACTTTTGTTTTTCTCAGGCAACGGAAAGTGCAGTGTTGCTAGGGGCAATGGAAAGGTGCAGGCGTCCCTGCTGGATGCTGCTCTATTGAAAAGGATTTGCTGTGTGCCAGAAGCCTGTGGGTTCATTAGAGCTGGTGCTGCTGACTGCTGATGAAAACTCTTGTGCAGTGGCTTAAAGGGCCAGCAGCCCTAATTTACAGAGACTGACCTGTGAAAAATGTTTGGGGGTCTCTTAATAAATGGACTTGTATGCTGAGAGTCTGGTGCCATGAGTCTCGTGGAGGAATATGCCAGACAGTTGTTGCATGTAAAAAGGCCGGAAAACCTGGCCAAGGAGATGGGATATGCCTCATGGAAATTGCTGTGCTTGAGTCTAAAGCGGAAGGCTCTGGAGGCGCAGCTGCAGTTGGCTCTGGAGAGAGAGTCGTCAACGCTTAGTGGAGTGTTGGAGGAAAATATGTATGCGTTGCCAAGGGCAACCGATGGGAAGACAAAGAGAGGGAGAGCGGGGCAGTTCTCAGGAGTTCCTGTGTATCATGTCAGTGTGTACTGTGTTCTGGAGAGGATGTGCGGAGATACCATGATGCTGTTGATAGGAGCAACCACTACTCAGTAAAAAGAGTGGCTCTCACTGAGTGGCTCTCACGCTGGTCAGAGGTATGGAAAGGGTGGACAGCAGGGTCCACACCACTATTCCACCTCAGCTGTAACCAGAAAGAGATGATCAGGAGCTCATAAAGCCCCTCCCTGTGGGTGTCAGGAGAGAGAGTGGGGACCTGGCAAAGGGTACCGGAAAGGTTTCAAGACAGAGGCCTGGGCTGGCTCTGTCTGTAAAGACCTGGGGGCACAGAGCGACACCAAGGCTCGGGTCGCTGGGTCCCAGTCAGGCGGACTAGAGAGCCCAGCTCCCCAAGGGAATTGGTTGCACAGCCTTGGGACTGGAGGAAGCACCAAGAGGTAAAAGCTGCACTACTGCCTGGTGTGAACTAACACCGACCACAAGGTGACTGTTTTCCTTACAAGTGGCTGTTTTCGTTATGTTTTCGTCTGCTGTTTGAATAAACACGGAACTGTTTAAGTTGGAGACATTGTGGTTGCCTCTTTAATGCATCTGCAAGCCCATCTACCGGAGTGAATCCCCACAGTATTGAGTTCAGAAATATGGGAAAAACGTTTTTTTTTTCTTTAGCATAAGGCCATAACATAACAAAATGTGAAAAAGTGAAAGGGTCTGATGCTGAAGACTTTCCGAATGTCCTGTACATAGGATCTCCCTAATGTTGAGGAAATTGCCCAGTGTACTTACCGTATTTTTCGCCATATAAGACGCACTTTTTTTCCCCCAAAAGTGGGGGGAAAATGGCAGTGCGTCTTATATGGCGAATACTACCATTTTCCTATAGCTGAAGCCGATACATCGCACAGCCTGCGATGTATCAGCATGGAAGGAGGAGGGGGCGGAGCCTGGCAACACGCGGCGGGCGGCCCGCCGCTCACAGCGTGACTGCTTGTATAACATTTAAAATCTTTAATTATGCCCCCTTATTTCCTAAAAGCCTAGGACAGTAGCGCTCTGCTAACCTGCTATAACGATCCTCTAGCAGGCAGAGCGGTGCGGCGGCAGGCTGGTGTGTAACGTCCTCACTGGCGTCATCTGCCTGCTCCTCCTGCTTCATTCATAAAGTGAAAGGAGCAGGCAGATGACGTCAGTGAGGACGTTACACACCAGCCTGCCGCCGCACCGCTCTGCCTGCTAGAGGATCGTTATAGCAGGTTAGCAGAGCGCTACTGTCCTAGGCTTTTAGGAAATAAGGGGACATAATTAAAGATTTTAAATGTTATACAAGCAGTCACGCTGTTAGCGGCGGGCCGCCCGCCATGTGTTGCCAGGCTCCGCCCCTAAGCAGCCATGGGCCAGATGTTTTAGAAAAGGGGCACCTGTGGATGACACTGTAATTGGGGTGATCTGTGGATGACACATATAGCATAAGATGCTATATATGTGTCATCCACAGATCCAATCCATTACAGTGTCATTCATAAATGCCCCCATCACAGTGCTATCCACAGATCCCCCATCACAGTGCTATCCACAGATCCCCCATCACAGTGCTATCCACAGATCCCCCATCACAGTGCTATCCACAGATCCCCCATCACAGTGCTATCCACAGATCCCCCATCACAGTGCTATCCACAGATCCCCCATCACAGTGCTATCCACATCTCCCCCACATAACAGTGCCATCCACAGATCCCCCCCATAATACTGTCATGCACAGACCACCATTACTTCAAAAGCACACCTTTTGGTTAAAAATATTTTTTTTCTTATCTTTCTCCTCAAAAACCCAGGTGCGTCTTATAGGCCGGTGCGTCTTATAGGGCGAAAAATACGGTACTTAGTCTTACTAAGAGCCTGTATCACTTTCATTAGTTTATTCATTGCAAATATTTGATGATGATTTCTCAAAATCGGAGGAGGGGGTGACTATTGCATTTCTCCATCCAGGTCAAAGATGTACTGGATTGACAAGGAGTCATAAAATAATTAATAGTAATTATAGAACACAGAGCTTGTATTGTTAAATCCAGATATGTCTGTCACTGGATTAATAAAAAAAGATTAAGCATATTTTAAATCGTCAATGCACAATCCCTGCCCACAGGGAGAGAACACAATGTTCTGCACAATTAGTTGTGAGACTTTACAATCTCCCACAATATAAAGCATTAGCCATGATTGTTACACAGTCAGTAGCCATTATTTTTGATGTTTTCAATTGTGTTATAGACAGAGTGAGATTGAGTTACAGCAGAAGGATACAGAGTAGAAAAGCTGGAGCAGTGTTCCTCAAACAACAGATGCAGTTACTATTGTACGTTTATGGCATCAGAGATTTTATATCCTTAGAACTTGGCACCAAGGTGAAAACCGGATCAGAGGCAGCTAATACTACGTTAAAGGAACTGATTGCCAGGAGTTATAAAAGTTTGATCGTCACACCAGGATAAAAAAAAAGAAAGAAAATGGGTTGGTTTTGTAAGACAACCCCATTGAGAATGGCCATACACAACTCTTTACAGTGGAATTTCCACCATGATTCTGCTGCAAAATTTGCTGCAAATCATCCGCAAAGTTCACGAGTTGCATGAAGATTTGTCTTAGGCCCCTTTCACACGGGCGTGATTTCCGCGCGGGTGCAATGCGTGAGGTGGACGCATTGCACCCGCACTTAATCCGGACCCATTCATTTCTATGGGGCTGTGCACATGAGCTGTGATTTTCACGCATCACTTCTGCGTTGCGTGAAAATCGCAGCATGCTCCAGTTTCTGCGTTTTTGTTTCTGGGCAACGCAGGCCCCATAGAAGTGAATGGGGCTGCGAGAAAATCGCAAGCATCTGCAAGCAAGTGCGGATGCAGTGCGATTTTCCCGCATGGTTGCTAAGCGACGGGACAAGATCTTCATTATTTTCCCTTATAACATGGTTATAAGGGGAAATAATAGCATTCTTAATAAAGAATGCTTTGTAGAATGTTGATTAAGTGGTTAAAAATAAAAAACTTAACTTACCTTAGCCACTTGATCGCGTAGTTGGCGACCTCTCTTCTGTCTTCAAGCTTTAGCTGTAGTCTAAAGGACCTGTGATGACGTCACATGACATGGTCCAATCACATGGTCCGTGATGGACCATGGTCCAATCACATGGTCCGTAATTGAATACTGGTTCGTATTATTTATAAATCTGGATTCTTTTACAGGTATGGGGAATTGGATCCTGGCATCTGTGTTGTTTCTTCCATATAGGCTACATGCACACGACCGTTGGTGTTTTGCGGTCCGCAAACCGCAGATCCGCAAAACACAGAAGCTGCTCCGCGTTCCGTTCCACAATTTGCGGAACGGAACGCGTCCCATTATAGAAATGCCTATAGGACATGCTCTATTTTTTTTGTGGGGGCACGGAACGGACTCCGTGTGCTGTCCGCATCTTTTGCGGCCCCATTGAAGTGAATGGGTCAGCGCCCGAGCCGCAAAATATGCGGCTCGGACGCGGACCACAACAACGGCCGTGTGCATGAGGCCTTATAATAGGGTCCTGTTCTTGAGGTAGGACCAAGTCCCAGTACTTACCCCTGGATGCAATACTTCAAGTGATGAATACCTCTGTAACAAAGTATTTGATGGAACATGCAAAAATGTTGTTGGATTCATACACAAAAACTGTTACAGTAAGCTCCATAGGCTTCTGTGGGTGCCATAATACAGCCATGTGGACGAGCCCCAATCGATTTATCTGTATACACTGTGGTAAGGTGCAGGGTGCCGTCGTGGATGGCAGGTATGTGTCACCGAGGTTCATAGCCTCGGTGAGGTGAGAGCCGTTTTTGTTGATGTCAGCAGCAGCTAGTGCTACTGACATAGTTTTAAATAGCATGGCTGCAAAGCCGATCCGGGCCGGCTCTTACTGGGAGCAGCTAAAGTGTAGGGTGGGTGGCTGCTCCCCACGACCCAGTCCTGGTTTTGGGCTGGGTTTAAAAACTCAGCCAGGACCAGCAGCTGGGGCTGTGATTGTCCTGGAGCTGCTAACAGTCCTGTGGAGTTCTATGACCTGGAGGAAAGAGCTCAGCAAGGTGGTGTTTTTCCCTGCAACTTGAAGGTGGAATCTCCTGCGGCTGGGCCGACTGCTAGGTGTGAACCCTCACCTAAACCTCCCAGGTGACTGAACCCTGTGTTGGCCTGTTTTGTTTGGCCACATTATTTCTGTTATGTGTGAATTATCACCAAGAGACTGTTTTTCATTTATGTTGTGCAAGTGTGAATAAAACACTGTTTATTGCACATTCTGGACTCCTTGTTTTGCCTCAGTACTGCACCCGCACCGCTATCTACCAGAGCGACTCCCCACATTTGGTGTCGGATGCGGGCATGCGCAGTGAGGCTGGCGTGAACGCCGAAAATTTTTGTTTCTGCTGGGCACGACTGGATGTCCTATATTAGGCCGGCAAAGTTGCAGCCTGTGATCCCTGACAAAATGGAGGCGGTTGTAAAAGCCCTTGTGGAGGCTAACCTGCAGCAGCGGGAGGCTAACAAGCAGCAGCAGGAGACTAATCAGCTGCTTTTACAACACGTGATGGCTTTGCAAGCGGCAGGAGCGTCCCAACACGTCCATGATGCCCGGAAAGCGGTCCGTGCGGCGATCCCAAAGATGACCCCCTCGGACGACGTTGAGACCTATCTGGCGGTCTTTGAAAAGGTGGCCGTGAGGGAAAAGTTACCCCGTGACCAGTGGGCTGAAGTGGTCGCTCCGTTCCTGGCATCCGGACCCCAGCAGGTGTTCTCTGATTTGGCAGATGACCAGGCTGCTGATTACCCCACGGTGAAGGGGGAGATCCTGGCCAGACTGGGGGTGAACGTGTTAGTCCGGGCTCAGCGGGTCCACCAGTGGGACTTTCAAGCGGCTGAACCCGCCCGGCCGCAGTACTATGAGTTACTGCACAGGTTGCAAAAGTGGCTGCAGCCTGATATTCTAAGTCCGGCTGCTATGCTGGACCGTCTGCTGGCTGACATGTTCTGGAGGGCCTTGCCGTACCCCCTTCAGCACTGGATCGGCCAGGTATCACCCACTAATGCCCTGGACATGGTCGACCTGGTGGAGCGCTATGAGGCCACAAAAACCTTGAAAGGGGGTGTTGTTGGGAGGGGCCGGTCAAACCCGGAGGTCTCCCATCCAGTCCCGACGACTGGTACCCGAGAAACCTGCTCGGGTGTACCCCTGTAGACCCGGCCCCGATAGTCTGCTGGCGGTGTCACGAGCCTGGCCATGTGAGGGCCGACTGTCCACAGTGGGGAGAACCCATGGAGACTAATTATGGGTACCGGGCTTCCATGTATGCCCGGAGACTGTGTGCGACCGGCACCCCGAGACAATAGACAATCGTCATCTGTGCCAGGTGCAAGTCGGTGATAATCTTGCAGTGGCGCTGCTGGACTCAGGGAGCCTAGTAACCCTGGTAAGTGCTGCCCTGGTACAGCCCTCCCAGTATACGGGCCGGAAAGTTGGTGTGGTGTGCATACACGGAGACTTAAAGGACTATCCCACTGCTGTAATGTCTCTGTCCACGGCGGCCGGCACATGGACTTATGAAGTGGCGATCTCCACAAAGCTACCTTATGAACTAATAATTGGGAGAGACTTCCCTGGTTTTCCGTCACTATGGCCTGAGGTGAAAGTGACTAATAGCCCTGAGACAGGGGTAACCCTAGCAGAGTGGCCTGGTTCCAGTGGGAGGCCAGAGCCCTGGGAGCCCGAGTCCGAAGGGCCTGCGGTAGGGGTGACCACCACTGCTGCGGTAGAGGGGAGACAACCCCACTGAGTGTAATGGTGGGAGACACGGAGGACTTGCCACCGGGACCTGAGTTGGCAGACCTCAATGTCTCCGGGAAAATTTTGGGACCGCACAACACCGGGACCAAACCCTAACCAGGGCCTGGGAAAGTGTCGTAATAATTGATGGTAAACCCCAGAAACCTGGGGCTGAATTAATGTTCCCACGATTTATTGTTCTTCAGGATATGTTGTATCGGGTGAACCAAATCCGAGGTGAGCCCGTTGAACAGTTGGTGGTGCCCACCGCATATCGCAAGCTGGTTATGGAGCTTGCCCACCAACATGTTCTTGGGGGA
Organism: Bufotes viridis; assembly: GCA_033119425.1. Lineage (NCBI taxonomy): Eukaryota > Metazoa > Chordata > Amphibia > Anura > Bufonidae > Bufotes > Bufotes viridis. Next base: position 76,398,043 of record CM065589.1, on the reverse strand, counting down.
CACTTGGGGTGGCAGAAAACCCAGGACCGCATACTGCAGCGGTTTTATTGGCCCGGTGTGTTCAAGGAGGTAGAAAATTATTGTAAGTCCTGTCCGACCTGTCAGATAAATAGCCCCCAGCCACATTTCCGTAGTCCTCTGGTACCTCTTCCAATTATTGAGGTCCCGTTTGAGCGAATCGCTATGGATCTAATTGGGCCTGTACCAAAGTCTGCCAGGGGCCACCAACACATTCTGGTAGTTCTCGACTATGCAACTCGGTATCCGGAGGCGGTGCCTCTGCGACATACCTCAGCTAAGCTCATCGCCAAAGAGTTAATGGAAATGTTTTCCCGTGTGGGCCTGCCAAAAGAGGTTCTGACAGACCAAGGGACCCCTTTTATGTCCAAAGTTATGAGGGAACTGTGTAAATTGTTGCGTATAAAGCAGTTACGGACGTCCGTTTACCATCCGCAAACAGACGGTCTTGTCGAGAGGTTTAACCAAACTTTAAAAAATATGTTAAAAGGGTGGTGTCTAGAGATGGGAAGGACTGGGACCTGCTTCTGCCCTATCTCATGTTCGCAGTGCGAGAGGTGCCCCAGGCCTCTACTGGGTTCTCGCCCTTCGAACTGCTTTATGGCAGACACCCTCGAGGCCTGTTGGATATTGCCAAGGAAGCGTGGGAACAGCAACCTGTCCCCCACAAAAGTGTCATTGAATATGTCACCCAGATGCAGGAACGGATGGAAAGGGTGTTGCCGCTGGTCCGGGAGCATATGGAGGCAGCGCAACAAGCCCAAAGTAGGGTGTATAATCGTCAGGCTCGGGTGCGGGACTTCAATCCGGGAGATCGGGTTTTGGTTCTGGTACCCACCCTTGACAGCAAGTTCCTAGCTAGGTGGCAGGGCCCCTATGAGGTGATCGAGAAGGTAGGGGAAGTAAATTACAAGGTACACCAGCCAGGGCGGCGCAAGCCGGAGCAGGTGTACCACGTGAATTTACTAAAGCCGTGGAAAGATAGGAACATGGCCGACGACAACAGCCCCCGGCCAGGGCTTCTAGGTGAGAAGGGTCCAGCCCCACAGTTCGAGGCCTGTGAAGCAGTAACCACGGTAAAAATTGCAGACAGCCTGTCTTCCAAACAAGTTCAGGAAGTCAGGGAGTTCATCAGTCGGAACACGGATGTGTTCTCGGACCTCCCTGGCCGCACGTCTCTCATCCAACATGACATCGTCACTGAGCCTCAGGCCAAGATCCGGTTAAAACCATACCGGGTACCCGAGGCTCGGCGACGGGCCATCGCGGAGGAAGTGCAATTAATGTTGAAGCTCGATGTCATTGAAGAGTCGAAAAGTGAGTGGGCCAGTCCCATAGTCCTGATACCCAAGCCGATGGGACGTTGCGGTTCTGCAACGATTTTCGCAAATTAAATGAAGTGTCCAAGTTCGATGCGTATCCCATGCCCCGGGTAGACGAGCTTGTTGAGAATTTAGGGCAAGCCCGTTATTTTTCTGTGCTAGACCTCACTAAAGGATACTGGCAAGTACCCTTAACGGAGTCGGCCAAGGAAAAAACTGCTTTTGTTACCCCGCAGGGCCTGTATCATTATAAGGTGTTACCCTTTGGCCTGCATGGCGCCCCCGCCACCTTTCAAAGGTTAATGGATATTGTGCTGCGACCTCATCGTCGGTATGCCTCGGCCTACTTAGACGATGTAATCATCCACAGCACCGACTGGGAAAGCCATTTGCCCAAAGTGCAGGCGGTAGTGGATGCCCTGAGGAAAGCTGGTCTAACCGCCAATCCAAAGAAGTGTGCGATTGGGTTGGAAGAGACCAAATACCTGGGATATGTAATTGGGCGGGAGTCATCAAGCCGCAGGTAACTAAAGTGGAAGCCATACGTAACTGGCCCCGACCGGTCACTGCCAGGCAGGTAAAGTCCTTCCTGGGAATGATAGGGTACTACATGCGGTTTGTGCCCCACTTTGCCACAATAGCAGCGCAGTTGACAGACCTATTGAAGGGGCGAAAGTCTGGGAAGGTTAGCTGGAGTGAGAAGGCGGAGGAGGCTTTCTCCGCGTTGAAGTCGGCCCTCTGTGGGTCCCCGGTTTTGGTGACACCCGACTTCAACCGGGAGTTTGTCGTACAGACCGACGCCTCGGAGGTAGGCCTCGGTGCTGTGCTGTCTCAGGAGGTCAACGGGAAGAACATCCCGTTGTCTTCCTGAGCCGTAAGCTCAGTCCCGCCGAGACCAGGTATAGCATAGTGGAGAGGGAGTGCCTGGCTATCAAGTGGGCACTCGAATCTCTCCGCTACTACCTGTTAGGGAGGAGGTTCCGTCTGGTGACCGACCATTCCCCTCTCAAGTGGATGAGCCAGGCCAAGGAGAGGAATGCTCGGGTCACCAGGTGGTTCCTATCCCTGCAGAACTTCAAGTTCTCCGTGGAACATAGGGCAGGCCGCTTGCAGGGGAATGCAGATGCCCTTTCCCGCGTCCACTGCCTCACATGTGTCCACCCCTCAGGGTTGAACAAAGGGGGTGTGTGGTAAGGTGCAGGGTGCCGTCGTGGATGGCAGGTATGTGTCACCGAGGTTCATAGCCTCGGTGAGGTGAGAGCCGTTTTGTTGATGTCAGCAGCAGCTAGTGCTACTGACATAGTTTTTAAATAGCATGGCTGCAAAGCCGATCCGGGCCGGCTCTTACTGGGAGCAGCTAAAGTGTAGGGTGGGTGGCTGCTCCCCACGACCCAGTCCTGGTTTTGGGCTGGGTTTAAAAACTCAGCCAGCACCAGCAGCTGGGGGCTGTGATTGTCCTGGAGCTGCTAACAGTCCTGTGGAGTTCTATGACCTGGAGGAAAGAGCTCAGCAAGGTGGTGTTTTTCCCTGCAACTTGAAGGTGGAATCTCCTGCGGCTGGGCCGACTGCTAGGTGTGAACCCTCACCTAAACCTCCCAGGTGACTGAACCCTGTGTTGGCCTGTTTTGTTTGGCCACATTATTTCTGTTATGTGTGAATTATCACCAAGAGACTGTTTTTCATTTATGTTGTGCAAGTGTGAATAAAACACTGTTTATTGCACATTCTGGACTCCGTGTTTTGCCTCAGTACTGCACCCGCACCGCTATCTACCAGAGCGACTCCCCACAACACATAAAGTTAGGGGCTCTCAGTCTTATATTTCTAATTTTGTGTTTCATCAGCTTATAAAGGATGCAATTTATTTAATTTTGTTTTTCAATTAAACTGGATAAGTAGAAAAGACACCATTGGCAAACTTCTTCAGAAGAAGTAATTAAGTCATTTATATGGATTTATGTGTAATTGTATTCCAAGAATGATATTATCTCCTAACCAGGCGCACATTAAGTAACATAAAATCCACATACTTCTACATAGTACAAAAGTAGGAGGCAGCGTATTATTTATATAAGGAACAATGCAGCCAGGGATTATCGGTAAGAAGCTTATAATAAAGATAGTGTTTTCTTGCCATCAGCAATACTCTTCTTAACAGCCAGCAGAAAGAAAGAAATTACATTGCATTCAGAAAATCTTGAGACCCCTTCACTTGAGATTCTTTGACATTTTTATTTTTTTTTTCCCTATCATTTCTGCACTACTGTAAATTCCCCATAATGAGAAAGTGAAAAAGAATGCTTTTGCTAATTTATTGAAAAGGAAAAACTAAAATCTTGCATTGACATAAGTATTCAGACCCTTTGGGGATTTTCTGCCATTATTGTCTGTAGATGTTCATAAGCTCTGTCAAGTTGGATGGAGACCATTGGTGCACAGCTATTTTCAGGACAGAGATATTTACTTGGGTTCAAGTCAGGACTTTGGCTAGGCTACTCAAGGACATTCACAGAGTTGTCCCTAAGCCACTCCTGTGTTGTCTTGACTGTGTGCTTAGGGTCATTATCTTGTTTTCCTTATGTCCAATCCGGCAGCACAATAATGGGATATTTTTGCCCCGGGGTACTAGCAGGACAGATGGAATTTTTAAATAAATTAAATTAATTAATCACTAATTAATTAGAGACCCCTGACCCTATATAATGATATCTAGCCCCTTCTACCATGTGTTCTTTTCTGTCCTCTGTGGACAGATGTTTGCTTTGCTTGTAGATTTTGTTACAACACCCTTTAGAGCAGTGTCCACCTCTTGGGCTGATGAAATATGCTGAATCATATGTTTTGTGTGCAGCATGGAGTTCTCACTATATGTTAAATTTACAGCTCTCAGAACAGGCTGCTCTGTGATGGTCTGAGTTCTACCACACAAGAGGCCCTCCCTATGGGGGTAACTTCTTATTAATTCCCTATTATTGTGCTGTTGGTTAGGACATAAGGGAATCATTGATTTCAAATCGTTAATCTGTTTTCCCTTAGTCCTAACAGCAGTACAAGCTTTCCTCCCCAAGTATGTTACTTCTTTATAATAAACATATGATAGGAGGAGCTATGTGAAGGATTAGGGGTCTCTAATTAATTAGTGATTAATTTGATTAAATTAAAAATTATATCTGTCCTACTAGTACACAGGGGCAGGAATACCTCTTTATTGTGCTGCTGTTAGGGCTAAGGGAAAACAGAAAAACATTAGAAATAAACAATTCTCACTCTCTGAGAGTCCTTTAGATGCTTTTTTGAAAAACTCCAGACAAGCTTTCAAGTGTCTTTTACTGAGGTAAGGCTTCGTTCTGGCCAGCCTGCCATAAAGCCTTGATTGGTGAAGTTCTGCAGTGATGGTTGACCTTCTGGAAGTTTGCCCATCTAAACACAGTATCTTTGAAGCTCAGCCAGAGTGACCATTCGGTTCTTCGTCACCTCTCTTACCAAGGCCCTTCTCCTCCAATTATTTAGTTTGGTGGGAAGTCAGCCATAGGCAGAGTCCTGGTTGTTCCAAACAGAATTTTTTTTCTACCCTTCTCAAAATATGCCTCCACACAATCATGTCTCCGAGCTCTACAGGCAGTTCTTTTATCCTCATGACTTGGTTTTTGTTTTAGTATGTATTGTCAGCTGTGAGACCTTATATAGACAGAGGTGTGTCTTTCCAAAGCATGTCTAATCAACTGAATTTATCATAGGCGGTGTAGAAACAGAGGAGGCCCCAGAGCTAAATTTCAGGTGTCATAGCAAAGTGTTTGAATACTTATATCTATCATGTGAAATTTTCCTTTTTCCTTTTTAAAAAATTGGCAAAATATCTAATATTCCATTTGCGTTATCTAATTATGGGGTATTGAGTACAGATCAATGGGGTAAACATTGAATTTTAGCAACAAACCCTCAACATAACAAAATGTGAAAAAATTGAAAGAGTCTGAAGACTTTCCAAATGCAATGTACATAATCTCCAAAATCTAGATTACAGTATATCCTTCTGCTACAGAAGTGTTCCCAAAACTGGCTGAAGAAGTTATTAGTACATGGATATCACTTTGTAATCACACTTCGTTACTTTGTCTATTTATTTAGATTGATTTATGATTTTAGAAGTACACGTTAACAAGGGGTTAACCTGAGGTCTGGGAAATAAGAATACTTATCAGGTAAAAAGAGGATATATTGCATATTCTGCTGAAGCTGCAATTACAGTGAAAACAGCACTTGTAATGACATTTCTTTTCCCTTCACTTTAAATCTCTCAACTTAACAAAGGAGAGAAGGTATGTGAATGTTATGGAGGAGGTATTTCCTATAGACATCCACTTTAAGTCATTAAAGGTGTTTTTCAATTAATAAACTTTATCACTTACCCACAGAATTACAGGTCCGACCATTGGGACCGCTACTGATCAGAAGAATAGGGATATCTGAGTGTCCTGTGTGACTGCAGTGGTAGTGCACAGGCATCATCACTGCTCCATTTATTTCCATGGGACTGCTGAAGATAGTCGAGCACTGTACTTGGCAGTCTCATAAAAGTAAATGGAGTGGTTGTCATGCTGCTTTTTCAGTGTATCATTCGCTGGCTCTACTTCTCCTTTTCGTCTTGCTGTTGGGGTTCCCCAGCGTTCAGTCCTTGATCCTCTCCTTGTTTCACACTACAAACACAGCCCCTATTGGACAGACTATGAGTAGATTTGGTTTTTAATATCATTTCTCTGCTGACGACACCCAACTATACACTTCATCCCCTGACATCACCCCTGTTGTATTTCAGAGCACCAGTGACTGTCAGCTGTCTCTAACATTATGTGTCTCTCTCTGTCTGAAATGGAATCTTTCAAAAACGGAACTTCTTGGTACTAAACTACCTAAACCTGATATCTCCATCTCAGTGTGTGGCACTACCATAACACCCAGTCAGCACACCTGCTGTCTCTGTGTTACGTTTGACACTGATCTTTCCTTCACACCAGCTCATGCTGCCTGCACCTCTAACCCTGGGTTCAGACCTGAGCGTTCTTGTCGCGCGTATTACAGCGCGTTTTTGCAAATAGTAAACGCGCGTAAAACGCGCGTTCTTGTGATTGACTACTGTGGTGTCAATCACAAAACGCGCGTCAAACGCCCCAAAAGAAGCTCAAGTACTTGTTTATGCGTTGGGCGTTTTACAGCGCGTTCAAACGCGCTGTAAAACGCTCAAGTGTGAACCACTCCCATAGGGATGCATTGGTTTTAATCTGTTGAGCGTTTTACAGCGCGTTTGAACGCGCTGTAAAACGCTCAGGTGTGAACCCAGGGTTACTGTTGAAACAATGAAAACTCTCACTGTTGCCCTGATTCTCGTCTCGATTAATGTAACTCATTAATAATTGGTCTCCACCTCACTAAACTTTACCCTCTTCAATCTAACCTGAATGCAGCAGCCAGGCTTATCTTTTTAACCGCCATCCCGATACCTCCGCCCTGTGCCAGTCATTGCACTGGTTGCCCATACAGTATAGGACTCAATGTAAACATCTCACCCACAAAGCTCTCCACAGTCCTGCACCCCCTACATCTTTTCCTTTATCTCTGTCTACAATCCTACTCGTGCTCTCTGTGCAGCCAATGACTTACTACTAACATCCGCCATAATCTGATCCTCTCACTCCCTTCTCCGAGATTTCTCACGTGCTGCACAAGTTCTCTGGAATGCTCTACCCCAAGCAGTTAGGTTAATTCACAACACCCACAGTTTTAGGCTCTCCCTGAAAACCCATCTTTTTTGTGTGGCCTATCACATCTAACTCTTTCCTCTTAACACCATTCTTCTGAACCTATTCCATCATCAAACACTATGCACCTCACCCCCTGCACTCAGAAGCACTACACATATCGGGTGGTGACGGACTCATGCAGCCTTATATCAACTCCCCTATTGTGTTAATATGGCTGGATCATTGTACGCAACTAGAATTTTTTTCCTTATGTGTCACCACACAGTCAATGTGATATGTGTACTCAACACAATCAATAAACAGGTGTTTTTTTTTTTGGAACATAGCAACCATGTTATACAATCCTGTATTTTTTTGTTTTGTTTTTTTCTCTTCTTCTGATGGATCATAAGAACATAAAATAAAACATAGATGCAAACTCTCCCTATTACCTATTCTTGCTACTGAGGGGCTACATTACTCTGCAATACACCCAGACTTCTTTGATCTTATATATCTCATAATAGCCATTTATTTTTAACTGTGTCTTGTAACATGTAACATGACTGATATTAACAGGCATCCTGCAACACCACTGTGCCAGATTTCGAATTGCAGAAATCTCTTTGGTGTTATTTTGGTTGTGAAAAAAAATCATACAATTCTGATGTCTTTACAATTTTTTTTATACGTTCTTAAGGAATGCCACACTCTGCAGATACTTTAAAAAAAAAAAAAAAAGCCAAGGTAGCAAAAATGGCAGCAAAGGGTTTTAAAATGTTACCATTAAAACAATCGTTTGTAGGGAGTTTTACCTATTGATCAACACGTAATATCTGACCTGACCACGGCACTAAAGATGAGTGCAAAAACATCTTACTAAATAATTTAAATGCAATTTTTATTGATAAACATGATTAAAATATAACAATCACAGCAAAATAAGTGAAATAAGTAGGTAAAAACAACAGCACAACACCTCTGATCCGCTCCCTAACACATCATATAAATGTGCAAAATATGCAGATATAATAAAGGCAAACAGCCCTAAATCAAATTTGCCACAGCAAAATATATATGAAGGTGCAATGATCTTCAATATGCTTATAACGTCATAAATGACCGTGTCTGCAGGGAACAATAAGACAACCAATCTATATTTCCCTTAAATTAAGAAGAAACATTGAGGTAAACATACCTAACTTAGAGTAGCAGGAAGAAAGGAGATGACGCTCCTCGACGCGCGTTACGCGTGTACTAGCTTCCTCAGGAGGAGTGGTTAATTGGGGAAAGGTACCACCTTAAAAAGGGAAGTTCTACCAAAAGCCTAACTCTTCATGGACATGTGATCTCAAATTGACGTTGTCATCACTAGAGCGGCGCATGACCAATCTTAAGCCACCACGTCGCACTACTTCCGCCCTTTTCCAGAGGCCAACGCCGGAGAGGGCAATCATTACGTATAGACGCAGGTTGCCGTCACCCTCATCGAGTCCTAATAGAGGAAGGCTATTAAGGTTCCACAAAACACGGATGGCGTCCGTGTGTGTTCCGCAATTTGCATTATAGAGATGCCTATTCTTGTCCACAAAACGGACAAGAATAGGACATGGTTTTTTTTTTTTGCGGGGCTACGGAACGGAGCAACTGATGCGGACAGCACAATGAAAGTGAATGGGTCCGCACCCGAGCCGCAAAAAATGCGGCTCGGATTCGGACCAGAACAACGGTCGTGTGCATAAAGCCTTAGTGTTGTGGTCAGATAGTGTTTAATGGTAATGTTGTTTTTGTAGACAATTAGGACCGTGAGGTGACCCATGTAATATCTGACCGCTGTATTTTTTTTACTAATAAAAGGAGGGCTTAAAAAAAACAACAACAATGTGAAACTACCTTAATAGGACAGCATGAATACTTCAGCTCTACAGTTTATGGATATTAATCGGTGATTCATACTCAACAATAGATGGTAGAGGACTAGACAGGTACAACTGCAGCAACTTAAATGAACCCAACATTATTCTTTACCCTCTGGTAAAACCTCATTAATGTATAGCACTTTAAGCGATGGAAAGTGTTATTCTAGTGCAGGCATGCTCAACATGCGCCCCTCAAGCTGTTGCAAAACTACAACTCCCAGCATGCCCAAACAGCCTACAGCTATCAGCCTACAGCAGGGCATTGTGGGAGTTGTAGTTTTACAACAGCTGGAGGGCCGCCGGTTGAGCATGCCTGTTCTAGTGGAATTAAAAAATGGTAAGATAGGACTTTCAAGTATAGTAGTTGTAGTTATTATTATAATGTCCTCTGATGGCCCATAATAACATTCTAGAAATGTTAGGAGTTGTATGTTCTCTCCTATTATATACCTCTTCATGTAATAGCCATTGATGTCCCATAATAGCAATCTGTACATCTGGATAATTGTAGTCAGTGGCGTAACTACCGGGGAAGCAGGGGAAGCGGCTGCTTCGGGGCCCGGGCTGACAAGGGGCCGGGCGCCCGGCAGCATGACACCAAGTTTATTTATTATCTAAGACAGTTATTCAGGTCCCTTCCTTCACATACAGTTGGGTGCCGGTGACTTTAGGGGCCCGGACTGCCAATCATCATCTCGACGCCACCCCCTCCCACCCCAGCCTGCCTTGTGCATCTTACATCTATAGCCACAGTGCAGGCCGGGACAAGGCCCGCCAACCAAGTCAGTCCTGACGTGAGGAGAGAGAGGCAGGCGCGACAGGCAAGAGGAGCAGCACAGCAGCGCACCTCAGTCACTGGGCATTTAAGGTATGTCTGTGTGCTCGCTGCCTGTGTGTCCCCCTAATCCTTCTTAGCGCAGCCACTGCCAAGCCCCTGGCCTGTGGCCCCAGGCCCCTGGGCCCCAGCCCTTTTCTGTGCCCCCCCCCCCCGGCCTTTGTCTGCACCACTGTCTGTGCCTCCCTGGCCCTTGTCTCTGCCCCCTTGGCCTCTGTGTGCTCCACCCTGGCCATTTCGGTGCCCCTCTGGTCCCTGTCTGCGCCTCCCTGGCCCTTGTCTCTGCTCCATTGGCCCCTGCATGTGCCCCCCTGGCCCTTATCTGTGCCCACCCCTGGCTGTGCCTCCCTGGCCCTTGTCTCTGCCCCCTTGGTCCCTTTGTGTGCCAACATGGCTTTTTCTGTGCCCCCTGACCCCTGTCTGTGCCTCTCTGGCCTCCGTCTGTGCCTCCCTTGCCCCTGTCTGCACTTCTGGGCCCTGGCCCTTATCTGTGCTCACCCTGGCGCCTGTTTGTGCCTCCCTGGCCCCTGTCTGTGCCCCCCCCCTGACCTTTGTCTGCACCCCTGGCCCCTCCCTGCACCTCCCTGGCCCTTGTCTCTGCCCTCTTGGCCCCTTTCTGTGCCCCCACTGACTGAAGCGCGGGGGGGCCCCATACAAAAATTTGCTGTGGGGCCCAGTCACTTGTAGTTACGCCCCTGATTGTAGTTTAAAAAAAATAACAAACTTATCAATTTCTGATAAGATGGTCTCGATATACAACTGAAGTCAGAAAGAAACACAGATTTAAATGTAGAAATTATAAGCTTTACTGAATCTCTTCCCAAAAAACTATATATCAATCTACTCAGCTCTTTCTGCTCTATAACATGCTGCATGCAGATTGCACTGCATTTCCTTGTAGCAAGTTCCCTTTAAGTGAATAAGGTTGAGATGATTCACCTGCACAACACTCGGTCGATTAACATTGTACAAGAAAAAAAAAATCTGAAAGGGTGCCAATATACTTTATTAGTGTTGTGGCCCATTTGTCTGAATGATCAGTAAATTATGGCACAGCTGATTTACCATGGCTTACTATGTTGTGAAAATCCCTTAGCCCCTTAGTGACCAGCTTGTTTTGGGCCTTAGTGAGCAAGCGAATTTCTTCATTGTTTTGTTGCATTTCAAGAGCTATAACTTTTTTTTATTTTTCCATCAATATAGTTGTATGAGGGCTTGTTTTTTTTGGGACAAGTCGTAATTTTTAATGGCACCATTTTGGGGTACACATAGTACTGATTATAACTTTTATGAACTCTTTCTGAGAGGATGGGAAAAAACAGCCATACGACCACTGTTAGTTTTTTATTTTTTTAAGACTGGAGTTGCTATGCTAACCTGGACAAAATTTATGAACACGGGGCATGGTTTATAAAAATTTGGCACACGTGCAATGTTGTTGCACCTATTTCAATGAAAGTACACTTGGTGGTTAGCTGGTGAGGAGTTGCGACTGGCTGTTTTTTTTTATCTACTACATTTTAAAAAGTTACACTTCATAAATGTGACTTAAAATGATCTGCTGACAAAACCTGACCAACTTCTGAAAGTGGTGTGGGAAGGTGCAGCTCATCAAAACTTGTAAAAGTTTGCACACAACATCACTTACAACATTTTTATGCCACAAAACAGGTGTAGTAGATTTGATAGCTGCCTCCTGTGTACCAAGTTCTGCTTGTTTTCCGTATTTTTGACCCTTTGCTGCTTGACCTGACCTCTGCTTAATTATTGTACTGACCCTGAGCTGCCCTCAATGACCTCATACTGTTTCTTGGTTTGTACATACTCTGCCTGCCCTGCCCCCAGTTTTTACAGATCCCTTGGTGCTCTGCACCATTGTCCCCATGGGTCAGCTGTTAACTAAATGGAGACTAATCCAGGTAATAGCAGCCTGGTGTTTCCCCTGTAGCAAAGTCCAAGTCCTTGTATATGGGACAAGGGATCAAATACAAGGGACTAACTGGATAACTCCCTTAGGAGTAGCCCCAAGTCAAATCTGTTCGGTTGACACAGCAGTTCCACACCCATTGCGTAACAGTTTGGCCAAAGATTCCACTAACCCTCCCAAGATGAGACCCCCCCCCCCCCCTTGGACTCCCTCTCTAGTACTGCAACCATTACCACCAACTGCTGTTTTTGCATCATTACCTCTGCCAGTCACAGCTACCAGTGATTATGGTCTGCACCTACCCCTACCTCCACGTTACAAATCGGATTCCTGCTGCAGTTTCATGAACTTATGCACAATTAATTTTGAACCGCAAGCTCATTGGTTCCCCACCGATCATGCTAAAGCAGCATTGCTCTTGTCTAGTGTTGCTAAGAGCCAGGTCAGACAGCTTCCTACAGCTTTGGCTCTTCTTCACCTCAGTAACCTAACAGTTGGGCAATTTTCCATACATTTTCGCACTCGCACTTTCATGGAGTAACAATGCCCTGGTAGCTGCTTTCTGGGAAAGTGTGTCTGGGCGCATTAATGATGAGTTGGCAGGTCATGATCTACCTTCCACCCTGGATGACCTGATCCCACTAGCTACCCGAATAGACCTCCACTTCAGTGAATGTCTCAAGGAGTCTGCCCATGAGAGGAGAACTCCCAGACTGGCACCATCATTCCAGGGACCCAGCATAGATGTAGTATGTTCTATGGGGGTAAGGGGCATTTCATGAAAACTTGTATTCTCAAGGCGGAAAACTCCAGTCCCAGGGGTCGGTTGGAGAGACAAGCCTGTGAGAGAAGACAAACTCTCCAAAACAGTTCTTATGATCCTGTTGTGCAGTAATATCTGGTTTACCGAACAGGCCTTCCTGGAGTTGGATTCAGCAGGTAACTTCCTGCAACAGACTTTAGTGACCAGGCACTGGATACCCACTGTTCACCTTGAGAAGTCTCTGGTGATGACATCTGTCAATGGAGTGCCTCTCCTGGACGCATTCAGTACATCACTGTGCCCATGGACCTCCAGGTGGGACTTATGCACTCAGTAAAGGTCACCTTCTACATTCTACCTTAATCTGTCAGCCCCCTGATGTTAGAGTTAACCTGGCTTCACCGTCATGCCCCTGTGACCAACTGAGGCAATGGTGAGATTCTTCATTGGGGCCCATGATGCTTTCTTCGGCCATATATTGATTACTGTGGCCTGAATAAGGTCATGGTGAAGAATAAGTATCATCTGCTCCTAATTCTAGAGCTTTTTGATAGACGCAACAGCAGCAAGTTAAGGTGACCCACAATTATTCTGTACACTCTGGTAAAACCTAATTCATGTGCAGTACTTTGGCGCCTTCTAGTGATGAAATGTAGTATATGATTAATACAAATCTGGTGGAAAAATAAATAGGTAAAAATAATAAAATATATAAAATAAGTAAGTAAGATAAAAATTCCAAGTATATCCAAATTAATCTACCATAAGTTGTACCTGCAGTATAGATGCTATGGCCAGACCCATTGCTTCACTAGCTTGGAATGATGGGTGCTATCATCTGCAATTTCCAAGAAAGCAGTCATCCCTTACATTTATCCAACATCTTCAAATTCTTTGTGATATTGCTACATTAATAATTTGTTGCCATGTTACTGCTTTGAGTCCATTTGAGGCTGTGGGCCACACTATGGCAAGGTGATGTGGGGCCAATGTCATTTCTATGGCATAAGTGGGTCCAGTTCTCGAAAAATGTCGGGGGGGGAGAATCCAACCTATCTGATCCCAATTTGATAGTGCTCTAATGACCACGCTGAAGATTTTTGACAGAAATATATGAGCAGCCTACAGAGTAGGAATAATATGGTAGAATAGAATCAGCAATTTCCTGCAAAACTAAACAATTTATATTTATATGGAACCAGAACATTATCTGATATGCTAAATTTTCTTGGCCCTTTATCAGGGGCGTACATAGAATTCACTGGGCCCCATAGCAGGAATGTGAAATGGGCCCCCATGATCCTTCCTAAGCCCCTCTGACTAACCATTCCTGGTCCCTTCAACCTTCTACCCCAGCCCCTCCCTTACCCATTGACGGTGCCTTAAGTAGGTACATTGGTGCTACATTACAGATTATTACTGTTTTTGATAACCTGGGGTGTTCTTGCAAAACCCATAGTGTGACCGCGTTCACATTACTGTTCATTTTCTGTTCTTATCCGTCAGAAGAAACCAAAAATATATAAAATAACGGATCCTGTATTTTAAGCAACCCTTATGCTCAGTTATGCACATTTTGCATCCATTTTAGCCATTTCTGTCTGAGATACGTTATTTTAGACAAAAATAAATAAATACTTTGTGTAGAACTTTTTTACACATAAAAAAACAGATCTCAGACGGAAATGGCTAAAGAAGATGCAAAATGTGCAGAACTGAGCATAACGAATGCCTTAAATACAGGATCAGAACAGTGATGTGAACGCGGCCTAAGGCTTCATTCATATCTCAGGTGACTGTATCCGACAGAGAACATCCTGCCAGAGCTCACCGGATCCAGCATTTAAAGATTCTACCGTTCACCACTGGACCCCATAGACCAGGGATGCCCAACATGCAGCCCTCCAGCTGTCTACACCTATTTGGGCATGCTGGGAGTTGTAGTTTTGCAACAGCTAGAGGGATGCAGGTTGAGCTTTCCTGCCATAGACTATGGGAGACTACCAGCAGGGTTTCAGCATGACAAAACTGTTCTACTGGTGAAGGGCAGAATCCAGCAGTGCTGGAACTGGCAGGATGTTCTCTACCAGATACCGATCACCAGAGATGTGAACGAAGACTAATACGCATCAAAGTGCAATGATCAGATGACTTTATTTGGTCTGGGTTCAGAGCTGAACCCGGACATATCCCCCTTCTTCCCCCACTCAGCTCTGAACAGGACAACGCCTTTAACAGTCGCAGTCGTAACTAGTATTGAGCGAACTTGTGTTTTCAAGGTTCGGATTATCTATTCTAAGCTAAGAATCCCGTTATGGATTCCACTTCCACGGAAGCCCATAAGAGGCATGCTGTATTGTATTCCGTCATAAAAGAAGTCTATGGCCAGCATGCAATGCGGAATGCCTCTTATGGGCTTCCGTGGAAGTGGAATCCATAACAGGATTCTTAGATAATCCAAGCCCGAACCTTGTACGTCGAACTTGAAAAAAAAAGTTCGCTCAATAGTACTAGTCATAACACATTAAATAAATGTAAAAAACTCATCAAGTGTGTGTTAACTCTGCTATATCTGTGTGTGAATATATATATACACACTGTATATACACACAGGACTGGTGCAAGGATTTTTGCCAAAAGCTAAACTTTGCCGCCCCTTGACTCCGCCTATTGATCACACCCTTTGGGCCGCCCCTTTTTATCAGGGTATCAGACTCACCAATGCAGGAGTCTGAAGCAGGAGGGTCCTGGCTCTGCCTTGCAGGCAGGCAGCAGCGGTTCACAGAGGTGGGTGGTGGGCGGCAATTCAAAGCTGCAGCTTGGCGGGCTACGGGCATATTAAATCAGGAAACTGCAATAAAAATAAAAACAGGTTTTAAGCAAAAATAGAGTGTTTGTACATAAACACTTCTCTGGATAACACCTAGGCCTAGTCAGGACCTTCAGTAACTAGTCTACTACCGTCCGTCTACCTTACTCAGTCAGGTCAGGTCACTCTCCCTCCCTCACTGACGTCACGCGCCTGCGCCGCCTAGTGAAAGGACCGGAGGAGTGAGCACCGCCCGCACTGCCTGGTATCAGTCGGAGCAGCAGAGCAATAAGGTAAAGAGTGCGCGGAGGGATCCAAAGGAGGAGGCGCAGGACGGCAGGAGAGTCAGTGCGGCCAGACTCAGAGAGCGCCCCAGCGGAGGACGCTCTACGCGGTGGCGTACCTCAGCTTATAGGTGGCGCACGACCCTGTATACACACATGAAATACATCTACAGTATGACTGACTAAGGCTACTTTCACACTAGCGTTTTGGATTCCGTTTGTGAGATCCGTTTCAGGGCTCTCACAAACGGTCCAAAACGGATCAGTTAAGCTCCAATGCATTCTGAATGGATAAGGATCCGTTCAGAATGGATCAGTTCGGCTCCGTTCCGCCTCTATTCTATTTTGGAGGCGGACACCAAAACGCAACATGCAGCATTTTGGTGTCCGTCTGACAGATGTGGAGCTGAATGGATCTGTTTTTGAGTTACAATGTAAGTCAATGGGGACGGATCCGTTTTCTATGACACAATATGGTGCATTTAAAAACGGATCCGTCCCCCATTGACTTTCAATGTAATTCAAAACGGATCCATTTTGACTTTGACATTTTTCTTTAAAACTAATGCAAACGGATCCGTTCTGAACGGATACAAACGTTTGCATTATAGGTGCGGATCCGTCTGTGCAAATAAACAGACGGATCCGCACCAACTCAAGTGTGAAAGTACCTAAATGTATGTGTATATATATATATATATACACACACACACACATTATACAAGCATACATATATCACACAGACATATACATTTACTCAGTCATACTGTAGATGTATTTCACATCTCTAATCAGACAATCACACATACATATATCACATACATAGACTGAGTACAGTGCACTACACAGGAACACAGACATCTTACACTTACCTTCTGAGCAGGTCTCCATGGTATACAGTCAGGATTGATGGGAGGACATCTTCTCCTCAGCAGGCTGTACAGGCTCTCTTCCCCCTTCCTCTGTCCCGACTGCTGCACATGGTTAGCATAACAGCAGAAGAGGAGCAGAGTGGGGAGGGGAGCACTGAGGAGACTTCTGATGGCAGCAGCACATCTTGCTGTTGCTGCTGAAAAACGGACCTCTCCTCATCAGTGCAGCTCTGGGGACATGTTGCAGACTGCTGACTGATGGTAGGATCGGGCCCTTGCTGGGGGGTGGGGTGAGGAGAAGCAGTGAGGGGAGGTGGAAGGCGAGCCAGAGGCCCTGGCAAGGACTCTAGGCAGGAGCTGTTACACTAATTGGAATAAGGGGGCGGAGCCTTTCCTCCACAGCCGGGCCCCCTTCCCCTACGGGCCCCATAGCAGCTGCGTGGTCTGCCTCTATTAGAGGTACGCCACTGCCCTTTATATAATTTCTGTCAGTTTAAGGGCAGCCATACACATTCAATAGCTGTTGGCTATATGTCGTACACTGTGTTTTACTCTTTTTTAATAAAAACCTATCTTGATTTAAAAAACAATAGCTGTTGGCTAAAGGATCATGCGGACTTAGGCCTCTTTCACACGGGCGTCATGTTTGACGCCCGGATAAGAGGCTGGTGCGTTGTGGGAATATGCGCGATTTTCCCACGCGGTGCAAACGTTTGTAATGCGTTTTGCACGCGCGTGAGAAAAATCGCCATGTTTGGTACTCAGACCCGAACTTCATCACTGAAGTCCGGTTTCGGGTCTTCTGGAGCATTTATTATTTTCCCTTATAACATGGTTATAAGGGGAAATAATATCATTCTTAATAAAGAATGCTTAGTAAAATGAAGAGGAAGGGGTTAAAAATAATAAAAGTTAACTTACCTTAGCCACTTGATCGCGTAGTTGCGATCTGTCCTCTCTTTCCCAGCATCAGCTAAGAACTAAAGGACCTGTGATGACGTCACATCACATGGTCCATCACCATGGTAAGAATGGTACCAATTCTAATTGAACCAGGAAATGTATTGGGCATTTAATGGATCAAAGACCTGTTGTGAATTTTGCAGTTAAGCTCCTTGTTGGAGAACAGCAAGTTGTGCAAAAAGTACTGAAAGATTGAACAGTTGGACATGTGCATTCAAAAGTTTAGAGAAGGTCACATTAAGGTGCATTTCAAGTTTATCCTGAAATTTCACCCTCAAGCCTAATATCTCTAAGGGTGCTTTCACACTTGCCATCTTTGGATCCGGCGGGCAGTTCCCGTACCTGACAACTGAAAGCATTTGTAGACGGATCCGGCTTGCGGATCCGTCCCGTACCTGACAACTGAAAGCATTTGTAGACGGATCCGGCTTGCGGATCCGTCTACAAATGCATTGCAAGTGCGGATCCGTCTCTCCGTTTGCCATGCGGATAGATGGATCCGTTTTGCATTTTTGTACAGTTTTAAAGGTCTGCGCATGAGGTCTTTTTTTAATTCCGGATCCGGCCCCAATGTAAGTCAATGGGACTTGAGGCCGGATCCGGCGTTCAGGCATGTCTTCCGGCTTTTCAGGACGGAGACAAAACCGCAGCATGCTGCGGTTTTGTCAACGTCCTAAAAACGTTCACATACTGAACGGAAGGCATCCTGATGCATCCTGAACGGATTTCTCTCCATTCAGAATGCAACGGATCTCTACGCCGGAAAGGAAAAACGCTAGTGTGAAAGTTCCCTAACTTTTTGTGAGTAAATATATATATATATATATATATATATATATAAGTATTACACTCACCGGTAATCCGGTTTACTGGAAGTCTCCATGACAGCACAACTGAGATTGCCTTCCTCTGATACAGCGTTTCTCAAATAAAGGTTCCGTAAAGGGGGGCTCCAGGTGACAGGAGATGAACGCTTCCACTGTGGAAGCATTCATCTCCATAGTGATCTGTATCGCCGTCCTCTGGACAGCGATACAGATCGCTGTGCTGTGCGGCAGGGGAGGGAGAGGCGTCTCCCTCCCCTGCTCCTCTGATAGGCTGCCGGCACAATTATTCTGTACACTCTGGTAAAACCTAATTCATGTGCAGTACTTTGGCGCCTTCTAGTGATGAAATGTAGTATATGATTAATACAAATCTGGTGGAAAAATAAATAGGTAAAAATAATAAAATATATAAAATAAGTAAGTAAGATAAAAATTCCAAGTATATCCAAATTAATCTACCATAAGTTGTACCTGCAGTATAGATGCTATGGGGGGGGGAAGCCTGGACACTGCACATGATTTGGGGGGAGGGGGTTAATGTAGCCTGCACATGATTGGGGAGGGGGGGTTAATGGAGCCTGCATATGATTGGGGGGGGGGGGGGTTAATGGAGCCTGCACATGATTTGGGGGGGGGAAGGGGGGGTTAATGGCCCTCACCTGTGGGGAGATTGGTGTACTTATAACAATTTTATAGACAAATGATACTATTTACAGTCGCACGGGGGGCGCGAAATGTTTTCTTCTTCCTAGGGGGGGGGGGGGGGGCATGACAGAAAATAATTGAGAAGCACTGCTCTGATAGGACAGGAAAAAACACAGAGAGGTTAAAAACCCCACCCCTTCCCCTCATCGCCAGTGTATTATAACAGTACTAGGACAAGGGGTAGAAAATAACTAGTCAATTAGGACTATCGGCAAAGAAAAATTCAAGGGCGGGATAAAGGTGTGCTGTCATGGAGACTTCCAGGAAACCGGATTACCGGTGAGTGTAATACTCATTTCCCCAGTCGTCTCCATGACAGCACAACTGAGAACTATCAAAGTAAACTAGGGAGGGACAGCGGCACCTAGGACCTTGCGTCCAAAGGCCAGGTCCTCACCCGCGAACACATCCACCTTGTAATGCTTGGTGAATATGTGGGCCCGCTTCCAGGTGGCTGCCCTGCAGATCTGCTCTAATGAAGCGGAGCCTCTCTCTGCCCTTGAAGTGAAAACTGATCTAACTGAATGGGCTCTAAGAGAAGGAGGCGCTTCTCTACCAGAAGCTTTATAGGCTTCAGAGATGGCACATCTAATCCAGCGAGATATAGATCTTTTAGCCGCCTTCTTGCCTTTATTCGGGCCAGCAAACTGAACAAATAGATTTTTGTCAACACGCCATCCCTGTGTGGTGTGTAGGTAATGGAGAACAGAACGCCTAACATCTAAATTGTGGAACCTAGCTTCCTGCTCGTCTTTAGGGTTAGGAAAAAAGGACGGGATGACTATGTCTTGTGATCTGTGGAAGGAGGAGACCACTTTAGGGAGAAAGCTGGGGTCTAGCTTAAAGACCAGCTTGTCTTCCTGCACCCTGAGGAAGGGTTCCTGTATGGATAGCGCCTGGAGCTCAGAAACCCTCCTGGCCGAAGATATGGCCACTAGGAAGATGGTCTTCAGGGTGAGCCATCTAATGGATAGAGATAGGAGAGGTTCGAAGGGTGCGTCCGCGACTGCAGCCAGGACGATGTTAAGGTTCCAGGGTGCGACCAGATTTCTGATTCGGGGCTTTAGGCGTTCTGCCTGGCTGGTGTTATAGAGGACCCCTAAGGCAGACACCTGTACTTTCAGCGTGTTAGGGGCAAGGCCCATATCCAGACCATCCTGGAGGAATTCCAGGATAAGGGGAACATTAGGAGTGGCCTGGTTGAACTTCTCCCCTCCCCAGGAGGCGAATTTCCTCCAAACCTTGAGGTAAGCTTTGGAGGTGTTGGTCTTTCTGCTGAGTAAGAGAGTCTTAACTACTCTTTCGGAGAGACCTAGCCCTAATAGCAGGGATTGCTCAGAAGCCAGGCGGACAGGTTGAGGAGGCTGATGTTGGGGTGCGGGATTGGACCCTGCATCAAGAGGCCTTCTTCCGGCATGAACCTGATGGGATCGTCCTGGCTGAGGGACTGAAGGAGTCCGAACCAGCTTCGCCTGGGCCAGAAGGGGACTACCAGTATTAGGCTGCATTGTTTGGACTGTAGCTTTTGGAGTACCCTCGGTATGACTGGTATCGGGGGGAAAGCGTAGATCAGGCCCGATGTCCAGCTGTGTGTAAAGGCGTCTATTGCCACACATGGATGTTTCCAGTTGAGAGAGAAAAAATCCTGAACCTTGTGATTCTTCGCTGAGGCGAATAAGTCTAGGATGGGATTTCCCCATCGGTCTCGGATCTTTTGAAAGGCAGTCTGTGACAAGGCCCATTCGCCCGGATCCAGACTGACGGCTGAGGTAATCCACCTGCAGATTTAGAGATCCTTTCAGATGGACAGCTGCAAGGGACCTCAGGTTCTTCTCCGCCCATGTGAAGATCTGGTCCGAGAGACCCTGAAGGTGGCTGTGTCTCGTTCCTCCCTGATGTTGGATAAACGCCACGGCTGTGGAATTGTCCGAATGGACAAGAACATGGTGACCTCTGGCCTGGATCTCGATGGCCTTGAGGGCCTGCCATATCGCCCGAAGCTCCTTGTAATTGGAGGACATCTTCCGCTGGTTTTCGGACCATACCCCTTGAAAGGTTTCCGAGTCCGTGATGGCTCCCCATCCTCGGGAGCTTGCATCCGTCGTGAGGGAAAGTACGGATTCCTGACTCCAAGAAACTCCCGTCCAGATTTTTGGACCTGAGCCACCAGCCAAGTGAATTCTTCACGCTCTGGGGCACCGTCAGTCTCTGGTCTAGGGATAGTCGAGATCTGTCCCAATTTTTTAGGACCAACTTCTGTAGGGGACGCATGTGGAACTGCGCCCAGGCCACCGCAGGGATGCATGAGGTGAGATGACCCAGCATTTCCATGGCCTGTCTTATAGTGCAGCTGATTTGCTTGGTGAAGAGGGGAATTCTTGACTTCAATTTCTCGACTTTTACCGGAGGAAGAAAGGACATCTGGAGGGTCGAGTCCAAGAGGATACCCAGGAAGATTTTCCGACGATTCGGGAGCAGGTCGGATTTGTCCTGGTTGACTAACCATCCTAGGCTCTGGAGGCGTGAGAGGACCACCTGGATGTGTTTGTGGAGCAGGTCTGAGGTCTTTGCCACTATCAGCAGGTCGTCCAGGTAAGGGACGATTATTATTCCTTCCCTACTTAGGGAGGCTACAACCTCTGCCATGACTTTCGTGAATATGCGGGGTGCCGACGATATGCCGAAGGGAGGGCATCTGAACTGATAGTGGTGAAATGTTCCTGCCTCCTCCACTGCGAACCTTAGGAATTTCCTTGAACGTGACTGTATCAGAATGTGAAAGTAAGCATCGGAGAGGTCTATTGTGGCCATCATAGCGCCTCTCTCGATTAGTTTCACTGCTGACTTTACTGTCTCCATCCTGAACTTTTGATAAGACACATGCTTGTTCAGGGGTTTCAAATTTATGATTGTCCGAAAACTTCCATTCGGTTTTCCGACTAAGAATAGGGGGGAATAGTGACCCTTTCCCACTTCTTTTGTGGGAACTTCCTCTATCGCCTTGAGGTGCAATAGCCTTCTTACACCTTCGGACAAGGAAGCTTTGAAGACTGGCGGGAGTTTGGTTAGAACAAATTTCTGCGGAGGAAGGGAATCCAGTTCTATGGAGTATCCATGCTCGATAATGCTCAGAATGTAGGGGTCCCTGAGGGTCTGCTCCCATGCCCCTAGAAACGATGTGAGCCTTCCTCCAACTGGGATCATGTCATTTGGACGTAGAAGGGGAGGGTTCTCCCCTATTGGGATTAAGGAAGAACCCCTTCCCTCTCCTGCCCCTTGAAAAGCCGCGGCCTTCGCGGCCCTTCCTATCGGACCTGGAATCCTGCTGGGGTCTTCTTGACTTAGACTTGTCCTCTGGGAACCCCTTTTTACGATCCGTGGCATTCTGGAGGATTTTATCGAGATCAGACCCGAACATGTATTGGCCGTGGAAGGGCAGAGATATCAATCTGTTTTTTGAGATGGTATCCCCCGACCATGCTTTCAGCCACAGGACCCTCCTAGTAGTATTGGAGAGGACCGCTGTACGAGCTGAGAGCTTGACAGACTCCGCTGCAGCGTCGGCAAGAAAGTAAGTGGCCTTTTTTAAGATGGGGAGACTATCCAGGATGTCCTCCCAAGGGGCTTTATTTTGTACATGGCGTTCTAGTTATACCGCAAGCGTACGGGCAACGCAAGTTGCTGCGACTTCCGGTTTTAGGAGAGCCGCCGTGGCCTCCCAGGTTTTTTTGAGGAGACTCTCGGCTTTCCTGTCTAGGGGGTCCTTAAGTTGCGCAGCATCCTCGAATGGGAGAACCGTACGCCTTGACACTTTAGCTACGGGCGCGTCAACCCTGGGGATAGTTTCCCAATCAGTGCAGTCCATTACGTCAAAGGGGTATCGCCTTTTAAGGCCCCTTGGAATAAAGGAACCTTTCTCCGGCTTCTGCCACTCTGCCTTTATCATTTTTTGAATGTTGTCCGGGACAGGGAACACAGACCTGTGTCTCTCGCCTAAGCCCCCGAAAATCTCCTCCTGGACTGATCTGGATCTCTTAGGGATCTCCATTCTTATGGTGGCCCTGATGGTCTGGATTAGATCATCTATGTCTTCCGGGTTAAAGAGGAAACTCCGGTATTCGTTGCCCTCCTCTGACCCCAGGGACCTAGCGTTAGATTCTATCTCTGAAAGGTCAGGGTCAGCCGAGTCCATGCCACTACCCGAATCTTCAAGGCCTCTGGAAGAGGGTGGCTTATGGCTCTGGCGAGGCTGAGGTTTCGGAGAGGCCGGGGGGTCCCTAGCGGCTAAAGCCGACTGGAACTCCGTTTTTACTAGGGTCTTGATTTCCTCCATCAGGCTGGAGGATTCCTCCTTTACCACTGTAGCGGTGCACTCTTTGCAGAGTGGTTTGGACCCTGGAAGGGGGAGGCGTTTGGAACATATTCCACACCTCCTAGGTTTTTTCACAGAGGAGGAAGACTCCTTTTCTCCCTATAATACATAAGGGAGGAGAGGGTCAGCCATGGTGGGGCACATATAACATACGAAGGTGCCAACAGGCTACTCACGCCTAGGTTGGTAGGGGTGCTCATTCTTTCCTGCTCCCGTCCACCAGACATGCGGTAGTGCGCAGGGGTGAAGCTGGAGGCCGGCAACAATCCTGGCGTCTTAAATTTCAAATTACTCCAAAATGACAGCCCAAGATCCGCAGGTGAGTTGCACGGGAAGGGGCTATCCCCATGTAGCAAAAAAAGAAAAAGAATCCCAGCAACAATGGCTTCTTGTTTTTGAAATGCTGTTTTAATCACATCAAGTGATACAAAATTATTATAAGGGGACGCGTTTCGGCTCGTCCAGCCTTTCTCAACCACCCGGGACGAGCCGAAACGCGTCCCCTTATAATAATTTTGTATCACTTGATGTGATTAAAACAGCATTTCAAAAACAAGAAGCCATTGTTGCTGGGATTCTTTTTCTTTTTTTAAATTTCAAATTGACGTCATCACCCGGCGACTGGAGGGAGCGCGTCTCAGCGTCGCTCCAGCCGCACATGCCTCCCTGCTTGAGACCCGCCTGGGCCGCCGCAGGTGGAACTTCGCCGGGGGCACCATTAACAGGGGGGACCCGGGCACAGACCGCACAAGGAGGAGGGGAGAGCCCGACCTCCGCTCTGCAGGATCCTGCCGCAGCAGGAGCGAGGTACAAAAAAAAAGAAAAAAGTAGGGAACCCAGAAGAGCTCCCAGCACCTCCCTGGCTTTCCTTCCTTGACAGGACAGGAAAAAACACTGGCAATGAGGGGAAGGGGTGGGGTTTTTAACCTCTGTGTTTTTTCCTGTCCTATCAGAGGAAGGCAATCTCAGTTGTGCTGTCATGGAGACGACTGGGGAAATATATATATTATACACACACACACACACACACACACACACTATCTATATATAGAAAAAGAAGACAATAGCATTACTGGACTTAATATTTGCAGTAATGGTGCTCGCTATCCAGACCCCAATCCACAGGTCAAAAGCAGTGTTGAGCAAATCGACTTTGGTTTTAATGCTGTCTCCGCGAACAGCATTTAAATGTATTGCCTCCATGTAGGCAGAATTTGTTTCACCTGAAGTCGCAAGACTTTGGTGAATTAATTCAGTAATCACATCTGCATCTTTAAAAACATTTTAAAATAGCAATTTGAAGTCGGGTTTGGTACCAGCTGTTACCTTGGTACCCAACCTGAGATTGCCATTTTAAAATGTTTTTAGACGCAGATGTGATTATCGAATTCACCAAAATCTCACGTGACTTCGGGTAAGATGTATTTTGCGTACACAGAGGCAATATATTTTAATGGTGTACGGAGACGGCATTAAAACCAAAGTGCTTGAGCGAATCGACTTCGGATCTCTGATCCAAAGCTTGATTCACTCAACACTAGTTAAAAGGATAAAATGAATAAGAGATAACAGCACCCCTATGGAAACAGTTGAAAAAGTTGATTTATTTTGAAGTGTCCATAAAAATGTGACATTTTAGCTGCCACCTGGAGATTTTTTTCAAGCATATCATGAAAAAAGCTCCAAATGGGAGCTGAAATGTCGCATTTTTATGGACACGAGAATAGATTAAATAGATGATTTTTTTCACTATTGCTGTTAGAGTGCTGTTATCTCTTCTTGATTTTCTATCTATCTACACATACCACTTTAAAATGAAAAAAGAAAGCCTGTTAGACTTAATGTTACTGAGCTGAAATTTAGGGTACTTTCACACTAGCGTTGGTGCGGATCCGTCTGTTTATTTGTACAGACGGATCCGCACCTCTAATGCAAACGTTTGTATCCGTTCAGAACGGATTCGTTTGCATTAGCGTTAAAGAAAAATGACAAAGTCCAAAACGGATCCGTTTTGACTTACATTGAAAGTCAATGGGGAACGGATCCGTTTTCAAATGCACCATATTGTGTCACTGACAACGGATCCGTCTCCATTGACTTACATTGTAAAAAAAAAAACGAATCCGTTAGGCTCCGCCTCTTCAGACGGACACCAAAATGCTGCATGCTGCGTTTTGGTGTCCGCCTCCAAAATGGAATAGAGCCTAACTGATGCATTCTGAACGGATCCTTATCCATTCAGAATGCATTGGGGGCTCAACTGAGCCCTGAAACAGATCTCACAAACGGAATCCAAAACGCTAGTGTGAAAGTACCCATAGACTGTTAGTGGTGCTTCAGCCAATGCAATTGTTGGCTGCTGTGCATGGGACATCCATCACCCCATCCAGTCCCTAACAATCTTGATGAGGGAGAGATCTGGAGATCGAGCTGGCCAAGGGGAGCTTCTGGATACCACCTGGTTCACCACCCTGGTTGTTTGATCCATACAACTAGCAGTTTATACTTTCGTAATCTCTGCTCATTCACATTAAGTTTTTAGGCGTTTAGTTTATTTTCTGGTAGTTGTGGGTATGTACAGTGTATATCTATTTATATATTAACTCAGCTGTATAGTTTTAATAGTAGGCCTTTCAAGGTATGGAGGCGTTTGGCATGTTCTACATCTATTCAGTTGGTATATTGCCACATTTCGATCAGCTTGTTGCAAGTTAATCCAGAGGAAGGCAAAAAAACACGTAGGGTAGAAGCCAAGTTTCTAATTTTAGGGGAAAATTCCTTCTCAACTCCATCAAGCAGTCAGAATACTCCCTGGATAAACAACCCATTCTCTAGAAATCTAGTAGCTATAACCTCAATATTATTACACTCCAGACATACATCCAGGCCCCTCTTGATCTCTTCTAGTGAATTCACCATCACCACCTCCTCAAGCAGAGAGTTCCGTAGTCTCACTGCTCTTACCGTAAAGAATTCTCTTCTATGTTTGTGTACAAACCTTCTTTCCTCCAGACGCATAGGATGTCCCCTCGTCACAGTCACAGTCCTGGGGATAAATAGATGATGGGACAGATCTCTGTACTGTCAATGTTGAAGAGCGTATGTACATGCAGGACGTATAGAAGAGCAAGACGCTTGTAACTTAGTGTAATACATTTATTTACAGAATAGCAAAAGAACATCACATTTAGTGCAAATGCAACTAATGATATTAAGATTTATATATTATTTTGTAAACGTCCCATAAGCCTTTGTAAAATAAAGCTTTCAAATTCAGCACTTTAAACGCTGGACAGGTTTGCAATGTATTATGGCTAACCGCACTGCAGGCTTTTTCATCACTGAAAGTGCCAATGTCCATGATACAACCAAATACAGCTTGCATGTTCATCATCCATTATTTAGACTTAGAACATTGTTTTCATACCAGGATAAGTAGCCTTTCCAAAAAAAAAAATACAAAAACACAAGACTCCTTTAAAATATTTGTCTAGATTTCTAATTTCTGGTCATCTGCTCATTACCACGTAGGCACTTCTTCTGGATCATTCCTTGAACAGAGCTTTTTAGTGGTAAGGCAATATAGATATATATTTATATATATTGTTATGTGCGTTGTATACAATTAAAAGCAATTAAACTATCCCACATGAAGCTCCTGGGGACAGTCCTTCCACAGCACAAAAAGCCTGCGGGTCGTTGTTTATAAAGTTTTTTTTGTTTTTTTACACAATACTCCAATTATATACATCTTTTTCATATACTCATTGTAGCTTATAAAAATGTTAATCATTCGGTAAGTGACACCAATCTATATACTATAAATCTATTATAACAGATGCACAAGACAGATATGAATCAATGGAACAAAGGAGTCAGCTGAGGCTCCTAACCATACTTGCGAAAACCGGGGCGGGGTGGGTTAAATATATGGTGGACGGCGACAGCGATCAAAATAAAAATGGTGTGTGAAATTGTGGGCTATAACTATATAATTGATTGTAACGATTTTCAATGATCACACGTCTGATTTGCCAACTTTTTGAAATCAGGATCTCGCATCAGAATCGGGATCTCGCATCTTGAGATCGGAATCACACATTCCCACTATATGATTTTTGAAGACTGTCTGCAGCAAGGCTCAGGAAGCAGCTCACTATGTGACAAAACTTTTTGGATAACGTATTTGAATAGGAGCCACAGTCCACAGATTTATGAAAAAGTCCATAAGAAAAACTGTTCATGCCAACCAATGAGAGAGCAGCTTTCACTTTTCAAAAGCACTGCAAGAAATGAAAGCCATCACATGATTGCTTGCTATGGACAGTTTTTCTTTCAGATCGATTCCTAGGTCTCCTCTGATCTTTACAAAAAGCACACCAGCCCTGTGTAACTAGGCCCCTAATCGAATCCCACCGAAGATTGTCACTGAAGAGGGAGTCAAAAACTAACTAGAGATCTTGTGCAAGATTCACAGTTTTCCCCTTGTGCAGTGAACGAAAATAGGACTGTGGATATTGCACTCAGTAGAGGGTGGCATTGTGTTATATAGAGCCTAATCGGCCTATAGGTGTGAAGAGGTTCATAAAAATATGATAAAATATGCCCCACGATATGAAATACTCAGGAACAGTTTACATAGAACAATGCTGTAATCCGAAAAAGTTTCTGGGTATTTAAAAAAAAAATAATTAAGTGCCGTCTATTATTGGAATTAATGACCCCCGGCCTGTAGGTGGCAGCCATTCAAATGTACCTATTGCCTATACACTAATGGAGGCACATATATCGTGATCCGAGCCAAGCCATTCATTGGGAGACATGAGGCACTAATGTTTCCCTCCACCGAAATGGCGGCCTCAATGTGTCTAAGATGGATACATTCAGAGCTGTTCTACCGCTGGAGGTATTATGTAAGACAGTACAACCGTCACATCAGAGATCGAAGCTTCAGCAAAACACAGCATCCCCAAAAAAAAAAAAAACGGACAGCCTGCACACCCCCAAAAAAGACAAGACATCTGGAGAGGATCCCATTTAGGTTGACTAGATTCATAGATCTTGTCTAAGAGTGATTGTGAAATTTCTGGATCAAGTTACAGAACACTTTTTTTTTGTTTTATGTTTTTTTGCTCGAAGTTATGAACACAACTTAAAATACAAATAGAAATATAGAGATTTCTGGAAAAAAATAAAGCTTTCTTAGATTTTTTTTTTGTTTTTTTGTTTTGCAAAGCTCCATCAGACTTCAAGTCTTCATTGGAGTTGCACACAGAAAGGCAAAGCCATAGCTTAGAACAGCCCTCAGTTATTACCATCACAACAGCTAGCCACAAGCTAGCACAAAAAGGATAAAAAGGAAAAAAAGTTCTTAAAGCAAAAAACAAACCAACCCTCCCCCATACTCATCCACCCACCCAACAACTCTCTTCTAACAACCTTGAAAATGCCACATGTTTCTGTGCATAACCCTCTCCATGGCCAGAAACACGAGACAGTTATGGCTTCATTATTTTTACAGGCCTACGGTAGGGACGCAGTTTTCTGGTTGTAGAAAATGAAAGCCTCCATCCTTAGGGAATTCCTTTCCTGTGGCCCTTCAAAGCAAGCAAGCAAATCGAAAAGAATGGAAAGAAAACATAACCATGTTCTTTAGTATGTGAATACAATTTATACATGAATCCAGAAAGTAGCAGAAGTCCAATAGTGTTTGATGTTCAGTCTCCTCAGGGTAACGCCTCCCATATGTAAAAAGGCTTTGGATCATCAACTCCATCTTGAAGGTGTAAAATCAAGGCTTGATTCAACGTGGAATGTTCATACCGCATCTTCATTTCACTGGAGAAGACAGGACTATTAGTATGAGGAGCATTATAAAGCATCCTGCAAAGTATGCCATAAATAACTACAGCAATGCTGAAGCCGATCTGTCAGTATTAACAGCATTTAGACTTTCTAGACTTTCTTTACGGCAGCCACATGGGCCATACACACAATGGTCAGGAGGGGACCCTATTGACTTCTACGGGAGAGTTTTCTAGGCATGTTCTGTGTCCTGCGCAGGGGTCATTGTACAAGGAAAGAATAGAGATCTCACAATCGCCTACTGTGAATGCTGGATCCTGTCTTATCTATACAAAGAGGTGATATCATTACAGGCAGAAATAGAATGAGTGATCTGTACAGGCCAAGAAGTTGCACCTATTATTAGGCTTAGTGCAGGATTTAATGAGTTTTGTTAAAATATAGGCATCGACATGGAAAATGTAAAATTGGCAACAATTCTTAAAAAATCTGTTAGAGGTTTTCTGAGATTTTTTTTACTGATGGCCTATCCTCGTGATAGGTCATCAGAATCTGATCGCTGGGATACCAAGCACGGCCAGTATAATACGTGCAAAGGAATGATAGATCAGCCAGCACTTGGTGGATGTGTCGCACGGGAAGGAGCTCTCTCCACAGCATACACAATAAGAAATATCCCAGCGACCTTCTTGCTTTTAATCTCTATTTATATTTTTATATATATAAACATATAAAAAGAGATTAAAAGCAAGAAGGTCGCTGGGATATTTGTTATTGAGTATAATACGTGCGCCGCTGTGCTTGGGGAGCAGCTAGAAGGCCCACGATGCTTACAGGAGCATGGGTGCCTTCTCAAACAACTCATTGGTGGGGGGTCCCGGGTCTCGGGCCCCACCATCAGATACCGAGCTGCTCAGTGTAGGTCTGATTTTGTGCACCCTTGCAGAGCAGTTCATTATTTATCTCGCTCCGTCTACCGGCACTTAATCCTATGAAAACTGCATCTACATGAATCTCATGGCTATGAACTGTAACTCATGAGACCGCACTACTTCAATTCCAAAACACAGTGCCAGATTTATCAAAAATGGCTTACTTGCCCATAGCACCAAACCAACGGAGCTCTGAAAAATAAAAGGCGGAATCGGATTGGTTGCTATGGGCAACTAAGCCAGTTCCGATAAATCTATTTTCCTTTAAGATAACATCTACATCTGTGGCAGAGGATCCATTAGGGGCCTCCACTGCATATCTTGACAAAAAAAGATAAAACTGTACAAAATACTGCTGCATGTGTCGGGATTTAATGACAGAAACAATAACGTGTTTTTATGTTTCTACAGGAAAACAGAGAATGCAATGCAAATGTGAAGGTAGCCTTGGCCTACTGTATGTTTCCATTGGCAGCACAGCTCTCCAGCAGGCTGATCCAGCATAGCATGACATGAATCGGCCAGACAAAAAAAATAAAATGTTTTTTTGTCTGACCTAATCCCAGCATATTTGTCGGGTAGTGGCCAGATCTCTGCTGGCCCCCATTATAGTCAATCGGGCATTCCAGTAACATACAGCAGTTTCAGATCTGAAGTACTCCGGCGGGCTATTCTCTGCCAGGACAGCCTGCTGGACAACTGTGGCACAAATGTGAAAGTAGCCTTAGGGTCCATTCACACGTCCGCAAAATGGGTCCGCATCCGTTCCGCAATTTTGAAGAATGGGTGCGGACCCTTTAATTTTCAATGGGGCTGCAAGAGATGCGGACAGCACATAGTGTGCTGTCCGCATCCGCACTTCCGTTCCACGGCCCGCAAAAAAATAGAACATGTCCTATTCTTGTCCGTAGACATTGACAAGAAAAGGCATTTCTATTAAAGTGCCATCCATGTGAGGTCTTCAAAATGCGGAATGCACATGGCCGATGTCCGTGTTTTGCGGACCGTGTGAATGGACCCTTAGAATCATAATCCAGTTTTGAAAACCCATCATATACCTTGTTATGGAATTCTAATTTAAAGGGGCTTTACGGGAACCAGCGGGTCAGAAAACCTATATTTACTACACACAACTCGCTTGTATAACAAAGTTTGTAATATACTTAACGTCCCAAAGTTCTGTGGATTGGCATTTCAGGAACCTGCCGATGAAGTGAATTCATAAATTAACGCGCGCGCCAGAGTGAGGACCGATTCTGGTACTGTCCACTGCAGTGGAGGCGTCTAGTGCATAGCCCAGGCCGGAAACTGGGCATAGGACATGACTTTGGCAGAAGCAAGATTTTCAGAAGAGGAGCGTCGCGTAACTGGGTTCCTGAGTAGCTGAGCCATTCAACTTTGTGATAGTTAGTAAGTCTATTACAAACTTTCTTCTACAAGCGAGTTTTGCGTAATTAAGGTGGGTTTGTGGGACCTGCAGAGTCCCGGAATACCCCTTTAACAGAGGTGTACTGGTTCAGAATCTTCTTCTCTTAGCCAGAGTAAAGACGTGGTTAGACCTTGTACTATACTACACAGAAGTCCCATAATCATGCTTTTATACCTACCAGATAGTTTCTTTCAATGTATAAAACCAAACAGGGCACATGACTATCCCTTTAACTAACACAACAGCTAAATTAATGAGTATGTAAATCTCCTCTTACCTGGCAAATTGTTAGAAAAGTATAGGCTTGCCTGAGGTCTTCTCCTGCACGTATGTAGTAAACCTTTTAAGAAATTTGGGGTACTCGCGTTTGGCCACTGCTCGGAGAACAGAGGCAGGAGCCCACCCTCCAGGATTCACTAAAGAGGGGGGGAAAAAAACACCACCATTTAAAAAAAAATGTCCATGTACATTACTCATCAGTTACCATTACAGCAGACATTTTACAGAATATGAAGTAGAAATTAAATGTTTAAGGAAGGGTTCGTGATACAGACTAGTGATATATACTCGAGCAAAAAAAAAAAAAATCTGGATCTCACCATTAGCGACATATGTAATTTTGCATTGAATGTTGTCTCTGCTGATTTCTTTGTTGCCCTCTGGTGGACTAAATAGTGTCTGACAGATCATGGCGATATTGATTTTGGCACGAACACACCGGTTAAGCTAAAAAACAAACATACAAGTTTAAATGTCGTGTATGAAATAATATATCTACACTAAAAGGGGTATTCCCATCTCCGACAATGGGGGTATATCGCTATAAAATGCCAAAATGTCACCACTTTGTCTGATAGGTGCAAGTCGCAGAGACCCACTCCTATCTCGTAAACTGAAGTGAATGGAACTGGTGCCCACGATGGAAATAGCCGAGCAAACGCTGGAATGGAGAGTGGCTGCGTGTGCGCCGCATACCTTCCATCTCTTTGCCGGCTCAATTTACGAGATAATTGAGAGTCCCAAACACTTTACAGTGGCTGCCTGAGTTTTCATTTAAATAGTCTAAAATAACAAAAGAATCAATACTCAGCCCCTTTTCTCCCCGTTTTTTCCAGCGCTGCTCTCTGATCCTCCTCGCTGCAGCAGTGACGTCCGGTATACTGCTGAGTCCAGTGATGGCTGCACTATGACCTGTGTACACTGAACATCACTGCTGCAGCCAGGAAGATGACGTTAGCGGACGGAAGAATGAGAAAGCAGTGCTGGATGAAGCGGGGGTGGAAAGAAAATGTGCGAGTACTGATTCTTTTGTTATCTTACACCATTTACAGGGGCTCCCTGAGTTTATTTAATTGCGGACAATCCCTTCAAAGGGGTTGGTCTGGTAACAGATTTCAATATGTGTGCAATGAGAATAATTACAGTTCTTCGGGAAAAACAGTCTATTGCTCACTCATGAGTACTTCAGATTTCTTTAAAAACAGCTTCATAGCGCCTTTATAACAGTAAACCCTAAAGCTAGTGTGAACAGAGCCTAAATGCTATAGGCCTAGTATAAACTACATCCAGAGAAATAATATTACTGTACTTACAGGAGCATTGTCATGGTCCACCGAAAAGTTGCACACAATCCAAGTGTCCGTTTCATTCTCACTAGCAGCTGGTATCATACGGATTGCAGATAAATACAAGACGTCGCGCTGAGAAGCTGGCCACACTCTCTGCAACCAACCACAAAACAGTCAAACAACGCAGAAACCCAAAGTAACGAACAGAGGCTAAGGCCCAAGCATCATTAGCCCACTCATCTGACTGGGGGTCAAGCAGGGTCTTAAAGAGACAGTAAACCTTCAGAGTACAGGCCATTAATATCGTACCCTTGGAGACCCCTTTAAAGGCTTTGTTCACATCACATTTAGATCCAGAGTGTCCCTTTGGGCCAGTGCGTGTATAATATATATATATATATATTTAAATTTTTTTTTTTTTTTAAACCACTCTACATTTTTATTTATTTTTTACAAAGGGAGCTTACAGACTACATCCCATTGTGTGCTTATACAGTGGGATGCAGTGCCTCCTTCTGTCAGATGTATACTTCGGCATATCCTAGGCTCTAAACGTTATGTGAACAGACCCTCGCTTGCACAGAAATGGAATGACATACCTTATGCGTCTGGTATACAATGATTGAATTTGGAGATAGTTTTTCAACAACGTGGAAGTTTTCAATAGTTGCTGTTGAGACATAAGAAAAACGCAAGTGAGCAAAATCAAAGGAAAAAAAAAATGCAAACCCAATACTCGCATAATCGGGCACTAGAAAAGGCTCTTACTCTCCCAGTCGTTGCGTACGTCAACATTCCAAAAGTGATGGCACACCTCATGTCCCGTGACTCCCTTCACAGAATGAGTGGCCTTCAGGGGGTCAAGAACGATGCCGTTTTCTTCCACTTCCCTTCTATAAACCTGAAAAGATCATACGTGTCATACACCAGCACGTGGAGGCAGTATGGGCATTTATCTTAGGCCTGTCTCGATATACTGAAGAGACAAGCAGAGGGCGAACTATTCCTTTACCTTCATTTCACCTTCTTCTACTACAAGCTGCCAGTTGGCATCTCCACCCACATCTTGGAGTGAGTAGGTCATATGGTTCTCTACCATCTCATTCACCTACAATAAAAACAGAAAGCACTGCGGTCAGATTTTAGAACATTGCTATGCTTCCACAAGAAACTAACAACACTGTGCATTTAAAGGGGTTGTGCCATTAAACTTCTTTTCACTCAAGTGTATTTTCATCAATTAGTCTAGCTCCCATTCCTCCTTGATTATTATTATTTTTTTAAATGTATCTCATTTGCAGTTTTCTCTTATCCCCCATGCTTGAATCCTACTTCCTGGTTTGCCTTGTGACTGCTCACTGCCCTCAGGCATGATGGGACAGCAGTGTCCTGACATCAGCAGATCATGTGACACTAACCACTCCCCTTATTCTTAACAATGACGCTTCCCACATCCTACATTACAAGGCTCCAATGCAGGACGTAACCTTCAGCAACTGAATAGCAAAACTGATTTGCCATAGGGAGCAATGGCAGGTGAATAACTTTGTTCAATGGTGGTATTTGGGGAAAGTGATATAACAACAATATCTGTTGGGTGGGAGACATTGATATTAGTGGTACAACCCCTTTAAGCTTTAGAAACATCATCTGTCCATAAGGCCTCATACACACAACAATATCCATTTTGTGGTCTGCAAAACAAGGATGACGTCCGTATATGTCTTATTTTTTTTGCAGACCCGTTGCCTTTAATGGGTCTGTGGTCTGCATTTTGACATCCGTGTGCGGTCTGTTTTTTTTTTGTGGATTCACAAAAACTAATGGTTTTAAAAAGTTAGGATCAGACACAGATCCAAAATGCATAGTGTGCATGAGGCCTAAGAAAAAGTAGTCATAACACATAAAAGCTCTTGTTTAAACACTCATTTGGCTAATTCCGCCCAAACCCCGATAGACTAGCACGTTTGGCTCGGCCACGTGTGCACGTGTTCTAAAAAGGGTGAGTAGAGTAAGCTTCTGTCGGACAACTCTGGCAACAGGTCTACAAAACCGCGTACGATTTCCATGTTAGTGGATCCTGCATAGTAGTGTATGGAAACTTAAAAACGGGTTAAAAAACAAAACAAAAAAATAAATAAAAAAAACGCACATGCAACAAATGGCCCGCTTGTGCAAGCATACAGTACCTGGCTGCCAAATCTGTGCTCATCAGAAGCACTGACTGGGTCATTTAAACAGCAGGGGGACTATTATAGATAAAATAAAAAAAAATAGGTGAAAAAAAGTGAGGTTTGGTCCAACAGAATATAACTAATACATTGATAACAACTGTACAAATGGTCAAAATGTAAAAGTCAGGATGCAATAGGCAGATCCAAATTGATCCAATTGGTAACAGATCCCCCAATCTGTTACCGGTTGTAATTGATCCATTTTTTTTTTTATTTCATTAAAATAGTGCAGCAGGCCACAATAGTCTACCCAATGTAAATCCAACAGAACCTAGATAAGTCGCCTCTATGTGATCCGCAGAATACATGTATATACGCAGTCAGTACAGAAAATAACGGGCACTTTTACGGGACTTACCGCTCGAACAAATCTGTGATTTTCCACAGCAGTTAATGCATCACTGGTTGGTAAAGATGAAGATAAGCGAGATCTCGTCTTTTCTGACTGAGACTAGAAGAAGGGATAGAGTTATCATTGACATTTACACGTTATAAACGGCCGCATTGATGTTAGAACTTTTTGATCTTTGTGGTTGGCTCAAAAGCAAAAAAAAAAAGCGATCTGTCTCAAGTATGGTTCAATGGTGTCACGTGTAATTTAGGGTACATTCACATGACCGTGTTCTGTAGTCTGCAAACCACAGATCTCAGCTGTGTGCACACCGCAGACCCACTGACTTCAATGGGTCCGTAGCGCTCATGTTGCGGCAAAGTATAGGACATATCCCATCGTTTGAGGTGAGGCCACACAGATGCAGTACGTTTGACACCCGGATAGGAGGCGGGTGCGTTGCGGGAAAACGTGCAATTTTTCTGCGTGAGTGCAAAACTTTTTAATGCGTTTTGCACGCGCGTGGGAAAAATCGGCATGTTTGGTACCCAGACGGTTCGGGCTTGGGTTGAGTATTCTGTAGATTTTATTATTTACCCTTATAACATGGTTATAAGGGAAAATAATAGGATTCTCAATACAGAATGCTTAGTAAAATGTGGATGGAGGGGTTAAAAATTAAGTCGCCTTATCCACTTGATCGCGTAGCTGCGATCTCTTCTGTCTTCTTCAAGCATTAGCTGCCGGCTAATGGACCTGTGATGACATCACCGAGCTCATCACATGGTCCAATCACATGGTCCAATCACATGGTCCATCACCATGGTGATGTGACATCACCACAGGTCCTTTAGATGGCAGCTAATGCTTGAAGAAGACAGAAGAGATCGGCAACTACGCGATCAAGTGAATAAGGCGAGTTAACCATGTTATAAGGGAAAATAATAAAGATTGGGTCCCGTCTCTTAGCAACCTTGCGGGAAAATCGCACTGCATCCGCACTTGCTTATGGATGCTTGCGATTTTCCCGCAGCCCCATTCACTTCTATGGGGCCTGCGTTGCGTGAAAAACGCACAAAATAGAGCATGCTGCGATTTTCACACAACGCAAAAGTAATGCGTGAAAATCACCGCTCATGTGCACAGCCCCATAGAAATGAATGGGTCCGGATTCAGTGCGGGTGCAATGCGTTCACCTCACACATTGTACCCGCGTGGAAATCACGCCCCCGTGTGAAAGGGGCCTTATATTCAATCTCAGGTAGCCACTTACATCAGTCTCCATTTAGAAAACGACTCTTTTCCCCACAGAGAACATATATACAGTATAGTTTATGGGCTCTAATGCTGTGTGTGCAAACCTGAAAACATTTCTTCAGCAATGTTGAAAAAAAAATAAAAAAATAAAATCTTACTCTTGGCTAATTTCGTGATCCCCCTTCCCATACCACATGGATTCTTAGGAGAGACACGCAGCATTAGAGTACCTGTTCAATTTTGTCCTGTCGGTCCAAAGCAGCTTCAACTGCATCAAAGAATTCTTCTTCGTTAATCAAGCTGTTCGGTCCCTCCTGTCATGGTATAAGAGATTATCATCTTCTGAGCACAAACTGTACATGTATTTTCCAGAAATCCCACCAATGCTATATGATGGTTTCACAACGTATTTCACATGCATTATAACCTTGCAATTCAATTGATTGTGGTAAGGGTATATTCACATGCAGCAGTTTTCTCACAGACTACTCCGAAAATCAATCCTATTCATCAGAATGAGGGTTGTTTTGATGGCAAGCAAAAACATTTTTCAAGTCTTGATAGTCAGATGTAAGGGACAGTTGTAAAAGTTTCTGCAGCAAGTCTGCCCCACATGAATATAAGTGTACACACTACACAACTCATATCACAGATTTGTACAGCCTCTCCGTCTTGGGGTACTATGGCCACACAGAATTTTTTGGGCGAAGTTTTGCTGGCAGGATTTTTGGCCAAGCCAGAAGTGGACCCACCAGGAAGGAGAAGGGTACCCCCTTACTTTATATCTCCAATTCCTTTTAAATCCACTTCTGGCTTTGGCAGAAAATCCTGCAGGCAGGTCTGCCTCAAATGCTCGTCCAAAAATCTGTGTGGCCGTGCCTTTAGAGGGAATCTGTCACCCAACGGACTGCACCCACTGAAAGACCCCTCAAACAGTCCAGCGCAATGTTGACATGGGAGAGGAGATGCACCAAGCGTGTCCAGGGGTAACTGACCAGGAGAGAGCAATAGTCTAAAGCTCTCCATCTCCTTCTTCCCCAAGTCTTTACTTCAGTAAGTTCTGCACGCAAGTGGCAATTTAGTGAAATATGGAAAATTTCAGCGAACAAAAATAATCAAATAAAATATGTGCCGAGAACTTGTTAAAGAAGTCTTTTAAGGAAAGGAGAAGATGAAGGGACATGATCAACACCTTTTAAGGGAACATGTCAGTAGGTTTGGGGGCCACTAGACCACCGGCGTGTCCGGCTTAGTGTCCTAAATCACTGATGAGGAGTCCTGGACTAATTTCCAGCAGCTCCAGGTACATCTGCATTGCACGGATGAAGCTGAGGGCAGTACTTCACACGTACTAACGTGCAGTACCTGACCAGTAACGCCAGGTGTACCATCCATGGTGTAACACACATGTGACCGGAGCTATAGGAGAGGAGTCCTGGACTCATTTATGGTAAATTTATATGTTCTTTAACTTAACGCAGCAACGGTCAGTTTTGATAAATGCAGGATAAATGGTGGCTTAGAGGACCAACTGGTCAAATGTTTCAATAAAGGTGAGGAGCAAAGTGTTTCCGTAGGAAACTGAACATGAGAACAAGGGGGAACAATGAGAAATTAGCTGGGGGGGGGAGAGGAGGAGAAAGCTTCCAGCAGATGTGGTTGGGAAATCTACAGTAAGTGACCGTAAACCTGTGTAGGATAATCATATATTAATCCTAGGAGAAAATAAAAAGTTATACAAACCATTAGAAAACTTAGAAAACATGGTGTTAAACAGGCAGGATATGCTCAAACCCACATGCGGTTGTGCATATATATAGGGGAGCATATGCTGCACTTATAGTCCATTGCTTATGGCAATCAACAGCAAAAAAATGCATACAATGGAAGATGTCAGCAACGGACTACAAGTACCACAATAACCATCCTACATAAGGTAACAATTATGTGGATGTGAAGAACAATCAAAGGCTAAACAAAAGCAAAGACAGGTGCACTCTGCGAAAATACTAAACCCTCACACTGATGTAAAATTGAGAGGTTAGTTCGACATATCCTACTAGGAGGACATGTCTTAAGCTCGGGCACCACGCCAAGGTCTCTCAAGTAGCCCGAGGCCCTATCACTCACCTACCTGTGCCGTTTGCACAAATGGCACAGATAGGTGAGTGATGGGGCCTCTGGCTACTTGAGAGACCTTGGCGTGGTGTCCGAGCTTAAGACATGTCCTCCTAGTAGGATATGTCGAACTAACCTCTCAATTTTACATCAGTGTGAGGGTTTAGTAATATCGCAGAGTGCACCTGTCTTTGCTTTTGCCTAGTCTGAGAAAATAAAAAGGCAATAATATAAGAGCAGATTAGAGGGACCACGTGGCTGCCATCAGTCACTATGGTTAATACAAGCAGACGGGGAAGAGGGCAGTACATACTTCATAGTCAGGTCCACCAAAGTGGGATTTTTTCTTTAACTCAGTCATCGCATTCTTATAGGCTTCTTCTACTCGTCTCCTCTTCTCGACCTCCT
Source organism: Bufotes viridis (assembly GCA_033119425.1). Lineage (NCBI taxonomy): Eukaryota > Metazoa > Chordata > Amphibia > Anura > Bufonidae > Bufotes > Bufotes viridis. Next base: position 76,358,607 of record CM065589.1, on the reverse strand, counting down.
AAAATAAGCAGATTTAGAGTTGCATATTAACAACCTTGTTTTATATTCAGTTTAAAGGGCATCCGTCAGCAGATTTGTACCTATGAAACTGGCTGATCTGCTGCATGTGGTGGTCCCGCATTTCCGATAAAAATGACATTTTTATATATGCAAATGAGCCTCTAGGAGCAATAGGGGCGTTGCCATTACACCTAGAGGCTCTGCTCTCTCTGCAACTGCCACACTCTGCACTTTGACAGTGATAACATTATAACGCCTGGCACTTTGACAGTGATAACATTATAACGCCTGGCCAGTGCCAAGGGAACTGCAGTTACACCTAGAGGCTCTGCTCTCTCTGCAACGCCTCCGTTGCTCATATGCATATATTAAAACATAATTTTTCTCAGCAATGTGGGTACATATACGAATATGGGACCAAAACAGATGCCAAGTGCACATGTAACAGGTCAGGCAGTGTCATAGGTACAGATCTGCTGACAGATGTCAGTTTCTATGATTAAGGCCCTATAGGACAATATATTTGGTCCGTAGATTGGATGCGGACCCATTCTTTTCAATGTATCTGTTCTGCAGTCTTGCAAAAAAGACAGAACATGTCCTATTCTTGTCCGTTTTGCAAAGAAGGATAGGACCTTTCTACAGGACGTGGAGAACGTGTAGAAAAACAAAAAGGACCACCAAAGTAGGTGGCCATGAATGCGCTTTGCAATCCAAACACAGAGAGTCCCTGTTGCCTCGCCTGCATCAGTCTTCGTCCCCTATACTGCAGAGTACCGTGCCCATGTATAGGACAAATGAAGACCAAAAGAAAATAAAGTTGTTAAAATTAAGTGTACTTCCACTTAAAACCTCATGCCCATGAAAGTGTACAAACCTCTCGGTGCACCACAGCGTGCCGCAGCATCTCTCCACGCCAACTAGGGCAGGAGATCGTAAGAGGAGACATGTATCCTGGCATATGGCTGCTGCTTGTAAATAGCAGGAGTACTGGAGGAGCACCGCCGAGAACGTAGGGGTGAATATATGATTTTTTTTTAAACTATTTTAAGCTAATTGTAGTGTTTGTCCGAGATGTTTAACCCCTTAAAGTGAGACTTTTGCGATAACTATTCTAAATGAATGCAGTTTTCTTAAAGGGAATCTGTCACCATCATTCAGGACTACCTTTAGTAATACGTGAGTAGGGCATCAGATAATGAGTCCAGATCACCATTTTTTATTTTCCTTCTGCCCCCAGTTCCCACACAGTCAGCATTCAAAGCTTCGCTGAAATATATTGTCAGGACTGCTGCTGCGCTAATGTAATGGAGAGGAGTCCTGTGCGCATGCACGGGAGTCCTGACCATGTATTTCAGTGCAGCTTTGAGTGCTGATAGCATGGGGAAAAGGGAGAGATAAGAATCTGGACTTCTTTTGTACAGTACTCAAGTATCACGGCAAAGAATAGATTGTGATGACAGATTCCCTTTAAGGGCGTGGACCTCTCAATGACGAAGGCAAACACAGAGAACAAAGGAACCGAGTATCTGGTAAAGATCATGAGAGCTCTTCTCAAAGAGGAGGTCTATATATTGTATAATGGTTTCCTACCTCATGCTCGTCCAGAAGTGAGGAGATGCACACTGAGCAACAGCTAAAAACTACGGCAAGCTGTACTAATGCTACCGCTAAATGTAAAAAATCCCACCGGGTTCAGTAATCCGCACTGCAGGCAGCGGTCTGTGGATGTCCGGCAGTTGTAGCTTACTTGCAATGACTGCCATGTTCATACAGAACGTCTGTACATTTACCAATTAAGTTAATGGCCTCCCATTATTGTCTTCACAAAGATATTATAGCAAGAACATTTTTACTGGATATGTGAAAAAAAGCTGCAAAGCCTCGTATATTAATGTGTTTTTCTGAAATTGTGGTGCCTTAAAAGCAAATGACTCCATGATGCAATGGATCCATACTGCAGTGTCCTGTAAATACTAATTACATAAGTCAAAATATACAACTTTCCATTACTGTAAATTCAGTTTAACAACCTAATATTCAGATCCTGAAGACAGGACGTCAATATGATTTCCAGAAAATCCCTTTAATGGGATTGTCCGAGTGTTTTATACTGATGACCTATCCTCAGGATAGGTCGTCAATATCTGATCAGTGAGGGCCCAACTCCCGGCACCCGCGCCGATCAGATATTTGAAGAGACCGTGGTGCTCCGGCGTGCGCTGCAGCCTCTTCCTTGGCCAGGGACGGCACATTCTTTGGTCACATGAATATCACTGAGGGCAACTTCCTAAAACGTAACTTTTAATTATTAAATCATAAAATACATCCAGTAAGACAGGTCCCTACAGCAATTAAATCGGAAAGCTGTCACACAAGGACGGTTAGCACAGATGGAGCAACACGTCAGAGAAACCAATGCCTGTCCCTATGCTTACCCTAAAAAAAAAAGACTGCTCAGCCCAGAGATAAACCTTGATGGTAGGAGTACTCGTGCACGAGCCTCGGCTAGCCTGTCCTTATGCAGCCCTACCACTTATCCGATAACACTATACACAATCCCTTATCTGATACAATGAACGAAGTCCCGACGCGTTTCCCCTTGTAATAAGCAAGGTTCATCAGGGGACAGATAGTATCAGTCTAATACTGGGATACCACAGTAACTAATTAAGAATACAGAAGATAAGTAACAAAAACTGGAGCCCCCCAAACCTGCAGTGGTCTGTGATGAGATAGAGACAATAGTCGGTCTCTGATACAGGTATACAATGTGATGCTCAAACAGGAGTTATCGACACAGGAAGTGTCATGTGACTATTTAATAAACGGCGCTGTATTAGAGCGTTTTCTTCGGAGTATCTTGTAAAATCTTCTATAGTAGTAACGGCTTTTTGTCAATGGAGCATTTACTATTTTTTTCACTATAGTGTATGTCGATGGGGGTCGCTCCCTTTGGCTGTATGTCATCAACACAGCATTAATACACAGCAAGCACTGTGATACCTGTCTAGTATAGTGTATTGCCCCATTATATGATGCGGTCCCTATATCTTGTATACTGCCCCCTTGAGGGTATAGGATTATTAGAGTCTTGTTTTGCATGCTGCCCCTGTTTATATAATCTAGAGATTTAGGAGTACCATTCCCCTGCCGCTATAATTGGCCTCTTTGTGTGTTCACTAGAGGGTGCGGTGTTCATGGGGTTAATTTTTATATCCCCCTTCGCGCCATGCCCTCAATGGTCAGTACAGACCCTGCGATCCACACCCGATATGGGTGGAACGCACGGCCATTTTCAATGCGATCACGTGAACATACCATGTGATCGCATTGTTTCCTGCACGGCTGTCTAGCGATATGCGATCCTGCCCGTGCTTCTTCAATGGGGCCATTTGCTTGCTGCATGTATGTTTGCGCTCCACGTGAGCATGACGTGGAGCGCATCCCTGTAATACTATGTTTTCCCAATGAACACACTAGGAATATAAGGGGGCATGAATATAGGGAGGAGCCCGGGGAAATTAATAGCTGCGCATACCCGGGTCACCTGAACGGGGTGGGCAGTGTGGAGGGCTGAATCCACCTATGGGGCTTTAACCCGCCGAGTATCCTACATTTAAAAGGGAGTACTCTTCTGAGATCAAATGGAGCTGAATCTCTGACCCGCTGGAGCCCTCCAACCGTCCACTTCTATCTTCATCAGATAATTGCTCTGAAGTAGTGGTCTTGATTGGTTTTCTGATTTGTTTGAGCATCACATTGTATATCTGTATCAGAGACCGACTATTGTCTCTATCTCCTCACAGACCGCTGCAGGTTTGGGGGGCTCCAGTTTTTTGTTACTTATCTTCTGTATTCTTTATCGGTTACTGTGGTATCCCAGCATTAGACTGATACTATCTGTCCCCTGATGAACCTTGCTTATTACAAGGGGAAACGCGTCAGGAATTTGTACATTGTATCAGATAAGGGATTGTGTATATTGCATCAGATAAGTGGTAGGGCTCCATAAGGACAGGCTAGCCGAGGCTCGTGCACGAGTACTCCTACCATCAAAGTATCTCTGGGCTGAGCAGACTTTTTTTAGGCTAAGCATAGGGACAGGCATTGGTTTCTCTGACGTGTTGCTCCATCTGTGCTAACCGTCCTTGTGTGATAGCTTCCGTTTTAATTGCTCTACTACAGCTATATCTGTCCTGTAGGGTCTTACTGGATGTATTTTATGATATAATAATTAAAAGTTACGTTTTAGGAAGTTGTCCTCAGTGATATTTTTGTCGTTACAGCAACTGTCTAAGAGATATTATTTTCAGTGATTTTCTTTGGTCACATGCCCTCGGCACAGCTCAGTCCCATTCAAATGAATAGGGCCGAGCTGAAATACCAAGCACAGCCACTGTCCAATGGAGGGAGCTGTGCCTGGGAAGCTGCGAGTAGGCCATGGTGCTCGTCAGAGCGATGCAGGCATTTCTAACATCTTATTGGAGGAGGTGCCAGGAGCTGCACCCCACCAATCACATACTAATAACCTATCCTAAGGATGGGTCATCAGTATTAAATACCGGGACAACCCCTTTCAGATACTGATGACTTATGCATCAATATCAGATTCCCAGCACCCACACGCTGTTTGATGGGCCTGGTGCTTGAGTGAAGGCTGCAGTCTCTTCCTCGGCATGCGGTATCACGTTCATCGTTCTTATGACCTTTCCGCAGCTGTCCAATTGAAATGAATGGGACCGGGCTGCAATGCCAAGCACAGCCATTATACAGTGTATGGCGCAGAGCTCAATACTTTATGAGAAAGAAGTCGCACTGCTCGTCCAAGCGCCACAGCCCCTAAAAACAGCTGATTAATGGGGTTGCCAGGAGTCACCACCCCCATCGATCTGATACTGATGTCCTATTCTGAAGATAGATCAATATTTAAGTGTCAGAAAACACCCTTAAAGGGGTTCTGCGCTTTATTTAAACTGATGATCTATCCTCTGGATAGATCATCAGCATCTGATTGGTTGGGGTCCGACACCCGGGACCCCCGCCGATCAGCTGTTTGAGAAGGCAGCAGTGCTCCAGGAGCGCCGCGGCCTTCTTACTGTTTACTGCCGGCCCAGTGATGTCACAACTTGTATCAACTGGCCTGGGCGCGGCTAAGCTCTGTTCACTTCAATGAAGCTTAGCCGCGCCCAGGCCAGTTGATACAGAGGACAGATCATCAGTTTAAACAAAGTGCAGAACCCCTTTAATTGTATGCTCTTCACTTAAAAGGCCAGACACTTAAAGGGGTTTTGCCAAATATGAAAGTTGCAAGTGCTGGACATAGAGTACAGGGTCTCAGCGGTTTCTGGAAGTCCCATAGAGAATGAATGGAGCATCAGGGCACGGATGGAAACATGGGATCCCAGTGGTCAGATCAGCACATCAGTTACTTTTGGATAGGGGATAACTTTAATGTCTGTTCACTTGATGGGTCTTTGCCACAAACTGCAGAAAACAAGCAAAGCTTTGTGCAAACCACAGCAAAAACTGCAATTTGACCATGATGAACAGACCCTACAGTCCACAATCCTGATGTCCAGACATAACAGCTATACAGATCACCATTACCTTATCGAGCCTCTTCTGCCAGCTGTCCTCCCTCTTTACCATCAGGTCAATGCAATGTGACAGGGTGGCCAGTATTCCTGCCGTTGTTGCCTTGAAAGTAATTGCTTCCCCTTTGAAATCGATGCCGTTTATGCCTTTTGGGGCTACGTGTGGAAACACTAAAATGGAAGGCAAACAGTTACATATCATTCGGGAAGACAGTCTGAAAATGATAAGCGCTAGATGCGTATCAGTTGGAGCTTCACATGTATATTGGAAGAGTCTGCTTCGAGAAATTGCTTCCGGTTCTGATAATGGACTATACGAGATGGGAGTAGTAGTAGTGGTGCTTTTAGTAATTGGAGGACGCATTAACAGAGGAGGATTACAAGTGACCACAACGTCACGTCTCCTGCTCCCAGTACCCATTATTACATATACAAGTATGGAGAGGAGAAGCCGCAACTGTAAGAACAAGGAAAACGCTTACATTTCTCCTTGGTGCCATTGCTGCTGTGATTGTACTCTCCATCCGCGTGGTTTGGAATGAAATCGTCTTCTTCGTCTTCAACAACTAAACCAGAAGAAACAAATTGAGTTAAGGATCTGCAGGCCGTCAGGTCTCTACTGGCACACAGGTGACAAAAACTGCTGGGAACAGCCGGGAACACTGTATGCAAGACAATAGGAGGGAAAGCACCAGCAAACAGGCATGTCATTCTGCTCCGCTTACTGACCGTCACAGTCAGCCCTTGTGCTCTATGAGACTAGCACTGCCAGGAGGTTAGACAGCGCCGTCCCTCCCAGGCCATGATGAAAGCAAATTTACCATATATCTCGTACTAGAAGATGTAACGCACACCGTCTCATAGTCAGAGGATATCGTACATCCCAACAGAAACCTCTGTATATGATTTGGTCTTCTGTATGCAATGTATGCATAATAGAGCATGATATGGGGACAAAAAGTCCGGCCTACAGGGTGTACAACTGTGTGCCACACGTGCGGAAGACCAGGTATCCGTGGCTCGTGGACATTACCAATATTGCGTATCAGCCGTATTAAAGGGAAACTGTCCCTATGAAAATACAATGCAGCATAACATGCAGACATGTTACAGAGCCGGAGGTGCTGAATTTTTCCCTGTAAAATTATGTATTTAGTTTGTTTAAATCCCTTCTCATTCTGGGCCTTGATGTCAGGGAGGCGGTCCTATCAGTGATTGACAGCTACCTCTACAACGGTTAATAAAGAGGGCTGTCAATCACTGATAGGACCGCCTCCTTGACTTCAAAGCCCAGAATGAGCCAGGATTTAAAAAAACTAAACACAAGAATTTGTTTCCCCCCCAAAAACTATATATCAGTCTGCTGACCCCCTCCTGCATGTTATACGGCATTGATTTTCATGGGGACAGTTTCCCTTTAAGTCATTTTACAGTAGTGTTATTGGATAACGCCATGTACTGTTTGCTCACTGTATTTAAGGGGTTATCCAAGTCTAAACTTTTTTTTTCAACAGACCTCGGCGGGGTCCCCGTTTCTCTGGTAATCAACATCACCCAGGCAGTACTTCACTGGGTCACACGCCGTACAGGTGACGGGTCACTGGCCAAAGCGGTCCCGTGACGCCAAGGTGGCCATTGAGCGATTCACCCGGAATACAGTGGCGCAGACCAGTTACGGTAATTATGAACCCCACCGTGTCCAGCCACTGTTAAAGCAGCTTAGTCTTGGGTAACCCCTTTAAGCGTTGTAAGGTGGTGTTTAGTAATGTGGCCTCCAGCACTACATGGTGCGGAGATCTCTGTGTGGGATTGTTACTTGGTGCTTAGAACTAGTCATTGCATGATATAATTATTCATACACTGCATGAATACATTATTAATATGGGCGAGTGTCTTCAGCAACAGGAGATATCTTACAGGACATTCACCAACCTACAGCTAGCCCTGAGTGGAAAGCATTAACATCAAAAATTCATTAAGGGGTAGTTCACGCTGGGTTTTCGGTGATGATTCTGAAGGGAAAACGGTGTTGGAATCGGCATGGATAAGCATCTCAAATCTGCGTCCCTTTATTTTCAGTGGGAGACACTGATTGGAGGTTCTTTTTTCAGTGTGCTGAAATGAGACGCTTCCAACCTTATCTTGGCTTCCACGCTGGAGCAGACGCCGCGGCCGGTGGCCACACACTGACCAACCCCAATGAATAGGTCTCACCAGTGTTCAGACCCGTAGCAGAAACCTGAAGCTCAGCCTTGGCTTTCACAGGCAAAAGAACAACCTTGTCGCTTTCCCTCTATATTTTCAAGGATACACTGCATGCACGAGCAGGCTGCTGCAGCTTACATGGGCCAACCAAAATGGAAGTACTGACCTGCTCACCTCATGAAAATGAACAGGCCACAACTAATAATGGCTGCCACATGTCAGTGTGTGACCAGGTGGAATTACAAGGAAATATTCAGAATTAGGCCTCTTTCACACTGCCAGCACAGCCTTCTGGCATAGAATGCCAGGAATCGGCTGGATAAAAACCCACGCGGCGGTATTTGTCTGGCCATCTCAGCATATTTGCCGGATGGCGGCTCTATCACCTCCGGGCCCCATTATCTATAATTCTGCAGCAACGCTAGATCCGGCAAACTGTTCCCTGCCGAAACAGCCTGCCGTATCGGTAAAGGATAGTGTGCAACTGGCCTTAACCATACCTCTGTCCCGTTCAAGCTCGTCTTTGCAGACCGCATCAGCACAGGCATCAAAGTATTTTTGAAGCGTGTCAACCTGTCGACACAAGATGTCGCGGAAAGTCTCCATTTCGGCAAGTTTTTCTCGAAGGCTGTGTCCTTTCTGTAGAAGAAGGAAAGCAAAGTGTTAACGGCGGCACATATAAAAAAAAAGGTATGGATAGGAAGAGAAGATCCTAATGCTAATACAATGATGAAAGGGAGTCATTAAAATTCATAAGCTGGAAGTGCGAACCTTAAACGACGAGGTCGAAGTAGCAGAATAACCGCTCGCTCCAGAAACCAGGGACACCATTGAGCCATGCCTTCGTAAGCTAGATTCAGATCCATAGCCAGACTCAGACTGAAAAACAAAAAGAAAGATGGTTTAATGGATGCACAGAACCCCCAGGTGCCAGAAGAAGAGTGAAGCACAGCAATGATGGACTGAACCTCAGAGATGAGGGCCTACTGTAGGGTTCCTTCAATAATGGTGGACCTGCACAAATTCTTCCAACCTTTGCAATATAGACAGTACAGAAAATGTTCACCAAACCAGGCCTCCCTGGGGATCCACTTAAACTTCTGGGGTCTTGTTTTCAAGTTCGGCATACAAGGTTCGGGTTAGCTTAGAATTCCGTTATGGATTCCGCTACCACGGACCACAAGTTATGGCGGAATCCATAATGAAATTCTAAGATAACCCGAACCTTGTACGCTGAACTTAATCTGTTCGCTCAACACTAGTCATATATCAAACTGGTGTAAAGTAGAACTGGCTTAATTGCCCATAGCAACCAATCAGATTCCACCTTTCATTTTTCACAGCTCCTTTGGAAAATGAAAGGTGGAATCTGATTGGCTGCTATGGACAACTAAGGCTACTTTCACACTAACGTTTTTTGCTGGATCCGGCAGGGTTCAGCAAAAACGCTTCCGTTACTGATAATGCAACCATCTGCATCCGTTATGAACGGATCCGGTTGTATTATCTTTGCCACAGCCATGTTTGCCATAGATCATGAAACTCAATGGGGGACGGATCATTTTTTCCGCATCTCAGGACGGAAAGCAAACCGCAGCATGCCACGTTTTGCTCTCCGGTATGAGAACAGAATGGAAAGCATTTTGGATCATACTGTCTGTATGTTGTGCCATTCCTTTATTATCCCTGCTAGAAGTTATGAATGAATTTCTAGCAGTCTGCAGTAAGGGTACAGAGGAGAGGTAATAAGTTTTGGGGGGTGTACTTGCAGAGTCTCCCTCTATCCAGTCAGTGCTGCCATTGTCAGACTGTGCAGGGGCACACCCCCAGCTGGTTACCAGACTGCTGGCAATTCATTCATAACTTCTAGCACTAATAATAAAGGAATGGCACGACATAGAGCCATAAGAATAGATGCTCCAGAATTGTTATTACATTGGAAATGCATGAAGCTATTAAAACAGGCATGTCCGGAGTGGAAAAAATTATTATAACGATTGAATCTTTCAATAACATGTATCTGTATAGCGCCACTCGTTTCCTTATTTCTCCATCTTTCTAAGCTGACACATGCTCGGTTCCATCCTTCAATTGTCACCAGTCTTAACTAGTTAGAAGCTGTGACGGTTACAGGAGAAAGCTGCAGTTAAAGGGGCACCCCCCCATAAGGAACACGCCCCCCACCCTCCTGATGAGAGACACTCCTCCTGAGCTGCCGGCCTGAAGACAACCTAGCAGAGAAATAAATGGGAAGATCTTTGGGTCCATGTGTTCAAGCTTTGTTAGTGTGATTATCCTTTTAAACATTATTCTTGGTATAATCCCTTTAAATAAAGCCCAATGTAACCATATAAGCTCTTTATGGTTCACGGGGTCCACAGAACAGAGGCCCAGACATAAAAACCACATAATGGCAACTAGACTGAAACCTGAGGGACAAAGAGGGCCTGAGGAGAGGACAGAGCCGTCATCTGCACGTCCCTACTTGGCACATATAGGACGTGCGGCTGAGGTCACTTGTATTATAGGAAGCGGAGGTAAGTACCGCAGAGGTCACCTCTTCTTCACTATTTGCTGACGGTCTCAGGTCTGCTTTCTTTACAACCTTACGGCATTTATGTGACACCTGAGGCTAAGCACTGAGGAGCCATTACCGTCCAGTGACCAATAAACCAAAACCTACAGAAAGATATAATATCCAGCCTGGCCTGGGGACACGTGTGACACAAAACGGACCCCGCAGATAGGACTGGTTTTATCATCAGTTTCCCTCTCACTTCTATGGACTAGGGGCCCCTTTATATTGCCCGATGGATCAGGCGATTGTCGGGAAGAAAGCCAGTTCGTGAAGGAGACCGCTGCAACTACACGAAGGGATCTCCTCCACAGTATGGGGAGGGTCAGTCGCTAGTGACATCGCTCGTCCCCAAACAGAATCGTTGTTTTCCAGCAGCAGAGCGTGCCATCTAAACAGCCTCTGCTGCCTACAAACGGGGACGGGCAATGGCATTAACCTACCATGGACGGGATCGGTGCACAATAATGTTACTTTACGTGAAAGCGCCAGCAATAAGCGCTTCGCTCATTTATCAGTTATCGGACAGTGTAAAGGGGCCTTTAGCCAAAGGGAAGAGAGACTCCAGACTTTCAGCTGGCTGCACGTGGCCCAGTGGTTAGCTCTGTGGACTTGTTAAAGGTCCTGTGTTCAAATCCTCAGCATGGGCACGGAGTTCGTATGTTCTCCTCGTGTTTGCGTGCGTTTCCTCTGGGTATTCCTGATTCCTACCACACTCCAAAGACATGATAGGGAATCTAGACTGTGAGCTCCACTGGGGACAGGGAACAATGATAGTGTCTGCAAAAGGCTGTGGAATAAGTCAGCGCTATATAACCAAGATTAAAGTTGTCGTCTCACTTCAGCAAGTGGCAATTAGAATGTAGAGAAAGCTACTACAAGGCAGTTACTAATGCATTGTGATTATGAATATTACTTCCTTTGCTGGTTCGATTCATTTTTCCATTGCATTATATGCTGGTCGTTTCCATGGTTACGACCACCCTGGTGGTCGTGCTTGCACACTATAGAAAAATGCGCCGGAGTATGCACACTCCCGAGGTCCCGGCCATCAGAGAGGCCAGAGCCTTTTCCTACATTGTGCAAGCACGTCCGCTGCGGCCGGATTACAGGGTGGTCGTAAACCCTACGAGCAGTGTATAATGTGATGGAAACCGGAGGAAACATGGACATTCACAATACATTAGTAAGTGCCTCGAATGAACTCTCTCTACACGATAGGAGATGACCCCTTAAACAATAAATTATTATTCGGGTAAGATGTCTAATATGAACCAAAGAGAAGACCTTCAGTATAAAGCAAGGTGGTTTCTTTGACAGATCCCATAGTGAAATTAGACTGATAATTCCTCTGAAAATACTAGTGACCCTTTCCACGGTCTCTCTGTAACCACCTTCCATGTATGATCTAGAAGATTAACTTTGTAACACATGAACTAAAATTTGCCATGCTGCATGTGATTTGTTTCAGGGAGTAATAGTAATGACAAAGCTAGGAGACTAGAAAAGAACAAGAAACCACGGCAAGCAAAGGCGGCCATCAACCAGCGCAAGCAAAATTACACAAACCGGGTTCTGGTACCGGTAGAAGCAGCACAAAGACAACCTACAACACACACAAAATGGTAAAAAGTAAGAAAAGAAGAATCCTATAATATGAATAAAAGGAGAGCAGCAGCCTAGCCGCAGCAGCACGCCATCTACACCGACGGTTAGGAAGCCGGCCATTTGCTATGCCTTTTAGAAAAGCACTCTGATAAATGAGGATCGATAGAAAGCATCAGAGCAATGGCCGCCCCGCCGCCCGGCACATTAACCCCATCACTGCCAAGAGGATCCACCAAGACGTACGGGAGGGCAGAACTACTGGTGTGTGACAGAGCTGGAGTGCTGCCGGCAGTTACCTGGCCACTGCCTAATGTCAACACAGTCCTGCCATTGTGGTTACCGGCCTAAACCCTGCCGCGCTGCGTCACCTTCTCCAGCTCCTTCGACCTCCGCGCAGGTTCCATGCGATTGCTGCCTTTTCCCAATAGTGTCTCCAGCCAGATGAGGAAGAGGAGAGGATGCACTTAGGCCCCACCCAACCTCTTAGGATGCTGGCCGAGGAGGGAGGCAGTCAGAGGACACCAGCGACACACGCAGGGTTGGCTTACTCAGCAGGCGGAAAGGGTTAATGATGCTGATGACTGGCGAGGCTCATGGGAAAATTCACTCAAACTTGAACTGCATTTTCTCCAGCGTCATCGCGTGGGACATCAACCCGATCGATATTTATTTACGCCACGGATGATGAGGAGTCTATACACCGCCACAAAATACGACAGCCCAGCGTAACTAACGGGAAACGCATTTTAAGCTGTATAATTAGCATGGGGGGGGGGGGGGGAAGAGGATACTTAAAGAGGACCTGTCCCCTCTCGTGACATGTCTATTTTAAACGCTTGCATTTCCCATGGAACAACAATTCTGCAGCATCTATTCTTATGCCATTCCTCTATTATTCCTACTAGAGGTGATGAATGAATTGCCAGCAGTCAGCAATAAAAGGTCCAAATGGGCGTTTCCAGTTGAGGGGGTGTCCCAGCACAGTCTGACACTATCCAAATCAGTGCTCCCACTGTCAGACACACCCCCTACTGGTAACAGATTACCTTTATTGCACTGCATTCCTCCCTTCTAGTGGGAATAATAAAGGAATGACACAACATAATAAAAGACGCTCTAGAATTGTTGCGGTCACAACCCCCGATGGTCCAGTATGTATCACCTATGCAATGGACAGTGTACGCAGAGGCACCGGATATACCACAGTGGCTCAGCCTGGATGATACATTTGGCGCAGACACTTCGGCTACTATTGTTCGGCTTACTTTCCAACAGAATAATGTGCAAAAAGGCACATCTTCGTAAATAGGTCTAAAATGAGATTTTTTAAATAACGGCCAAATGGGGCAAATTTTCGGGCAAATGACGCCAGAATTCAGACAGATCTGCAATAGTTAATGAGGGCTGTAGAGTGATTTGTGCTGTTTTGGCTGTTCTGAATATAGCGATTTTTGGCTTCTCTAAACAACTCGAAAAACACTGGGAAATGCATGTAAAAAATGACACTAAAAGATGGCGGATATAAAGAGGAGCTCTAGCTCACTCTCGCCGGAGCAAACGGCCCTCCCACCCTCGCGCCGGGGCAAACGGCCCTCCCACCCTCGCGCCGGGGAAAACGGCTCTCTTCCTCACTGATCCCAGACATCACACGTCCGCAAGTGTTTTGCGGTCTGCACATGTGTTCTATTTGTTTGCAGAACGGAAGTGCGGATGCGGACAGCACAATGTATGCTGTCCGCATCTTTTCTGGCCCAATTAAAAATGACTAGGTCTGGATCCATTTTGTGGACGTGTGAATGGACCCTAAACAGTAGGAGTTGTAGTAGTAAAGTTGGGTATCCAGACTCCTCCCTATAGCATGTTCCAGAACATCACTGCTAGTTTAATTCTGGGGCGTTTACCTGGATAGATAAAACGGGAGACGTTTTGGTGTAATTTGTGCAATTCTGTTATGGGGACCGGTACCGTCAATGAACGGAATAGGTAGAGCAGGCGCGGTAATACCATCATCCGAATCATGAGAATCCTACCAATCCAGGACAGCACTGGAGAGTCCCATTTTTAGAGGTCAGCTCTGATGGGGAGCCGGAGGGAGGGATAACTTGCCCCATATAGGCCCTGTACTTGTGGTGTCAAATAGGACATCGAGGAGGGACGTGCCACATAGAGGAGGGCGTGTCACAGTGAAAATTCTGCTCCAGTAAGCGGAAGTGACATTGCTAAAATCAAGGTAAATAAATCGGAGGTGGTGTATTGCAATTTATTTATACATTTCCACACAAAAGAAAAGGCTTGTGCTGCCGGCAAGTAATTGGCTGCGAGGGAAACCAAAAGCATTTTCTGTGAAAAGCTTGAAGCAAAAAGTCGGGTTCGGTGAGTAATGATGATTTTTAGAAAACAAAACTTAGTATTCCACTGAGAAACCCCTTTAAATGAAGGATATGACTATTTTCTATTTCAGGAATCAATTTCAGGCCACCATTTTGCACAAGGGCTGCATGGATAAAGTAACATGGCTTGTGTGGCTGCCGGTGCTTCTTCACATTATTAAACCACGCCGAGGCCTCCACTAATGGGTTATATATGGCTTCAGGTCAATAGGTATCGACAGAATACGGACCCTTAGTGCAAGCAGCTTCTACAGGGAACACACGAGGTATAGACAGAACGGTCATAGAGGAAGCTAGAAGACCAGCTAGGATCCACCATGGCAGGACAGAGCAATATAAAGTACCCGTATTTTTCAGCGTATAAAACAACTGGGCATATAAGACAACCCCCTACTTTTCCTGTTGAAATATGGGGTTTGGGCTATACTCGCCGTTTAAGGGTACGTTCACACGACGACAATTGTCGGGCGACAAAAAGTCGCACTATTGTCGCGCGACAATTTTTATAATGGGAGTCTATGGTGTCGCAGTGCAACATGCGACATGCTGCGACTGCGACACGAAAGTGAGAAAATCCATTCAAGATGGGTTTTTCTGCGACTGTCGCGTCGCAGTCGCAGCATGTCGCATGTCGCAATGCGACACCATAGACTCCCATTATAAAATTTGTCGCGCGACAATAGTGCGACAAAATGTCGCGCGACAAAAGTTGCAGTGAAGTTGTGCCCTATTTGTCGCACGACAATTGTCGTCGTGTGAACGTACCCTAAGACTACCCCTCTTCCAACGCACACCAAAAAAAAATTAAACAGACGATCCGAGCATGAGAAAACCACCGAGAGGGGGCTGCTTCAGGAGCGACTGGCCGGGATGCAGCGCACGGTGGCTCAGCTAGAGGGCGCCTGTCCCTGAAGCTGGAGAAGGACAGCCTCTCCAGTCCGGCTTGGAAGTAAAGAGGACCTTTCACTGTTAGATAATGATATATACCGTATGTGTAGAGCGGCGCCCAGGGATAATAGTAAGTGCAGGGAGATCCCTGGGCGCCGCTCTACACATACATATCATTATCTAACAATTGTTGGACCGGTGAAAGGTCTCCTTAAGCTTCAGCACGCAGTATACCGACGTATAAGACGGCCCCCGACTTTTGAGAACATCTTCATGTGTTAAAAAGTAGTCTTATACGCCAGAAAATACAGTATCTGACGTTTCTGTGTAGATCCTCCTACAAAATTGAGGTTAATATGGGGATATTGAAAAATCTATGGCAACTTCATGTGTAAAAATCTGGGACAACCCCTTCAACCACCTTAATAAGTAGAGAATGGGACTGTGTATTAGAACAGGTCATTGGACGGACAGTCCCCTCTACGTCTGTGACCAGACGCTCGAGCAGCTGCTTGTAATGTGAAGACTCAGTATTTGTGGCTGGACATCCTCGGCACAGTCAGCGACGCTCTGCATGCTACTGAAAGCAATATGCTGCGGCATCTGTGCTGTTCTTGGCAGCCAGCGCATAAAACCCACCCAGGAATAGCAGATGTGGAGAGGCGGCCTTCTGGTCATTCGGGGGAGCGGCCCACCGCACATTCTCAGGGCAGTCTACACCCAGAACCAGAACTTGCTGACACAGCTATGGAATTTGTAAAGCCATATGACAAATATATTAGACCTGCAGCATAGAATATACGTATGTAATGCTGATTATCATCCGCAATGTAGATAGTCCTTGTGCACCAGGATTACAGCTCAATGATTGCCCGAGGAAGAAAGGACTGGCATTTCTGAGAAATTGTGACTTCGCACTCCTATGGAACAAAGGGGGTTTTCCTACAATTCAAATGTATCCCTGTCCTCAGGAGGGAATAAGTATCTGATCTGTGGGGGTCCAACCACATGGACCCCCAGCAATCCTGAAAACGGGGGTCCCAGGTGCCCCAAATGAACAGAGCGTGGGGTGGCCGACTCGCATGCTTGATATGGCGACATGGGAACCGCATTTCTGCGTTTGGTGGTGGCCCCAGGGACACTTATCCCCTATCCTGTGGACAAGGAATAAGTCTGTATTATGGGAAAGCCTTATTAAGGCCACTTTCACACTAGCGTTAATACTTTCCGGTATTGAGATCCGTCATAGGGCCTCAATACTGGAAAAAAACGCTTCTGTTTTGTCCCCATTCATTGTCAATGGGGACAAAACGTAACTGAACAGAATGGAATGCTCCAAAATGCGTTGCGTTCCCATACCGGAGCATGCTGCAGTTTACTTTCCGTCCTGGGGTGAGGAGTGGAGCCACAATGGGATACAAGTCAGTGAGGACAGATCTGTTTTCTCAGACAATAGAAAACGGATCCGTACCCCATTGACTTTCAATGAAGTTCATGACGGATCCGTCTTGGCTATGTTAATGACAATACAACTGGATCCGTTTATAATGGATGCATTATCAGTAACGGAAGCGTTTTTGCTGAACCGGATCCAGTAAATACGCTAGTGTGAAAGTAGCCTCATACACATACTAATGTAGAAGGATAACTGAGGAGCCAATTGCCGTCTATCAAACCTTATGCATACCGCCATATTATAAAACCATAAGGTATCCTAGGGGCCTATACACTGGTCCCTCAAGTTACGCTGGACTACGGTTCCAATATTTTCCCCATATGTTGGGCTTTATTGGGCCAAAGTGACTTGAATTTGCATACAACGTACAATACCACAAGCACTGGTAATCCGCGGCACCGACTGGCTGTCTCTACAGTACGGTACTACAGGTTCTGTGCGGCTCCATGTTATTTTCTACTGCACAGGACCCTGAAGAACCTCATGTCCTCTCGAGGAAGCGTGATTTACCGATTCCCGCAGCTGTGTGACTTATATGTAAGGACTTCATTTACCTGTATTAGTTATAGGCTTCATTTTCTTCAAAGGGGCTGTCTACAAATGACGTTTTGTTTTTTTATGCCACCCACCTTGCTGGACCTGTGAAGGGGATTACTTACTTGCTCCCCACTACTCTATTCTGGCTCTTAGTTGGCCCCCGACTCCCTTCTGTGGTCCTGCATCCCCTGCTGGGTTACATGGTGCTTGGGGACAGGTCACTGCTGAGGACAATCATTGACTGCGGCAGCGCACATGACCCCTGTCCATGCAGGGACCAGAAGAAGACGGCCAGGGATCCACAAAAAGACAGAACTGAGCGGAGGGGGAGCAGGTAAATAGGATTTAATTCACAAGTTCGGCAGGGTGGGAGTGGTAGTTCAAAAAATAAAAGCAAAAAGACTGACGTGTTTTTTTGAGATGACATTTTGGGACTCTAATGGTTTTCCACAGAGTTACAATGGTCATCCCAGAAGCTATTCCTATTATACCCTGGGTGACCACGTGAACTGTACCTCTGTGTGCCTCAGATTTTAAATGGAAAGAGATCCCCAGTGACCAGCTACACTCTGTGGGGATTCGGAAGCACATTACACGGGGGCAACCAGAGGAGACCGCCATACACAACGCAGCCGCCATGTCAGCTGTGCTCTCCAGTACAGCAGGCAGCATCATTTTTATGGAAGAGCCTAGTAAATCAGCTAAGAGCCGATTAATAATGTATGATTCCTAGAAACATAAAACCAGCAGCAGTACACACAGTACAACACTAGAGGGCGCTGCTGACAAACCCAAAAGAAATACAGTGAAGGTTACTAGCGGTCAAAGCCCGAAGGTAACACCTGACACCGCGCAAACGTTAGCGACTTCCACTGATACAAGGAGCGGACGGTATAATAAAACTTCACTCCCAGTACAAGTGCCCCTTCTTGTTTCCAAGCGAGGAAAGCGGAAGAGACAAACAAGTGATGGAGACGCGTCAGCTCGCAGTAACTGCTGCCGCCAGGTAGAAAACTACACACGCTGCATACAACAATACGCCATGGATCCTGTAATCGGATATCAGAGCCGAACTGGAAAATGCTGCTATGAGCCAGCGAATCACTGACAAGTCCAGAGACGCTGCCATAGTCAATTCAAACAACGCGGCCAACCAGATCCGATGCCATGGTTACGCAGGGAACAATGCCACGTATATCCTGCCACGGAATAAACCCCCAAGGGCGTAGAGTCGAGAATAAGTTTATCTTTACTGTAGTGGTCACTGGAAATGCTGATAAGACTACCGCCGGCTCGGAGATCCAAATTGCCTAAGGTCTCAAGCACACGACCGTGTCTGTATTGCAGTCGACAAACCGCAAATCCGTAAAATACAAATACCTTCCACAGGGAGTCCAATCACTTCCAATACTATAGGACATGATATATCATTTGCAGAAGGGACATATGGATAAGACAGCATTTTTTTTTTATTGTGGGCCCTCAGAAATAGAGGGGCCCATGTGCTATCCGTGGATGCAAAATACGGTTGTAATCTCCAGGAAAATACTACTAAGGCCTCTTTCACACGAGCGTGTCCGGATTAGGTCCGGATGCGTACAGTGAAAACTGTGCGATTTCACAGGCAAAGCCATTCATTTTTGCCTGCGATTGCGTTCATTTGTTCAGTTTTTTCCGCACGGGTGCAATGCGTTTTGATGCGTTTTTCACGCGCGTCACAAAAAACGGAAGGTTTACAAACATCTAGCAACCATCAGTGAAAAACGCATCACACCTGCACTTGCTTGCGGATGCAATGCGTTTTTCACGCAGCCATTTTCACGCAACGCACAAGTGATGCGTGAAAAAACCGCTCATGTACACAGACCCATTGAAATGAATGGGTCAGGATTCAGTGCGGGGGCAATGCGTTCACATCACGCATTGCACCCGCACGGAAAACTCGCTCGTGTGAAAGGGGCCTAAAGGTGCAGCCCCAAGCACTGTACATAACATTGGTTACCTCCCTGTGCCACGTATCCTGTAAGCCAAATCATTAGGGTGGGCAACGGGCCGTGAGCGCTGGATGATCGGCAGAGCGATCGTTCATGATCACTGCTGACTGTAAAGATGACCACGGATCCAACGTCAAAAGATAGAGCGCTTGTTTGTTGTACATCCCATCACTTATGTGGGCGTTAGAAATTGGCATTTGTCAGCAACACATCCCCCTCGTATATGTGTATGATGTAAGGGAAGAATAAGGGGGAGGGAGGGGGCAGACGATGCAGAATCAAACGCACAAATGATCGTTTGTGATGGTCTATGAACACTGTCTATGTTTGTGTGGGTTTCCTCCAGGTTCTCCGGTTTCCTCAAAGACACCTTAGATTGTGAGCCCCATTGGGGACAGCTTGATGGTAGCGTTTATTAAGCGCTGCGGAATATAGTACCGCTAAGGGTACTTTCACACTAGCGGCATAGCTATCTGGCAGGCTGTTCCAGCGGGTGAACAGCCTGCTGGATCCGCCATGCCGCAAAGTACCTGTGCACTGCCGTGCTGCCACTCCGTCCCCATTGACTATAATCTATATAACGGCAGTGCACGGCAGAGATTAAAAAGTCGGATTAAAAAGTCGGACCTGCAGTAGTTTTAGTCCGGCGATCTCCGGCCGTGCACTGCTGTAAGTCCGCCCCCACCCCCATTATAGTCAATGGGAACGGAGCAGCAGCACACGGGTACTTGCGGCATGGCGGATCAGGCAGGCTGTTCACCCGCCGGAACAACCTGCCAGATAGCTATGCCGCTGGTGTGAAAGTACCCCAAGTAAGTGCATAAAGTATAAAAAAATACAGTACAATAGCCAATTACAAATTCACACACAGCAGTTCTAGAGAATTTTCTGCAACCACTTCTCTTCTTAATGCTACTGCTGTCATTCAAGTCAATGCGGAGAGGGAACCACTGCAGATGTGCGATATCACAGCAGTGCACAGAGCATCCTGCGGATTTAACCCTTTTAAGAGGAAGGGAAGCCTAAAAGCAAACCTCTATATTTGCTGATATTACTTGGAGGAGCCGTGTCCGCAGATTTGTCCCTATGACAGACACTGGGTGACCTGTTACATGTGTTCTCGGCAGCTGCAGACATCTGTGTTGGTCCCATGTTCATATGTGCCCGCATTGATGTTTTAATATATGCAAATGAGCCTCTAGGAGCAACGGGGGCGTTTTCCTTACACCTAGAGGCTCTGCTCTCTCTAACTGCTGCACCCTCTGCACTTTGATTGACAGGGCCAGATGGGATGACATTTCCACTGCCTATGAATCAAAGTGCAGAGGGTGTGGTAGTTGCAGAGAAAGCAGAGCCTCTAGGTGTAATGGTAACGCCCCTGTTGCTCCTAGAGGCTCATTTGCATATATTAAAACATCAATGCGGGCACATATGAACATGGGACTAACACAGATGCCTTCACCTGCAGAGCGCACATGTAACAGGTCAGCCAGTGCCATAGGGACAACTCTGCTGACGGATGCCCCTTAAATGGTCATCCATGTAACGCATGGCTCTCAGCCCTGGCATGTAGAGGGCAGCATCTCACTCAGGACCCCTCTATGATGTCCATGTGCTCGAATAGTGTATATGCACCGGGGTTATTGTCATGAGCTAACCCTTTTAATGGACTGGATAATGTGACATTTCTCTATTGACCGAGAAAAAATAAAAAATAAAATGTTCACTCGGAAACAAGTGTCCAAAAAACAGGCACTTTTCTGCCATGTTGTCCAAACTGCATTTTTTTCCCCCACAAAGTTACATCTGGCTGCAGTAGCATATGCCTGCACCAGCCAAGACGGAACATTCCCATGTAAACTTCCATCCTATTTGTCGTCGCTTGATTCCCGTCTACACGCTCACGGTGCACGTTACACGCGGAAAACCGGCAGCATATGACAGTGCCAGCTAAGAAATTGATCATTATCAAATTCTAATCTACACGGCGTGGAAATTTTCTGTGCGTAAACGGATCTGTGGTGGACTTTAAAATCTGTACAATGTCAACTGTGCAGACTTTCAGTCCAGCTTTCGCCAGGGCAAAACCCGGAGAAAATCCACAAAAATAAAATAAAAAAAGAATAAAAAAATAAAAATAAAAAAAATAGGCAAAAACAAATCCTGCATGTGATGCAAGCGGAATTTGGAGCAGTTTTGTGCAGAGACAGAGAAGATCTGCATCAACGACATCGCTGTGTGCTTGTACCTCATCACGGCGAGTGTCTAATCCATGTTCCTTGCACGTGCTGAAGACAGATGCACGGCAGCGGCACAAACAGGCGGCTAGTATCAGCTCCCAAGTGACCGCCGGAGACCAGCTGTTACACACGATTTTCCCCGTGACTTGCATCATCGCCACATATACATGTACAAAGCTCACTTTTTCTATAGCACTTTGTACATGCTCTCTAACGTCTCACGATTTTCAATAGCGGCTTATCTAAAAAACATCTGCTGGGATCGGATAGGTCAGATTGTCGGCATTATCTGATGTGAAAAGTAAAATGTCACTTAGGCCCCCATTTACACAGTCAGTATTTGATCGGTACTTGTAAGCCAAAACCAGCTGATGAGCCTACAGAGAAAAGTATAGCGGAGAGATTTGGGCCTTTTCTGTGCTTCGGACCCTCTCCTGGTTTTGGGTTATAAATACTAATGAAGAATACGGACCAAAGGAAAAAATACGGAGTGTGTGAAAGTGGTCTCAGGGTGGAGAACCAACATACATAGCTTCAGGAAGACAACAGAGGAGACCTATCGAGGCCATACGTGACCCGACCCATTAACATGGTAACAGTTTGTAAGGCTGGAAAAAAAACAAAACACATCCATCCAGTTCGGCCTGTCATCCTGCAAGTTGATCCAGAGGAAGGCAAAAAAACCCTGTGAGGCAGAAGCCAATTTTCCTCCATTTAAGGGGGAAAAAAATTCCAATCAGGCAATCAGAAGAACTCCCTGGATCAATGACCCCTCTCTAGTAGCTATAACCTGTAATATTATATTAAAGATTACTTACGCCAGTTTTCTGCCACTAGTACTACCAGAAAGCCATGCTGGTGTAGAGTTTGGATTCCGGGGCACGTCACCGCACACTTGATCTAGTTTACGTACCACAGAAAATTTTTAAACATATGTCCATGCTCCTTAAACTTTAGGTCATGTCACTGGAACACAGCAGGATATACCACATTGTCCCAACCCGGGAGGTTGTCAAGCAATTGGCAAAGGAACTGCAGACGTGCACAAAAGGTGGCGTGGACTGGTGTCTGCATGCTCCGCACCCGTCCTTGTGCAGGCACCACCAATGAACCCAGAATGTCGCTCTCTTTTTGGGAGACTCCTATTTCTCAGAGAGTACATATTCTACGCCTAAAGGGGCACTCACACGACCCTATGCGTTTTGCAGAACAGACATACGGATGCGGAAAGCACACAGTGGGCTTTCGGCATTCTTTGCGGACCCATTGAAATGAATGGGTTAGTATCTGTTCCGCAAAATATGCGGATCGGCTGCGGGGCAAACATACAGTGGTGTGAAGGGGGCCTAACTAGCACTAGAACAGCCAAACTGTTCCTTCAAGAACGAAGCATGTCTGTATAAGAATGGCATATTCATATTATATAGAAGAATGGCAGGTCCCTTCACTTTGCCAACACTACACTCACCATTGAAAAAGTAGGGCATGTTCACATGTGGCAGACATGCTAAGCAGCAGAAAGTCTGTTTTTCAAGTCTCAACCACATGCTGCAAAATAATTTAAAAAAAAATTAACGAGGTAAATTGACCAGGGGTGCAGAGTTTAAATCCGCAGCATGCCAATTTATGCTGCAAATTTTCACCCTTTGCAATGCACGACGTCCATTTCATGGCAGAAATCCACAAGGAAGCTGTAGATTTTGCTGTGGATTCCAAAGCAGAAAACCCACAGTAGTATTTAAATTCTCCCCATTTTGGCCGTACCCTTAGGCTAATTTAACAGGAGTATATATAGTCTGTGAAATACGCTCCGTGTGAGAGGAAGCTCGTAGAGCTGTACTGCCTGCAGTAGGAGAGTACAGTTCATCAGAACCCAGATCTGGCAGGAACACACAGCATTATAAATCATTATAATGCTGGTACTTCATGCCACAGGAGCCTCGCTGACAAACATGTAGTCTGAACATGCTCGTGTGAAATTAGCCTTAGACAGCTAGGGTCAGGGGATGCTTCCGATATCAGTGGGTGATCCTATCAAGTCAGCCCTGTGTTTGGACACAAGTGGCAGACTGTCAAAAATTTTAAATGAATTGTACTGTATGCCGTACAGTCACCTGCTGACTTTCCGTCACATATGTCATCTGGGAAATGACATGTTAGCAGGTCTGGTCATTAGCGCTCGGGTATTATAGTGTCTATCTTGGAGAAGGAAGGCAGTCAGGATAAGACGTTCAGGAGGAAAGCTGATTAAGAACTACAGTCAGATGGAAGGATGACGCACGAGCTGGAGACCGGTAATATATGTAGTACAGAAACTAACGCCTGGGGTTTCTCACTCTAATACTTGCGCCTGACCCAGATAACGTGTGAATCGGCGTCTCATCTCCTGGCATCTACTGCGCCAAATGCTGTAGATATAGATGGCTTTCAACCTTCATAAGCAGGATGGCGGCTCAATAGTCGTAGAATTTTCTATTAGAAAAGCAGGTTACATGTACGGCTGCCTGGAGTACATACCCGTTCTAGAATGGTCATTAGTATAAGGTCCCTGCACATGAGTGCGGGTGAACGCACATAAGGTCCACATGACTTTCCGTGCGGATTTATGTGCGTTTCTGCACCAAAATCCACAATGTCTAACAGAAGTTTTTGGGGTGGATTTGATTCCGTACATTGAAAAGGGTGAAATCTGCAAACATAATTGACATGCTATTAAATTTGAAATCCGCAAAACAGGTCAATTTCTGCACAGAAACAATCCACTAAGCGTACATAAGATTTGTGGAATCTCGTGCACTTTGCTGGTACTGTACTACACTGTGCTTTTTCCACATGGGAATCCGCATATAAAAACCACACATATTCTGCATGTGTGCGGGTGACCTTAGGGTGCAGATTTCCGGATCTAGACTTCAGACAGATGCCACTGTATAGGCATATCGTGGCACGTGGCACCCACAGGCTGCATACATTTGGTCAGGTGAACATATATACCAAACATATATACCAAAAGCTTCTCGAAAAAAATGCTGAAGTGGCTGCAACACAGTCACTCTGTCTTAGGCCTCATGCACACGACCGTTGTTTGTTTCCGCGTCCTTTCCGTTTTTTTTTCACGCATAGGATGCTTCCCCATTCATTTCAATGGGTCAGTCAAAAAATGCGGATGGTCAACAGTTTTTGTTCCGCATCCGTGGTCCGCGTTTACATTCCGCCCAAAAAAATAGAGCACGTCCTATTTTTTTTCACGTTTGCGGACAAGGATAGGCATTATTACAATGGATCTGCCAAAAAAACAGATCCGCAAAAAAAAAAAAAAAAAAGCAGTCAGTCACATGTTTTTTTTTTTGCAGACGCAAAACACATACAGTCGTGTGCGTGAGGCCTTAAAGGTGTTATGAAAGGTACCCGGCTGATCTGCTCCCCACCACTCAGTTCTGGTTCCCACATGTAAATTCCTGGCACAGACAGGGCTACTTGCGCTGCTGCAGCCAATGTCTGGAATCAGCAGCGACTTGTCCCCAAGCGGCACATCACTGCTGGATCACGTGCTGCTTAGCGGAATGTTACTGAGAGTAGCCATTGGCTACAGCGGCACACGTGTCCCTGTCCGTGGTGAAAGCTTACATGTTGGGACCAGACGTGAAAACACGGAGCCGGAACCAATTATAGGCGACCGTTAAGTACAGCCCCGTTCACAGGTCCCACTGGGTGTGTATATGGAAGGTATAAAAAAAAAAAGTATATACTGGGTGTATATATGATTTTTTTTTTCCCAAACATTGCTGAAACGGGCACAAGACGTTCTCATTACGACACTGAAAGCTCGCCTCGTGTCATTTGCTCAATTACTGCGGCATGTGTACACTGAGTAACCTCCGACTCAGAGGCACATGTTCAATGTGAGTCACAGGACGGTAAATCACGTAACTGAACTGGCCGGATTACAGGAAGCCACTGCTCCTTTACACCCTCTGCAGATTACATGCACCCTGCATTAGTCACACGGGGAATAAAACCCAAGGACAATGAATGGAGGACAAGGAAAGATGTGACTAGTGACGCAGGAATGTGGTTAACTCATCAGCATGGGGAATCCTACAGAAAATTCATGGGAAAAAGAAAAGCTAGGTCTCCCCATTAGCACAGTATTGTGGTTGACTCAATTACACAGGAGTGTTCTGGGGTGAGCACCATTACTGATGGGGAGAACCTGCGCTGTCATATATAGCAAACTCTCAGTCCTATTGTAGAGCTGACAGAACATCGTCCTGTTGTCACTTGATAAGGACTACAAACGAGCAAAACCTTAAGGTCCCTTTACACAGGACAACTCAGCAGGCGCTCCCTGCTCGTCAGTGTAGGAGACTGCTGCATTCGCACGCAGAGATCTCCGCCTCAGTATGGGGAGGAGCGATCACTAATGCCGTTGCTCGTCCCCATACAGAATTGCTCGCCAGCAGCAGAGCGCGTTTAGATGGAACGGCAAACAACGATTTAGGTGACCGCACAAAAGATGTGATTACCCGATGAGCGCGCTCAATGAGCAGCACCTTTACACTGGCAGATAAACGGGCATTACTATGAACGCTTGTTAGCGACTATCTGGACGATTCTTGGCCCGTGTAAAGGGCATGTGTCCCAGAAAATGACATTGTCATTTAATTAGATGACATGGTGCCCCACAGGGAACTTCTATTGGACGTTCTGCGACAAACCTCCTGCACGCCATAAAATAGAAAAAGACGACCACGAGGAAGTTAAGATAAAAAGCCTACTTTACAATATGTCAGTGCTGGAGGGGAATCAAGGATCAGATCCTGACTTTACATTCAGATGCTCCACAGACTTTTTTTTTGTCTATCGGCACTGCTTTTCATCTTCGGTCTTACCGGACCGCTGGGTGTTGCAGTATTCACTATGCCTGCTAGACCAAAGCGTGCACCATTGGTATTACATGGGGCGTGCAAGTAGTTACTGAAACAGACATGTCAGGAGAGGGGACAGGTCCTCTAACTCAATTAAACACAGATTGTATTCAGATTGTATTCCGCGCACATTGATAACAGCCATGCTGTTCTGCTGGTCGCCCTGTGGCCATTATACAATCAAACTGTCTAACGAGGTAACAGAATGACGCTGCATGGTTCTAGACATCTTGACTGCACCGCATGGTCGGTCCCTTATAAGCCTGTGCATGTCTACACCGTGTGCTCGTAGCCTTATAGCCCAGTGCATGGTTCTCAGTACAAGTTGTCTGCGCCATGTTCTCGTAGCCTTATAACCCCGTGCATGGTTCTCAGTACACATCGTCTGCGCCATGTTCTCGTAGCCTTATACCCTGGGCATGGTGCTCAGTACACGTTGTCTGCGCCATGTTCTCGTACCCTATAGCCCAGTGCATGGTTCTCAGTACACGTCATCTGCACCGTGTGCTCGTAGCCTTATAGCCCAGTGCATGGTTCTCAGTACAAGTTGTCTGCGCCATGTTCTCGTAGCCTTATAACCCCGTGCATGGTTCTCAGTACAAGTTGTCTGCGCCATGTTCTCGTAGCCTTATAACCCTGGGCATGGTGCTCAGTACACGTTGTCTGCGCCATGTTCTCGTACCCTATAGCCCAGTGCATGGTTCTCAGTACACGTCATCTGCACCGTGTGCTCGTAGCCTTATAACCCTGTGCATGGTTCTCAGTACATGTCATCTGCGCCATGTTCTCGTAGCCTTACAACCCTGTGCATGGTTTTCAGTACACGTCGTCTGGGCCATGTTCTCGTAGCCTTACAACCCTGTGCATGGTTCTCAGTACACGTCGTCTGGGCCATGTTCTCGTAGCCTTATAACCCTGTGCATGGTTCTCAGTACATGTCATCTGGGCCATGTTCTCGTAGCCTTACAACCCTGTGCATGGTGCTCAGTACACGTCGCCTGCGCCATGTTCTCGTACCCTATAGCCCAGTGCATGGTTCCCAATACACATCAATGTGCCATGTGCTCATGCCCTATAGCCCAGTGCATGGTTCCCAATACACATCAATGTGCCATGTGCTCATACCCTTATAGCCCAGTGCATGGTTCTCAGTACACATCAATGTGCCATGTTCTAGTAGCCTTATAACCCTGTGCATGGTGCTCAGTACACGTCGTCTGCACCGTGCGCTCATACCCTATAGCCCAGTGCATGGTTCTCAGTACACGTCATCTGCACCGTGCGCTCGTACCCTATAGCCCAGTGCATGGTTCTTAGTACACGTTGTCTGCGCTGCGTGGTCGGACCCTTATAGAAGTTTCCATATAAACGTTCTGCTGATGTGTTCCGGCCATTACAACTGGGCTCATACTGTTGAATCTCACTAAACCTGTAAATAGCTAGCCTCAGCAGAACTGGCTGGTGGGGATTTAGTGTCTGTAGCGGATTATACAGATTAGAGAGATTAGCAGAATCGATAAGACGACTCCTGTAAATGATCACAACCCTGGAACAACAAGGGTACAAAATAATAAAAGCACATTATTTAACAGCAACGCAAATTGCCTTAAAAAAGTCATTTACATCAATTTTACAACTTTCACACTGCCCGTGTCAGGGCACTGGGGCATACCAACTTATTCCAGACAATTTTTTGATTTCTGTACAGAATTACTATAGGTCCAGTCGCCATCACGTTAGTCAAGCGCGCTTAGCATGTCGGACTCCATCAGACTGGTATACCGCACACTAAATCTAGATTTGATATTCTATATTAATAAAGGAAAATGAACAGTATATTTTTTTTTTTTTTATTACAATGCGAGCCTATGGGTGATATATCCCTACAATAGGCCTACACAGTGGGATATGTCACCGACTAAGGCCTCATGCACACGTCCGGGTCCGTATTTTGGTCCACAAAAATGGTTACCTTCCCGATGCATCTGTATTTTTCTCACTTCTATCAATAGACAGGAATATTCTTATCTGCAAATACGGACAAGAATTGGACCTGCTCTATAAGTTGAAGAAGAACAACGACCACACGGATCCGCAAAAAATACTGATGTGCGCATGGCCCCATAGAAATGAATGGGTCAGTGTGCCATCTACAAAAATGGAATAAAGCATATTAGTAATACAGCGGCACAATACAAAGGTCAGCGCGCACAGACACGCACTTTGTCCATCAAGATTTGGAGTTGGATGTAAATCTGCCTGTGGTTAGACGGTGGACAAGCTGCAGCCTGCCTGTACTCTGCCCTCCTCATATAATGCCGCTTACACTGACACGGCAGGAAACCCAAGAACATAATGGCTGGGCTCAGTGCACTGCTCTTCCTGGTACAAGGACGTGCGGTGTATGCCTTGTAATGTACGGTAACACGACACTTTGTAGTTATCGCCGGCGACTCGGTGCTATCACAGATCTGAGGCGTATTGATTGCTGACATTTTAGAAAGCATTTGTTCCATTACAGAAACCTCCGTTGTGTGCGGCGCAGGATGACGCTGCAGATTGCAGATCGATAATTCCCGTGTGTTTGTTTGGAGAAAAAAAACCAAGTAAGGACATGGCGGGACACAGAGAAGGACTTACTGTAAGTGATAGGACAAGCCACAGAGCCTCGTGCATCACTCCTGATCTGCGGGTCGCCCCATGCTACGCAGCTATACACACCATGCAGCGTACAAGCTTGAGGTCTCATGCACACAGGCATACTACAGCCCTGTACAAACTGTACACAGCCTCAGATTTCAGCAACCATAAGGCACACGACCATACCCACAAAATGCAGGTGCAGTCCACGTGCTCCTCATTTTACGGACAAACAGATCCAGAAAGCACACAGAACATCTGCGTTCTTTCCACGGGTCTGAAGTCAATGGGTACACAAAAAAACCCAGATGCAGCACAGACATCATCCGCATTTTGAAGACCGCAGAAAACATACAGTTGTGTGAATGAGGCCTAAGGAGTGTTTTTTTCGGTTAGATCCAGAAAGAAAGAAAATAAAATTTTGGGGCACTCCCCATCAGATGCCATATGGGAGCATTTTCTGGACACCGCATTATGTCCTCCTTTTCTATCAGGGGGATGTGTGGATATATTTAGTTTACGTTAAGAGTTTTCCCATTGTGGACTCCGGGACCTCTGTTTACAAGATTAAGGTGGGGGGGGGTGTTATGTCCCAGTTTCATATGGAGTAAGGTGGCATTGACATGTCCGTAAGTGTTTTGCGATCCGCATACCAGCCATGTGCGTCCCGCATTTTGCCCCATTGAAATAAGTGGGTCCACACCCGTTCCGCAAAATTGCAGAACAGATGCAGATCCATTTATAAGGTCGTGTGAATGCACCCTAAGAATAAAAGGTTGCCCACGATTTGGAGTGGGGAAAACGGAAAAATAAGCCATTTTCTAAAACGCCAATTCTCAAGAGCCAGCCAGCATACTGCCACGTGATGCAGCCACGAAGTGGTTGAGAAGTTGCTGTGGTGAAGCTAGAACCGTGTGGCCCTGAAAGTCGCACTGTTTTTAAAGTCATTCATTACAAACCTATTGGTTTTTCACTGTGTGTCAGTAAAGGGGGTTGTCCAAGAAAAACAGTTCTCTGTGGCGCTGGTCCAGTTATCCCGCCGGTCTTTGTTCACAATAGCATCGGTGATGTGGAGGTACAAGGCATGTCACTGCTGCAGCCAACAGCCGGGAACAGCGATTGGCTGCAGTGGTCACACGCTGAATCCTGGCAGGTCACCACTGCTGCTTAAAAACCAACGACGGCAGGAGAAGCGGACCAGCGCCGCAGAGAATATTAATGTTTAATTATCTTAGATTAACCCCTTTAATAGCTAGACAAACGAGCAACTGGAAATGCGCACACCACATCTCTCCACGTACACAGAGAGACAAAACGTATGGGAGATGAATGATCGCAGTACCACCTGTGTAAAGGCCTTTCCAACAAGTGCCAACCAAAGAGTTTTATTGTCAACCTGCAAAATCAGTCTGTGCTAGAAAGGACCTACGATCACATCGCTGCCTGCCGGATCTCTCAGGATCCTCTACTTCACCGTCGGATCGCCATAAGATCTGGCGGTGATCCAGCAGCTTTCCGGCACAAATGCAGGGTTTAGGCCGGGCAAAAACCCTTTGCACACAACTTTTTTTGTCCGGATATGTTAACATATCCTTTGTAACACTTCAAACAAACTCCGCAAAGCAGGGTTACCCTTAGGACCCAGAATTTGCATCCTCGATACGACGGTGTCCTTGTCTCTGTGGGCAACAAGTATGCTTTCTGGGATAATTAAATGACAAGGCCGAACGCTTCTAAATGCTGTCGTGTTCTCCGGAAGAAGCGACTTCTTTCCTCACAACACGAGTTTCTTCTCATCTATCTAATCCCCACCAGACTATCCTGCTCATCCAGTTTGCAGAGCCTTGGGCACAGAGCCAAGACTGCTCTTTTTAGACACAGGTTTACACGATGCTCATGAATAAAAATCAGACTGAAGACAAAGTCCACAAGGATCCCGTGTTGTCTCCGGAAGAGAAGAAATCAGGGATTGTCATGTCAAACATCTTGCATCCCCTACGTGACCATTCACGGCCGGCGCGGCATTCACAGGAGACCACGGCCGCTCCTTTCATGCCTGACAACGGCTGTCATTAGCAAACACAAAATCCTATTCATCTTCTGGAGAGTTAATATGCCGTCACGTACAATACTGGACAAAAACGTGTGTGATCCTCTGTTCTGTAGTCAACAGGTCAAGCCTTTCAGGGCCCCATGCTTGTGTTCATAGCAATTCTACACGGAAAACACACAACACAATAGGCCCCATGTAGAGGAGCCGCCACCAAGATTTCCCGTATGACGTAGAAACACGGGAGCGTGCAGGTCCTGTAGACAATACCAGGGATTCCACTTTTATGTTATAAACTGTTTTTAAGAGGCGGTCGGGCGCTTGAAAACATTAAAAGGGGCTTTACCACCACAACATTTGTGGCATATTGCTGGGAGCAGACCAAGACCTATCTCCAGAACTGGACTGAAGGAGAGCACGTGTGAGGAGGGAGCTCGGCTATACTGCAGCGAGCGGTGAGTAAGCAGCACAAGCACGGTCACCTCTCCATTCACAGCTGAGGGACCACCGGAAATAGCCGAGCTTGTGCTGCTTTCTCATCACTCACCCCTATGGGACCTCCTAATAGCCAAGCTCCATGCGCAATGTGTGCTCGCCTTCACCTTGGGGGTCCTATCTGAGATTTGAGGTAGATCCTAGCGATAAGCTACAAATGTTGAGTTGGGTAAACCCCTTTAAGCTGACCATAGATGTACATTGCCATAGTCACCATTAATCCCCCTCATCACTGGCCATTATGGGGGCCGTATTATAATACAAAGTGTGCAAGTAATCCCAGCCAAGGCGGCCCCATAGAAATGAAGGGAGGGCAGCTGCGCATGCACAGTGCGCCCACCGTTCATTTCCCTAATCCGCTCTCATTGTAGACCCTGGGACACGCACCTATCAGACAATGGGGGCATATCCTAGTGATATGCCCCCATTGTCTGAGATGGGAATACCCCTTTAAAGGGAATCTGTCCCCCCGATTTTGGACTCTAACTTACAATATTACATGGTACCGCAGATAAGGAGTCCAGATTTTAATTTTCCTACTGCCCCTGGTTCCCCCCACTGTCAAATCTGTACTGAAATACACAGCCAGGACTGCTGTGCAGGTCTAACATAATGGAGAGGAATTATGTGCGCATGCACAGCAGTCCTGACAATGTATTTCAGTGCAGCTCTGAGCGCTGACAGCGGGAGAATGGGGGATGGGCTGCAGGAAAATAAAAAAAATAGTGATCTGGACTACTTTTCTGCACTACTAATGTCATAGTCCAAAATCTGAGGTGACAGATTCTCTGCAATGTATTAGATTTACCTTGTGCAGCTCAATGGAGTCTATCCAGCGCTGTCTGTGGTCCGGATCCTGGGCGCGCAGGTACCACACACTGTCATTAACACTGATATCAAATCGGCACTCGTCAAATTCATGGGGCTGGAAAACAAAATGTGAAGAAAAAGCTGTAAATAGGGCAGAATTCACCTTTACCAGTAACTGATCTGTTAACAATTGTTTCCACTACTAAAGGCCTCTTTACACAGGCCGACTGACCCGACACCTAATCAGCGACTGACTATTCAATCCCAATAATTCCCTGATGGAGAGAGGAGGTGAGAGGTTCATTTACATGCAGCAATCACCTAGGTTGCTGCAGCAGCCACTCCTCCCCATACAGATTGATTATTTCTAGGCGGCAAAGCCCTTTTGGATGATTTTGGTGCCCCTTCAATGATTCCGTCACCTGATCACAAGAATGAGGGTCCTATATATGAATGAACAGAATGGCAGGCCGAGCATGCACCGAGCCACTCCGTTTTCTGTGGGACTGCCGGAAGCAGCCAAGTGCTAGTACTCTGCTATCTCCAGAGGAGTGGCACCATGCATGCTTGACCTACCACTCCATTCATTTTAGGGTATGGGGTCCCCATTCCTGTGATAGGAGGGGGTCCTAGCAATCAGATCCCCACCAATCAAATAGTGTTTCCACTATCGTGTAGATAGGGGATAACTTCTTAGAACTAGAATACCCCTTTGAAAGTATTTCACCTGTAAAAAACACAAAAGTTTTTATTCCCCAATGTAATTACTTTTAGCCGCACCTTAAGAGGGTTCTCCTGTAATAATTTAAAACTGTCCCCGACAACGTATCCTAAAATGTGAAAAGAACTGGTTGCCTTCACTTGCAGAGCTGCCAGGAGGTGCGGGCGTGGGGCCTCACTACACACTACGCTCTGGCGCTTGCATATACTATACAAAGGCGAGTACTCCTGTCAGGCTGCTCAGCCATGATGGCATACTATAGGCAGGATCACATCACTACCATCTACTGTAGAGCAGGGCAGTGTATAGTCAGGTTCCGCACCCTCACTTCCCTAGGCAACTCTGCAAGTGAAGGCAACCAGACATGCTGACTTTCTAGGACAAGTTGCTGGCGGCCATTTTAAATCATTCCCAGAGAAACCCTTTAACTGCTGGGTGTGCATATGCCTTAATCACGTATGCCGGCAGATATATGATAATTTCCTTAGACAGGGCTTCCACTGAAGACAGCTGTACTCTATCCCAATACCGCAGGGGACCCTGCTGTCGTCGGCCGAGACATGTTAATTACATACAAGATCTCACTCACCACAACCAGCATTAATCAGTTTTATATGTGGGATTGTGAGGCAGCAAAATTACACATTACAGCTCAAAAGCGTTTCCCACAAAATTCAGTGCCAACCCTGGCTAGCCGCTCGTACTGAAGAGCACAGTGCTATGCCTGATACACTGGTGAAGAGGATGCGGCACCTGCTGGACCACTACACCTCCCAACCGTCCCGGATCCGGCAGAACAGTCCCGGATTTCAGTGGCTGTCCCACTGTCCCGGTACGGAGGAGGTATGTGCCGCTTTCTGGCAGTCGTCACTGCGTCCATAAGAAGCAGAGACAGTTGCCATAATGAAGCAGAGAGCCGTCGCCAGCATCGGCTCCCTGCTTCATCATTCCTGCCGACTCTCCACACCTCTGGTCTGTGCAGGGGGCTTGCAGTTAGCCTCGGCTCCGCCTCTTTCACAGACTAGAGCAGCCAATGTCCTGCTGCTGCTGCTAGGAACAAGGTAAGTATGTGGTGTTTATTTTTTAACATTCTGTGGGGGGCACAATGTGGGCATATTACTGTGGGCGCAGTGTGAGCATATTACTGGGGGCACAGCCACGCATAATTCTGTGAAGGTACAACGTGGGCATACATACTGTGCGGTGGCATGAAGGGGGAATAACTATGGGGCAGTGAGGGGACTGGGTGGGATTAGGTGTATAGTTATGTTTTTTCACTGCGGCGCGTGCGTCCCTCTTTGTTCGCTTACAGAGTTGGGAGGTATGTAATACCCAACATGGCCATTCCTGTCTGATGGAAGGGAGTCCCGCTGATCGCACATTAATCGCCTGTTCTACGGGTACAGACACATACAATAACTGCATTTCCACATAATATGGGTGTTACTTGCGTATTTTGGCGGGGATTTACTCCAAATCTAATTCTGTCCATTGCAAAGGGTGAAAACTGCGACTGACATGTCAAAATCCGCATAGCGAATCGATATCCGGAAGGAAATTTTCTGCACCGTGCAGATGAAATTTTCAACATCTTATCTACTTAGCTGGTGCTGTGGAATTTCCCACATGAAAATCCGCGACTAATAAAGCACCGTGTGCATGCACCCCAAGGATACCCTTTAAAACATCCTTTTAGACTGCTAGGGTCTATAATCCTGGCAAAATGCTGTGGTTTAATGCGGGTCTGCAAAAATCCCACAGCAATCGCAACGACAGACCACAATTTGCTTGCACCATGTAAATGAACTCTTAACAAAACCACAGTTGAAGAAGACCAAGAAAACTGATCAGTAAATGCCCGCCATTCCAGGAGTGCGGCAGTAAAGATACCTATAGAGCGGTTTATTCGGCCGTTACATAGAAAGTCAATCAGCGCTGTGCAGAAGGGCCCGGCTGACAGGTCTACACGAATGCCAGGGCTGCGCTGTTGACAAAGCTGGCATGGAGCCTTTCTTTGAAGACCTAACCAGAGCATGGTGTCGAGGCCCGACATCGGTAGTTGCGGCGTTATATGCAGAGGGACGCCATGCAGGAGAATTTTTACGGGTTATTCAGAAAACCGAAACGACGCACACTTTCTTACGCTTATAGCGGTGCCCTACCATATCCCACAGCTCCTTCTCTGGGGTGGAAATAGCCGAGGTCATAAGAAAAAAAAAAAGGAAAATGATAGGAAATGACAAACAGTATTACACGGTGACACCTCTCCGGCACTAATAACATTTTCCTGCTGCCAGCGATCTGTGAGTACATTTTCCATGGCTCCGCTCGACAGGACCGCAGATCAATACTGAAGAATACGCTCTGGTGCTCGGGGCAAAGGAACAGAACCTGCTATAATCTTGGCTTCTTATAAAAAGGACCCAAAACCTCTCCTCACGTCTGTTTTAGTCACTACTGCATTCGCCATGCAATAATTCTGGAGCATCTAATCTTATGACACTATGCGGTGTGTCATTCCTCTATTATTCCTACTAGAAGTTATAAATCAATTGCTAGCAGCTTGCAATGAGGGTCCCAATGGGTGTTACCAGTTGGCGTTGCACTGATTGGATAACATTGGACTGTGCAGGGACCCCCTCCCCAATCTGGACCCCGATTGAAAACTGCTAGCATTTTCATTCTTAACTTCTAGCAGGAATAATAAAGGTATGGCACATCACAGTTATAAGAAATTGTTAGTACATGGGGGATGCAAGCAGTTACTAAAACCGACATGTCGGGAGAAGTGACAGCTCCTCTTTAAACCAAGTGGCCTTCTTAAGGAATCTGTGAGAGAAGAAGGGCGGACTTTCTACTGTCAGCAGCTCCTCACATGACTGTGGTTAACAGCTTTTATCCTTCTCTTTGCCGCATTCGGCTGCTGGGATCTCTCCGCAATGTGGCTTCTATCTGGACACGCTCCTAATGCTATAGGAGGCCCTTCACTGCAAAATCACGAGCCGAGACTACACACTAGAGCCGTGACATCCAGCAAACATCAGCCGTGTGTCGCCTATTCAATAACCTGTTTAATATTTAGCCGTGCCACGTACACGCCGTGCATGGAATTTTCCAGGCTGCCATGTCAGCAACGAGGTCCTGACAGATGAAGACGCTGCAGACAGATGTTGTAGAGGAGCACGAATATCCCGAAACTAAGAACACGTGAGGAGACCCATTCCCTCAGTTCCTAAGGGTGTCCGCCCTCGAGCACTGCGGCTGCCAGGGGCACGGAGGGGCCCTGATAGTGTACGGGAGAGAGTAACAGGATAGTATAAGGGTATATAGATGTACGGTACCAGCCCGGCCACCGCAGTCCATAGAATCAATGTCCTGGGAAGAGAATAAGTTACAGTGACCCACCGTGACCAGACGGATTCTGGGACAAGGTCTAGGCCAACGCTAATGGATGGGGCTTTACGACACCCACACACCTCCGGGTCCATCAACAATATCAAGCTGACTGAGTCAGATACAGTGATGACGAGTGCCAATGACCGGTAGTGGGCACCAAAATGCCCGTTTTATTAAAGTAAAAAACCCATCTCAAAAAACTTAGAGCCGAACTCGCCTTCGTTTCTGAGTGGTACCTTGGAACCGAAGCAGAGTTTGGTTCAAAGGTTTTTCACTGTAATAAATCGATTACCGAAGTTTTTCAAGGAAGTCGCGAGTGACTGTGAATAACTTACTTTGGCTCATCGGAGCCCATACATTCTAATACCGAACAGAGACGAATCTCTGTACAGTATTAGAACATTTTTTAGCGCTCATCTCTAGTCACGACCACCCCGCAATCTCCATACAGTATAACAAATTTTTTAGCGAAGAGACTTCAGATATGGCATCCGAAGTCGCTTTGCTTATCTTTACTCGTAACCATAGAAACGAGCAGTGTATCATTTGATGGAAAAAGGAATCCAGCCAGCAAAGGAGACAATATGGACAATCACAATACAGTAGTAAGTGCCTTGTATGAAACCTCCTCTACATGATAAATGCCACTTGCTGAAGTGAGACAACCCCTTTAAGATGCAGACGTCAAAAAGCTCATCGACTTGGCTTAATGCAGACAACCCCTTTAAGCGGAAGTTCATTGTTGTCGGCCTTCATGTCGTAGGTTTGACCGCAGAGAGTGGAATATAATTTAGTATTATAGTTTTGGAATAAAGCCGTTATACTCAAGAACTGATTTTGTGTCCATCTCTTAGGACAGGGATCTGACACTGCGTATTAAAATCTGCTTCACGCTCTAAAACTGCAAACATTTCCTAAGAAACGACATAAAGGGAAGGAGACGACCATGGAGAACGCACCATTGTCACGCATGGCCTAATTTATGCAGCGACTAAAGCGGAGGAGAAGAGAATAAAAGAAAATGGATGCAAGATTCGGCGTCTGATAAAATCGCCTCAATTGTTTGTCAGGCGGCCATTCTGTGCCTTACTCGCTCCAGACGCCTGTGGCTCTCCTGCCGTCCATGGTCTTACGCTCCTTGCAGACGAGCGCGAGCGGATTAGGTCCGGATGCGTTGCGGATGAGTTAAGTGAAAACTGAAAGATTTCGCAAGCAAGTCCATTGAGTTTTGTTTTCGATCGCGTTCAGTTTCTATCACGCGGGTGCAATGCGATTTAATGCGTTTTGCCAGCGCGTGATAAAAAACTGAATGTTTACAAACAACATCTCTTAGCAACCACGATGCGGATGAGGTTTTCACGGAGTCCCATTTATCTCTATGTGGCCAAGTCATGCGTGAAAACCAACGCTCATGTACACACACCCATTGAAATGAATGGGTCAGAATTCCATGCGGGCGCAATGCGTTCGTATCACGCATTGTACCTGCGCGGAAAACTCGGTTGTGTGAAATGGGTCTTAGGAAGGAATGAGCGCCCTCATCAACATAATAATAAAATCTACAAACAGGTAAAAGACTACGGGGAAGATTTATTAAAACTGGTGTACACTAGAACCGGCTTAGTTGCCCATAGCAACCAATCAGGTTCCACCTTTCATTTTTCAGAGCTCCTTTGGAAAATTAACGGTGGAATCGGAGTCAGTTTTACTGTACACCAGTTTTGATAAACCGCCTCCTATTTGTCTGGTATATTACGGCATCACGTACCATACAGTTCCTCCATTACACCCACGTGGGCTCTGAATAGCTTCAGGTTTCATTTTACCTCAGCCAAGAAAACGTCATGAGGTGCCAACATAATGTGCTGCAGAATACAAAGCCACCAAAATCTTATTTTTCAAGCAAAAAAACAGCAGCTATGAGCAAAAATGTAAAAACTAGCACCCTTGAGGTCTATTAGGTCAGTGTCAGTTGTGTTTTTTTGGGGGGAGGGAATTGGAATTTTAGGAAACTGTGGCAAACATTGAAATGGAGGGGAAGGGGGGTGGAGAAACATCTCGTCTACCACACTTAGATGTAGTCTACTTGCTGACTGTCTCCACCACATGACGATCATGCAACTGAACCTTTCTATAAATGTCTCACCACGTGCCTTTACAAGCACAGATGTACACACAGTTCTCCACAGCTCCACCATGGGTCTCATGTACCAATGTGTCAGCACATCCGAAATTAACCTATGACCCCCTAGTAGGGTAAATCGTAGGTTTCCTCTTCCGTTGGTCTCCCAATGTTGTCAGATCCTTGGCGCAGAAAAATAAAGCGGCATGACCCTTCTGCACAGGTTAGGCTACTTACACGTTGGCGTTTTCAACGCTTCAGTTTTGTCCCTATTCACTGACAATGGGGACCAAACTGAACAAAACGAAGTGCACTAGAATGCATTTTGTTATGTTTGGTTGCGCTCCCATCGCAGACAGAATACTGTTGCAGCTGCGTTTTTCTGTCCATGATGTGGTGCGGAGCAAGATGAATCCTTCCTGACACACAATGTAAGTCAATGGAGACGGATCCATTTTCTCTGACACAATAGGCAAGGGATCCGTCCCCCATTGACTTTTAATGGTGTTCCTGACAGATCGGTCATGGCTATAGAAGACATAATACAACCAGATCCGTTCATGACGGATGCATGCGCTTGTGTTATGGTAACGGAAGCGTTTTTGCAGATCCATGACTGATCCGCAAAAAAGCCTTATAGAGCAGGAGGAGCTGAGGAGATGGATATCTTGTTTCGCAGGAAAAGATTCAGTAAGGCCCCGTGCATAGGACTGTATCAGTGGCCCATCTGTATTTTTTGTGGACCAGTAGTCCAAAATTTGCGGACAAGCACAGGACATGTTCTGTTTGCTGAACAAACATACGGATACAGAAAGCAAATGTCCTTAAAATGAGGACCATGGACCAATTGTAAACAAGGAGTCTGCGAATAAAACGTGGACAGCACATACATTTATATCCCTGCTTTTTCTGACTTCCATTGTACAGAGGCGAGGTATTATCAGTGATTAATAGTATTCTCAGTGTAAGTGTGTATACAGAGATACCGGTCAGTCACTGATAGTTGCACACAGGAGAGGTGTTATCAGTGATTGATAGCGTTCCCAATGTGAGGCCTCATGCACACAAACGTATTTTGGGACCACGCCCGAGCCGCATATTTTGCGTCTCGGGCGCGGACCCATTCACTTCAAAGGGGCCGCAAAAGATGCGGACAGCACTCCGTGTGCTGTCCGCGTCCTTTGCTCCGTTCTGTGGCCCCACCAAAAAAATATAGCATGTCCTATTTTTGTCGGTTTTGCGGACAAGAATAGGCATTTCCACAATGGACAATTTGCGGAACGGAACGCAGCTTCAGTGTTTTGCGGATCCGCGGAACGCAAAACACCTACGGTCGTGTGCATGAGGCCTAAGTGTGTATACAGAGATAGCTACCAGTCACTGATATCTGTACACAGGGGGAGGTGTTATCAGTGATTGATAGCATTCTCTGTGTAAGTGTATATACAGAGATAGCTGTCAGTCAGTGATAGCTGTATACAGGGGAGGTGTTATCAGTGATTGATAGCATTCTCTGTGTAAGTGTGTATACATAGTTAGCTGTCAGTCAGTGATAGCTGTATACAGGGGAGTTGTTATCAGTGATTGATAGCATTCTCTGTGTAAGTGTGTATACAGAGATAGCTGTCAGTCACTGATAGCTGTACACAGGGGAGGTGTTATCAGTGATTGATAGCATTCTCTGTGTAAGTGTATATACAGAAATAGCTGTCAGTCAGTGATAGCTGTATACAGGGGAGTTGTTATCAGTGATTGATAGCATTCTCTGTGTAAGTGTGTATACATAGATAGCTGTCAGTCACTGATAGCTGTACATGGAGGAGGTGTTATCAGTGATTGATAGTATTCCCTGTGTAAGTGTATATACATATATAGCTGACAGTCACTGATAGCTGTATACAGGGAAGGTGTTATCAGTGATTGATAGCATTCTCTGTGTAAGTGTGTATACATAGATAGCTGTCAGTCACTGATATCTGTACACAGGGGGAGGTGTTGTCAGTGATTGATAGCATTCTCTGTGTAAGTGTATATACAGAGATAGCTGTCAGTCACTGATGTACACGGGGGAGGTGTTGTCAGTGATTGATAGTATTCTCTGTGTAAGTGTGTATACAGAGATAGCTGTAAGTCACTGATGTACACGGGGGAGGTGTTGTCAGTGATTGATAGTATTCTCTGGTCTGTACCCACTGCGGTGCATATCTTTATGACGTACAGGTTGACAGCTGGTCCAGAACATGCAGGAAGCCATAAAATATTAACACAAGTGCTCCATTGTAGCATTACCCAAACCTAAGACAATGCAGAGCCGAAACACTGAACTCTTCTAGAAATGCAAAGAATTTCCCAAGTGAATGAAAAGCCGTGCATGTCTTATCTACATTATGCAAGAGGAAATCCAGTTGTGATCAAAGTCAGCTGCTCCTCATGTGAC
Organism: Bufotes viridis; assembly: GCA_033119425.1. Classification (NCBI taxonomy): domain Eukaryota; kingdom Metazoa; phylum Chordata; class Amphibia; order Anura; family Bufonidae; genus Bufotes; species Bufotes viridis. Next base: position 76,317,518 of record CM065589.1, on the reverse strand, counting down.
ACGCGCTCCACAATCCAAATAATTATTTTCGCATGGCTTTCTAAACAGCCGAGTGTTCTCCGGCATGAGGACATTCCCCTGGGCGAGCGCACCGCCGTACCCCAATCTGCTAATAAACAGAGCAGCCAATATATCCTTTACCAACATGAAGTGGCCGGACACATTAGATAAAAGGCCAAATGTTGATTTTGGTGGGCCAGGGGGTGTCGACGCTCCTCTGGCAACAGATGTTGAGGGAATGAAGGGTGGGGCAGCTGGATTTCAACATGTCCTTTGTCTTCAAGATAGATATGTTGCAGCCAAAAGAGGATTATGGCCTTATTGAGAACCCATATGTAGCCGAGCATGCATGTGTGTGGAGGAATAGAAGTCAGCTGAACTAGTGTTTGTCCAACAGCCATCTACAGTGTAGGCATCCAGTCCCACGAACATATCCGTTTTTCAGTCTGCCCGTGTGCATCCCAAGTTATGCAATACTGCACATTCCGCCCTATGTAACAAATGCCTATTCTTGCCCGCAAAACGGACAAGGATAAGACATGTTCTATTATTTTTGCAAGGCGTGGAACAGAAATACGGATGTGGACAGCACACAGTGTTGGTGATACACAGGCTAATTATCGGGAAAACAGCATTCCTAGGAATCCCCCAATTGTTGTCCCGTGTGAAGGGACCTTAAAGGGCATCTGTCAGTAGATTTGTACCTCTAGGAGCAACAGGGGCGTCCCATTACACCTAGACCAGGGACGGGTAAACTGCGGCTCTCCAGCTGCTGGAAAACTACAACTCCCAGCATGCAAAGACTACTTACAGCCATCAGTCTACAGCAGGGCATGGTGGGAATTGTAGTTTAACAACAGCTGGAGACCCGCAGTTTGCCCATCCCTGACCTAGAGGCTCTGCTCTCAATGGCTGTCCCTATCAAAGTACAGAGGGTGTGTCAGTTGCAGAGACAGCAGAGCCTCTAGGTGTAATGGTAACGCCCCCGTTGCTCACAGAGGCTCATTTGCATATATTAAAACATCAATTTTCTCAGCAGTGTGGGCACATATGATGATGGGACCAACACAGATGCCTTCAGCTGCCGAGCGCACATGTAACTGGTCAGCCAGTGTCATAGGTACAAATCTGCTGACAGACCTTTAAAAAGGAATCTGTCAAAACAATCTTAGACTATTACCTGCTATAATACACGTGTAGTACTGCAGATAAGAGGTCCAGATCACTTTTTTCCCACTGCCCCCCCTTGCCCTTGCTGTAGACCCAGCTGCGGTGGCCGTGCTTGCACACCAAAGGAAAAAGTGCTGGTCTATGCACATTTCCATGGTGCGGGCTACAAGAGAGGCCCATGCTTTTTCCTATAGTGCGCAAGCGCGTGATTATAGTGCACAAGCACGACCACCGCTGCTGGATTACAGGGTGGATGTAACCCCTGGATACAAGCAATGCATAATGTGATAGGAAAATGAATCCAGCCAGCAAAGGAAACAATATGGACAATCACAGTATATTAGTAAGTGCCTTGTATTAAAGGAGTTTTCCCAAGTGTTTTTAACAGACGACCTATCCTATTGTGGTGGCGATGGTAGGGTGGCGGAGCCACGCCAATCAGCAGATGTGAAGGCACCGAAGTTCCTGTGAGTGCCAAGGCCTTCTCTCAGCTTTTCCTAGGCCAGTGACGTCTTGTTCATCTGCCACGTGGCCTACGTGCAGCTCAGCCTTATAGAAGTGAATGAGGCTGAGCGCAATACCAATACCACTTGTACTCGTGCAAATGTCCCCGATACCGGAAGGCAGTGCAACGGTGCTCGGGGACGGCAGCGCGTCCCAGCTGATCGGAGTGGGGGTAGGACCTCTGTGTGGCTGCTCCAGTCTGTTCCCTGTGATTCACATTCCCGGCACCCGACCTCTGAAAGGGCTGTGATCCGCGCAATTAACCCTTCAGGTTTGAGGGATTAATTGCGCGGATCGCCGGGAATGTTTCAATTTGCATTGGTGGCGCAGTGAGCCTTCAACCCCCCCCCTCACTCTCCAGTATAAATCATTGGTGGCAGTGGCCACAGGGTCCCATCATTGTTGGCAGTGCGCCAAGTGGTGGTGCAGTGGCAGTGATCGGAGTCCCAGCAGTGTAATGCTGGGGCTCCGATCAGTTACCATGGCAGTCAGGAAGTTACTGAAGTCCTGGCTGGCATGGTCAGTTAGTGAGCAGCATTATACTCACGTGCGCCGTGGCTGCCCTCTCTCCTTCTTCTGTCAGTGTGGCGCATTGCTTATAGCATTAGCAAATTTGGCACACTGCCACCAATGGGGGAGGGGGGCCCTGTGGCCACTGTCACCAATGATTTTAATACTGGGGAGGGGGCTGATCTGTTTTTTTGACTTTTGGTTGGTCAGTGGTCACAAAATAAATGTGTTATTTATTTTATTGTTAAAATTGGTATCAGCAATTGGTATCGGCGAGTACTTTAATAAAAGTATCGGTACTCTTACTCTGTCTTAAAAAAAATGTTATCAGGACATCCCTATAAAATACTCCAGGAAAGCCCCTTTAACTTTGTCTGCATGATAAATGCCATGTGCTGAAGTCAATCCCCTTAATAGCCTCAATGGAGACAAAAGTGAGTGTAGATTTGGGAATGGTAATCTGGGTGCACACAACGTCCCTGCATTAGTGTGAACATCCCCGTTTTACAGGCAGGAAGAGTTGTCCTGAGTGTGGAGGAGCTGAGCTGCCGCAGAATTTGGAAGGTGAGGAACCTAGTAAAGGGTGGTCCGCCTCCACAGAGACATCACTGGATGTCAGCAGACAAGGCCAGGTCCACCCGCTTTTGTTTAAAGATGAGGAGATAGCAGCCATTTCTTATGAAAGCAGGGAGTACAATGGTGAATGAAAAACCCAGACCTTGAGAATGGGGCCGAGACAAGGGGGAGGACATTATTTGCTTTACTGAAATGGTCTTGAAAAAGAACAGAGAGACAAAGACAAAAGTCTAGAACAAACAGACCGCGTTATTAACTCCTTTTATAAAGGCAGAGATTTACTTTCCTTTCATTTAATATATCAACGAAACGGATCTGGGAAGAAGGTTATTCCAGAGGTTCTTACCATGTCCCCGTGACACCCTATGGAAAGAGACGAAATGGCGCCTGGGACTTTCATACTGACCCCTTTACTACAGTAAACTCTGCGCCATTTACTGAAGGAGTGGGAGCTCTGCCTTACCGACTCCACACCCTGGTGTCACTGGCGGCAGGCACCTCGGCAGCGGCTTATCTCCCTTGAGAACAAAGGACAGGGCTGATCCTCAGAGGATCTACACACAGAGACTGGAAGTAAGGCTTACCGTGATGACCGCCTTGCTGAGGCAGATGGAGCCCCTGCATCCATACTCCGTCTCATCCTCCGACTTGTAGTAGCTCAGGGTGTTATTTTTCAGGATCACCCATCGATCCTGCCAGCCGTGTATGTAGTTGGTCCACTAGAAAAATAAAATGACAAAAATGTTAAATATTTCAGGACCAAGACCCCAAAGCCAATAACCATGTTCTTCACGTAGTTCATATAAAAAAAAAAAAAAAAAAAAACATACATTTAACCCATGGATCTATTATTTTTATGTTTGTTTTACTAGTAGACCACGACGTATGTCTCCGATGGATGAAATGCGTTGGCTAAATATATACTTTTTCATGGGATGGCGTGATATTATATTGAACTGGTATCCAGATAATATTGGAAACTCCTAGGCAAGTTAAAGATCAGTTTCGATGCTCCACTCCTCTCCATTCCCGGCTCCTCCGGTTGTATCTGCCGCCCCTGTGCGTACCCGTGTAGGAAGGGTCCCAAACTAATGCTCCTTGACCAACGTCAAGATGGCAGCGGAGGCTATAAGATGCTGTCCACCACCCTCTGGAGGGAAGAAGGTCATAAAGAATATAGCTAGCTCGCTCTGACATCAGGCACTCGATATTGCGCAGTATAAGTGCAGAAACATGTAAGGTTTCCTTCACACGTCAGTGAATCACGGATGCGTGCTGTCCATGTCCTCCGCTGGTTTTAATGGATCAGTGGAAAACTATGGAGAATTGCACTAATTAGGTCCGTGGCGCCCGTTGAAGCCTATGGGTCTGTGAAAACCAGTGACACAACACAGATGGCATTCATGTTCTGTCAGTGATGTTCACAGGCTATTGGTAGGAGATGCTTTGGCCTAGCAGGCAATGTGGACACACGGACAAAACACGGATCCTTCACGGATGAACTACTGACCATCTGGTCACGGATGTCATCACAGACACGCACGTGTGAAAGAGGCCCAATCACTACTTTTCCTATTGAGATACAATGCAACCACCAGTGAATCCACATTCAATAATGGAGGCTTCTCCTGAGGATTACCCCCGATGAAGACATTTTTGACACCGATGGCGACACGTAGACAGATTTCTACGAACAATCCACTTCCTAACAGGTCAGAGAGGGACGCTGGAGGAGAATTACCCGAGAGATCCAGTCATACTTGTATGCTATGCTGCTCAGCAAGTTATCATGTACAAACCACCACGCGAGGACTAGGACGCGGTACAGGAAGGGTGCAAACGTGCAGATAGGGACCAGACGAGCAATTCCTGGACCAAGTCTACTGATATCTTCCAAAAGTGAGGGTGCAGAGAGGAAAGAGTCAGAAAGAGGTATGACCACCATTACCGCCGCCCGGAAACATCGAGACAACTCACAATATGAGCTGTGGACGGCCTTTAGATCTGACCTATAGTACAGGTGCCCACAAGTATTGGACATGCTTAATCTCAACATGTCTGATCGCCAGACGTGTTTCACAGCGGCTTATTCCTATCTGCCCATTCCACGACCATGTGGGCGGGAAGGGCATGGAATAATAGCGGTCAGGAGAACGCTCAACTACTGAAGGCGCCCGAGCATCAGACTGCAGCTTACATGGGCACAAGGGAATTAAAGGGGTTTACCGACATTTGGATACCCCTCAGGATAGGTCATCAATATCGGATTGGTGGGGGTCCAATTTCTGGCACCCCCTAAAGATCAGCAGTTGAAGAGGCTGTGGTGCTCCGGTGAGTGCTGCAACCTCTTTCTAGGCCAGTGATGTCCCGCTTATCGATCACAGGGACCAGACGAAGCTCAGTCCCATTAAAGTCAATGGGGCTGAGCTGCTGCTATACAACAGATGTCGCTGAGCTTAATAAACTGCGAGGAGGCGCGGGTGTCAGACCCCACTGATTTGATACTGAAGACCTCTCCTGACGATAGGTCATCAAAGTAAAGTACCGGCACTCGCAATTGCAGATAATCTTCACTCTCTTTTTATTGCCATATGGAGGAGCATTAGCAACGCGTTTCAACTCATATTGAGTCTCTCTCAAGAAGACTCAATATGCGAGTTGAAAAGTGTTGCTTATGCTCCGCCATATGGCAATAAAAAGAGAGTGAAGATTATCTGCAATTGCGAGTGCCGGTCCTTTACTTTGTTTTCGTGGGACGCCGACCCCGGACGCGAGCACCGCGAGGCTGATTGGAGTGCCGGCTGGGTTCATTTATCACGATAGGTCATCAAAATCTGAATCTCAACGGGTTTTTCTGGTTTCTCAATTAACTTGGTATCAGCCGTCGGCCAGGATGTGCAGGGGATGCTAGTCTGAGTTATTCGATATTTGGCTGCTGGGCCTAAACACACTGGGCAGAAAGGAGGCATCTCCTTCCACAGAGCCACTATGTGACCAACGTAGAGACATGCGATTCCATGGCTGCCAAGCATACATGTCCGCACTGCTGAGCACGCCTGTTCCTTCACTCATGCTAGGGAGAGAATTACAGGAACGGTGCCCATACACCGGTGCCCGTCGGCTGAAGGACCAGATACTGATACTCAAGGCTCTCCCTAGCAGTCCCATAGGGAATGAATGGGTGACAGGGCGCACACTCAACCTGCCAGCCCATCAGGGCGGGGGTCCCCTTTTCCCAGGTTTGTTGGAGGTCCCAGCAAACAGTCCCTCACTAATAAGTAAGCGATCCCCTATTTAGAGCAAAGGGGATAACTTCATCTAACCCGAATACACCATTAAATGGGTTTCCCACTCATTTAAAAGCAATGGCCGATGCTCAGAATAGGCAATCGCCATCTAATTTGGGTGGGGGCGGGGTCTGACACCCGCAGCGCAGCCAATCAGCTGTTCTGCAGTAGCGCCGCCACTGAACAGCTCCGCCCCTTGTGCAGCACGCGGAAATGATAGCGATGATCTTGCCGTGTAATACTGTCGCCAATCACCCGATGAACAAGCAGGATCGGGTTGTCTAATCATCCTAACGGGACACCATAGGATCAGGCGAGGTGTGATCCAACCCTTCAGACGCCTGACATCAGAGAACAATCGCCAGGCTACTTCCAGACGTAGCTGAAGAAATAGCATCAAATACACCAAAGGGGCGAAACCCACTGGGAAAAAAAATAAATCAACGTCCGTGCAGAATCCGCATCTAAAGCTGTAGGCGGATTACCAGTAGAACAGCGGTCAGCAACCTTCGGCACTCCAGATGTGTTGAAACTACGACTCCCAGCATGCTCCATTCACTTCTATGGGAGTTCTGAAAATAGCCAAGCAAGTGTGCATGCTGGGAGTCATAGTTTCACCACAGCTGGAGTGCCGAAGGTTGCTGATCCCTGCACTGGAAATGCAAGATGAAAATCCACACAAAGAACTGTCCTGCCGCAGCCTTCAAAATCAGCACCGTACAGATGAGACGGTACCCCGGAGAGGACCTGTCAGCCCTCCTAACACCAGATGTCCATTTATACATTTCCAGGAGGAATAATTAAGGAATGGCATAAGGCAATAACAGTATTTCTTGGACTGGTCAGGAGAGGGGAGAAGTTCTCCTTCAGATATAAGACCATGTCTTCTATGTGACCCCGCACTTCCGGCTGTCAGCTGTCTTCCTACAACCACGTCCTCCGTCTGAGTAGGTTTCTAGGTAGAAGGAAATAGGTGGCGGCCATAAACCTGACGGAAATGATTTCACGGAAACAGGACTGGGCGGATAATAAGGCAACCTGTCTGAAAATCAGTTCCCCGGACTGTCCCCATTGACGGACAAGATATGCAGACAAAAATCTCATGAACGTGGCCTCCTGCACACACACGAAAAGCTCAAGAAACTTCAAAGGGGTCCTTAGCACGGTACTTATCAGCAAGGTGTCCTCTCATGAGGACCGCGAGTAAACTGAACTGCGGTAGAAATAAGCATAAAGGGCCTCTGTCAGCAGATTTGTACCTATGACACTGGCTGACCTGTTACATGTGCGCTCGGCAGCTGAAGGCACCTGTGTTTGTCCCATGTTCATATGTGTCTGCATTGCTGAGAAAAAGGAAGTTTTACTATATGCAAATGAGCCTCTAGGAGCAACGGGGGCGTTGCCATTGCACCTAGAGGCTGCGCTCTCTCTGCGACGGCTGCCCCCTCCCCACTTTGATTGACAGGACTAGGTAGGATATCATGACACCTGGTCCGGTTAGAGTGCAGGAGGCGCACCAGTTAGAGAGAACAGAGCCACTAGGTGTAGTGGGAACGCCCCCGTTGCACCTAGAGGCTCATTTGCATATATTAAAATTCTTCTCAGCAATGCGGGCACATATGAAGATGGGACCCACACAGATGCCTTTAGCTGCCAAGTGCACGTCAACCAGTTTCATAGGTACAAATCTGCTGACAGATGCTCTTTTAAGGCCTCCACAAAATATGGACACAGTCCGTAAGTCGATAGGTCTGTGGTTTGGATTTTGCAGAACGGCCATAAGGATGCAGAAAGCACGTGGGTGACCCGCCCCCGTGCGCCCCTTCTGCAAACAGCTAAAACATGTCCTCTACTTGGTCGCAAAATGCAGACCATGCATCCACCGAAATCAATGGTTCTGCGGAAAAAAGTGGAGGCAACACGGACGGCATCCACAATTTGAGGACCGCAAAATACGTGTGCACAAGGCCTTAGGGCAGTGACGGCTAACCTCCGGCACTCCAGCTGTGGTGAAACTACGACTCCCAGCATGCTCCATTCATTTCTATGAGTTCTGAGAACAGCCAAGCAAGTGTGCATCTTGGGAGTAGTAGTTTTACCACAGCTGGAGTGCCGGAGGTTAGCCATCACAGCCTTAGGGGACCTTGAAGTAGCAAACGTGAACGATGCTTCATAGCTGCGAGGACCTCAACCGGCACATTGACTGCGGAGAGGCCCCATCAACATTCACGCTGCGATGGCCTGAGTGACCGGGTAAAAGGCATTCGCTGCCAGCAGCAAGGAAGGAAGTGACCACATCCTGGTGGTCCTCGCGTCAGACGCTCCGCTGGATCTCACTCCCTGTAATCCAACTCTCACACCACCCCAAGCCAAAAGGAGAATTAACGCCGTCAATTATTTATTTCCACCCCGCTGTGCAAAGGTCACAGAAACAGCCTGGCATAATCCGGGCACTGCCTCCATTCACAAACATGATCTGTGCCCCACGCAGCGCCAGCTGTAGATCCAAACACGAGGCTCCTGACATTCACCATCCCCGGCCTGCATATAACCTCAGAGCTGCGATCCTCCTTACATTACAGACACACCCAAGGGGACTTGAGAAATTCCAAACACTTCTATTAGGACATCTGATTATTTCCAAACGAAAGAGGAGGAGGGCGGCACCACAACATCCTCTTACTATCACAGGGCAGGGCGCGCGGGGAGAGGAGCTGCAGACATCTGCTGCTCTATGCGCGGCTCAAACCTGACTCCACGAGGAAAACGAGGCAGGACGCGCGGCAAAATCTGCACGAGTTTGGCTACTTTCACACTAGCATTTTTCTTTTCCGGCACTGAGTTCCGTCGTCGGGGCTCAATACCGGAAAAGAACTGATCAGTTTTTTCCCCATGCATTCTGAATGGAGAGAAATCCGTTCAGGAGGTCTTCAGTTCAGTCACTGAACGGCGTTTTGGACGGAGATAATACCGCAGCATGCTGCGGTTTCATCTCAGTCCAAAACACCAGATCCGGCATTAATTTACATTGAAATGTATTCGTGCCGGATCCGGCATTAGAGATACCTGAAGGACGGATCCGTCCATCCGGTCTGTACATGCGCAAACCTTTAAAACTGTAAAAAAAAATAATAATATACAAGACACTTATGAATAAATTGACAACTGGGTGTTACCATTCCCATGATAAAGAGGTATGTCCCTACACAGTCTGACACTGGCACCGCTGACTGGACTGTGTGAGACATTGCATTGACACGCCCCCACCTGGTAATTTTTTCATAAAGTCGCAGCAGGAATAACAGAGGAACATTAGGACACCAAAGGTCTACGTTTTAATAGCCATAGAAAACGGCCTCATAATGTCGGATCCGAAGGCATGGTGTCTTGACACTATTACCCTCCTCTTCACAGAACTCCGACACTAGCTACAAGCTAATATAGTCCCTAATATACTATTATGTTATAAACTGCACAGAAGGTCCATGTGGTCCCAGAAGTGGAGCTTCTCCTATAAGCTGAACGAAAGATGATCATGAGAGGCTCACACCATGTTAAGATGGACGCAGAGGGCTCGCCACGCCCTGGGTCACCCAACCCCAGTATAGAAGGGCATGAAAATAGAAAGTTAATGGCAGGCACTCCTCCAACTGGTCTTGCATGGAAATCAATTCATTTATTTGATCTAATCACCGGATCCTGTGTGAGTCATTGCACTGACACGCCCCCACCTGGTAACACCCAGCTGGCAATTCTTTCATAAAGTCGTAGCAGGAATCATTTCTATTGATCTTCTTTACCAACATTGCTGAAGCTTTTTTCAAGATTGTGCGGTAGATCAAAAGTCAGATGCAATTAGTGCTATTTGGGTATTAATTCGATAGGGTTGTATATGTAAATGAACTTTGGGGATTTTTTTTATTGATTTTTTACCGATGTTTTATTCATTTTTTTATGTTGATGCCGCAACCGACAGTGGAAGCTGTGGCTCTGTACCCCGGCAGCACTCCTAGCATCCACGGGGGATTTTTTAAGTGATGTTTGAACGGAATTCGTTAAAACCCCCATTCACTAAACTTTTATTCCACTTTCACGTACAATTTCGGGGCGGATTCCTCTACTGAAATTCCGGAATAAATACTCATTGCGAGAACCCTGCCCGAGGGGTTTCCTGGCCACGTACTGGATACAGCCAATGGACGCAGAGGCAGCGCACTTTAGCTTTTAAAGGGGTTGATAATTAAAATCCGTGGACAAACAAAATAGCCTAAAACTCGCCCCTTTCTGCAGCACCGTCTACTGCTGAGGTCAGCGATTGGCGACGTGCCGTACAAGAGTATGAAATGTTACTGCTGCAGCCAATCACTGCACTTTAAGTCTATTGCAGGGTTTTAATAATCTCGGACAACCCCTTTAGACTGTGAATACCCCTTTAAGCCAGCAAGACATTACTGTAGGTATGAGTACCGACTGAACCTGCCTGATTTACAACAGTTCTGGCCGACCATCCGATGCGTATAGTGGTCTCCCGAAGGTTTGATTTCAACATGCGCGATCCTTTTGTTTTTGGGGAGATACTAAGTGTCTGGCAGCAGCTACTTTGGCTCGATGCAAGTCATGAGGAGAGAGCGCCGTCGGCCGTACGAGAGAGAAAACGGAGAAGCATCAGAGCTGCTTCACTCCCCGTGTCATGCTGACCTCACAGGCTGCGGATCCAGAAGAAGCAGCCGCGAACAGCCCCTTTAATATGTGCATATATCGTATACACCGACCATAGCGTCACATGGCAGGATTGATCTGCCGTGGAGGTTTAAAGGGACATGACTGATCCTGCCCCCCCCCCCTCCCATAAACTGGTAAGTGCAAATTCCAATACACGTGTACAGAGGAAAACCGGAAGAGAGCAAATACAAAAGGAATGTCAATCAATAGTAAGCCACGAATCATTGGAAAACGTGGAAAGTGGCCAAAACCGGAGGATGAGCCGCATCGACGGGTAACACACGGAAACATCTGCTCAGCACCACTTCTCGGTTCGGTTGCTAGGGATGCACTGCCTAACAACCAGAGTACTATCAGCGACATCACCATGGTTGCCCCTAGCAACCAAGAGACCACTGAAGGGAGGAAAGAGAAACGGGGCACGTCGTCGACACACAACTACATCCCAGCTTTCCGAAATTTTCTAACCTGTCCTAAACATCAACAGGAATGACCCACCCTATAAGAACGGGTTACCACGGTCAGAATCGCGTAAGTGGGGTGCAACGTCCAGCGCCAGCATGTCCTGACGGCCACAAGTAGTCAGGGCATGATGGGGGCTGTAGTTCTGTGGCAGATGGAGACATCTGGGCACGGTAAGTAGAGGGAGACTGGGAGGATACCGGCCAATATGGCAGCGCACCGGAAAGTGGCGGTCAGCTAGTGTCACAGTCAGAAGCATCCCGGGGGTAAGTCTCTATAATAAATCCCTCTACATGGGTGGGAGAGGTAAGTACTGCCACCCTGATGGGACCTACCACAGGATGATGGAGGGGTGGGTGGATAACACTGATGGTATTTACAGGGGCAGTTTACTGAGTCCAGGGATCCGCCTTGTTAAAGGTCATGCGATCAAGATCGATGGGATACGATCGAACCGACATGAGAGGAAATCACAGCACGGATGCAAGTCATACAGACAGCCGGTGGCGGGCGTCCAGAGGGGGGCACTCACCTTAGAGAGGACCCCACACAGCTCCACCGGCGGCCCGGACTCGGTCTCCAGGTCTTCCTCTGATCCTGAGGAGTTCCAGCTCTGATTATCCGACATGAGCGGCCGCTCAAACCTTCGTACTTCCCTGGTGACGACGCTGCACGGAGCTTCCTGCCAGCCGCTCTGAGGCGAGCCTTCTCTGGACAGATCACCGGACGTAAATAAACATGCGACAGATTCGAGCAGCAAACTACCGACATCCAAGCGCCGCCATATTCTCCAGCTGACGTCACGCCTCTGTGGAAAGGCGTGGCCGGGGAACACACAGGTCCCGACTCAACTCCTCCCACTTTTTTTTTTCTAAACTTCGCTGCAACCGAACGCGGCTCCTGTGACAGCCTAACCAGACTGTGTGCAAGAGCCCGCCCCCGCTGTGTGACGTCTTCGTTACGTCGCTGGTCTTATTTAGGATTGAAAGAGTGTTTTGAAGTGAATTTTGAATAAGTTAGACTTTATAGGTTATAATAAAGTGTACATGCGGACAGCCTTTCTGCTGCCTGAGGCGAAAACTGAAATTGCCCATGGCCCTTCCGCTGCCCCCACCTGGTGCTGCCTGAGGCGTCGCCTCACCTGGCCTCATTGGTGGTGCACCCCTGCATGCTGACAAAGTGTATCCTCCATGTTTTGTCGTCCCATTGAATTGATTGGGTCCGCATCCGAGCTGCAAAAAATAACACATAGCGTCTCCTTGCGACCATTTTGAAAATGGACTATCCATCAGTGTGCTTCAGTTTTTTTCACTGACCTGAATGGGCAAGTCCTTTATGAAAAACACACGGGTATAGACTCATTGGGGGTCATTTATCAAGAGCCAGTTTTTTAGGCCTCGTTCACATTTCCATTTTTCACTGATGTGTGCTGTCCGCAGCACACGTACCCATTGATTTAAATCTGTCTGTTCTCATTTCAATATTTAACTTTTTCTTACTATTAAAAAAATTGGACGTGTCCTATTATTATCTGCATTATGGACAAGGATAGTGCTGTTCTATTAGGGGCCAGCTGTTCAGTTATGCCGAATGCACATGGACGTCATCCATTTTTTTTACGGATCCGTGTTTTGCGGAACGCAAAATAGATATGATCATGTGCATAAGCCCTTAAAGTGATTAAAGGGGTATTTTGGTTAGAGAAAGTTAACCCCTATCCACTGGATAGAAAATAACTATTAAACTGATGAGGTTCCTAGCACTGGGACCCCACAAATAAGGAGAACAGGGACTGGTCAGAAATGCGCGCCATTCATTTCTATGAAAGCGCCGAAGTTAGCCGAGTGCTGCACTCAGTGCTCCCATAGAAATGAATGGGGCCGCGGCATGCATTTCAGTTCAGCTCCACAGGGCTAGCCATTCTAGTGATCAGTGAGGTCCCAGCTGTAGGACCCCCACCAATCTAATAGTTACCCCCTTTCCTGTGGATAGGGGATAACTTCTTGTAACTGGAATACCCCTTTAATCAAATGAAAGGGGACCCTTTAAAAAAATCTTTTAAATTGCGGATAACCCCTTTAATTTCTGACAAGGAGCAGGCCTCATGATAAATGAGGTGCAGCCTCCGTCAGTGTCTGCGCTTAGATCTCTTCGCTGGATTGCAGGGTGGTCATAACCCCTGGAGACGAGCAGTGTATAGTCTGTCGTAAAAATGAATCCAGCCAGCAAAGGAGGCAATATGGACGATCACAATACATTAGTAAGTGCCTTGTAGTAACTTTCTCTACATGATAAATGCCACTTACTGAAGTGAGACCAGCCCCTTTAAGGACAATAGTAAATGCCCCTCATTGTATGTTGAGTGCAGTCTCACCTTACAGACCATTGTATGTTGATATTATTGTATCCTGCGGGATCACTGTACTCACATTTTTATCTGTCCGACCCCGATATCCTATAGAAAAAATGCAGTCACAGATGGACCCTGCGAGACTGTTACCAAATAATGACTTTCACTTCCGACCAGCAGAAACCGAACTTAAATCAGATAAGACGCCGCCAGATACAATAACGACACGTGTGAATGCTCCATCCATCCAATTTATTTCCCTTAAAGGGGGTTTCCCACAATTTACCATAAAATAGGCGATAAAAGTCTGATGGGGGGGGGGCACTGCTCATATCGCTGTGCTGTCTCTGTCAGGCGCATAGACAATGAATGGAGCAGCATCGGCGCACATACTTGATCGTGTAAGGGCTCCGTGCCCGTATTGTGGACAGCTCCGTGCCCGTGGACTGCAATATACGGGCACTGGGCGTATGCGCTCCATGCTGCAGATGCGGACCCATTGACTTAAATGGGTCTGCGATCTGCAAGCTATTGCAAAATATGGGAGATGTCTTATCTTAAGACAGCCCTCCATTATTGCGCGTCCTGTGCAGCCTCAGCCTGCGCTCAGCAATCTCCTTCGGACACTGCGGCAGTGACTGAGGGAGATCGCCGGGTACAGGCTGAGAGGCTGCGCTGCACAGGACGCGCAGTGGAAAGCCTGCCTGACCTGACCCATCGATCAGCTGAGTCGCGGGCGGGCCAGGGAGGTAAGGGATGGGCCGCAGAAGGAAGAGGGGGAGGAGCACTGGGCCCCAGGGCCGGCAGCCACAATAAAAAAAGAAAAGTCTCGGGACCGGCTGGGCCCCCCCAGGGTCCGGGCCCCTTACTGGGGTATGGGCTGTACCCAGTGGCGGATTATAATTGGGGCGTTCGGGTCGGTCGCCCCGGGCCCGGCATCGCTGGGGGGCCCAGCGCCGACCCGAACACCCACGTACTGCGGCGGGGCATGGGAGCGTATAGTTCCCTGCCCTGCCGCCTATCACCGCCATAGGCTTCAGGCCTAGTAGGCCTGAGGCCTGTGTGGTGGTAGAAGCCCGGCATGCGCGATGACATCATCGTGCGGCACGCGTGATGACGTCATCGCGCACCTGTATGGTGGAGCTCGCGCACGCTCTGATGTACGTGCGCGCCTGCCACACCATTCAGCATACAGGTAAGTATTACCTTTTTTTTTTTTATGTATGTGCTAACTTGGGGGGAGATATTAAGGGACAGTGGGGCAAATTAGTTAATGGATGGCAGTTGTGGGGGAAAATTAATGGATGGCAGTATGGGGGCAAATAAATTAATGGATGGCAGTGTGGGGGCAAATAAATTAATGGATGGCAGTGTGAGGGCAAATTATAGGATGGCAGTATGGGGCAAATTAATTAATGGATGGCAGTGTGGGGGCAAACTAATTAATGGATGGCAGTTGTGGGGGCAAATTAATAGATGGCAGTGTGGGGGCAAATTAATTAATGGATGGCAGTGTGGGGAAATTACTATATGGGGGCAGTGTGGGGAAATTACTATATGGGACAGTGTGGGGAAATTACTATATGGGGACAGTTTGTGTGTGTGTGGGGGATTATTATATGGGACAGTGTGGGGGATTACTATATGGGACAGTGTGGGAAATTACTATATGGGGGCAGTGTGGGGGAAATTACTGTATGGGGACAGTGTGGGGAAAATTACTATATGGAGGAGTGTGAGGGAAATTACTATATGGGCCAGTGTGAGGAAATTACTATATGGGACAGTGTGGGGAAATTACTATATGGGGGCAGTGTGGGAAATTACTATATGGGGGCAGTGTGGGGAATTACTATATGGGCCAGTGTGAGGGAAATTACTATATGGAGGAGTGTGAGGAAATTACTATATGGGGGCAGTGTGGGAGAAATTACTATATGGGGGCAGTGTGGGGAAATTACTATATGGGACAGTGTGGGGAAATTACTATATGGGGGCAGTGTGGGGAAATTACTATATGGAGCAGTATAGGGAAATTACTATATGGAGCAGTGTGGGGGAGATTACTATATGGGGACAGTTTGTGTGTGTGTGGGGAAATTACTATATGGGGGCAGTGTGGGGAGATTATTATATGGGGCAGTGTGGGGAGATTATTATATGGGGCAGTGTGGGGAGATTATTATATGGGGACAGTGTGGGGAAATTATTATATGGGGGCAGTGTGGGGAAATTATTATATGGGGGCAGTGTGGGGAAATTATTATATGGGGGCAGTGTGGGGAAATTACTATATGGGGCAGTGTGGGGAGATTATTATATGGGGACAGTGTGGGGAGATTATTATATGGGGACAGTTTGGGGAAATTATTATATGGGGGCAGTGTGGGGAAATTATTATATGGGGGCAGTGTGGGGAGATTACTATATGGGGGTAGAGTGGGGAAAAACTATATGCGGCAGTGTGGGGAAAATTACTATATGAGGGCAGTGTGGGGAAATTACTATATGGGGGTAGTGTGGGGTATTGGGGGACATTATTTTTGGGGACACTATACAGGTATTATTACCTGGAGCACAATATAGGGTGTTGTTATTATTATTGGGGCCCTCTAGGGGACATTATAACTGCTGTAGACACTATAGGGACCTTTGGGATAATTTATAAAGCTGGTGTAAAGTAGACCTGGCTTAGTTGTCCATAGCTACAGATTTCACCTTTCATTTTTAACAGCTCCTCTGGAAAATGAAAGGTGGAATCTGATTGGTTGCTATGGGCAACTAAGCCAGTTCTAATTACACCAGTTTGATAAATGACCCCAATTATGAGAAATCTAACGTGTCTGTGTAACAAACTCTGTAGGGACGAGATGCGGCGGGAGGAATTAGTCATGGCGGTCTGGGTCAGACGGAGGAGAAGAGGAAAGAGAAGATCTACATGACAGGAGAAGTCCCTGGATGTAAGAGGTATGTGGTGCTGTATCCTCACTGCTGTGACCTGCGTCTCATCTTCTCCTCCAAGTCTTTATCATAATCATATGTATTTTAAATTTGGCAACTTAAACTTTAATTTTTCACCTGCAGCCCTATGTAACAGCCCAGATACCAGTGATAACTCTCTGTGTGCAGATAATGTTGTACATGTTCCATGCAGTCCTATGTAACACCCCACATAACAGAATAAATCACTGTGTTATGTGGGGTGTTACATAGGACTGCAGGTAACATCTATGACATCTGTACACAGAGAGTTATGAGATGGTGGGGGTCAGACTCCTGTTTGAGGAGACCGTGATGTTCCAGTAAGCGCCGCAGCCTCTTTGCTCCTTACCAAGCACGGCGCTGTCCATGTGATAGCACTGCGCTTGGTATTGCAGCTCAGCCCCAATCACTCAGATGGGACAGCGCTGCACCTCGGCCACGTGAACGATGAATGTGACATCATATGGCCTAGGAAGAGACTGTGACGCTCACAAAGCACCGCAGCCTCTTCACACAGAAAAAAAACCTGAAACCTAAAATGGAGGGGGGGGGGGGCCCAAGTTGGGTAGACAGCCCCGGGCCTATCATGCACTTAATCCGCCCCTGGCTGTACCCCCCTGATGGGTCCTCTTTAAATAGAGTTGCAGTCGAGCATGCGCAGTTCTGCTTTAGTTAAAGTCTATGGGACTGCCAAAGATGGCAGAGAACAGTGCCTGGTAATCTCCAGAAGTCCAATAGAGTTTTAATGTAGTGGGGACACTGTGCATGCTCAGCCTTCGGCTACTTTCACACTTGCGTTGTTATTTTCCGGTATTGAGATCTGGCAGAGTTTCGTCCTAATGCATTCTGAACGGAAAGAGATCCATTTAGACATCCGCATCAGGATGTCTTCCGTTCCTCCAGCATGTCGCTTTGTGACCGGACACTAAACCGCTGCAAGCTGCGGTTTTGTGTCCAGTCATAAATACAGATCTGGAACTGAAAACAATGTAAATCAATGGTGACGCATCCGTTTTTTTAGGAGCCTAAAAAAACGGATCCGTCACCCATTGACTTTTAGTGTATTTAGGATCTGTTTTTTTTCCGTTTTGATTTCACACAACCCCATCCTAACAGAACGAATGCATCCTGATGTGCAAAATCAAAACGGATCCGTTTAATTCCAGTATGCTCCGCCTGATCGCAATACCGCAATTACAAATGCAAGTGTGAAAGTAGCCTAACTCCCTACATGGACCCAGCTATTACAAGTTATCCTCTATTAAAGGGGTTGTCCAGCTTCTAATGTCAGGATAGGCCATCACTAGGTGATTGGCAGGAGTCCAGCACCATGCACGCCGCAGAGCCAGGTGTAGCTGTGTTAACAGAAGTCCGTGCTGGAACTGCTCCGCAATGTCAACCTTTGGCCCCTTTCACGCGAGCGAGAATTCCCCACGCATTGCGCCCGCACGAAATCTGGACCCATTCATTTATATGGGTCTGTGTACAAGAGCGGTGGTTTTCACGCATCACTTTTGCGTCACGTGAAAACCACAGAATGTTCTATATCCTGCGATTTTCAGGCAACGCTGGCCCCATAGAAGTGAATGGGGCTGTGAGAAAATCACACCGCATCCGCACTTGTGATTTTCACGGATGGTTGCTAAGAGATGTTGTTTGTACACATTCAGCTTTTTATCACGCGCATGGAAAATGCATTAAATCACATTGCACCTGTGTGATAAAAACTGAACAACAAAACGCAATTGCAAACAAAACTGAGTGACTGAAATCGTGGAGTTTTCACTGAACGCATTCGCAAAACACAGCCAGACATAATCCGGACACACTCGTCTGCAAGAGGCCTTTTAGTGGAGGGAGCTCATTACTACCATGCTGCTCCCTTCTATTACTACAATGAGGAGCTCTGTGCACTACAGGGTTGAGCTGTGTGGTCCCGACGACTTTCTCACTTAGGGTACGTTCACACGACGACATTTGTCGTGCGACATTAAGTCGCGCGACAAATAGGGCACAACTTCACTGCAACATTTGTTGCGCGACATCGCACAATTGTTGCGCGACAATTTTTATAATAGGAGTCTATGGTGTCGCATTGTGACATGCGACATGCTGCGACGCGACAGTCACAAAAAAATCCGTCTTAAATGGATTTTTCTGCGACTGTCGCAGTCGCAGCATGTCGCATGTTGCAATGCGACACCATAGACTCCCATTATAAAAATTGTCGCGTGACAATAGTGCGACTTATTGTCGCGCGACAAATGTCATCGTGTGAACGTACCCTTAAAGGGAATGTGTCATCAGAAAGTGTCCTATTGTTTAAATCCCATTTTTATGTTAAACATCTATTTAGAATAGAATTTTTGCTAAAAAAAATCTTATATTTCCATGTCATGATATTTAATTATATAATCCTGCAATATTCACACTAGCCACTAGGCCTAACGAAAATTCATGATTTCCTGTTCTGTACAGGTAACATTTTAGTAGCTATCGTGTTATCATCACAGGTAGAATTACAATGACAAGTAACATCTCTCTATATAGATAACACAGGATCCACCATTCACAGTATATGATATCACAGTTTATATCTACTCCTTCCTGACCTCTGCACATAGAAGTCAGTGACGTCCCCTCCTGACCATTGTGCCTATGGTCCATGTGGCTGCTCTCAAAAGACGGAAAGTCTTAAAGGGGTTGGCCACGCTATGTTTACTTATTACTACTGTAAGGGAGGCAGGGAAATATCACACTTAGAGCCCATTCAGACCGCCGCATCCGTGGTTCCGTCCGCCAACCCGCAAAAAAAGATAGAACATGTCCTATACTTGTCCGCAATTGCGGGCAAGAATAGGCATTTTCTATGATAGTGCCGGCCATGTGCAGTCTGTGAATTGCGGAACACACACTGGCCGGCATCCATGTTTTGCAGATCCGCAAAACACTACGGTCGTCTGAATGGACACTTACTAATGTATAACCTTCAACAGATCAGCCACGTTTTCTTACTTCTTGCTCTGCCGACCAGCCGCTGTCATCCCTGCCAGAGCACAACATGGAGGATCTTTACAACAAGCTGGTTCATGTCTGAAGAGCAATGAAGACTAGCTGCGCCTGCGCTGTTCTCCGGCTCCTGTAAGAACAGCACAAGCGCAGTGTGCTACTGTCAGGGGCGTGCTTCTAGTCTGGTGAAGCTGGACTTCATTCCTCTTCAGCAGTGGCGTAACTAGAAATGACTGGGCACCATAGCAAATTTTTGAATGGGACCCCCTCCCCAGTAATTTTTTCACAACCCCTTCCTTTCATGCCGCCCCTTTCCTGTGGCTAGTAAAGATCGCTCTCTCAGACCAGGCCCGGCAGCTGTTCCATCTGTTTTCTGCACTGTCTATACTGCCACTGTATATAATTTCATTGTGTAATACTGTTGAGGAGCCCTGACAAAATCTTTTAGTACTTCTCCTCCTCCTCTTGGACGGGCCCCTTCTGGGTCAGGGCCCCAAAGCAGCAGCTCCCCCTATAGTTACGCCCCTGCTCTTCAGGCATAGACAAGCTTGTTGTATAGCTCCTCCATGACACACACACCATGGAGGACAGAGGCTGGTCGGCGGAGCAGGACAGAGGGGGCGCGATTTCACGTAATAGGAAAACCTGACCGATCTGTTGAGGGACATATAGAAGTAAGCTTGATATTTCCCTGTCTCCCATACAGTAGTAATAGGTATAAATAGAGTGGCCAACATTTTACGCCCAGTGGCCAGTTTGAGGAAATCGCCCAAAATTCTAAAAAAAAATTTTAATATTGAAATGTCATTTAAATAATAGGTAATTTCCTGATGACAAATTGTAATACTAAAAGCATCCTTTATAGATCCCGTTTGTGCTTTGCCCCCTCTCACTCGGCCTCCATACTCTTTGGACATTAGTCTCCAGATGAGTTCTTTACTGGTAGAGTCTTGCCTTGGTCTCTATATTGTTTGAATATTTTTTTTTTACTTTTGTATTATTTTTTTTTACATTGATACCGGATCTGTAACATATGTCCTATAACTTGCCCCCGACAATCTGACAATCTGCCTATGACTGCACTTAAAGGGGTTGTCCATCCAGTTACCATCTTCTGTCCCTCCCATTCCATGGCTTCCTTGGTCTCTGCTTCTGGAGTTGAAGGGGATTGCTAAAGTAACTATAGCTTTGCTACTGTGTCACCACGTCGATTATACTGATATGAAATTGAATAAAAATCAACATGCTACAGAAAAAAAAAAAAAGAATAAGCTAATGTTATGCGGCCAATGTTCCAAAAATGTTCCTCACGCATTGCACCCGCGCGGAAAACTCGCCCGTGTGAAAGGGGCCTAAGTTTGAAACAAAAATTTGTCAGAGTAATTGGATCAATGGATGTGGAGATCTCTGGATCCATGTGAGGTACAGGCTGGTTCTAGCTTTGTTACAAAGAGATCGTGATGGACTATATGGTGTCTGGTTTTCATTTTTTACATTCATCGTGGGACAACCCCAGT
Organism: Bufotes viridis; assembly: GCA_033119425.1. Lineage (NCBI taxonomy): Eukaryota > Metazoa > Chordata > Amphibia > Anura > Bufonidae > Bufotes > Bufotes viridis. The sequence goes on along the minus strand of CM065589.1, from coordinate 76,296,429 downwards.
GTAGTACAGAACCAGGCAAATGTCATGTACACTTTTTCCATGCGGAAATTGACCTGCCATGTGGATTTTGAAATCTGCAGCTTGTCAATTGTTTGTGCGATGTTTTTTTATGCAGATTTCACCGTTTTCAATGGACGGGTGAGATCTTTGAAAAAATCACATCAAATCCTCAATAAAAACTGCAAATAACACATAGATTTGGTGATCAATATCCGATTGGCAGAGTCATACACCCGGCACCCATTTGAATGAAAGCTGCAGTAACCCGGCACGGCCACTACTCTCTGAATGAAGCTTGTTTAAAGGGATTCTGTCACCTCTGATTACACAATTTCAGCTTTTAAACCAGTCATGCTCCACAGATTACCTTGAATTGGCTTTGCTGTTCTATACTGTAATCCGTCCAGTAGTTTTGTTAAAAAACAGTTTTAATCATTATGCTAATCAATCCTGAAGGTGCCCAGAGGGGCGTTTTCTTCCACTTTGTGTGCCCAGTAACGCCCCCCTACAGTGCCCAAAGCCGCCTCCAACAAGCAGACCTAACCGCCCACAGCGTCTCCTCCCTCTCCCTGACGGCCGAGCGAACTCTCGCGCAGGCGCAGTACTCACTCAGGGCTGCGCCAGCGCGATGTACTGGAGACTGAGGGCAGGAGCTTCATCATTGTCACTGGGCATGCGCTTCCTACCAGGATGACTGAGGGGAGAGCGAGCATCTGACGTCACTGGGCTCGGCGCATGCCCAGTGACAATGATGAAGCTCCTGCCCTCAGTCTCCAGCACATCGCAGTGGCGCAGCCCTCAGTGGGTACTGCGCCTGCGCGAGACTTTGCTCGGCCGTCAGGGAGGGGGAGGAGAGGGAGGAAACGCTGTGGGCGGTTAGGGATTCAGGAGGAAGGCGTGTTTTCCTGAGTAGAGAGGCGGGTTTGGGCACTGCAGGGGGGCGTTACTGGGCACACAAAGTGGAAGAAAACGCCCCTATGGGCACCTTCAGGATTAATTAGCATAATGATAAAAATCGTTTTTGAGCAAAACTACTGGACGGATTACAGTATAGAACAGCAAAGCCAATTCAAGGTAATCTGTGGAGCATGACTGGTTTAAAAGCTGAAATTGTGTAATCAGAGGTGACAGAATCCCTTTAAAGTATGGAGGTTGCAGGGAACAGCTGATCATGGGGGTTCCAGGTGTAGGACCCCCACCAGCCGGATATTGGTGACGTATCCTGAATAGGGATTGGCGAATCGACGTCGGATGAAACAGGAGCTCTAAAAGTGTTGCAAGTCCCTTAGTAAATGCGCCCCATAGACTTCACGCTGCCTAGGTGGCCAGGTCCAGGACCAAGAGACAAAGGACCAGATTTACTAATGCGTCTGCGGCAAAAATTGCCGCATCTCGGGTTTAGTGGAAAAGGAGGCTGTGGCCGAATATGTGCCATTTTGAACCCAAATTCTTGTGTAAAAGTCTCAAAGTAAGGCCTCATGCACACGACCGTTCTTGTGGCCCGCGTCCGAGCCGCATATTTTACGGCTCGGGCACGGAACCATTCACTTCAATGGGGCCGCAAAAGATGCGGTCAGCACTCCGTGTGCTGTCCGCATCCGTTGCTCCGTTCCGTGGCCCCACAAAAAATATAGAGCATGTCCTATTCTTGTCCGTTTTGCAGATAAGAATAGGTATTTCTACAATGGGCCGCGTTCCGTTCCGCAATTACGCGGAGCAGCTTCCGTCTTTTGCGGATCTGCGTTTTGCGGACCGCAAAACACCAACGGTCGTGTGCATGAGGCCTAAGCCAAATAGTATGTATAGAGTAATGGTGGCGAACCTATGGCATGGGAAGGGGCAATCAGAGGCCTCTCTGTGGGCTCTATGGTGTACCAGTATGCCTTAGACGTTTCCTGCGCAGGGAGCGCTATGAACGGCACAGGCAGCGCACTGAATGTAGGCAGGCTATTATAGCAAAATGATAAAGTACATGGAAGATAGACTATATTGGTCTGTAGTATTCAGATTATTAAAGGGGTATTCCCATCTCAGACAATGGGGACATATCGCTAGGATATGTCCCCATTGTCTGGTAGGTGGGGGTCCCACCGCTGTGACCCGCACCTACAATGAGAACGGAGCGCGGAGAGCTGTAGGACCCTGGATTTCCCGGGGTCCGTCCACCACCATAGAAATGAATGGGAGCGCACTGCGCATGCACGGCCCATGTTCCCATTCATTTCTATGGGGCAGACGGAAATAGCCAAGCCAGCGCTCGGGTATTTTCGGCCGGGCCCATAGAAATGAATTGAGGGCGGCTGCGCAGTGCACCCTCCGTTAGTTTCTCCGCTCCGTTCTCATTGTAGGTGCGTGTCCCACCTATCAGAAAATGGGGGCATATCCTAGCGATATGCCCCCATTGTCTGAGATGGAAAAACCCCTTTAAGGTTTCAGGTTGCAGTTTGGGCACTCTGCCTCTGAACGGCTCGCCACCACTGATCTATTGTGTTAGTAAATCTGGGCCGACCTCCTTGCTCTCTACATCCCTGGCTTCCTAGCAGTCAGAAATCTATTATTAAAAGTATATATGGCAAAAGCCCCAGGACCTGACGGAATCCCAGTGGAAGTGTATATTAGATACTTACAGATTCTGGGCCCTCGACTCTTAGACGTGTACCTGGCGTCTCATCGGCGCGGCTGCCTGCCTGACTCCTTCTATGACGCCACTATTGTGGTCCTCCTGAAGCCGGATAAAAACCCCTCTGAATGTGGCTCTTACAGGCCCATTTCACTCTTGAATCTGGATTATAAAATCCTCACTCGGCTCCTCGCCACCAGATTGAACAAAGTGATCACTTCCATCATTCATGGTGACCAGGCGGGATTTATCCCCGGCAGGACGACCTCTGATAATGTCAGAAGGGCACAGGCGGTCGCGCAGATTGGAGCACAGGAGGAGACTTTGGGCACTTGCCCCTTGACACGGCGAAAGCCTTTGACTCTGTGGAGTGGCCGTTTCTGCTACACATACTGGAATGTTTTGGATTCGGTCCGCAGTTTGTCAGGTGGATTGCGACCTTATACCAGAATCCTAAGGCGAATATCCTGGTAAACGGCACACACTCTGAGTCCTTCCCACTCCATAGGGGAACTAGGCAGGGGTGTCCCCTCTCACCCTTGCTGTTTTTTTTTTTTTTTTTTAAAACAATTTTTATTTCGGAAATATGAGCAGTGTACAGCCAGTATAGCATATGCAGCACTCATGCACGCAGGCATGAACGGAACAAGAAGGAGATATTCACATCTGGTATACATAGCATTTTGAAAAAGAGCACTCAGTCAATCAGTTATCCAGCAGTTAAATCCTGGTACTATGAGCTAAAGATACTTCCGAATTTTCAAGCTTTATTATCCCCAAGCAAACAATCCCACCCACCCCCCAACTGTTTCCCAACAGGCAATGTCATGACAGTGTATCACTCAAATACCTTCGGGCAATATATTTCTTATTTGCATTTATTAGGTATAACAGAACGGTGTCGGCTATGTTCATCCTCCACCTTTAGGCGTTAGGCTACCTCTAAGTCACCCAACGTCCCTTCACCTTCCCTTCTAGGTACCATCTGGTATGTACAAAAGGCATGACTACTTCCGTTTTTTCTTCTATGGTCAGTGAATATACAATAAACTTTTTCCATTTGTCAAAAAATTGTTTTGCGGACTTCTCTTTGCTATGCTCGACCTCTAGTCTGTCTAGATACAGAAGATATTTCATCGCCCCTACTGCCTCTTGAAATGTAGGGACAGTGGGATATATCCAGTGTCTGAGTATAATTTTTTGACGGCCAGGAGGAATAGGTGAATCCCTTTAATTTGAGTCGAGTGGGATATTTCGCCTTTGTCATTTAGTGGTATATAATGGAAAACACAATGCAGAGGTGACAGTTGTGGCCTAACTCCCCACACCTGTTGAATATATTCAACGGTTTCTTCCCATAATGGTTTCAGGCTAGGGCAGTGCCATAGACCGTGTAACAAGTTAGCTTTTGCTGTAAGCATTTAGGGCACCATCGCAAGTAATGAGCTGGCGCATCTTTATAAGATAAATCAAAGGCATACGTTGCCTTGTGTAGGATCCTAAAGTGTGTCTCTCTCCACGTTTCACTGGCTATCGCCTGTCTGACTCTCTCCATCCCTTCTCTCAACATGGGAGTGACTGTGTCATCCCCTAGTTCCTCCTCCCATCTCTTAAATACAGTATCACTCAGTGGGGTAGATAGAATGTTCTGCATTCGCCTGTAGAGATCAGATAACGAGAAGTCCTGAGCTCCCACCAAGGCCCCGAACCAGGCCAATCTCTCCGAATCACCTAGTGACGCGGACTGGGCCATGCAATAGGAATGTATTTGCTTGTATGATAAAAAATGGGAAGCAGGGATTTGGTACCTGGATTGAACATCGGGCCATGGAAGGAGTCCAGCACCCCCGCCACCCAGCAGGTGCTGTAATGTGAGTATTCCCTTGTTCTTCCACAGCTGGAATAGGCTGGATTGTCGACCTTCCGGAAACGCTGGAAGAGTCCACAACGGCATATATGGGGTGATGTACATGGGCAATTTATACAATTTACGTACAGTCCGCCATGCAGCTAAGGTATCTTTCAGTACTACGTATCTTTTGAGTGGCATCGGTAGATCCCTCACTCTAGTGTGTAAGAGAGCCACTAAATCCCAGGGAGCCACTAATTCACTTTCCAGCGAGGTATTGGAAAAATGAGAAGTCCCTCTCAGCCAATCCCTAGCATGTCTAAACAATGAGGCCAGGTTATACCTTCTGATGGACGGCATCTGGAGTCCTCCCTCCCATTTGGTGAGACATAATTTGTCATATGCAATTCTAGGACGCTTTCCCTGCCATAAAAAACGTGTAAACGCCCGCTGGATCCTATTCACATCAATATGCGTTATCAGGAGTGGTATAGTCTGGATAGGATAAAGTAGTCTTGCAAAGCTTACCATTTTCAGGAGGTGGGCTCTGCCAAAGAGTGATAGGGGTAATTTAGTCCACCTGTCTAGCTCCCCTTCTATCTTCCTGATTAAGGGGTCAAAGTTCAACTTGTACAGGGAAGATGGGAGCCTTCCTATCTTGATACCTAGATAGGTCAAAAAGTGTGGTACTACTTCCACTCCACAGGGGTCGTGTCGTGGTTGAGTCTGTGGTCCTCCTTTATCTAAGTATAGTAATTGGCTCTTGGCGACGTTTATTTTATATCCCGTAGTCGCCCCAAAATATTCAAAAGTATCTAGAATCTTTCGAAGGTGAAGGCGTGGGGAGTCTATAAATAACAGGATGTCATCAGCAAAACAAATTAGTTTAAGATCTTTCCTTCCTATCCGGATCCCTTTGAAAATGTCAGATTGGATTAGATGCTGCACAAGTGGTTCCAGGGCCAGATTAAAAGGAGGGGGATAAAGGGCAGCCCTGCCTCGTGCCCCTGCCAAGCCGGAAAGGACCCGACAAAAAGCCAGGTGTGCTGACCTGAGCTTGCGGGAATTGATAGATATTTTCTATCAAGGATTTGAAAGATCCCTCTATTCCGAAAGCAGTCATGGTTCTCCATAACCAGTTCCAGTTTACAGTGTCGAATGCCTTCTCCGCATCGACAGACAACAAGGCAGGGCTCCCTCCAATGTAATGAGGGCTATGTTGGATATAATCCTGTGCAACCAGAACCGACCTGATATTTGTCACCGCCGCCCTACCTTTTATAAATCCCACTTGGTGCGACCCTATAAGATGTGGCATGTATTGCGCTAATCTATTAGTTAGCAGTTTGGTCAGTATCTTAAGGTCTTGGTTAATCAAGGAAATTGGGCGGTATGAGGCAAGCTGTTCTGTATCTTTGCCTGGCTTAGGGATGAGTTTGATATGTGCCAAGTTCCCAGATGGCATGATACCTCGACCTTCTAGGCAGCTATTGAACAATAACGTTAGAAAAGGGGTAATTTCTTCCTTAAGTCCCTTATAAAAGTTTGCTCCAAACCCATCTGGGCCTGGGGCTTTCCCATTTGAAAGTGATTTTATAGTCGTTTTGACCTCATCTTCCGTAATCTGTGCGTTAAGATGAGTGCGCATGTCTTCTGTAAGACACGGGAGTGAGGTCTTAGATAAAAGTTCTTCAGCTCTGTTAACATCATAATCTGTTTGACTATACAAAGTAGCATAGAACTTCCCAAAACAGTCTACTATTTCCTTTGGGTCCGTAATCTTATTACCGGAAGCATTTAGTATACGCCCGATACTGGCGCTGGGTACACAAGGTTTAGTCAAATTAGCTAACATCTTTCCTGCTTTATTTCCATATTTAAATAGATGTGCCGTCCTGTGGTCCATGGTCAGTCTTGTTTTCTGCTCGACATAGTAATCATAGTTGTGTTTAGCTGTCACCCATTGAATTTTGTTAAGCTCCGTTGGATCGGTCAAGAAGGCTGTATACCTACTCCGTACCTCGTCCGTCGCTTTGTCAAGTCTCTGCTCCAGTTTTTCTTTTTAGCCGCGGTATATGAAATTATTCGCCCCCTCATAACCGCTTTAGCCGCGTCCCAAAATAGGGTATGGTTATCTCGGTGCTCCCCATTGGTATCCACATAATCCCACCACCACCCTTTCAATTGGAGGATAAATTCCTCATCAGAAGCCAAATAGCTAGGCATGCGCCATATATAGTCTGTGCCTCTAGGTATAGTTTCCAATAGGGACAGGGACACCGGGGCATGATCAGATATTAGCATGTCTAGTATATCTGTTCCCTGTACTCTCCTCGTCAGTCTTGGTGAAATCAGTGCATAGTCTATCCTAGACCATGACTGATGGGCATGAGAATAATGGGTGAACTCCCGTTCCGTTGGGTTCAAATGGCGCCATATATCTATCAGGTTTGTGGACTGCAAAAACGGGTCAAGTGTCCATCTCTGCACAGTTGCTTCACGTCTCTGCGGGTCTGCAGTACTCACCCGCCTGCAGTCCTCCTGAATATTGTGGACAGAATTCAGGTCACCCATCAATATCGTGTTGCCCGGACCCTCCCGCATGACCTTCAGTTCTATCTCAGAGAAAAACTGGATTGCATAGAATTGGGCCCATAAACATTAAACAATGTCAGCTTGCCAACACCCGTGTCTAAGTCAAGTTTCAGCAGTCTACCTTTGTCATCTCTGTCAGACGATAAGACATCACATCTAAGCTTTTTATGTATTAAGATCATCACTCCCGCTTTTCTCCCATCTGATGGGGAGCCATAGACCCGTCCTACCCACATGCGTTGCATGCGCCAGAAATCATCCTCCCCCAGGTGCGTCTCCTGAATTAAAGCTATATCAGCGTGCAGTTTCCGGAGGTGCCGTAAAACCATTATTCTCTTATGGGGAGATCTCAACCCTTTTACATTCCAGGAAATGAGTTTCATAGTGTAAACCTTATATATGATATCGGGAAAAATTGCCCTGTGAGAGGATGATTCATAGTAGGTGAGGATTCAAAATGCCCTCTAGTGGTACTGCAAGTCATGACATCAGAATATATTGCAAACCTTATCCCCCCTCAACAGAACATAAAAACTTTTCTCCCTAAAAGTATTCAACCAGCATAACAATACTTCAACAGACTTCACTTTTTCGCACCGACCTGGGCTGGATCGCTGCATTTCCTCTGCCCAGAGTCCAATCTCTCAAACATATCTCTCATCCAACGCTCTTTACTCCCCGGACGTAAATGCATACTTATAGTCAGAATTGACAACCCCTTCCCCTCCACATAGCATGTTTAGCACACAATATTATTTAACATTACATCTTACATAGTCCTTCTCATGCGTGAGTCGCTCGCCGTAATATGGCTCACTGCAGATGTATGTCCTCTTAATCCGTACAGAAAGCGTAGCGATTATCCCCATTCCGGGCTGGAGGCAGGGTCTCCCTTCTGCCTTGAAGATGTCGTAGGCGACACTGAGGATCTCACGCTGCGTGTATTCCCATAATGGCCTCCTCGTGGTGATGTAATTCCTCTGTTAGGTATTCCCGTGGTTAGGTCCCTCGGTGAATCGCAATTTTCCAGGGCATCCGCTGCATCTGCAGGTGTGAGGAAAGTGTCCACTTTGCCATCCCTCCTGAAGACTCTCAGTATAGCCGGATAAATCAGTGCAAATTTTATTTTCTTGTGGACTAACTGGGTACAAATTTGGGAGAAAGCTCTCCTCTTCCTGGAAACTTCCATGGAGTAATCTCCAAAAATTAAGATCTGGTGTCCACGTAGTTTGAGCGGTTGAGTCAGCCGTCTGTATTTGAGTAAGATGGCTTCCTTGTCCGCGTAGTTAAGGTACTTTACTATTGTCGTTCTGGGCCTCCTTGATGGCTCGGTCTCAACGTTGTCTTGGGGTGGACCGATTCTATGTGCCCTCTCTACCGTCGCCGGGGTTTGAAGGCCCAGTGCTAGTGGTAATTCGTCAGAGCATATGCGGGCTAACTGGTGCGCTGGAATAGTTTCCGGCAGGCCCAGAATACGTAGGTTACTCCTGCGGGACCTGTTCTCCAAGTCCTCAACTTTGTCCCGGAGCGCCTTATTAGAGTGTAAAACTTCCCGAGCTGGGTATGAGCCCTGTCTAGCTCGTCCTCCATAATACTCATTCTCTGTTCCAACTCTTGTAGTTGTGCTGTGTGCTGGGTCACTGTAGCCTGCAGCTGCTGTAAGGAGGTTGCAATTGTGGCTTCCAGGGTGGCCTTTATGTCCGGCGCCAACAGTTTTGCTACGGCTATGGCCATTTCCTTGCAGGAGGATTCCAGGCCGCCAATCTGCTGAGCACCATCCGGCTGTGTTAGCAATGGTTCACCCGTCTCTTGCGACTGGGAGGGTTGGGAGGATGAGCGAGTCGCCCTCTTTTTAGCATCAGCCATCTTGCCTTTCTGAGGCGCAGGCGAGTCACGCTGTGGGAGAGGAGAGCTGGCCAGCGGGGTGCCACTGCGCACCACAAATTTCTCCATTAACCTCCCTTTATATCGGGGAGGGAAATAATCGGGGTGATAAAGCCCCTGGTCTCGGCTACACCCGCCGTTAGTGTCCGGGGAGACGGAGCTCTCTCTTCACACCGCCTTACATGTGCGCGCCGGAACCGGAAGTCCCACCCTTGCTGTTTGCAGTGGCAATCGAACATCTTGCCCTGAGGATTAGGCAGGATGTCTCCTACCAAGGGGTGGTAGTGGGTGATAGGGAAGACAGAGTTGGACTCTACGCTGATGATCTTCTCCTCTTTATGGCCGAGCCTGACTGTACTCTACAGAGATCCATAAGCATAATAGAACGCTTTGGGGTTTACTCGGGCTTGCACATAAACTGGACAAAATCAGCCATCATGCCCCTCTGGACTCATAACTGGCCGCCACAGATTCATAACTTACCAGTAGTGGACCATTTTAAGTACTTGGGCATTGTCATTACTAAGGATCTCCATGGATATATTGCCAAGAATATTGCCCCAATGGAGGCCTTATTCATTGATAAATTCAAAACATGGAAATCTTTACCCCTCTCAGTGATGGGAAGGCTCAATCTTGTTAAAATGGTACTACTTCCCAAGGCCCTGTATGTCCTTACACATGCTTGCATGCCCATCCCTAGAGCATTCTTTACTAAATTGCACTCGCTGACTGCTTCCTTTGTATGGGGGACAGCCAGGAGGAAATTGTCTCTCAGTGTACTGCAGCGTCCCAAGTGCCAGGGAGGTGCCGCCTTGCCTGACTTTTTCCTGTACTACTTAGCAAGTCAGCTAAAATACCTAGTCACCTGGGTCTCTCCCGGAGCACTCTCGGGGCAGAGTATTGCCTACTAGAATGTCTCCACATGTCCACCCTATGGCCCGTTTTGGAAGATCCTAGAGCTGTACCAGGCAAATTATTGCCAATGCATAAGCTAGCGAACCAAGTGTGGACAGCAGCGAAAATGCGCTCCTATGGGGACATACCGGACGATGTCCCCTTATGGGACAACCCTATGTTCTCGCACCTCTCGTCTCTGGAGGGCTCTGGTGTCTGGAAGACCCATGGGATCCTTTCATTGATTGACCTCTATGTTGACGGGAGCCTGCGCTCCTTTCAGCAACTTCAGGAGAAGTTCGAGGTGCCCCGCACCCTGTTTTTCGTTACCTCCAGTTGCGCCACGCCTTGACAGCACAGTTTGGGGCACTAGAATGTGGGATATCTAATTACCCTCTAATTGGTGTATTGCGGTCCCAGGGCCCCAAAGGCGTTATATCAGCATTGTACACACACCTACTCAATGCATGGGTTTCCCTCCAGCCTCTAAATGTGGAAGACAGATGGAGATTGACTATACCCACCTTGACAGATGAGGACTGGAAAGAGGCACTGGTGGTTCCCACCAAGGTCTCCCCTTCTGCCAATAATAGACTAACTCAGCTCTTCATATTGCACAGAAGTTACCTGTCCCCCACCAGGCTTCACAAAATGGGTAGACTGCACCACACCGACTGTCATAGATGTCACACCCCTGGTGCAGATTTCTGGCACTTGATGTGGTCTTGTCGTTACTACAGGGATTTTGGGAAGGAGTGCTGCAGACACTGTCCTCAATGTCCTCTACCCCCATACCGCTTTGCCCCAAGGTTTGCATTTTGGGTGTGCTGGATGAGGAGGTGTGGCACCACCACCAGAGGGTGTTTCTTGGTACTGCGTTATTTCTAGCCAGAAAGGCTGTAGCCTTGAGATGGATGGCGGAACGGATGCCCACGGTTAATCAGTGGATATCACTTGTAAACCACACAGTCTCCCTGGAAAGAATTGTTTATATCCATAGGAAATGCCCGCAGAAATTTCATAAGGTATGGGGGACTTGGTGTGCGTCTCATCTGTCGCTACAACCCATGCATATGTACTCTGTGCCGGAGTAACCCGACTCTGGCACCTCCTGATCATTTTGTGATTCTGGCTTTTACTATGCAATGTACATACTCCACACTAATGCTGGATTATGCCCGGGAATACTCCCCCTTCTCGTACTCTCACTGTGTAATCTATGTAATCTCACTCGCTGCTTCCTCTGCGTAGGAAGAACTGCTTTTGCATCTGGAAGTGTCATGCCTAATGTTACTCTTTAATAAAACGAGTTTAAAAAAAAAAAAGTATATATGGCAGGTAATCTCCATTCATGTAATTGCTACTCAAGCAATTCCCTCATACAGTCTTCACAGATGAATACTCTGTGCTCATAAACAGAGGATATAGATAATATGAGAACTGTGGCCTCAGACTGGAAATCCTTACTGAAGTACAAGCTAGAACTGGAAATCTAGCAGTAATGCTGTCAGCTTCCCTTATCAAAGATGGCGGCCGTAGCTTCCCGTGTGGGAGGGGCTGCAATCTTCCAGGAAGAGAAGGGGCAGATAGAGTTGTATAGAGGAGGAAGCTTCTGGCAGTGTGAATGGAGGGAAAAATAAAAGTGAAGCCGCAGCCTCTATCATCCAGACTCAGGTAAGTGATCTAATAGATGGCGGGCGCTACCATGTAGAGCAGAAGAGGGGGGAGTCCATTATGTCAGTGACAAGGCTGTGTACATTGGATGCCACCTTCCAGATGCCCAGACTTGTCCCTGCTGTCTCTCTGTATTGGCAGTTTGGCAGGTGCTTTATACCAGCGCTTTGCAAGCTGGGACCCTCCAGTTGTTTTGAAACTACAACTCCCAGCATACACTAAGCTGCAAATGTCAGTGCATGCTGGTACTTGTAGTTTTACATCAGCTGAAGGGAGGCAGGTTGCAGCCACTGCTTTATACACTGATACTTTATCGATAAGGACACTAAATTGCAGCTGTGGAGCATCACAGACTTGGCGATGGATCCGTTTTCTACTGTATCCGAGAAAACTGAACCGTCCTCATTGACTTACATTGTGTGCCAGGACGGATCCGTCTTGCTCCGCACCAAATCGCGGACAGAAAAAAGCTGCTTGAAGTGTTATTCTGTCCGCGATGGGGACGCAACCAAATGGAACGGAATGCATTCTGGTACACTCCGTTTCGTTCAGTTTTGTCCCCATTGACAATGAATAGGGACAAAACCTAAGCGTTTTCTTCCGTTATTGAGATCCTATGACGGATCTCAATAGCGGAATTGAAAACGCTAGTGTGAAAGTAGCCTTAGGGTACTTTCACACTTGCGTTGTTGGATTCCGGCTGGCAGTTCAGTCGCCGGAACTGCCTGCTGGATCCGGCAATCTGCATGCAAACGGACAGCATTTGTAGACGGATCCACATGCGGATCTGTCTCACAAATGCATTGCAATACCAGATCCGTCTCTCCGGTTGTCCTCTTGAAAAACAGATCCGTTATTTATTTTTTTCACATTTTTAATGGTCTGCGCATGCAAGACTGGATCCGTGAATGCGGTAATTTTAATGCCGGATCCGGCACTAATACATTTCAGTGGAAATTAATGCCGGATCTGGCATGCCTGCAAGTGTTCCGGAATTTTGGACGGAGACAAAATTGCAGCATGCTGCGGTATGTTCTTCGTCCAAAAACCGTACAGTGACTGAACTGAAGACATCCTGATGTATCCTGAACGGATTTCTCTCTATTCAGAATGCATTAGGAGAAAACTGATCAGTTCTTTTCCGGTATTGAGCCCCAACGACGGAACTCGATGCCGGAAAAGTTTAATGCAAGTGTGAAAGTAGCCTTAGGCCTCATGCACACGACCGTTTTTTTATGCTGTCCGCAAAAAGGGGTTCCGTTGTTCAGTGATCCGTGTCCGTTTTTGCCTTCCGTTGTGTTTCCGTGTGTCTTCCGTTTTTTTTAGCGGACATGACCCAAAAGATTTTACCAAAAGACAGGCTGATAATGTTTCCCAAGTGCCTGCCAAGGGATCCGCAAAAAAAACGGACACGGAACGCGGATGACACACGGATGGCCATCCGCATTTTTCACGGACCCATTAACTTGAATGGGTCCGTGAACCGTTTTTCACGGACAAGAATAGGACAGGTTATATTTTTTTGACGGACTGGAATCACGGACCACGGACGCGGAGGACAAACGGTGCATTTGCCGAGGTTTCCACGGACCCATTGAAAACCAATGGGTCCGCAGAAAATCACGAAAAACGGAGCAACGGACACGGAATCAAACAACGGTCGTGTGCATGAGGCCTTAGGCTGATTTCATACTTGCATTGTGAATTCCCGTATTGAGATCAGGCTGAGGATCTCAATACCGGAATTAAACGGATCCATTCTGTTTTTGCACACCAGAATTCATCCGTTCCGTTAGGATGCGGTTGTGTGAAATCAAAACAGAAAAAAAGGATACAATACATTGAAAGTCAAAGGGTGACGCATCCGTTTTTTTAGGCTCCTAAGGGCTCTTTCACACTTGCGTTTTTGTTTTCTGGCATAGAGTTCTGTCGTCGGGTCTCTATGCCGGAAAAATCCTGATCAGGATTATCCCACTGTATTCTGAATGGAGAGAAATCCGTTCAGGATGCATCAGGATGTCTTCAGTTCAGGACCGGAACGTTTTCTGGCCGGAGAAAATACCGCAGCATGCTACGCTTTTTGCTCCGGCCAAAAATCCTGAACACTTGCCGCAAGGCCGGATCCGGAATTAATGCCCATTAAAAGGCATTAATCCAGATCCGGCCTTAAGCTAAACGTCGTTTCGGATCCGACGTTTAGCTTTTTCTCAATGGTTACCATGGCAGCCAGGATGCTAAAGTCCTGGTTGCCATGGTAAAGTGAGTGAGGGGGAGCAGTATACTTACCATCCGTGTGGCCTCGGGCGCTCAGAGTGACGTCAGGGCGCTCTACACGCATGGATCACGTGATCCATGCGCATGGGGCGCTCTGACGTCACTCTGGAGATCCCCGGGAGCCGCACGGACTGTAAGTATACCGCTCCCCCGCTCCCCACTACTACTATGGCAACCAGGACTTTAATAGCGTCCTGGCTGCCATAGTAACCTCAAAGCATACTGAAGACTGATCAGGATCCTGATCAGTCTTCTAATGCTTTCAGGCGACGGAAGTGCCTGCCGGATCCTCAGAACGCAAGTGTGAAAAAGGCCTCAAAAAGACGCATCAGTCACCATTGACTTACATTGTTTTCAGCTTGCAGTAGTTTTGTGTCCGGTCACAAAGCGAAATGCTGGAGGAACGGAAGACATCCAGATGCATCCTGAACGGATCTCTTCCCATCCAGAATGCATGAGGACTAAACGGAAACGTTTTTTTCGGGTAATGAGATCCTCTGACGGATCTCAATACTGGAAAATAACAATGCAAATGTGAAAATAACCATAGGCAACATGCCCACAACAGTGAAAATGGCAGTTTTCACAACCAGGAGATGCCTATTTTTGCCCGTTTTAATGAACCAGGTGGACACTATTCAACGGGACCACTTTTAACGGCCGCTTCGACAGGAGTCCATCCATCTAATGGCGGTTAATAACTGGTACACTAGTGCAATATGGTCTTTTGGTGGTTGAGTAAAAAATTTACCTTATCCACTTGCGCAATTTTGCAGAACGGGTGCGAACCCATTTATTCCAATGGGGCTGCAAAAGATGTGGACGGCACACCATGTGCTGTCTGCGTCCGTGGTTCCGTTCCGCGGCCCAGCAAGAAAGATGGAACATGTCCTATTCTTGTCCACAATTGCGGACAAGAATGGGCATTTTCTATTATGGTTGCGGCCATGTGCAGTACGCAAATTGTGGAACACACAGGGCCGATATCCGTGTTTTGCAGATCCACAAAGCACTAGTATTGTGAATGTAGCCTAAAAGCGTATATAATGTGTCCTTAGTCCTTCCGAACTCTCATCCACACGAACCGCAGTGTACATTGACCTGCGGTGCAGATTTGCAAACTACAGCATGTCAATTTATGCAGTTTTTCTTATTGATACCATTTTGGAGTGTGTATGACCTTTTTGTTCACTTTATATTCTTATTTTTGAGGGGAAGAGAGCCATGAAAAAATTTAAAATCAGTTATTTTAATTATTATAATTTTTTTTTTCATTTCTGTATCCACCATACGGGATTAATACACTTATGCATTTATATTTTGAGAAAAGAGGTGATCTGAATTTTTATATATTTTTAAGAATTTCTAGGGCACTTGAAAATTCTAGATTGTTTGTCCCATAGACTGCAATCAATTACCATTGGGAGTCCCGTTACTGTGACAGGGCTCCATAACAACTATTAGGCCTCTTTCACACGGGCGTCATGTTTGACGCCCGGATAAGAGGCGGATGCGTTGCGGGAATATGCGTGATTTTTCCGCGCGGGTGCAAACGTTTGTAATGCGTTTTGCACGCGTGTGTGAAAAATCGCCATGTTTGGTACCCAGACCCGAAGCCGGACTTCATCACTGAAGTCCGGTTTCGGGTAGAGTATTCTGGAGACTTTATTATTTTCCCTTATAACATGGTTATAAGGGGAAATAATAGCATTCTTAATAAAGAATGCTTAGTAAAATGAAGATGAAGGGGTTAACTTTTATTATTTTTAACTTACCTTAGCCACTTGATCGCGTAGTTGCGATCTGTCCTCTCTTTCCCTGCATCAGCTAAGATCTAAAGGACCTGTGATGACGTCACATCACATGGTCCATCTTACCATGGTGATGGACCATGTGATTGGACCATGTGATGTGATGTCATCGCAGGTCCTTTAGTTCTTAGCTGATGCAGGGAAAGAGAGGACAGATCACAACTACGCGATCAAGTGGCTAAGGTAAGTTAACTTTTATTATTTTAACCCTTCATCTTCATTTTACTAAGCATTCTTTATTATGAATGCTATTATTTTCCCTTATAACCATGTTATAAGGGAAAATATTAAAGATCTGGTCCCGTTGCTAAGCAACCATGCGGGAAAATTGCACTGCATCTGCACTTGCTTGCGGATGCTTGCGATTGTCCCGCAGCCCCATTCACTTCTATGGGGCCTGCGTTGCATGAAAAACGCACAATATAGAGCAACGCAGAAGTGATGCGTGAAAATCACCGCTCATGTGCACAGCCCCATAGAAATGAATGGCTCCGGATTCAGTGCGGGTGCAATGCGTCCACCTCACGCATTGCACCCGCGCAGAAAACTCGCCCATGTGAAAGGGGCCTTACTGTGGTAGCCTTGGATCCTTCAGCAAGACCTAGGCTACCACAGCAAATGAACGGCTTCCCTGATCTCAGCGCGGGGAAGCCATTTGGGACCTGTGAGCACAGTGCTCGCAAGAAAAACCCGTCTCGGACACTGTGGTCACAATTGAGCAGTTAAATGTATGTTATTGGCGCTGATCACAGACATTAGCCCCGGGTGTCGGCTTTTTAAAACAGCAGAAAACCAGCTGATATGAAAGCTTTTGCACTTTAGAGAGGTGCCATCTTTGAAGACTCGACTTCCTTCATACATGTAAGGTAGCGGTCAGGAAGTGGTTAAAATTGTCACTGTCGCAGAGAGGCTTATAAAAGAAAAAAAAAACCTATTTTCTAAAGGTCCCTCCCTTCCAAATTAAGCGGTGATGTCACTCCTATCATTCATGTGACTGCTCAGCCACTCGCTGACATCATCGTTTATGTGCCCTTCATGCACTGCTGAGGCCAGTGATTGGCATGTGAACAATTGACGTCGTCTGCTTTGACATGGCTGCTTCCATTTCAGGTCTGTCAGGGAGGGGGACAACCCTTTTATAAACCTGTCTGTTCCCCTGACAATTTTAAAAACTTCTTACACAATTTTCCATATTGCATAAATCAATAGTACAAGCAACCTCAAGAAACAGTTGTAAAATATGTTTTATCAGTGAAGAATGTCTTGTTCCCAGGTTATCAGCTGTTTACCTTGCTAAGTGCTTTTCCCTTTGAAAAATGCCTTAATGTGAATTTCTCACTTCAGCAAATGGTATTTATCATGTAGAGAAAGTTACTACAAGGCACCTACTAATGTAATGTGATTGTCCATATTGCCTCCTTTTTAGGCCTCTTTCACACTTGCGTTCCGAGGATCCGGCAGGCACTTCCGTCCCGCCGGATCCGTCAGAACGCAAGTCACCTGAAAGCATTAGAAGACTGATCAGGATCCTGATCAGTCTTCGAAATGCTTTGAGGTTACTATGGCAGCCAGGACGCTATTAAAGTCCTGGTTGCCATAGTAGTAGTGGGGAGCAGTATACTTACAGTCCGTGCGGCTCCCGGGGCGCTCCAGAATGACGTCAGAGCGCCCCATGCGCATGGATCATGTGATCCATGCGTGTAGGGCGCCCTGATCGCCACTGGAGCGCCCCAGGAGCCGCACGGATGGTAAGTATACTGCTCCCCACTACACTTTACTCTTGGCAACCAGGACTTTAGCGTCCTGGCTGCCATGGTAACTCATTCAGAAAAGCTAAACGTCGGATCCGACGATGCGCCGAAACGACGTTTAGCTTAAGGCCGGATCCGGATTAATGCCTTTCAATGGGCGATTTATTTCTGGATCCGGCCTTGCGGCAAGTGTTCAGGATTTTTGGCCGGAGCAAAAAGCGCAGCATGCTGCGGTATTTTCTCCAGCCAAACAACGTTCCGGTCCTGAACTGAAGACATCCTGATGCATCCTGAATGGATTTCTCTCCATTCAGAAAGCATGGGGATAATCCTGATCAGGATTTTTCCGGCATAGAGCGCCGAGGACGGATCTCTATGCCGGAAAACAAAACGCTAGTGTGAAAGAGCCCTTTACACTGCTCATATCCAGGGGTTACGACCACCGCTGCAGCGCAGATACCAGATGGCCGGGAGGGAGCTGCTGCTCATGTATGCCTATGTGCACCAGAGAGGCCAGCTCCTTTTCCTATAGTGTGTAAGCACGGCCACTGCTGCTGGATTGCTGGTCGTAGGCCCTGGATATGAACAGTGTATTTTTCGATGGAAAATGACACAAGCCGGCAAAGGAGGCAATATGGACAATCGCAATACATTAGTAAGTGCCTTGTATTAACTTTTCATGATAAATACTATTTGCTGAAGTGAGACAACCCCTTTAAGGGTACTTTCACACTAGCGTTTTGATTCCGCTTGTGAGATCCCCTTCAGGGCTCTCACAAACGGTCCAAAACGGATCAGTTAGTCTCAATGCATTCTGAATGGATAAGGATCCGCTCAGAATGCATCATTTAGGCCCGCTCCGCCTATTCTGTTTGGAGGCGGACACCAAAACGCAGCATGCAGCATTTTGGTGTCCGTCTGAAGAGGCGGAGCCTAACTGATCCGCTTTTAATTACAATGTCAGTGAATAGGGACGGATCCGTTTTCAATGATACAATATGGTGCATTTGAAAACAGATCCGTTCCCCATTGACTTTCAATGTAATTCAAAACGGATCCGTTTTGTACTTTGTCATTTTTCTTTAAACCTAATGCAAATGGGTCCGTTCTGAACGGATACAAACGTTTGCATTATAGGTGCGGATCCGTCTGTGCAAATAAACAGACGGATCCGCACCAACGCAAGTGTGAAAGTACCTTAAACTGGTCCAGGACATGAGCAGTTCACTGAAGGATCAGATTACACATGTCAAGACAAGTCTATGGAGAGAGGAGGGAGTGAGCAGGAGCAGAGTGAAACAGGACTCCAGGAGGAACAACAAAGAGACTGTTGCAGCAACATAGGAGTTTATATCTCAGCACAAGTGCTTTATACACAACGATATAGGTCAGTACTTCTCTGTAACGTTCTCCATGATCCTGGGGCTGCTTCTCTGTGAGTAAGAGGTTAGAAGCAGGTTCTCCTCTAGTTTCTATGTGCACTGAATGGCAGCTAGTCTCCACCCATTGGATCTAGAACTGAAACTAGACGCATGCACAGGGTAAAACTATTAAAAGAATGCCAGATAGAAGTCATAAAGTGACCAGAAATAGTGTTATTCCTCCTGTAGAAGGATAAGGGAGTGATGTACATGAAAGCTGGTTGATGGACTCTATTTTGAATCCATACCTCTGGATATTATATTATCTGGATTATTTGCATTATTTACTGCAGTGGACCCCATTTTCAGTACTGTTGTCTTTTTCAATATAATGATGTTACATACTTACTTACCCTCACTACTACTATTACGCCAACCCATAATTGAATATTTGTTCATTTTATCATTTTTTGACCCACATTGGTATTCTTGTTTAAATGAATTATCCATTATCCTCATGTATATCCCTTGTATATTATAATTGTGTGTGTGTGTGTGTATGTATGTGTGTGTGTATATATATATATATATATATATATATATTAGGGGTCGACCGATTATCGGTTTGGCCGATATTATCGGCCGATATTCATGATTTGCACAGTTATCGGTATCGGCCCCTAACCAGGCCGATATACCAATAACTGTGCTATCACAGAACATGAGCGCGCCGGTCTCAGCGCGGCCATGTTCCCTCAGCAGCACAGGGGAGAAGGAGGCAGTGTCTCTCCCTCCCCCTGTGCCGCGCTGCCAGTGGAGAGAAGAGTAGGAGGAGGAGGGGCTGAGGCGCACTGGCCACCAATGGACAAAGAGAAGAGGAGGAGGAGGAGGGGCTGAGGGCGCACTGGCCACCAATAAACAGAGAGAAGAGGAGGAGGGGCTGGCCACCAATGATAATAACGTTTCAGATATTACAAACACAGGCATTAGAAGCACATTGCCCAGACCCTGCCTCTAACAGAGTTCTGCAATCTGCGGCAATTAACCCCTCAGATGCGGCACCTGAGGGTTATTTGCCGCAGATCGCAGCGCCTGTCAGAGTATACAGTATACAGTATAAAAACATTGGTGGCCAGTGCACCCTTCCCCCCATCCCTTCAGTATTGATATCATTGGTGGCAGTGGCCACAGGGTCCCCACCTCCTCTCTTCTGATCGGAGCCCCAGCAGTGTAATGCTGGGGCTCCGATCGGTTACCATGGCAACCAGGATGCTACTGAAGCCCTGGCTGCCATGGTCAGCTCCCTGCTGCTGTGTGCACAGAGCACAGGGCAGCAGGGAGAGTGTGAGGTCCTATTCACCCTAATAGAGCTCTATTAGGGTGAATAGGACAAGGGATGTAAAGAGCACAGGTTCTATCCCTAAGGGGGGAAATAGTAATTAAATAAAAAGTAAAAAAATAATTAAAAATAGTTAAAAAAAAACCCCACCTAAATATTAAGTATAAATTAACCCTTTTCCAATTTTACATATAAAATATATCAACAATAAATAAAAAAACATATCGCCGTGCCCAAAAAGTCCAAACTATTACTTTTTTTTTTTTTAAAAGTGTTGAACGCTGTAACAGAAAAAAATATTTCAAAAAATAAAATGCGCAGAATATCAGTATAAAATATCGGCTATCGGCCTGAAAGTTCACAGAATATCGGTATCGGCTCTAAAAAATCAATATCGGTCGATCCTAATATATATATATATATATATATATATATATATATATATATATATACTGTATGTATCTGTTATTGTGTTAAAGTTTAAAAAAACATTTTTGTTGACCTATGTCACTTGTAAAAAATCACATTCTGCACTTTGCATATATATCTTGGATTACGCAGTTCTTTCTTAACTATGTGACAACTAATCGGTTTGACTTTGGACTAATCCTGTGGGTGTTATGCTAGCAGTCTGCTAGTTTTCAACCTTTAACCCCTATACAGGGATTTGGACTTCGCTGTGGGGAGATACCAGGCTGCTACCTCTTGGAATTGTCCCAGTGTTGATGGCTGCTGACCCACTTGGCTGGAGATACTGGTGCGAAGCACCGAGGGATCAGGCACTACTCGGGAAACAGACAGAGGTCTGGGCAGAAGAGTATGTGCGAATCCATAAAACAGTCCAGAGGTCAGAGCAGGCAGTGTAGGACAGAAAGGAAAACAGGCATGGGTTAGGTCAGGTGGTGACTAGTCAGAATCCAGGAGTCAGGAAAAAGTCGGTACATAGGCAGACAATCGGATTATAGCTCTTTGCACGGAGTAGCAAGCTAGAGAAACCTAAGGAATCATTTGAGGGCGGCATATGGAATCCATAAGGGCGGCTTCCACCAGCCCGAACTGTTGAACAGCCGAAGGACCTGGGGTGACGTCACCGTCATGTGATCAGTGCAGGGCGTGGCTTAGCACTGGATTTGATTCCGTTCTGAGCCACGCCCCCTGCACTGATCACATGACGGTGACGTCACCCCAGGTCCTTCGGCTGTTCAACAGTTCGGGTTGGTGGAAGCCGCCCCTTATGGATTCCATATGACGCGATAGTGGAATCCATAACAGGATGCGCGAGTTACCACAACCCGAACGCCAAACTTTTTTTTAAAGTTCGCTCATCTCTACTTATGACGTACTAGTACGGCATGTTTCCCGAGTCCTTAAGGACCCATGACATATATTTTAAAACATAATTTTAAAACTAAATTGCGGCACAGACCCTCTGCTATAAACTGCTGACATCTGTGCCGTACAGATGTCAGCAGTTTAACACCTTCCATACCGTGGTCCGTACGGACCGCTGTATGGAAGGGGTTAACAGGGAGGGAGCTCCCTCCCTCTCCCATCGGGGGCTGCTGTGCCTTTGCAGCCCCCGATTCTTCATGGGATCGCAGATTGCTCTGTCCTGGCAGCGGGTGATGGTTACCATGGCAGCAGGACGCTTTCAGAGACGTCCTGCTTGCCATGGTGATGTAAGTCTAATCAGACTTCTGCTAAAGGCAGAAGTCTGATTAGACTAAGTGTAAAGTAAAAATACAGTACAGGATATATATTATATAGACATCAGACCCACTGGATCCTCAAGAACCAAGTGTGTCTGGATCAAAAAAAATGTGAAAAAAAGTAAAAATAGAAAAACACATCACTGAATAAAAATGTAAAAAATAAAATGCGCTACATATATTAGGTATCGTCGCATCCGTAAAAATCTACTCTATAAAAATATCACATGACCTGACCCCTCACGCAAATACCGTAAAAAAAAATGGAGTAAAAAAGCAATTTTTCGTCACCTTACATCACAAAAGTGTAATACCAAGTGATCAAAAGGCGTATGCCTCCCAAAATAGTACCAATAAAACCGCCATCTCACCCCGCAAAAATGAGCCCCTACAAAGGACAATCGCCCCAAAAATAAAAAGAATATGGCTCTCAGACTATGGAGACACTAAAACATAATTTTTTTCTAAAATGCTGTTATTGTGTTAAAATGAAATAAATTACAAAAAAGTATACATATCAAGTATCGCTACGTCCGTAAAAACCTGCTCTATAAAAATATCACATGATCTAACCCCCCAGGTAAATACCGTAAAAAAATAAAAATCAAAACAATGTAAAAAAACATTTTTATTACCTCGCATCTCAAAAACTGTAATATCAAGCTGATCAAGCCATCATCTCATCCCGCAAAAATGATACCCCACATAGGACAATCGCCCTAAAAATAAAAAAATATGGCTCTCAGACAATGGAGACATTAAAACATGATTTTTTTGTTTCAAAAATATTATTGTGTAAAACTTAAATAAAAAAGAAAAAGAATACATATCAAGTATTGCCGTGTCCGTAACAACCTGCTCTATAAAAATAACACATGAAATAACACAGAAAGAAAATATATAAATATTGTGTCAAAGTCATTTTTGTCACCTTACATCACAAAAAGTGTAATAGCAAGTGACCAAAATGTCATATGCACCCCAAGATAGTGCCAATCAAACCGTCATCTCATCCCACAAAAAATTAGCCCCTACATAAGACAGTCGCCCAAAAATAAAAATTAAAAATACGGATTTCTGAATGTGGAGACACTAAAAATAATTTTTAAAAAAAAAAAATGCTTTATGAAAAACTGAAACAAAAACCCCCAAACGTAGTCATATTTGGTATTGTCGCGTCCGTAACAACCTGTTCTATAGAAATAGCACACAATCTAACCTGTCAGATTAACGATGTAAATAACAAAAAATAAAACGGTCCCAAAACAGCTATTTTTGTGCAAATTTTCCATTTTAATCCATTTTTCCATTAACAAAGTAAGGGTTAACAGCCAAACAAAACTCAATATTTATTGCCCTGATTCTGTAGTTGCAGAAACACCCCATATGTGGTCGTAAACTGCTGTATGGCCAAACGGCAGGGCACAGAAGGAAGGGAACGCCATATGGTTTTTGGAAGGCGGATTTTGCTGGACTGGTTATTTGACACTATGTCCCATTTGAAGCCCCCGATGCACCCCTACAGTAGAAACTCCCAAAAAGTGACCCCATTTTGAAAACTACGGGATAAGGTGGCAGTTTTGTTTGTACTATTTTAGGGTAAATATGATTTTTGGTTGCTCTATATTACACTTTTTTTGAAGTAAGGTAACAAAAATAGAAATTCTGAAATTTCATCTCCATTTGCCAATAACTCTTGTGGAACACCTAAAGGGTTAACAAAGTTTGTAAAATCGGTTTTGAATACCTTGAGGGGTGTAGTTTCTTAGATGGAGTCACTTTACGGAGTTTTTCTACTCTAGGGGTGCATCAGGGGGCTATAAATGGGACATGGTGTCAAAAAACAGTCCAGCAAAATCCGCCTTGTGGATTAAAATGGAAAATTTTCCCCAAAAATCGAAATTCTGAAATCTTATCTCCATTTGCCATTAACTCTTGTGGGAAACCTAAAGGGTTAACGACGTTTGTAAAATCAGTTTTGAATACCTTGAGGGGCGTAGTTTCTAGAATGGGGTCATTTTTGGGTGGTTTCTATTATGTAAGCCTCACAAAGTGACTACAGACCTGAACTGGTCTCTAAAAAGTGGGTTTTTTGCTTCTAAACTTCTAAGCCTTGTAATGTCCTCAAAAAATAAAATGGCATTCCCAAAATGATCGATACATAAAGTAGACATATGGGGATTGTAAATCAATAACTTTTTTTGGTGGTATTACTATGTATTCTAGAAGTAGAGAAATCGAAACTTGGAAAATTACAAATTTTTCCAAATTTTTGGTAAATTTGGTATTTTTTTATAAATAAAAATGAAATTTTTTTGACTCCATTTTACCACTGTCATAAAGTACAATATGTGACGAAAAAACAATCTCAGAATGGCCTGCATAAGTTTAAATGTTATCACCACATAAAGTGACACTGGTCAGATTTGTAAAAAATGGTCGAGTCCTTAAGGGGTTAAACCAAGCATAGTGCCTGGTAGGTTGAGCCCTGTATTGCTGCAAATAGATGGTCTACAGTATTACTTTTTTTACTTAGTTCAAGTAATCAGAGCACTGAGGGGCTGGCCTAGCCCCTCGGAGCACTGCTTTAACTTCTCATCTCCCCTGTCACCTGTACCACTCATTGCCTGATTCACATGGCCAGAGATCCTCACCTTTTAGATGCCTGGTCCTGAAATGTATACTCCGGCTCCTACAGGGCCAGCACATGCACCCTAGTCTCAGGCAATGGCTGGCAACCTAGGGGTACCCAAGGCGCCTTCCCTGGGTTTGATCCTTCGCTGCCTGACCTGACCTCTGCCTGATCTCCCGCTGACCTTGAGCTGCCTGCCCGGACTGTTATTGGATCGCACAAACTGTGCCTGTACTGACCTCAACTATGGTTTTGCCTGATCCCTCAGTGCTCTGCATTAGGGATGACCAAAGCGAGCTTTGGATTCTAGATCCGAAGTTGTTTCACTCAAAACTTCGGCTGTACGGAAATCCATCTCTGTGCACAGTGGCGTACCTCTAATAGAGGCAGACCACGCAGCTGCTATGGGGCCCGTAGGGAAGGGGGCCCGGCTGTGGAGGAAAGGCTCCGCCCCTTATTCCAATTAGTGTAACAGCTCCTGCCTAGAGTCCTTGCCAGGGCCTCTGGCTCGCCTTCCACCTCCCTCACTGCTTCTCCTCACCCCACCCCCAGCAAGGGCCCGATCCTACCATCAGTCAGCAGTCTGCAACATGTCCCCAGAGCTGCACTGATGAGGAGAGGTCCGTTTTTCAGCAGCAACAGCAAGATGTGCTGCTGCCATCAGAAGTCTCCCCAGTGCTCCCCTCCCCACTCTGCTCCTCTTCTGCTGTTATGCTAACCATGTGCAGCAGTCGGGACAGAGGAAGGGGGAAGAGAGCCTGCTACACTGCCTGCTGAGGAGAAGATGTCCTCCCATCAATCCTGACTGTATACCATGGAGACCTGCTCAGAAGGTAAGTGTAAGATGTCTGTGTTCCTGTGTCGTGCACTGTACTCAGTACATATGTATGTGATATATGTATGTGTGATTGTCTGATTAGAGATGTGAAATACATCTACAGTATGACTGAGTAAATGTATATGTCTGTGTGATATATGTATGCTTGTATAATGTGTGTGTGTGTATATATATATATATATATATATATATATACACACATACATTTAGGTACTTTCACACTTGAGTTGGTGCGGATCCGTCTGTTTATTTGCACAGACGGATCCGCACCTATAATGCAAACGTTTGTATCCGTTCAGAACGGATCCGTTTGCATTCGTTTTAAAGAAAAATGTCAAAGTCAAAATGGATCCGTTTTGAATTACATTGAAAGTCAATGGGGGACGGATCCGTTTTTAAATGCACCATATTGTGTCATAGAAAACGGATCCGTCCCCATTGACTTACATTGTAACTAAAAACAGATCCATTCGGCTCCACATTGTCAGACGGACACAAAAATGCTGCATGTTGCGTTTTGGTGTCCGCCTCCAAAAAAGAATAGAAGCGGAACGGAGCCGAACTGATCCATTCTGAACGGATCCTTATCCATTCAGAATGCATTGGAGCTTAACTGATCCGTTTTGGACCGTTTGTGAGAGCCCTGAAACGGATCTCACAAACGGAATCCAAAACGCTAGTGTGAAAGTAGCCTTAGTCAGTCATACTGTAGATGTATTTCATGTGTGTATACAGGGCCGGCGCCACCCATAAGCGAGGTACGCCACCGCGTAGAGCGCCCTCTCGCTGGGGGCGCCTCTCTGGAGTCTGGCCGCACTGACTCTCCTGCCGTCCTGCGCCCTCCCTCCTTTGGATCCCTCCGCGCACTCTTTACCTTATTGCTCTGCTGCTCCGGACAGTAACATTAACAGGCAGTGCGGGCGGTGCTCACTCCTCCGGGTCCTCTCACTAGGCGGCGCAGACGCGTGACGTCAGTGAGGGAGGGAGAGTATGTACTGATGACCTGACCTGACTGAGTAAGGTAGACGGACGGTAGTAGACTAGTTACTGAAGGTCCTGACTAGGCCTTTGGTGTTATCCAGAGAAGTGTTTATGTGACAAACACTCTATTTTTGCTTAAAACCTGTTTTTATTTTTATGCAGTTTTCCTGATTTAATATGCCCGTAGCCCGCCAAGCTGCAGCTTTGAATTGCCGCCCACCACCCACCTCTGTGAACCGCTGCTGCCTGCCTGCAAGGCAGAGCCAGGACCCTCCTGCTTCAGACTCCCTGCCAGCTTTGGTGAGTCTGATACCCTGATAAAAAAGGGGCGGCCCAAAGGGTGTGATCAATAGGCGGAGTCAAGGGGGCGGCAAAGTTTAGCTTTTGGCAAAAATCCTTGCACCAGTCCTGTGTGTATATACAGTGTGTATATATATATTCACACACAGATATAGCAGAGTTAACACACACTTGACGAAGTTTTCACATTTATTTAATGTGTTATGACTAGTATTGAGCGAACTTGTTTTTTCAAGTTCGACGTACAAGGTTCAGGTTCGGATTATCTAAGAATCCCGTTATGGATTCCACTTCCACGGAAGCCCATAAGAGGCATGCTGCATTGCATGCTGGCCATAGACTTCTTTTATGACGGAATACAATACAGCATGCCTCTTATGGGCTTCCGTGGAAGTGGAATCCATAACGGGATTCTTAGCTTAGATAATCTGAACCCTGTACGCCGAACTTGAAAACACAAGTTCGCTCAATACTAGTTACGACTGCGACTGTTAAAGGCGTTGTCCTGTTCAGAGCTGAGTGGGGAAGAAGGGGATATGTCCGGGTTCAGCTCTGAACCCAGACAAAATAAAGTCATCTGATCATTGCACTTTGATGCGTATTGGTCTTCGTTTACATCTCTGGTGATCGGTATCTGGTAGAGAACATCCTGCCAGAGTTCACCAGTTCCAGCATTGCTGGATTCTGCCCTTCACCAGTAGAACAGTTTTTGTCATGCTGAAACCCTGCTGGTAGTCTGCCATAGTCTATGGCAGGAAAGCTCAACCTGCAGCCTTCTAGCTGTTGCAAAACTACAACTCCCAGCATGCCCTAATAGGTGTAGGCAGCTGGACGGCTGCAGGTTGGGCATCCCTAGTCTATGGGGTCCAGTGGTGAACGGTAGAATCTAGCAATGCTGGATCTGGTGAACTCTGGCAGGATGTTCTCTGTCGGATCAGCCTGCCGGATACAGTCACCTGAGATATGAATGAAGCCTTAGGCCGCGTTCACATCACTGTTCTGATCCTGTATTTAAGGCATTCATTATGCTCAGTTCTGCACATTTTGCATCCTCTTTAGCCATTTCCGTCTGAGATCTGTTTTTTTTATGTGTAAAAAAGTTCTACACAAAGTATTTTTTTTTGTCTAAAATAACGTATCTCAGATAGAAATGGCTAAAATGGATGCAAAATGTGCATAACTGAGCATAAGGGATGCTTAAAATACAGGATCCGTTATTTTATATATTTTTGGTTTCTTCTGACGGATAAGAACAGAAGATTAACAGTAATGTGAACGCGGTCACACTATGGGTTTTGCAAGAACTCCCCAGGTTATCAAAAACAGTAATAATCTGTAATGTAGCACCAATGTACCTACTTAAGGCACCGTTCATGGGTAAGGGAGGGGCTGGGGTAGAAGGTTGAAGGGACCAGGAATGGTTAGTCAGAGGGGCTTAGGAAGGATCATGGGGGCCCATTTCACATTCCTGCTATGGGGCCCAGTGAATTCTATGTACGCCCTGTCTGTGCAGCATTAAAATGTACGGCCTCTGACGAGCGAAGTCAGTTATTCCCGAAATCTCTCGAGACTTTGGTGAATAACTTTGGTATTTGACTTTTAAATTGAAAAACCATTTTAAAACTTGGATCTGAACTTGGCTTTGGTTCCGAGGTACCAGTCAGAACTGAAGCCGAGTTCGGATCCAAGTTCTAAAATTTTTATTTTTTTATTTTAAAAATCAAATAATATCAAATCAAATACCGAAGTTATTCACCAGGTCTCACGAGACTTCAGGAATAACTGACTTCGCCTCGTCGGAGGCCGTACATTTTATGGTTCAATTTGTATTTATGAATTCTGTTGCAAGAAAAGCAATAAAGTGACAAAATATCACAATTTGTATGTCATTACACTCCTCGCAGGGAAGCATAAATGAACAACAGAAAAAACATGTATGAAACGTGTGTAAAACGTGTGTAAAACATGTGGGAATGACGACAAACGGGGAAGACAAGACAGAAGGGGGGGGGAGGTAGGAAAGGGTGGGGAAGATAAGGGGAATAATAAAGGTCCATATCCAAACCCCAAGCAACTGAGGACATCAAAGTAGTTTATGTAATAGTACCTGAAGTTAACCAGCCCGAGAAGGCATTCGAACCACGAAATTGAGGAGGCCGTTCATTTTAATGCTGTGCGGAGACGGATCTCCGTACAGCATTAAACCAAAGTTCTGAGCGAAGCGACTTCGGATTTAGTAAACGAAACTCGCTTCGTTCATTCCTACTCTGTATCACTGTCTTGATCACCGTGGGCCAGCAGTCTCTTAAACAAAGACTACCCCAAGAAGTAGTGGCCTGGCGGTTTCCCTGTAGCAGAGTCCAGATCCCTGTACAGGGGTTAAAGGGTAAAGACCAGGGAGCTACTCCGATAATGCTCTTGGAGTAGCCCCAAATTTGTTCAAGTGGCACAGCAGATCCACATCTGCTTCGTAACCATGCCAAGATCTGCTTCCAATCCTCATAGATGAGCAAGTGTAAATGTCTAAACCTAAGATAGCTGTCGGATGAACACTTATTCTGTGAACAGTCAATACTCTTTCATACACATGGACACTTCACTGGGTTGATTAATTTGGTGACTTGGGGGGGAGAGAGAGAGACAAACCACTCACTCCCGCGAATTCAACACGCCCGATCTTTCTTTTCTCCTACATTTGCCTTTGGGTAAGATTTGGCATACTCCCATAAACACGGATCTATGAGTTCTGCCAACTTGTAACGTATATGGCACCTTCATGTTCCGTACAGATTACATTCAGGAGATCTGCTTTCCTGTAGATTTTGAGGATTAGATCTAGACATAAATGAAAGGTAAAAGATTACCAAAGGATGCAACCGTATAACAGCCGGCTGTGCCTCAAGTGACCGCCATCACTATGCATTGCTAGTTTACTGTACATACAGCTGGCGCTGTCTCTGCTCCTCTTACGTTATGTGGCCGAAGCATCATTGTGCCCATCCTCTCTTCCCAGGGCCTCACAGGTCCACATTGTGATCTGCACCTTCTGGGTATCGTTATAGATACCATCATACCTTGAAGGGATTGTCTTGCCTGATTAAAAATCGTACGGCCCGCAGGACTGTGTTTAAAATACTAGAAACAAACTCGCCTTTCAAAA
This sequence comes from Bufotes viridis, assembly GCA_033119425.1. Classification (NCBI taxonomy): domain Eukaryota; kingdom Metazoa; phylum Chordata; class Amphibia; order Anura; family Bufonidae; genus Bufotes; species Bufotes viridis. Next base: position 76,266,754 of record CM065589.1, on the reverse strand, counting down.
CACCCTCCATTCCAGCTCCATGGTTCCCAGCAATCGGCATTGAACCGGAAAGGAGGAGGAGCTTCTCTTGGTCATGAAACCGCTGCAGCCGTTCAGTGGTCACGTGTGCAAGAACAGCACATCACTTTCAAATGCTGCCGCTGAAGTCAGTTTCATTTTTGAATTGGAATGGACAACCCCTTTAATAACTTTTTGTGCAAAGAAGGGGCATTTCTCTTTTGGATAACAGGAAGGAGTAACACGGTAGTTTGGAGTGGTTATTTGCTTTCTAGTAAATGGATGGTCTGAAACTCTTGAATTATAAGTTGACCATTAATCTTCTAGAACTATTGATGGGCGTAATGTGTATTAAAAATTACTACTAAATGAGCACTTTGAGTTACAGCTAATATTGACATCTGGTTTGGTACTCATTGGTAATATTCTGAAGGTTAAAGGGCATCTGTCAGCAGATTTGTACCTATTACATGTGCGCTTGGCAGGTAAACGCATCTGTGTTGATCCCATGTTCATGTGTGCCCGCATTGCTGAGAAAAATGATGTTTTAATATATGCAAATGAGACTCTAGGAGCAACGAGGGCGTTGCCGTTACACCTAGAGGCTCTGCTCTGTAACTACCGCGCCCTCTGATCTTTGACAGGGTGAGACAGTGAAAATGTGATCACTCCTGGCCCTGACAAAGTGCAGAGGACGTGGCAGTTTCAGAGAGAGCTGACCTCTAGGTGTAGCGGCAACGCCCACGTGCTCCTAGAGGACTCATTGCATACATTAAAACATATTTTTTCTCAGCAGTGCAAGCACATATGAACATGGGACCTAAGATGCTACCTGCCCAGCGCGCATCTACTTAGTCAGCCAGTGTCATAAGTACAGATCTGCGGACAGATGCCCTTTAGCCTCTTGGGAACGAAGGGCGTGCATGTGCGCCCTTCGTCCCACTAAAAGATGGCGCCGCTCCCGCACGGAGCGGGGCGCATGAGCTGCGGTAAGCGCTTGAATCATCAAGCTGACACCCGCAGCTCATGTCGTGACCGGCAGCGATGCCGATCGCGGACATTTAACCCTCAGATGCCGTGGTCAATCCTGACCACGGCATCTGTCGTACAAAAACCGAAAGTTTCACTTTCGGTTTTGCTCCGGCTCCCTGATGGCCACAGGGGAGCCGGAGACATGCATGTAGTAGCCTAGGTTTCTGTGAATGAAACCTAAGGTTGCTACATAGTATTCCTATGGAGCCTATGACTGTAATAGGCTCCATAGGAAATATGCGATTTTCTCATATATTCCAATGCTATTGCATTGGAATATATGAAATAACAATCTGATGATTGCATCTTCTAGTTCCCTATGGGAACTATAAGAAAGAGTAAAAAAAAAAAAAAAGTTAAAAAAATAAATAAATAAAATATAAAAATTCAAATCACCCCCTTTCCCCAAAATGAAAATAAAATAAATAAAAAAATAAAATTACACATAATGGGTGTCGCAATGTGTAGCACTATACTATAATAATATTAAAAATATTCACCATACGGAAACAAAAGCGTCCAAATGGCTAATTCGCCATTTTGGGCCTTCATTTCTAAAAAAATGAATAAAAAGTGATCAAAACATCATACACACCCCATAATGGTATCAATTAAAAGTTCAGATTGCCCAAAAAATGAGCCCCTACACTGCTCCGTATGCATAATTACAAAAAAGTTATAGGGGTCAAAACATTGCGACAAAAAATAAAATAAAAAAATTCCCACTTTTAATTTTTTTCACTATCAAACATAAGAAAAACTATACATATTAGGTATTGCGGATTCGTACTGACCTGAAGAATAAAATTAACCAGTCAGTTTTATCGCAAATCGAACGTTGTAATTTAAAAACCCGTAAAACTGTGGTGAAATTGCTTTTTGCAATTTCACCCCATTTGGAATTTTTTCCTGTTTCCACTACATCACATGCAAAAATAAATGGTAGCGTTAAAAAGTACAACTTGTCCCGCAAAAAACAAGCCGTCATATGGCTATGTGAGCGGAAATATAAAAATGTTATGGCTTTTGGAAGGCAGGGAGCGCAAAACAAAAACGCAAAAATCCCAAAACCCCCAGTCCTTAAGGGGTTAAGGGTAAGAAATTAGGTTTTTGTTTAAAATAAAAATGGATTTCTTATTTTACTCCTGTCTCAAGATAAAGTGTGGAAATAATTTATACTTTAAATGGGGGGGGGGGGGGAATTTGTGCTTATCGTCATCCCCTGCTTAATTCTCTGTATGAAGACGAACAGAGGAAGGAAATCACTGTTGCTCTCAGGACATGTTGGAAGAGTGATTGTCACTTGTATTAATATATGCGACAGATGTCCCCGAGAGAACCGCTCGGCGGCAGCAGTGCACAGCGCCCAAAAAGTCACAAACCAAGAGACTCTCTTGAAGCTGGTGATGTGTAGGATGTGCCCCAAAACCCCTTCATCAGACATAGACACATTTCCGACATAATGTAGTCTGTCCCATCCAAAACATCTTGTAGATCACTTTTAAGTTCCCCCTCTCTGTCCGATAAGAGCCTCGGTCAGCCTTGGCGTGATCTGGTGAATCGCCAGGGTAGCATGTTTTTTTTGACCAGAGAGTTGGATCACTTTCATGGTTTTTATCCTTCTGTTTGAGTTTCTGAGATAAACTCTGTCATGTATTTTGATATTTCATCTCATGCTCCAAAAAAGCCTCCAAGGCCGGAGTTCATGGAGTCAGGCACAGATCCTGTAGGAGTAGAGTCACTTTCCTGGCATTGAAACATAGGATATGTCTGTTTACTAAAACGCGTAGGGCAGCACTTACCACGAACGGATTGTTTAAATCTCCTGCTCAGGTTGGCTTTTCTTCAACTAGATATTTTATGGCTTTGTTTTTGTGTAGTGACACAGGAATCCTATTTTTGTAATTTGTCTTTGGTTCCCATCAGTTATTTAGTGCCTAACCTTGTGTGTGTTTTCCTTTACATGTCTATGGAACACGTGTAAGCTATTTCTGTAGATACCTGCTACATTCCATTCGTGATCTGGTGTTCTGAGCAGGGCCCACTTTGAAGTTAAAGGAAACAGTTGTGAAAACTGGAGTCTTTCAATCCCTTAAAGGGAGTGTGCAAGAATGGTGGTGGTGGTGGTGGGGGGGGGGGGGTTCAGGCCCTACTACCCGCTACCTGGGTGCAACAGAATAGCTCAGGCCAAGTAGGGGCAATTAGAGTAAGACACCTGGCTCTGTGGTTTGGGACCCCCAAGTACCGTGTATCATTGAGGTGGTAAGACTGTTCCCTTTATTGAGGGTAGGTTTGCACAGAGGATTTTGGGCATAGGCTTCAGTGTGGATTCGGTGCCAGAAATCGCGCTGAATCTGCTTTGAAACACCCCCCCATTGTTTTCAAGGGATGGCAGCGCCACAGTTCATGGGTTTTTGCTTTAAGACCGGGCAGTGTACAGGTCCATTCTTGACGTGGTTACCGCATGGACCCCGCGCAAAGCCGTAGCTGGAGCATGCTCACAGTTTAGCTACATTCAATGGAGCTAAACCAAGAGCAGGTCCACATGAAAGCCAACCTCAGAAACCAAACCATGGTGCTTTCTGCCGTGGGATACGTTGAGGATTTTGTGGCGGGCAAAATCCTGCTTGTGAACCTACTTCTAAACCACAAGCAGTCTCCATCTGTGGCTTTGCAAGGGTGGAGAGCCACATAAAAATGTATATACTGCAAAATTTCCAATCTGCACAGCTGGTTCATTTACGCTGCAGAGTTGTTGCCATGCTGTGGAATTAGCACCTGAAAATCCGCAGCGTCTGTCGTGTGAATTTGGGTAGGTTCCAGTACTGAATCAATTATCTCCTGGGGTATTTTTTTCAACAGTGCTGTACTGAAGGTTAGCAGAGAACTTTGTGACATAACCGTGGTCTGACCTTAGGCTCTGTTCACATTTGCATTTGTGACAACACTTCATTGGAAATTCTGTGAGATTTAATGGGAAGAATAGTATTGCAGAATGCTGGACTCCACAACAGACCCCATGGACCTCATTTGAAGTCAGTGGGGGTCATTTACTATGACCCCTTACACCGGGATCTGGTGTTTTTAAAAAGTCACAAACCATGATTTAGTGAATCTAAATTTAGGTGCTGGTGGCATTTCTATGATGCTCTCGCCGCTTTCCAAAAAGAAAGTCTCCAAAAAGACTGAAAACTATGCAGTTGATAGTTGGCATGGATTTCAGTAAGGTGCACAGACTGCTGGCGAATTTGTTTAATTAATGACTAGGCGAGAGAGCGTACCTGAGTTAAAAAAACAAAACAACAATTTGGCATATTGGTTGTGCTTCTTTATAAAATCATAATTATGAAGGAACAGTTATGTTTAGGTTTCTCTTAAGTCTTGTTCAGCCATATTATGTCCTGTTTCTGTAACAGTGGCTGCTGTGCGCCGGTGTTCTCCTGCTTACTCCTGCGGTCCTGGGCGCTGTGTTAAGCTGTGATTGTCTGCCTGTGATTCCCCATTCACCACTGCAGTCCTGGGCTCTGTCTCCTTGCAAGTACTGTTGTTCTGGGATCCGCTCCACAGTTTCCTTTCAGCCCTGGCCACAGCATGCTTGCTGCTTCTTCCCTGCAGCACTTCCTTAAGGGCCGACGCGCGTCACTTCCTGCGCTTTATGGGTTAGATCATGTGACCTCGCTGACCAATCCCAGCCCTCCTGCATGTATATAAGTGGCTCAGCCCCCTTCCTAGATGCCTGAGTGTCAAGGTCCTTGTGTCCTGCAAAGGTTGCCGATTTCTCTGCTTGTGTTCCTGTGTACCTAACTCGTGCTTGTGTTTCTGGACTTTGCTACCTGTTTGATCCCTGCTTGCTTGCCTTGACTCTCCTGTAGCCGGACTGCCTGCCCTGTACCTGTGCCGCCTGCCCTGACCTATTGCTTGTTTTACTTCGCCTTTGCCTCATCCTTTGGTCCTTTGCTGTTGCTCCTGGTTACGACTCGGCATGCTTACTATGTCAGTATCTATGGTACCCCTTGGTCCGCCTGGACCAGTTGCCTTGTGTGCCAATTCTTCTCAAGAGATAGCGACCTGGTGTTCCTCTCGGGAAAGCCTATCCCCACCATCAGGGGTACTGTGAAGAACGAGGGGTTCACTTAGACAACGCCCTTAGAGGATGTAGGACTTGTTGCACAGTGGGTTCACACCCACTGGTTCGTGACAGTTTCAGTTGCACAGCTAGGTGCATTTCACTCAGAAGCAAGGGCGTTTCCCTTCTGAGAAATCTGCCAGAGCTGTACTGTTGTGACGATCTTTCCCTTACTTCCCACTATGTTTGGTTTCGGCTCAGGGGCTCACAGAACAGATAACGAGAGGGAGATCAGACTTACAGGCACACAGGATGCTCCCATCTAAAAGCTATGTAGAATCTGTTCTTTTATCAGGCTCAGGATCTCAGCTAGCTCTGACACGCACCCACTTCCTCTCTGCCATCTTTTGTGTCTCTGATACTAGGGACAGGCAGTGGACTTAGGTGGACATGAGACCCCTAGTTGCCATGACTCCACAGCTTTTTTTCAGGTGGATGCAGGCGTATTTTTTTAATGAAATGATATTAAAGTACGTTGACTCTGTAAGCACATCGCAGGGGGATATCAAGACTGGTGTCCAAATGCTGGTCTTTATAAATGACACTCAGTATCTTTTGGTAGTAACCATTGATGGCAAGGATGAGCATCTCCTCCTTGCCATAGTCTCTTGGCTGAGGAAATCCGGGGACTAGGATCTTCGGTTATAGCAGTTGGCGGAGGTCCTGTGTTCGGACCTCACTGATCTAGCATTTATCACCTCTCCTAGGTAATAATATCTTTTTTTCTGGGATGCCCCTTTAAATAATAAATCCTCTTCGACCCACTGAGCCTTGGTCTCCTATGGCTCACAAGGCTTTATTTGAGTCTGTCACTAAATGGCCCGGCTAGGATTCTTATCACTACAGTATTATTATACTGTCATTATGTAGGTGGAGATCAGATTAAAGGATATTATTAAGGCTGTGAGATGCATAGATATGTGCAATATTGGGATGGAAATATATATATTAGCACCATTAAATGGATAATTGATACTGTGCTCAGTATTGTTTCTCAAATATCATTGCGTCTGAGACAAAAGCAGGACTCATGACTGAAGAGGATAGACCTCCATTGCCATCTTGCTCTGCATCATAATAGCCTTTGAGAGCGGTGGTGTGAGATTTATGGAGCACCTGAGGCTGGACGTCTGACTAGCTCAGTGTTATGCAAATGCCTTCTGATGGTTTGTGTAGAAACTGTTTGCTGCCCTAAGCAATTGGATCACTACAAGTCATTCTCCTAATCGGATGATCTGTCCGTCTAGAGCAGTGTTTCCCAACCAGTGTGCCTCCAGCTGTTGCAAAACTACAACTCCCAGCATGCCTGCACAGCTAAAGGCTGTCCGGGCATGCTGGGAGATGTAGTTTTGCAACAGCTGGAGGCACACTGGTTGGGAAACACTGGTCTAGAGGTTAGCTTCTGTGCACATCTTGCTGTCATTCCAGCCGTTCCATGTCGTCGTTCTCCCAACCACCAGGACACACAACATTGAACAGTTCTGACATCTCTGGCTAGGCTCGTAGTGATCTGCTGGGGTGATAAACCAAGGCCTCTCAGTTCAAGGATTTTGTCCCTCTCCTTTTCAGACAAATGGTGATAAGTGGCACCTATCAAACAGGAGGCATTGCACAATCATCCCATGATTTAATCTAATTTTTAAGGTTTCATACAGCTAAAAAAAACTTTGCTTTCAATCGGGCTTTTATGACCCTACCACTTGCCACAGATTGGAGCTAGGTGCTTGAAATTTTGATCATCTGCAGATCTTAGTGACACCTGCTACTTCCTCGATTTGCATAACTTTACGGCTTTTTATAGACTTCACATTTTTAATGATATTTATAAAATAAATGTCTATTAAATATCTATTATTTGAGCACTAGTATCTTATCTAAATCACTTTGTGTTTTACTATTGACTCTTTTTTTGGTTTTATGAATTGTCGTCCCTTTGTGCTGTAAATTGCCTCTTCAGTGATTACAAGCTTCGAGGAAGCTAATTAACTATCTGTCAATAGGTATCACCTTAAATCTTTTTCCTTGGGGCTTAAAATGATCTTTTTTCTGGATGCTGACTTGGGGACTGCTGGGGTGGGGTTGGACTTTATTGTGCTTATTTGCCTTTTTTTCACGGATGAGGGCTAAGTATATAGATGACAATTCACTAGACGTAAGTAATCACCTTCCTGCCCCCATCCTATTCTGTAGCCCCTGAGATCTCTGCTCTGGTGGTGAATTATTATAGATATTAGGCCGATCTTTAGTTGTTTGTATGCCTTTAAGGAAAATATTACCTGTTCCTAGAATACTGACCTTATAGCTGCCGTCATGTATTAGAACTGAGCTCCCGGGAAGATTTTATCTGGTAATAGGAGGTTTGTGTGGGGTTAATGGAAGGCTGAGAAATAACCTATTACTATAATGAGCTATTGAAGCAATCAGGAGCTTGGTGGTGACCGCCTCAGGGCAGGTCTCTCCATGTAATTGATATTATTCTCCATGTAGTCACAGTATCTTAATTTATGATCAGGACTGGACAAATCCTAGGAGTTAAGGCGGCTGTGCACGTTCAGTAACCGCTATCTCTCCTGACTCCTCCATACACGTACACCTTTGGTTTGGCTGAAGATGCATTTGTAGTCAATGAGGAGAGAGGAGAAGGCTGCTGTCAGACACCTCTGGTGGTGGCTTATCTCTCCCAGGCGAACAAAAGGATCAGGATTCACCTCGCTCCAAACCTTCTCTCCCCCAACATCTTTTCTCAGTGCAGTCGGGAGCTCCCCACCTACATTAGACTGACTGCCGATCCCATACTTATGAACGTTTAGGTTGGTAAAATCGGGGCACCTGAAACTCTGCCCCTGGGAACGCCAGACTCCGCTCGGAAATGCCCACTTATTGGCGAGATTATCATTGACCCTGCCTAATTTTTGGTACTAGGACAGCCAGAATTTGTCAGGACTGTCTCTGAAAATCAGCGGCAGTCGCTGCAAATTTGGGACAGTTGACAATCGTGCGTTCCCGCCGTTCTGAGTGAGTTTAGCCGACTCAAAGGGCTTGTTTGCGGTCTCTGGAAAATGCAAATGAGAACGAGGCCTAAGTTGTCATACTGTGCAACCTACATATTGTAGGTTGCACTGGGTACATTGAATTAATTCCCGAATGTGGGGTCCCTTTATTAATTAATGAAGATATAATTTTCATTTTGCTGTTACTGGTGGCAGCCACCTTGTTGCCAGTATCAATATAGGGACAGGTTTTAGCACCACATCTGTTAAGACCCGTGGGTGTCAACCAGGTGATTTGGCTAGGGAGTTGTGAAATGTAATGGGGTGGTGCTACCATATTACCTAAAGATAAGTTGTTGTTTTTTTGCCACATATTGACAACTCTAGTTAAAAGGGTTGTCCGGGTTCAGAGCTGAACTCCATACCTCCATTTTCACCTAGGCAGCCCCCCTGACTTGAGCATCGGAGTAGTTCATGCTCCGATGCTCTCCTTTGCCCTGCGCTAAATCGCTCAGGCAAAGGCATTTTCCGGAGATCCGGAACTTCAGGAGTTATTTAACAGATCCATTCTGTTATTAGTAATCTACTTTATTCCTGGCTTTTCTGATTAAATTAGCATTGTACCCTTGTTGTCTTAATCTGGCATCTAAACCTAGGCCCTCAATTTCAAAGTCCCGGGAATTAGAGCAGGCATGTGGGACCTGAGTAAGCAACAAAGATGCTATTTGCTGTATGATGGGGATGACAGTTTGTGGCATGGAGTATGGTATTTTTTGCAGATAGTCTGCTATACAGTGTAGTGGAGATAATTATTTTTTAATCAACATTACCCCCATCAGTCAGCTGTTTTAAGAGAACGCCACATTCCTGTGAGCGCTGCGTTCTCTTCACAGTCTACCTGCGCCGAGCAGTATAATTACAGCTCACCTTTAGCTCATTCACTTGAATGGGACAGAGTATAACTACAAATGCTCCTTCCTATTCAAGTGAATAGGACGGAGGAGCTGTAATTACACATGAAATGAAAAAAGTACAAATTGCAAGGATTAGCACTTAAATATTCCACAAAGAGTGGTATGGCAGCCACATCATCCTTCCAGATAATCAGGAGGTCATCGATGTAGCGCCTGTTCTACTTCTCACAATGCAAAAAAGAATTAAGAACAGAAAAGATATTTGTCGCCTCCCATCATGACATATAAAATAGTCAGGGAGAGGGAGAAATGGGCTCCCATGGGACATCCATAGATGAAAACCTTTCATACTGTTGATCATGACCTTTCATATGTCGCCATGGCATATCAAAATTTTTGAAAACTCAGTGATTCTTTAACTGTAAAACTGACTCTCATTAGGCAAGTTTCACACTAGTGTTTGGGAGATCCAGCAGACTGCGAGCAGCAGTATTTGTCCGGCCAATTCTCGGCCTATTTGCTGGGTCTCCGATAGTCCCCATTATAGTTAATGGAGCCTGGGCGGCATTTATGTAGTTTCTGGCAATGCCGGATCCATACAGATCCAGCAGGTCGTTCCCTTCCCTTGCCAAACGCTAGTGCGAAGCTAGCCTTAGAATAATTAGGAAGGCTTCCGACAATGCTCTCTAAAACACTGACTGTTTTTCATGGCCATTGACACGAATGTGTGAATAAGACCTCACTTTTAGGGGGTCATTTACTATGCTGAAATATGCCTAAATTAGGCGTATTTCAGGTGCAGATAGCGGCACAGTGGTTAGTCACACCGCTATCTGCGTCTTCGTCTTGCTTTCGCCAGGCCTAAAATTGTGGGTGGGGAAGGGGACGGGCAGATAGACCAGTCTCATTTACCATTTTATACGACTGTTTTAGGTATAGAAACAGGTCTAAATGTAAGACTCTGATTCTGTCTTACATTTAGAACTGGGGGATCTACTTTAGGGTTTTGTTAAGACTGACGTCTAAAACCCGGTCTTAAAGGGAATCTGTCACCAGAATCATCACCATTAAACTTTAGTTTTAGTTTAATGGTGATGATTCTGGTGACAGATTCCCTTCAATAAATGTGCCCCTTAGTCCTTTAATATGGCATGTATACATGGATCAAAAAAAAGTTCAGGAGTGGCTTTTCCCATTGATGTCCGTGGAATAGGGGTAGCTAAATTAGGAGGAGAGACATATTTGGAGTCTATTTGGTGGCATTTATGCTGCCAAAAATGACCTGTTTTCAGCTACTGATTACATTACTGATCTGTCGCAGATTTTTCTGCTGTGTGAACATAGCCTCATACCACACATGCAGTTTCCTAAAACTCTTCTCCATTATCGCCTTCGTCCTGTATGTGAGAGACCTATCTGCTCATATTATATAAGCATGTTATACACGTCGTTATTTTTTTGTCTTTCTTTTTTCCCTGTACGTGCTCACTAATTGTTAAACCGATTATGTTGATTGAAATAAATCAAATTATCTGATTGTTATCATGGATAATACTAAAAAGAAGATAACCTGCAAGTATATAAATAGCTGGGACCTTTAGGAAATCACGCTTCTGCTTTTCAAGCAGTCGATTCTCCCTGTTACATATTATCTTAGTCGTCGTTGGCACCAGACTGTCTAAACCCTAAGCCCAGAATTGAGTACCGGTATTTTATTTTTATATAATCTATGAATGACTTGTCCTCAATTATGAAGGTCCTGTAAAGGACTCCTCTAAATCAACCCTATTGTGGCTTCATACATACAACCAGGTGGACCCGTCACCTCTCCTGAAATGTCTTTTGCAGCAACTACTTGCATTAACAATTCTAGAGCATCTATTCTTAGGACTCTGTGTTGTGCCATTCCTCTGTTAGGGTACGTTCACACGACGACATTTGTCGTGCGACATTAAGTCGCACCAATGTCGCGCGACAATTTTTATAATGGTAGTCTATGGTGTCGCAGAAAAATCCATCTTGAATTATAAAAATTGTCGCGCGACAATAGTGCGACCTTTTTTGTTGCGCGACAAATGTCGTTGTGTGAACGTAGCCTATTCCTAGTAAAAGTTATAAATGAATTGCCTGCAGTGAAGGTCTAGGTGTTACCAATTAAGGGTGTGTCCCTGCACAGTCTGCCACAGACAACACTGATTGAATAGTATCAGACTGTGCAGGGACCCCCCCCAACCTTGCTAGCAATTCATTATTAGTTATATGAAAAGTTGCTTTATTTTATTTTTTTACACTTGAATTGGAGCTAAGCTGCAGTTACCCAGTACAGCCACTACGCAGTGAATGGCACTGTGCCCCCAGCTGTGTTCGAAACCTACACCAATCACATGCAGGGAACAGCTGATTGGTGTAGGTTAGGGATGAGCGAATCGACTTCGGATGAAATATGGTCGGAGCTGAAACTTTGTTAAAATACTGCACGGAGCGAGTGCTCCATACAGTATTAGAATGTATTGGCTCCGATGAGCCGAAGTTATTACTTCGTGAAGACTCGCGAGACTTCGCGTAATAACTTCATAAATTGATTTCTACTGTAAAAAAAAAAACCAGGTTCGGTTCCAAGTAGTTTTACTCCACAGCTGGAGTGCCGGAGGTTCGCCATCACAGCCCTATGGTAATCTGTATTGGGTTCCATAGATCTGGGGGGGATACAGAGTTGTTTATGTGCTGTGGCCGTAATACAGACACTAAAATGTGACGTTTTCCGGCTCTTTCAATTGGACCTTACTATTTAGCTACTTTTGAGCAGCAGATTTCTAAAATACTCCATAAAATATTATAGAATAAAATATGGCTCCCACTTTAAGAAATAATGAGATAGGACTTGATTGCTAAGACCCTGGACCCGGTTTCGGTTTGCTGACAGTCTCCTCTTGAGATGTGCATCTTGTGTGGAGGATGAAGTGTGTCTAAATTGTTCTTGACATGTAACTCTGCTGCGAAGACTCGTTTCCCCGCAGTGCCGAGACGGGTTTCAGACAAATCTCTTCCCTCATCCAAAGAGCAATCAGGTTGACAGACACATGAATACCCCCTAGAAACAATACGGAACATTCTTCAAGTCACTGCCAAAAACTTGATTGAACTTTTCGATAAATCCGGAAAAACAGATCCAGTATTTTTCCTTTGCAAAATCATGCTGTAAAGCTGGCCATGAACATAAGTAATGGATGACCGAAAATTGTTTAAAATGGATCTCCTCATGGCATAAAGCTAGAATTTACCTTAAAGGGGTTGCCCAGGTGATCTTAGGTTTATATAGCCTTTTTTAAAGACGTAGGGGGAGATCTATCAAAACTGGTGTAAAGGAAAACTGGCTCAGTTGCCCATAGCAACCTATCAGATTCCACCTTTCATTTTCCAAAGGAGCTCTGAAAAATGAAAGGTGGGATCTGATTGGTTGCTAGGGGCGGCTAAGCCAGTTCTACTTTACTCTAGCTTTGATACATCTTCCCTTTAGAGCGGCATCACAAAATAAAGTCCTACTGTTGCACCCATTCCGATGCCCCCGTGGATCCTCAGTGGAGGTTATATACAGGAGAGTGAATCTGGATCGCACATCCTCAACACTATGCTTTTGATATAACGACTGTCTCAGCATAATTACGTGGCATATCCGCCCAATTTGTAATACATTGTATGCTGTGCAAAAGAGGCATTAGTATACAGTTTGATCAAAGAGCATAGGCCCACTTACCGCGACAAGGAAGCCTCTACAAGTGGGAAACTACTCTAATCTATAAATGACGCAGCCGTGCGCGGCGACCACCGGTGCCCCAGCACCGCACCCAGCACTCAGTGGAGGTTACTTCCTCGACACCACATCAAATGCCGCTCAGCCAATCACTGGCCTCGGTGGCAATCTGTCAGGCATTGATTGGCCAAGTGGGCATTGTAAGTCAAGGAACACCAGGAAGCAGAGACTAGCTGGGACTGGCGGACATCGAAACAGGAATCATGGTAAAGAGTGTTTTTTTTTTTTTTTGTTTTTATGTCACTCTGAGCCCATCCAGACAACCCCTTTAACATTAAAATTTGAGGGTTCGAAACAGGCAATCCCTTTTAATTCTGACTGATACAGTTTTTCCTACATCTGCTCCGTAGAAGTGTGATTACAGGCAATCTGTGTTATCCACTGACAGATATTTACTGGGATATGCCCACAGGATATGCAGTTAGTGTCTGAAAGATGTGGGCCCCATGCTAGCTTGGCTGTTTCCTAACAGGGATTTTCTGAGATTTTAATATCGATGATCTATTCTCAGGATAGATGTTTTCAGGTCTACATTGCCTGGACCTGTCAATCAAAGTGGAGAGGGCACGGCAGTTGCAAAAAGAGCTGAGCCTCCAGGGGTAATGGCAACGCCCCCGTTGCTTCTAGAGGCTCATTTGCATATATTAAAACTTCATTTTTCATAGTAATGCGGGCACATATGAACATGGAACCAACACAGATGTCTTCAGCTGCCGAGCGCACATGTAACAGGTCAGCCAGTGTCATAGGTACAAATCTGCGGACAGATGCCCTTTAAAATATTAGTTAGATTTTTTATTAAAGCGTGGTCCATCCCAAAAATAGGCTTTTCTGCTCTGAATTGCTTGTTACGTGCATATACAGGATCTGATGATGGAGAGACAGATTTATCTCAATGTTTAGATGTAATGGAAACGAGTAGAATATTTAACCAGGATTTAATTTGGAGATGGCAATCAGCGGGCGAAGGCCATAAAACCTGCAGTGCTTGGGCCGATCCTGCTGGGTTGCTGACTGAGGCAGTTCACTGCTCGGGGCTGTATTGTGGAGTAATAATGGAGGACAAATGATTATAAGCTTTTAATATGCTAGTAATGTAGCAGGATAGCGGCGTTCTGGAGATAATGGAAGAGAACTGATTGCACTGGACAACCTGCTTTGCCCACACTTGTGGACAGGGCTGTGGAGTCGGTAGATAAATTTTCCGACTCCTCAGATTTTGAAACTTTCGACTCCGACTCCTCGACTCCGACTCCTCTGTATTTAATATACAAATACGAAGCTGTTCCACCAAGTTCTTCTAATCTTCTGCTGAAGATAGAGCAGTGAGAGGATCCAGGAAGGGGCAGGGGAAGGGGCATTTATTTTAAAACATGATTTTCCTAGTAGAATCCCATAGTCATGTTTAAAATTTAAGCTAACAATCTGAGTTTACATGTTTTATAGCCTTAGCTGAATGATAGCAGTTTTTCAAATGGTTTACAGCTTCAGTCTTGAACTATTGACTATCCATTCCCTTCACTTATACAAGTGTCTCCAGTCCTTAATCAGTTATCAGTGAGAGGCTAGGATAACCATGGGTTCCCTGTAACAGCAGACCACAAGACAATGGAAAGTGTAAGTATTGCCGCTCCTTAAAGGGACACCGACAGGCTGATTTTCCAGCTAAAGATATATATATACTGGTATTCATCAGAGAATTAGGAATAAAACGATACTAATGTTACCCCCAGTTAAGCTGTACTTGTGTTTAAAAAACATTTTAATCTGTATGCAAATTCACTATCTTTGTGCCCAATGGGGCAGCGTCTCCTGCGGCTTTGTGCCCAGCCACGCCCGAAGTACAGCTTCCCAGCGCTGTTCCCCTCGTTATTATTCACTGCACTGGCATTTTTTTTTTTGGGCTAGCCGAACGCTGAATTCCTGCGCAGGCGCACGTGTAGAGTGCTGGCAGCAGCCTCGTCTGGCTATGCTGAGGCTGTGCCAGCTTTCTCTCTTCCTCTTCGCTACCTAGTCCTGTCTAGTGCTGCCAGTACTCTACATGTGCGCCTGCCCCCTTGGGCACAAAGGTAGAGAATTTGCATATTGATTAAAACGTTTTTAAACACAAGTAAACCTCAACTGGGGGTAACAGTCGTCTAGTTGTATTCCTAATCCTCTGATGAATACCAGCAGATATATCAGCCTGTCAGTGTCCCTTTAACTGCATAGTAAAGCATATGAAAAGCGTGCTTCTTCACGGTCACTTAACGTCTTTGTTTAGCGGTAACGTGACGCACTGCATGCATTGGCCTTTATTCTTACAGTAGAGAAGTAATTAATTATAACTTTTTCTGAATTGGGACATTTAAACTTGCTTTTTTTTTATTCCAATTTTTTTTTATTCCAATTTAAATCTAGTAGGAGTCGGAGTCGGTCCATTTTTTGCCGACTCCGACTCCAGGTACCCAAAATTGCCTCCGACTCCTCGACTCCGACTCCACAGCCCTGCTTGTGGAGTCGTAACACAGCACCCATAGTAGTCTTTGTGGCGAGGTGTACCCCGTATGCCTATGAAAAATGGAGTCATACAAAAGTTTTTATGGCATTGTATAATGGGGAAAGGCTGGCAACTGGCAACCGAGATGCTGGTCCGGTCGTTTTCTTAAAGGGGCATTCCAGGATTTTGTTATTGATGGTCTGTTCTCAGGATAGGCCATCAATATATGATCGGTGGGGATCTGACCCACGAACCCCTTCAGATTTGCTGTTTCAGTGTATCTCCAAAGTCAGAAATCGGCCCAGCAATTTCAGAGCTCCTTCTATCGTGTAGTGGACAGTCGATCACTGCTGCACTGCTTCACAGACTTCAATGGGAGCAGCGCTGCAGTTATTGGCTCAGTATATTTCCCTGCTGGAGCTAGACTGGAGTGTCGGAAACAAGCCTAGATTAGATGTTGATGGCTTATCCAATAGCATATTTCGGGAATACTTTTTTAAAATTTCTGTTGAGAACCTCCAGCACAAGCTGAGCACTGGCATCCAGATATTCATGAAATGCAGCTGCCTCCGCTGTCCTGCGGATGATTGACAGATCTCCTCCTATGCTGTGTATAATAGAAAAGCTGCCATTCAATGGTGGAGGCGGGGTAGGGCAGGAGCGCATGAATATGACTAGCGCTAGAGCTCTCAGTAGACAGTTTAAGAAAATGGGTCAAAATAATAAAAAAAAGTGACCCAGTTTTTTAATCAGGGTCTCCCATCACCAGTTTAAACTGCCCTCAAAGCTATATAAAACTGGTGAAGATTCTCTTAAAAGGGGTTGCCCCATGAAACCAGCACCTGGATCTGAATGGTTCTGTAATTAAAAATTTAGCATAGCCAGTGCGTTATTCAATAAAATGTATCTGTATAGCGCCACCTTCTGTTTATTTTTTCTTTATTTCTTTGTCCTGCTCACTGAGGTGGCCGCACATGCTCAGTTTCATCCTTCAACTGCCTCCTGAGCTGTGATAGGGAGAGCATGGACACGCCCCCTGAGCTGTGATAGGGAGAGCATGGACACGCCCTCTGAGCTGTGATAGGGAGAGCATGGACACGCCCCCTGAGCTGTGATAGGGAGAGCCACATAAGATGGACATGCCTCCCGAGCTGTGATAGGGAGAGAGCTGCAGCAGAAAAGACACACCCCCTTAGCTGCAGCAGAAAAGACACTCCCCTTGATCTGTCAGCTTGATATGAATGTAGCAGAGCAATGAATGGGGAGATCTCTGTATCCATGTGAGGTACAGGGCTGGTTCTAGCTTTGTTAGAAAGAGATTGTCATGGACTACATGATGTCTGGTTTTCATTTTTACATTAGTCATGGGATAACCCCTTTAACAATTTTTTGCCTCTGATTTTAATAGAGTGGTAATTAGGGTTTATCACAGTTTAATTTCTTTATTTTTTTTTCTTTTGCACCAACTCTCCTGTTTATGCTTTGATCATTCTAGATAAGTTTGCCCATTTTTTTTATTTCCTGCTAGGCTCTATTCACACGCTGCATGCTAGACTATTCTTGCCATCAAATCTGACAGAACTTCTGACGGGTGTGCCCGTGTTTTGTGGCATGGAGTTGGGAGTTGGAATGATCACTTTAATTTTTTAGTCGCCAGTGTTTTGCATTTTATTTTTATTTTACACTTGAAAATTTTGCTCTTTCTACTTTAAAACTAAACTTGTGTAACATGCTATTTTTTTGTGTCCTACCTCTATTTCAGGTACTGAAATAAACAAGTTAAAATTCTAAGAATGGATCATCAAGAAGAACAAGAGATTGCACCAAGCAATGAGGGCTTTCAATTCAGAATGGGCCTTAACGACAACAAGGCTGGAATGGAAGGTCTGGATAAGGAGAAGATCAATAAGATCATAATGGAAGCCACAAAAGTGAGTGAAAATGCATGTTGTACATTGTTAATTATCACTTTGCAGCAGCATCCTGTAATTGGTTGCACATAGGCTTCTCCGGTAAACATGCCAACTTTTAATTGCATTCTCTACAGGACCGTGAGACGGAAAGTGTTTCAAAAATGAGAGGAACATTTCCTTTCTTTGCAAGTACTCTAGTGTACTACTATATTGTGTACTACTAGCATTATATGCTATCTCTTTATGCAACTTCATGGGTGCACAAATTACTGGAGGCCCTAGGAGCCACTTTGATTTTTTTTATTTTATGTTTTGTTTGCTGGTCACGCCATAAGGCTAATTTCACACGAGGAAAAAATAAAATAAAACGACAATGCAGCAGCACTCTGCAAACACAAATTGAGTACAACAATGCCATAATTATGGAAAACATTCTGGTGCTAATGCTACGCTTTATTTTGCAAATTTGAGATTCTTGGCAAAATACATTTTGTACAAAATTATTTGGGCCCGTCTGCCAAACGTCAAGGCGTTCTCTATAAGACGGGAACCTAACACTAAATACTACCTGTTATGTGCCAAAATGGCCACCATAAAATTTTGGGAGTGCAGGTTCCACATAGCTGCTTTTACCATTTTTGGTGCCATAACTGCCTCCGTTAAATTTCACACCAGCATGTTCAGTCTGGGAAACCCGTTCCGTTTGATGGCTGAATTTCCTGGACTGAACACTACTCCTCTAACCCGAACTCGCATAGTGATCCATGATGTTGGGAGTTTGGTCAAAACCTCCAGCCATGGGTTATAGATGTAAAGCTCCTTGTTCTAGTATAAGCAGCAAGCCTAAACATTTTTAGTCTGGTCTTGATATTTTGTCGCCCATACATACATGCATGTATTTTCAGTGAGGATGGAGGAGCAAGGCTACGTTCACATCTCCGTTAGAGATGACCCGGCATAAATACCAGAAAGCGCGCTGATCACCGATGGATCTCCTTATAGTCAATAGGCATCCGATGGTGATCTGTTGAATCCGGTGAACGCTGGCAGACTGTTCTCTGCCGGAACAGCCTGCTAGAAACGTTCAACGGAGCTTTGACCGTGGCCTAAGCCATTGCCAAACTCATCTAGGAGCAGAAGATTATCCCCATGCAGTAACAAGATGGCTGATCCTTCTTTCTCTCAATATCTGACATCGGGGGAGAGTCAGGACACCCCCCAGTAAAATGACAGCATGTTATACAGCCATTTTGGAAGCCACTTATTTTTTACTTGTGTTAGCATTTCTAAAATTAAAATATCTGATAACATGAGTCCATAGTAGGCATGCTCAACCTGCGGCCCTCCAGCTGTTGTAAAACTATAACTCCCAGCATGCCCAAATAGCCTAACGCTATCAGCCTACAGCAGGGCATTGTGGGAGTTGTAGTTTTACAACAGCTGGAGGGCAGCAGGTTGAGCATGCCTGGCCATAGAATTCAGCATGAAGGTCATCATGGGTTAGAAGTTATGGGAAATAATACGTTTCTGTGACTTGTGGAGAAACCAGTACACCCATGAACCCTATGTGTCCAGTGATGACTTTGATTTGTGTATTACAGGGCTCAAAGTTTTATGACAATGAACTGAAGAAAGACCAACAAGTCAATCAACGCATTGAGAAAATGTTGCAACAGAAATCCCAATTGACCATTTCTCAAATAAAGAAGGCTCAGGTTCAGGTACAGTGATGCATCCTTGTAGACTTGTATTTTTCATAATCCTTTGCCAACAGACCACCGTTTTGCCCATTTTGACCCCTCTTTGGCTCTGTTCATGCTGTTGGTCGAGTCGGCCCCTCCGTTGAAGGCTCAGACACCTTTTGATGACTAGAATTGCACAGTAATGTTCTTGCTTTCAATGGAAACTGACTAAAAGTCAGTGGGGTGTGTAGGGCACAGTTTGCATCCATCGAATGAAGGGTCCGTCACAGTGTAACGGTTCTATTATGAATGTAAGCAATGGCGCCAGTGTGAACATAGCCTTATAACACAAAGGACACCAAACAAGCTGGTCACCAGATGGAGGGTGCTTAAATTTGCCAGCATCTGCAGTGCTGTAGTTCAGAGCTGGTGACATGTACTTGGCCAGACTGACCTGCATTGCCGTGCATTAGACAAATGTTCTGGGTGCTCATGATGGCACCTCTTCTCTTTCTTGAGGCATCAGGACTATGTAGACAAGGGATGCCAAACGTGTGGCCCTCCAGCTGTTGCAAAACAACAACTCCCATCATGCCTGCACATCCTACAGCTATCAGGGCATGCTGGGAGTTGTAATTTTGCAACAGCTGGAGAGCCCTGAGTTTGACATCTGTGATGTAGACCTGTTGACCGAATTAGAAAGTGCTCCTGTGCTTATTAACGAAATGCTATACATTTTTCATTAAAGGGTTTATCCCATGATTAATGTAAACGATAAAAATCGGAGATCATATAATACACGATAGTCTCTCTCTAACAATCTTAGAAGCAGCCCTGTACCTCACATGGATCCAGAGATCTCCCCATTCATTGCTAACATTGCTCTTTTAGATTTATTTCAAGATGGCAGCTTAGGGGACGTGTCCTTTGTACGGCAGCTGGTGGCAGTGGAAAGATGGAACTGAGCATGTGCTTCCATCTCGGTGAGCAGGACTGAGAAATTAGAAAAAGATCAAACAGCAGGTGGCGCTATACAAATAGATTTCAGTAAAAATTTCAGTTGCTATACAGAATTTTTAATTATATATAATGGCAATCCTATTCAGATCCAGGTGATTGCTTGAAAAATGCAGAGTATTTTTCGTGGGACAACCCCTTTAAAGGGAATCTGTCACCTGGCTATCCACAATATTTTTTTTTCCTTTAGCCTAGGGCAATAAAGTACCTTATATCCGGATCTGTAGTTCTTTTTTCCGTGTGTCTTGTATTTTCTCTTAAAAACCGCTTTATCCATTATGTAAATTAGTCTGTAAGGAGCCCAGAGGGGCGTTTTTTCTCTTCCAAGGAGCCCAGGAACGCCCCCTGATGTGCCCAGACCGCCAAAATTTGAATCTAAAGAACGCCTCCAGCAGCTGAAATCTCGTCCCAGAGGCAAGGCTACGGCTCCGCCCCCCGGCTACATTCGCTCTCTGCCCGGAATACATCTCGCGCAGGCGCAGTGCCGGCGATTGCCTGCGCGATCTGACGGCAACTGAGGGCAACAACCTCAATAGTGTCACTGGGCATGCGCCGAGCCCAGTGACGTTTTCGGAGCGCTGTTGCCCTCAGTTGCAATTGGATCGCGCAGGCGCAGGTAACCGCCAGCACTGCGCCTGCGCGAGATGTATTCCGGGCAGAGAGCGAATGTAGCCGGGGGGCGGAGCCGTAGCCTTGCCTCTGGGACGAGATTTCAGCTGCTGGAGGCGTTCTTTAGATTCAAATTTTGGCGGTCTGGGCACATCAGGGGGACGTTCCTGGACTCCTTGGAAGAGAAAAAACGCCCCTCTGGGCTCCTTACAGTCTAATTTACATAATGGATAAAGCGGTTTTTAAGAGAAAATACAAGACACACGGAAAAAAGAACTACAGATCCGGATATAAGGTACTTTATTGCCCTAGGGCCTAGGCTAAAGGAAAAAAAATAATTGTGGATAGCCAGGTGACAGATTCCCTTTAAGTGAAAATTGACAGATTTGAAATAATGTAAAGTTTATGTACCGATATATCACGCTATATAAGTATGAATAAACATTTTAACAAGTCCTATTTTGAAAGTAACAAAGTCCTCTACACAGGCGACGCTTTCACACTTGGTAACACAGGGGCTGGATTGTACTTTGTTTCCAACCTCAATTTATCCTGTGATTATTTCTTGCCCAGCTTGCTAAAAATTGTAAAGGTCAAGGTTTGCCAGTGCTTGACCGCCTGCCATCAAATAGATCTCTTATTGTTCTTCTGAGGAGCGTGCTGTAAGCCAGTCATAGGTTCTAGTCACGCCTGGATCAAGGGTTTTATGAGTTTTGGAAATCATAAGACGAAACTGGAATGCACACCATCATCAATACCAGTGTGAAGAAGTTCTCAAAAACAAGTCTGAAACCAGCAGCACGCCCGGGGCTGGTTAAGAAAAAGAAGTAGAATTAGTAAAAATGTTATGTTTATTGTCCTATAGTGATGCATTTTCTTTTATTTGTTGTTACACCAGCATTGATAAAGTACCTGGGTGCCATGATTTGGCTCAGAAGCCACATGTCACCCTGGACCTCTTTCATGTGGCTCCTTACTACCCAACCTCAGACCAAACAAGGGTCCAGGAATCCTGATATCATGTAAGGATGTGATCTTAATTGACTTGAGGTAGGCACAGGATGTTATGGCTACATCTAAAGTGGTTGAGCAGCCACTAATATTGACGACCTATGCTCTTCAATATCTAATCGATGGGGGTCTGACTCCCGCCTGTTTGAGAGAAGATGGCACTATGCGTCGTCTCTCTAGCAGTGGCGGTGCAGTGTAATTATAAGTGCTTGTAATTTTTTATTGCACCACAGAGACTTCCGAGACAACGCACAGTGTAATCTTGAAGAAGAAGTAGTGCTTGCACGAGCACCGCCTCCTCTTCCAGCAGATGATCAGCAGGGTGCTGGGAGTCGGACCCCCACAGATCAGAGGATAGGTCATCAATATCACTGGCTGCACAACCGCTTTAAGTGACTGCCTATTGACTTCCCACTTGTAAATTCTGGTTCGAGGAGGAAAGAGCAGTGTGGGAGAAAACCTGGAGGAGACCCACGCAAACGCGGGGAGAACACACAAATTTCATCCTAGGACTCCAGCGTTGCAAGAGCCACCATGCGATCCGTGCTGAGAATTAAGCCATTCAAACATGGCCATGTCATAGGGTGCCACCACAAGTCAGTTTGTGTCATTTCTAATTGGTTAGATCTGGCCTGGTCAATTAGAAGTGCTACCATTGTGAAGTGGAAGTGTCTAGCATTAACAACAGCTCCAGCATGCAGATGTATGAAGGCGGGTCTGCTAAGTGCTGAAACGCATGGTGCTTAAAATGAATCTGTCCTCTTCAGATAACATCAGCACAGGAACTGTGCATTGGAAGCCTCTTGAAATGAGTTAGCATGGCTGAGCAGCTTTACATAAGCCTAAGATCAGCGTGCACAATGCCAGGCATTAGCCGGAGTGATGTAAAGCCTGCTGTTCTAGACCTCTGGAGTAGAGGCAAATGTTTTCTTTGGAGTGATGAATCATATATGGTTTGTCTGATCATCAAATCGGGGATTGGCAGATTCTAGCGTTAAGCTACCTAATGGCATGCATAGTGCTTACCGGGCCCAGACTAGCAATCTGCTCTACTGGGCAGATTCCTGGTGGGCCGCTCTATAAGTGGTCACACGATGGGCTGTCTGTGGTCAGCTCTCTCCTATCAAATTTTATAAATCTGTTCAAATATGGTTTCGGATGACAGACCCCCTGCCTCAGCCGGCCACACGAGGTCCTGATACCTGGCATCAGGACCCTGTGCACAGTGACC
Organism: Bufotes viridis; assembly: GCA_033119425.1. Taxonomy (NCBI): domain Eukaryota; kingdom Metazoa; phylum Chordata; class Amphibia; order Anura; family Bufonidae; genus Bufotes; species Bufotes viridis. The sequence continues at coordinate 76,243,942 of CM065589.1, read as the reverse complement.
GTGGCGTGCACAAGCAGGATGAGCAACTTTACTAAGTTGACAGCGGAGGGACTTTAACGCTTCCCTTTGGTCCAGACTGGCAGCAATTCAAGTTTAACACCGCAGGACCCGGATACCATGGGCACCAGTTGGATGGGTGCTGTTGGAGGCTGGGGCAGGAGTTGGTACAGTAGCTGGCATCCTCTGCTTTATGTAAGGCCTGTATTACACCGATAGATTATCTGGCAGATTTTCTGACCAGTCATTGATCAGATGGCCAGTTACATACACACATCCACTATTGGTCTCATTGGACAGATATTGGTCAGATAATCTTTTGGTGTAATACGGGCCTAACTGTGCACTCATGTAATACTCCCCCATTCTGTGTGCACAAAATATATGCATATCGGACAGAATGGCGGAAGGGAGTGACCACTACTGGCAATGAAGTAGTTAATAGGAGAAGAGGGTCTTCACTGCAGGGCTCAGTTCAGAGCCTAGTCATATAAAGCAGACAGTGGATGTCTAATACCAACCCCTGATCCCAAATTCCAATATAATTTATATAAGAAAGATAGAGATGTGTGCATTACTTGAAATTTGCTTCCTGTCCCTTATGGTGAATTGTTCCAAACATTTGATATATTTTTTTTTCCTGCCTGTATAGCATATATCATTGACATTTTGTTGTAAGTGGTAATTATTTGAAGTTGTCCGAGTTCCGTCTGGTCTGGACATTACCCATAAGATAACAATTTCTTGATGTTCTTCTGTTATTCCCCCTGGAAATGTATGACTAATATCTGGCCTACATGGAGACTTTGTGATGCAGCTAAAATCAATCATTAGCTCTGCAAAAAGTCTCTGTGTAGTCCAGGATTAATCGACAACTGGATGTTATCATTTCCTACACAATGTATTGGACACTGTCCTTTGAGAAGTGAAAGGTAACAGCCAGTTGTTAATTTATTCATACATTTCCAGGAGGAATTACAGACGAATGGCACAATGCCAAGCTCTAAGAAGAAATGCTCCGGAATTGTTATTTCATGAGAGATACAGGTATTTACTAAAATGGATATGACAGGAGAGGTGACAGATAATGGAATTGCTATGTGTTCTGCCGCCATTTCCTCTGATCAGTGCTGTATTCTCTTGTGTAGTCTGCATTATGATGAGTGTAGTCCTGGTATCTATCAACTATAGGGTCACTATTTGGCAGCATTATGGGTTATATTGGTGTTTGTATAACGGTAGCATACACCTGACCAGATGATTGGGTGTTTCGGTGTTCCCCTTTTATTTTCCTTCTTGTTGATGTGCAAATAAAGCTAAATTTGGCGCCGTAAGCATTGCGCAATGCTTTTTTCCCCCAATATAGGAGTGGTGATATTGTATGTGGGCTGGTAGGGTTTGTATGCCAGAGCTGCTTGGTGTTCTCACACACCGCTCTGGCAGGAGAGAAAGATTCGGAAGCCTGGCGCTGTTTGTCATCCTTCCGGTTTGTTGCGTTTCCATGTCAGACACAAAACCGCTGCAAGCAGCGTTTTTGTGTGCGGCATGGGACACGAAAAAACGGATACGGCATGTTAACTTTCTATATAATACAACCGTATCCGTTCTGAAAGGATGCAGCGGGTTGTATTAGTCAAACGGATGCATTTTGCTGTGGTTTTGAGATCCCATGTCAGATCTCAAAATCGGACAGCAATAACACATATGTGAAAGTAGCCTATATCACGATAAAATGTTTTTCTTAGAGCTTATGCACACAACCATATGTATTTTGCAGTCCGCAAAACGCGTATCGTAAAAAAACAGATGACATCTGTGTGACGTCCGTGTTGTATCCGTTTGTAACAATAACTGTCCTTCCGCAAAACGGACAAAAATAGGACATGTTCCATTTCCGTTTTTTTACAAGCTCCATTGAAATGAATGGTTCTGTCTACGGACCTGTAAAATAACAGAACGGAAACGGAAGAAAAATGCGTTTGTGTGCATGAGCCCTTAGCAGTAGAGCAATGGATGACAGCGTAAAAGCTAATCTTACATTCTTCTTACCGAGCCCTACCCGGCGTGGTGCTTGTTTTCACACTGAATTCCTTGGGGACAGATGCTCTTTAGGAAAAGGAGCTTGAAGTGGACCTGAACAACAGTGGTGGAAACCTAATGGTTGTTCTCCAATGTAAATTTTGAATAGGTGGACAAGCTGGCTCTAGAGCTTGAGCGGAGCCGTGACCTTAGCCGCGTTATTGTACACGTAGACATGGATGCGTTTTACGCAGCAGTGGAAATGAGAGACAATCCTGAACTGAAGGACAAACCCATGGCTGTGGGCTCCATGAGCATGCTGGTGAGTCTGAAGCCTTTAGCCCTATTGCCATGTTCCTACTCATGCTCCAGCTATGTCTGTATGGAGGGTAACACATCAATTGTATTTATGGTATTTTTACTCTTTTCAGATCATTGGTAAAACCATTACAATCCCCCAATATTTTATAGTGATGATTCGGAGCAGTTGTAGACCATGGCGTATTACAATTTAATATGGGGCACCTCCTGTCTATATGCTCACAATACCTTTCCCCTGCTCAAGACTATATTCTCTAAGGGAGCTGCAGCCGTCCCTGCGGACCTTACCTGCCCATGTAATACAGGGACGGCCTTTCTTTATATTGGCTGTCATATCATACTACCTTTTCCCTTCAGCGTCCACTGTACAACCTATCACCATGATTCATTTACAGTAGGGGTTATTATGATACAACCCCCTATAATCAAAGTTTTTGGTATTTTTCAATGTCCTCTTAAATGGCCGTACTGCGCCACCTTTGCCCATGGGCTTTTTCTGCTATTGCAACACAGTCCCTTTCATTTGAACCGGACAAAATCGAAACGAGGGGGAAAAAAAGCTGAAAGCAATTCAATTATATCTCTTGAATGTTTTTTTTTTTCCAGTCCACCTCCAACTATTTAGCAAGAAGGTTCGGTGTACGGGCGGCTATGCCAGGATTCATTGCAAAGAGGTTGTGTCCAAATTTATATATTGTCCCTTTGAACTTTGACAAATATCGGGCAGTAAGTAAAGAGGTAGGTGAACTCTTTCGAGCGTGTTTCTGCTCTTTCAAAAATATGAGCAGGTTTTACAGTTTTTTATGTGGCAAAAAGGCAGTGATAACGTAAATGACGGATAATGCTGTCGGATAGTGGTTTCCAACCTGGGGCAATTCAGATGTTGCAGAGCTACGACTTCCATCATGGTGAGGGTTGTAGTTTCACATGTTGAGAATACCTGCCCTAGAAGTTTATCATTTTTAAATCTGTGGTTTCCAAGACTCCAACTCCCAGCATACCCTGACAGTTACAGGTTGTGATTGCACAATAGCTGCAGAACCACATTTTGGAGAGCACGTGTCTAATTAGGTTTTTATTCCGCTCCCCCAGGTTCGAGAAATATTTTCTGAGTATGATCCCAACTTTTTACCTTTGAGCCTTGATGAGGCCTATCTGGATATTACTGATCATTTAGAAGAACGACTGACTTGGCCGGAGGAAAGGAGAAGATTTCTTGTTGGAACTGGAAATTCTGGAAATGTAAACCCTCCAGCAGGTATCAAGTCCTAGAATTATATCTGGTGATACTGACTTGATTGGATGCGACGGGTTGTTGGGAGGGAAGCGTTCCTTCCTGGCAATTGCTTGCTTGTCAGCGGAGCAGACCGCAGCTATTACATGTAGCGATCTCCTCCTCAGTATGGCTAATTTCATCACTCGTCCTCATACTGAATCTCTGTCTGCCGGCAGCAAATTGTTTTGTTGAGTCGCAGCCCATAGTGTCTTCTTCTAAATCAGTGACGCCAAACTGAATGTGGCCTTTTAATGACTGGAAGTGCAGATTTGGGGTTGGGCAAAATCTTCTGGCGTAGCTGCCTTATTCAGGATCATGGTCACGAGTGCTCCTGTATGTTGAGTACTCGACCCATCTCTCTTATGGGGGCGCTGTGGTATCATTCTCCCAAAGTTGTGTGGTATGTATGTCTAGTGAGGAGCGGCAGAAGAATGATGATGTTCCTTGATGGTCTGTATAGGACCCTACAGAATGAATGGACATGTTAGTGCCGCATTCACTAACTTGGGGTCCCATAGGTCAGACCTCCACCGATCAAACATTGGTAGCCTATCCTTAGGAGAAGCCATCAGTGTTGGTGTGCTACAGAGTCCCTTTCATGTTTCTTCCTTATTTTGCACTCATTAACCATTCCATAAATTATATGATTTTTATCTGTTGATGCGCCTAGATGTGGAGAATAGTACGGCCAAGTGCGAACCAGAAGAAACACAGTGCACGTCACCGGAACTGTTTGAAGACTTTCCTACCTTTTTGCCAGACCAATGTCATGACCGCTCCAGACAAGATACTGAGCGTGAGAATAAAGAACGGAGTCAGGAAAATGTTTTGGTCTTTGGAACATCAGCAGAGGAAGCAGTAAGGGAAATGAGGTTTCGTATAGAACAGAAAACCACCCTGACAGCCAGTGCAGGTAAGGGTTACCGCAGCCATGTTCTGACTTCCGGAACTACTCTAGAACGGTTGCAAGTTTTCTCGGCATGCTCTGTGACGTGGGGAAAGGTCATTGCACAGGGAAAGAATCTGTAAGATATGACAACCACCTATTGTGAATGGTGGATCCTGTCTTATCTGTACACAGAGGTGATATCATAAAGGCCCTATTACACTGAGCGAATATCATACAGAATTGTGTGATGTGAAGTATGGACGATTCAAAGACGAGCGACAAATTGCTTGTTTCTCGTTCCTCGTGATCTTTCAGCATGCTAAAAAATTATCGCTCCTCATTAATAGATCTGTTCGTGTAATATAGAGTCGTCTACTCGCTAATGGTCTCATACATGCCTTTTGACCAAGCATCTGTCCTCCATCTTTACATGTCATAACAAGGAATTATATAGAAGAGAACGGGTAACGACCGCAAGTACGAACAATTATCTATGTGAAATTTTCGTAGTTAACGAGTCGCTACATCCTCGTTCGTTTATCGTGATCTGTATGACATCTGCTGCTGTAATAGTACCTTTACAGGCAGGATTAAAGTGACAGATAAGCAGATAACTGCAGTAAAGTGATATTATTAGGATTAGTGGGCAGTCCAAAAACTGCAGGATTTTATGTTTGTCTTTTGTTTAAATATAGATAATAATATCGCAAATTAAAAATAACATCTCCAAATATTCTTTAAAAATATCTTAAACATAAACGCATGATTTAAACATTAGGTCATGACACATTTCCTTTAAGCCCCTTTAATAAGTTCTCTGATCTGTCACTACAGCACATATGAAAGCTGGAACTAAGGATTGTCTGTTTTCTCTCCACTGCTGCTGTATATACACTGCTGCACTGGGCTTCATGGAGAATATGCGATCTTGATCAGGGTTAAGACTGAAATATACTCTTTACATAACACAGGTACATATAGCTATGGGCTGCTAAGATTATGGGTACGGCACACTGGATTGCTGCAGACCATGCATTGTGTGTAGCCTTAGCTCCCTCTGTCGCCCTAAATCTGTCCATGAGCTGAGAACGTGAGCATCGATACAAGGGTCTGTCTTATATTACCTGGAAATGAGTGCATGGCATGTTATGTTTTAGTGTCTTAGCCGCTTGCCAACCCATTTCACCACTTACTTAATGAATGGCCCGGCTGCACCTTATAAGCGAATTACTGAAACTGTCATGTTTTAGATTACATCTGTCCGTTTATTCCCATGTGTATGAGATCTTGTGCAGTATGATTACTCACTTCAGGCTTCAGTCCTGGCTTTTTTTGTTTTTTAATCCAGTCTACACTTTACTTTATCATATGGATTATCATCTAGATATGAAGACTGCATGTTTTTTTTTTTTTTTTTGGGATGACTATGCAAATGGTGGCAAACGCTGGGCAATAGCAAGTCGATCTTTGTTGTCACCCTAAGATGCAAGAAGTAATGGAATATTTGGGGGTTGTCTTGTATGTACAGGCTTCTCTGGAGGAAACTAGAATACAAATGCTTCTTCCAATAGACATGGGAATCGGTCACCAGGTTTGGGCTAGGTTCACACTTGAGCGTATTTGATACGGAAATAGGAAACGCGCAACGTATGCGCGTTCGTGTGATTGACCACAGAGGCGTCCAATGAAAAGGTCTGCTAAGGTCACCTGGGTGTGGTCTGTGTGCCTGTTGCCATGTGTGAAACGTGCGTTTTTGAGACGGAAACATGCAAACGGTCCATTTTGCCGCGTTCCCGACGAGGTCTATGGCGCGAACGTCAATACGCCCCAAAGAAGCTCCTGTACTACTTTGGGAGTAGGGCGTTTTACAGCGCGTTCGTGCGCGCTGTTAAACGCGCAGGTGAGAGCCAATGCCCATAGGCAAACATGGGTTTTCGCCTGTTGAGTGTTTTACAGCGCGTAGGAATGCGCTGTAAAACGCTCAGGTGTGAACCAGGCCTTATGCTCTCCTATCTGATTTAAGCACAGGGTCACTTGCTTTTTTTGGTTCAGCTAGTGAGCAGGTACAATAGGACCTGGCCTCTAGAGTCTGGAGTCCTTGCTCTCCCACGGATGATTGACAGCGTTCTCTCTATACTTATGGAGAAAGCTGTCTATCAGTGTTTGGTTAGAAGAGGCATCTGAAGTTCAAGAATATGGAGCTGGTACCCCCCAATTTCATTAAAATCACTAAACAAAACCTAAAAGTTTGCATCTGGGTCTCTGTCACCTCAAATAGGGCAGGATAAACCTGCTGACAGATTCCCTTTAAAGGGGTTGTCTGGTTTCAGAGGAGACTGAACAACTGACACCACACCGAGCATAGGAGGGAAAGGGGATACCGGAATAAGGCACGGAAACTAGGGGAAGGAAGATGGACACCTCCTAGAGAAAACCCTAACTCTAGTCCTGACGGACTACCAGTATAAACAGGCCCCAAAGGTAGGCAAGTTCATACACCAGATACCTAGAATCCTATCTTACCCTATAGGACCCTGGAACTAATATCGGGACTGTCTACCTGTTCCTCCAAAGGAAAGGACGAACCAGGAGTCTCCCTCAGGCCTAATGACAAACAACAGGGAAAGGCAACACGCACATATATACAAACAAAATACAAAACGGAAAGGAAACGCTTATCTTCAATGAAGCTTTGGTAGCACCAGGAACTCAGGCGAGAACCAAACACAAGCTATAAACTGCATAGCAAAGTGGGAGAAACAACAATAAATAGAGAAGGTAAAATGGGGAAAGAAGGTGTGGCAAGCACCAGAAACAACACAGACGTCATTTGATCCAAAAGGAAAACATGTTAGATCAAACCACGTGTTGCCAGTCTCTCAGATCTCCTGTCTGTATGTCTCGGTACATCCGTGACAACAACACGTGGTCCATCTGCAGAAAGAATATATCTTTAGTTACTTAACCGCTCCCATGCTGCGCCCTGGTTCTTTCGGTAGGGCTCGGTTTACCCAACTGCAGCTCTGACATCATGTCAACAACATGCGACTGCTGCAGCCAGTCACTGGCCTCAGCAGTGCACCAAAGAGGCCAGTGATTGCCTGCAGTGGTCACATGTTGTCGATGTGACATCACTGCTGCAGCCAGATAAACAGAGTCCTACTGGGAAAACCGAAGCAGTGGTGCAGGATCTGTTGCGTAAGTAACGATCTTTCGCATGTGTTGTCAGGTTTCATCCTGAAAGAGGATAAACCCTTTAAAGTGGTTCTCCGGAAATTAATAAAATGAAAATACTTAAATAGGACTTTATTATAAATATATTCCCAAATACCTTTCATTAGTTATAATGTCTTGTTTTGCCTAGGGAGCAATCATTAGGAGAAATAAAATGGCCGTCGTCCTATTAATACACACAAAACCTGTCCTAATCACACAGTAGGACAAGTGACTTCACATCTCTGAGCTAAAGAGCTGCCTCATCCTCCTCTCTGCTCTGCTTGTCAGGGATTATGATCCTGAATATAGCTGCTAAGATCTTTAGCTGAATCTCTGTGGTAATGGAGTCCATGAGGAGACATGAAGTACACAGAGGACGGACAGGACAGACTGTGGTAATGGATACTGCACACAAGTGCTGCTGCTCATTACCCCCACCTCCTCTCTGTACTTCATGTCTCCTTGTGAACTCTATTCCTACAGAGATTCAGCTGAAGATCTTATCTGTATTCAGGGTCATAATCCAGGACAAACAGAGCAGAGAGGAGGATGAGGCAGCTCTTTACCTCAGTCTTGTTAAGTAACCTGTCCTGCTGTGTGATTAGGACAAGTTTTAGCTCAGTTTTTAATTTACATACATAAATCAATATGCATAAAACATGTGACAGTTGCATCAGTTGCCTCCTAGAGCAATTCTGCCGGCTGCAGAGCTGAAATCTCTCGGTTTACCTTGCTTGATCAGTGGTGGCTTATAAAACGCTCATGTGTCCTCTGTCTTAAATGCTTCCTGAGCCAGCCATTAAAACATTAGGGGGTCATTTACTATCAGATATACGCCAGTTTTCTGGCGTGTTTCTGTCGCAGATTGCGGCGCAAAGGTAATTTGCGCTGCAATCTGTGAATTTTGCCTGTTCGCACCAGGTGTAAAAAAGGGAGCATGGCGTGGAAGGGGACGGGTCAGGAGGCTGGTCTCAGTCATCATTTTCTACGCCTGGTTTAGGTGTAGAAAAGCTGTCTTAGGCTACATCTACGTAGCTTCGACGGATCCACCGCCAGCGCAGGGGTTACTAAGACTGGCATCTAAAACGCTGGTCTTAATAAATGACCCACTGAGCCTCTATTGGGCTAGTTGGAGCAATAAAACCAAACAGAACCGCCAACCGTTGTGTATGTTAATTAGCAAGTACACCACATCAGAAAAACACTGGAAACCAGTGTCACTGTTTTCGCCTATTGGGAAATAGTATGACTATATTAAGTATATAAAGAAATGCCTTTGGCAACAAATCATACAGCTAAACCTACAAAAATTGCCAGTCCACATAATTATCATCAAAAATACTTCATTAAACAATACAAGTAAATAATTAGAAAGGTTTAAAAACAGCAGTGCAGGTAAGGCTACTTTCACACGCGTTTTGGCTTTCCGATTCTGAGATCCGTCTTGGGCTCTCACAAGCGGTCCAAACTGATCTGTTTTGCCCTAATGCATTCTAAATGGAAAAGGATCCGCTCAGAATGCATCAGTTTGCCTCCGTTCAGTCACTCTTCCGCTCTGGAGGCGGACACCAAAACGCTGCCTGCAGCGTTTTTCTGTCTGGCTGACGAAGCAGAGCCAAACCATGTAAGTCAATGGGGACGGATCCGTTTTCTCTGACACAATAAAAAACAGATCCCTCCCCCCATTGACTTTCAGTGGTGTTCAAGACAGATCCGTCATGGCTATAGAAGACATCATACAACCGGATCCGTTCATGCATTATTGTAACAAAAGCGTTTTTGCAGATCCATGGCGGATCCGCAAAAGATACTAGTGTGAAAGTAGCCTTATGCGGACCGGCAATTTTTAAGTGGACTCTCAGGAGATAAAGGTAATTCTCAATGGCTTTGTGTTTTCAGGCATTGCTCCAAACATGATGTTGGCCAAAGTTTGCAGTGACAAGAACAAGCCTAATGGACAGTATATAATTCCACATGACAGACAGGCGGTAACGGACTTCATCAAAGACTTGCCTATCAGGAAGGTAAAATGCAGCTTATTAGCCACCTTGTAAGATATTCATAATGGAATGGATAGTAGAGAAATGGTGGAGCTGCTCGATTCTGTGGGAGCAGAAAATCATGGAGATCATTTTATTGTACTCAGAACAACACTGTACAAACATTACAATGGTCACGCCCATTTCTGTAGCAGATTGCGCAAAGGTTATTTAAAAGTGGGCGTCTCATTCATCATTTTCTACACCTGTTTTAGGCATAGAAAATGGTCTAAATGTAAGACGGCAAGGAAGCGGTCCTACAGTTAGACTGGCGCTGGATACACCGAAGTTATGGAGAGGCATGTGCCTCTTCATAACCTTGGCGGATCCTCGGCAGGTATAAAGGTTATGAAGACCAGCGTCTTAAAAAATGTAGGAACCCCCCCCTTTTTTTTTTTAAAGTCACGTTTTCATTTAAAAAAATGATATGTTTCACATTTAAAAAGGACCCAAAACACGGAAATGTATGCCCATCTGTTTAGATGTATACGTTAAAATACAGACGTACCTCTGAAATTGCAGTTGCACAGTCTACCATGCCTTTGTTTTTTTGTTAACATAGAAGTCTATTTAAAACAACTGGCCTTCCGTTTGGATCCGTTTTTTGGGTATCTGTTTAACAGATCTGCTAAGCAGATGACACAAACGATGTGATCCCAGCTTAAGGGGCATCTGTCAGCAGATTCGTTCCTATGAAACTGCATGTGCACTGGGGTCGACTTTATAGCAGCACAACTGGCTTTTTTCTAGATGGCGTCCAAAACCAGAGATTTCCTGGCACCGTGGAAGCCTCTGTATTAGACGATTTGTAGGAGGTTCACTTCGTTTTATTTCTTCATATGCTGAAAAAGACTCCAATGCCCGGACATCCACATTCTGTCATTCACTGGGAAATTCAACTTCTTAACATCCACACTTATATTGGAAAGTAGATCATGTGATAGGGCAGATTGTTATGGTGCATTATACATTTTCTGACCACCGGTCGTCCTGTGTTCCTGGCGCACATTGTGATGAAATAGTAATAAAACCAAAACTATTCATCGTGCCTTGGAACAAAATCAGCTCTTGGAAGGTATTGTGCTCGTCAGCAGTAGTGGTTTTGCTACACCCTGTGTGATGCTGCCAGCTCCCCGACAATTGTGTTTATTGCTGCAGGTTCCAGGCATAGGGAAAGTCACGGAGAAAATGTTACGAGCACTCGGAATTACCACGTGTACTGACCTTTACCAGCAGAGGGCGCTGCTGTCACTGTTGTTCTCTGATACATCCTGGCATAACTTTCTACATATTTCCCTGGGCCTTGGATCAACACGTATAGAAAGGTGAGTCAATGTTCATGTGCATTGATTTTCTACATTACAGCGATATCTGAGATAGGCTCCTTGCACACGACCGTATTCCCTCCGAGACACACGGTCAGTGAGCGGGCCATATGTCCCGAAGCGGCCTACATCGTGGGAACGGGAGCGTCCAGCATCATAGGTTACTATGATGCTGTGTGCATCGGGCCGCCCGCGGGACTATTGTCCTGCACTCAGAAGATCTTATGAGTGCAGGACAATATTCCCACGGCGGCTCGACGTCCACAGCATCATAGTAACCTATGCTGCTGTGCGCTCCCGTGCGCACGATGTATGCCACTCCGGGACATATGGCCCACTCACGGACCGTATGTCTCGGAGGGCATACGGTCGTGTGCAAGGGGCCATAACCTGTAAGTGTCCTGTTATTTATTTATTTTCTACATTACAGTGGCATTCTATCTTGGAGACATAAATGCTAGCTTGTAATATACTGCTATTATTATATTCTTAGTTAGCAGCGGAAGCAGTCAGATAATATTCATCATGGCGGTCGTACAGCCTTGCCAGTAGACACAGTTTATTGTTATTTTTATAATGCCAACATATTCTGCAGCGCTGTGCAGAGATTGCCATCACTCATATTGGTACCCATTGGAGCTCACCATCTAAATTCCAAATTAGCCTAGCAATATGTGTTTGTAGTATGTGTGGAAACTGGCGTATGCGGAGAAAATGCATGCAGTCGGGACAAACTGCAAATGTTGCCCTTGGTCAGAATCAATGGCATATAATCACTGCCAATATGAAACCCTTAAGGCATCTCAATGGAGCAGACAATTGTCAGGAAGGAAGCATTCCTTCTCCGGGAATCGCCTGCTCATCATTGCATTGCATTTACATGTAGCAATCCCCTCCACAGTATGGGGAGGAGCGATCACTAATGCCATCGCTTGTCCTCATACAGAATCATTGTTTGCAGATCATACTATCTAAACTGCATCTGCTGCTGGCAAACGGCGAATAGAGAGCGAGCACTGCACATGTTCGGACACCTCTCTATTGATTCTCAGCTTGTATGCCCTGGCCAGCACCCTGTGGATGTGCCATGATTGTCAGAGTTGGGAATACCCCTAAATAAGTTAAAAATTCTCAGCTGATGCGCTACTACATATATTGGATTGGAGCTCCATTGTTCTGATGCACAGCTCCAAATTCCCTTCAGAGACATTTAAAAGAGAATATGCTGGCTTCCTGCCTCCACCACTAGATGGCGCTTACTGCATACTGTTATACATTTATATCAACAATAAGAAAGTGTACCATAGAGCTCCTGGCTGTAGGCTTGACTTGAGATTTAATACAGTGTATCAGAGAACCCCTCTTAGACCAGAGTCAGCGTGGTCCGGCAAAAATAGTATTTGTGATTGCCATGTTTTCCTGACCAGTCACAGGTCATCTGACTCAAACTCACAGTATCATTGTAATTTATGATGCTATCCGTTCCTCTCTGACTGCTGGTCTGCTGCAATGCAGTAGACCTGACAGCATCATAAATCACACTGATGCTTTGAGTTTGGATCAGTCACACTTGGTCCAGGAGATGTGGTAGACGCGTGGACTGCTTTTCCCAGACTACATACAGCCATCCTACATGATCTTGAGATATATATTAAGAAAAGAATCTGTTTAGAGCTGATAAAAAAACAAATATTACTTCAAGGGTGCATTCACACGACCGTATGTATTCTGCTGTCCACAAAAAATACGGATGAAGTCCATATTGCATACGTTTCTTTTTTTGCAAACCCATTGTAACAATGTCTATTCTTGTCCACAAAACGGACAAGAATAGGACATGTTGTATCTTTTTTTGCGGAGATAGGGAACGGACATATGGATGCGGTGTTCTGTCCGCATTTTTTGCGGACACATTAGAATGAATAGGTCCACATCCTATCTGCAGAAAATGCGGATCGGATGCAGAGCAAAAATAAGGTTGTGAGAATAGGGCCTAAATGGATTCTCAGGGAATAGGAGGTTTTTACTAAGTGCCCACAGGCTGGCCCTTGAAACAGAAGATTCATACTCACTTGGTCCCCGCCGCTCCGGTCCCCTGCACTGCCTCTGCTGTGTCCACGTTCCAGTCCCTTGTTTTCTTTTAGCTGTGCATGGACATGGTCACATGATCTGCTTGAGCCAATGACAGGCTTCAGCAGTGATGAACTGGAAGGTGGACACAGCGGAGGCACAATGAACTGGTATCTTCTATTCTACTTTATCTTCTGTTTTTACAGAGGCAGGCCGAATTGTAAAATTATATATGTACTCCCTGTCTTTTTGTATCCTGCATTGCTGACTCTTTGTTCTCTTGCTTTGTCAGAGATGGAGAAAGAAAAAGCATGAGCACAGAAAGGTATGTTTTCTGTATGACTAATGTTAAAGGGGTTGTCTAGGATAGGCAACGGTTGTAATTGGTCAAACCATACGCAGTATTGAAGCAAATAACAACACCTTTAGAGTCTCTTTACCATTTCCGACAAATATTTTCGAAACACACTCTTTATTCTTATTGTTTTTTTATTTTCTGATATTATTTTTTCTCCTTTATGTGAATATATGGCAGCTATCTTGCCTGAGCAGCCTCGGACAGCAGCTGCAGAGAGTTGCACCGCTCAGTGCCCAGTGTGAAAACCAATTGCAGGACTATATATATTTTTTTCATATAGATAGACCACTTTTACACGGTCAGTATTTTCCATCAGTATTTGTAAGCCAAAACCAAGAATAGGTTCACAGAAGAGATGTCACCCTTTCCATTGTATTTTTTTATGTAGGTTTCACCACCGGTTTTGTCTTACAAACACTCATGGAAAATACTGATCAAATAATGACCCTGTCAAAGTGGCCGTAATGATATGGAAATGGAAAGAAACTTGATTTAAACTTTAGGTCATTTTGGATTCAGCAGTCACCCAAGACCATAACAGACCTCACAGAGTGGCTGACCCACGGTGAGGATCATACTTACCACTCGGTTCGACCTCCATCACTCCACGGCCGGCTCTTCATCTTCTTGAAATCAACATCCTGTTGACATGGGTTGGCCACTCTGGGAGGTCTGTTATAGTATTGGTTAACCCCTTTAAGTTATTCTTCAAGGAACAAATCGTATCAGTTTTTGAAAATAAACTGGTCTCTATAATGGCATGTGTTTTCTGTAACTCAAAGTCTTTCTTACTAGAGGGAGAGGGGGAATGCAGCTGCAGGCTTTCTTCTTGAATCTTTGTGATATTGCATGTTGTGAGAGGGGAGGGAGAGCAGTCTGGAGGCACATAGCACAGGCCTCCCATCGTATCGGAGAGAGCCCACCCAATGAGCAGGTGTGGAGAGAGGAAATGTGCATTAACAGAAACCCTTTGAAAACTCCATAATATTATTCATAGATGTTCATGTGGAGCCCTGGCTCTTTTTATTATAGCGTGTATAAATTAATCTTACGATAATAAGTGACCTTATTTACTGGGATCAATTTCAGGACCTTCAGTGAAATGAGCTCCGCTGAGGAACAGTATGAGCTGTGTCAGCAGCTGTGCAAGGATCTCGCAGAAGACCTTAATAAGGAAGGATTAAAGGTTTGTGAAACTTTGAGACAATTTCCTAAAGCCTTGGCTCTCCTACATTGAATCTTTGTCTCCTACATTGTGAACATTTTCTATCTAGGGTTGGATATGTTTGTGGGAAGCCTTGTTGAATGTCTTTCTATGTACATCTAGCTGGCTCCTGTCTTTTCATCTATGTTGGGTCTAAATTTTCTTGTAGTATATATTGAGGGTAGCGGCCTCTTTTAGACTGAGCAATGCCCATCTACTTGGGACTTCTGAGCAGAGTATTAATGTAGCTGGTTCCTGCACCGCCCTGAACATTGTAGGCTTAGGTAAGTCCAAGAGAGGCGGTATATTAGTGTTAGGTACCCATCTGCAGAAGCCACCTTGACTCCTTGTAGATGGGCCCGACACGCGTTTGGTCAAAAACGTGTGCTAAGAGATTCCATTGACTCATTTATAGTAGGTATAATACCATTTTTAGTTAGATTGATCACCATTTCTTAGTTCTATTGTTTGCATGTATAATGGTGTGCAGCCATTTTTTTTATCAACCATGTTTGCTTGATGGATATGCACCTGTGATTCTGAATGTTCTAGTCTAAATTTTCTTGTAGTTTTCATCTATGTTAGTCAGAAATGTCATGTGTGAAATCTCGAGAGTCCCTTACACTGCCTTTTCTTACTAGTTAGGGCCCTATTAGACTGAGCTATTGGCCAGGCCAGTTATCAGGAACAAGTGTTCATAGGAGCGCTCATTCCCAATAATTGGCCTGTATAATCATGCTGCCGATCATTTGATAAATGAGCAGTTGTATTTCGTCCTATTGACATCCTTCATCAGAATGAAAGATGCACGATTATGAGCAGCACATCTTCCTGTGTAACCAGGTATATGCTGCCGATAATCATTACAACTATATGGGTGAAGAGCGACTGCAGTAGCAATCGTTCCTCAGCCTGTGCAACACACCGATGCAAATGAGCTCTGATTGACACGTTTAGGCCTCATGCACACGGCAGTTGTGCGGCCGTTCCGTGCATTGGGGACCGCAATTTGCAGCGGCGGGATGGATCGAGACCCATTTAATTTGAATGGGTCCGTGATTCGTCCGCACCGTAAAAAAATAGAACATGTTCTATTTTTATGCGGTGCAGAGGCACAGACAGAAACACCACGGAAGCACTCTGTAGTGCTTCCGTGTAGTTCCATGCCTCTGTTCCGCATCGCAGCTCTGGATTGCCGACCCATTCAAGCTAATGGGTCCACATCCGTGATGCTGGGAGCACACAGCAGGTGCCCACATGTTGCGTACCCACTGTTTGCAGGCCGAAATATGGCCACGGCCGTGTGCATGAGGCCTTATCGCCAATCGGTGCTTGTTCTGCCCAAATATGGCCTTATGGCCTGACAAACCAAAACTTTGCACTTCATGACCCTCCAAAAATTCTGTTTCGCAAAGCATTACTAAACACATACCAACCATAAAGCATGCTCATGGCATCATTATGCTGTGAGGAAGGAATCTACTCATAATAAGTGCTCTGAGTTGTTTATTAGCTTTATTCATTTCAGCACTGGGCAGAGGAGACTTGAATTACTGCAGCCCTTTACTTTCTTCCTTCTGGTGTCAGTTGCAGAGAGACATAGCTACTAATGTCATGTGATTTTAGCAGCCTCAGCGCTGGATCAAGTAGACAGCCTCTGTTCTGTGAGAGCAGTGTGACTTCAGGAGCATGCTGACAGAAAAGAGGAAAAGCAAGAGCAATGTGAGCTGTCAGGCCTCCCCCGAGCTGCAGCATGGCAGATAATGATAACTTTCTATCAGTGAATTAGAAGCAAATAGAGGTCTTCTGCACAAACCGCAAAGGTTCAAGCTAGAGGTTTCACAAAGGTTCTGTACATGAGGATCTAAGAGCACTGGTGGTATGTTTTAAGGCTTCAGAGCAGCAATGTGGGTGATTCTCTTTAGGGCACACACTTTGCTGCACAACATCGATACATGACAAACTCCTCTCTCAGTGCAGTTGTGTTGCTCAGCTTGGAGGCATCAGCGGAAGGGTTTGAGGTTTGTGTTACAGGGATGCTGCATTGATGTGCCCAACATTAGCAACCAATAATGAGGCAGACATGGATTGCTCTATAATGACCCTCGAAATCCCTAATGACAGAGACTGTCAGACTTACTGACTGTAATATTCAATTCTGACTGCCAGCTTGTCCCTGGGGTTCCCTGTACTAAGTCAAAGCTAGGTTATTCGTATACAGCAAAAAAAGTGTCTATCTCAGTTGCTTGCTTAAACAGGCAGTAAATACATCTGCAGCTCAGTCTGGCTGACTCAGTTATGTATAGTTAACTGCGTCTCTCAGACCCCTACTTGTTTTGTCACGTGTGTTCTGCGTGATTTATCATGGTCCAACAGCATAATTGCCAAGAGATGAAAGGAGTTGAAAACTGGAAGTTTTTCACTTTTTCATCACATTATACGCTTTTCATTTCTAGGGGTTATGACCTCCGCTGCAGCACAGATATGAGGTGGAAGGGAGCTGTTGCGCATGTGAGCTCCCACGGTCCTGGCCACCAGAGAGGTTGGCGCTTTTTCCTATAGTGTGCAAGTAAGACCACTCCTGCTGGATTTATCTCTAGGAAGACATGGCACATGATTTATTATTTCTGTATAAAGGAGTTTACAAAAGACCAGAGACATTCATTATGTGCGGAGGAAAAGAGATTTACACATCAATAGAGGAAAGGATTCTTTACAGTTAGAGAAGTGAAATTATGGAATGTCCTAACCCAAGAGGTAGTGATGGCAAATACGATGTCAGCATGTAGAACAGCGCTAGATGCTTGTCTAATAGCAATGGCATTGAGGGTTATAATGGATGATATATAATTGATCTGAGAAAACTTGTACCTGTGTCATCTTTTCAACCTGTGTAACTATGGCGGACGCTCTGGGAAAAACCAAAGATAAAATACTTCTGCAAACTGCAGTATTTCGTCCCACAAAATGCCTGTATTCACACTGGAACCCATTATGGTCAATGGGATCCAGCGGGCGCCAGCAGTGTCCCTCATGTGCTGCATTTGGCAATTCTGATCCTATGCTGGAATACCAGCATTGCCGCACAGATGTGAACCCAGCCTAAGGTGCTTTCAATTGCTTTATTGAATAGTTTAGTTGGTTCCTACTCCCACCCGATTCCTCCATCCTTTCAAACTGCTATCCTCGTTCCCACACTTGAAGAATATTTCCTAGTTTCTTCTCCGCAATTTTGTTTATGTCCCACTTGCCTTTGTGCTTCCTTCTTCAGTTGTTTTATAGATGTCCTTGTCCAGCTATTTCCTGCTTTGCACTTCGGGGCTTAAAAGATTATATTTTCTAAGCATTTATTAAAGTTAAATAATAACACTGTGGCATCTGATGGGAGCCGTAAAAGTTCAGTCAGCTTCCATTATGGGGGAACTTCCTATCCTTTAGGTGAACTTTCACTCTGCGGCCAAAAGAAACACTAGAGCCTTTAAAGGGTTATAATGGGACTTCTTCCTTTTTTTATAGGGCAGAACTGTTACATTGAAACTAAAAAATATAAAGTTTGAAGTCAAGACCAGAGCATCAACCGTGTCCTATGTAGTTTCTACAGAGGATGAAATTTTTTCTGTTGCCAAGGAAATTCTGAAGGCGGAAATTGATTTGGCTTCACCAGAACCTCTGCGGCTCAGATTGATGGGTAATTCAAGACTATGAAGCTCACTTAGAATGAACAGATGTAATAGAGTACATATTAAAAATTAAACCTACTGTCTATAGAGAATGCACACATAGTTATACTTATTGCAAACACATTTTTGTATAAAAATGCATGCTGCATGTTTAATAGACTTGTAAACTAAGACTCGAACTGAGACTCATAAAGATGCAAGTGATATTTACATCTCGCCATTACTAAGGCTAGATGAGATTAATTCCCACCCGGGAAACAGCGAAACGAGCTGGCGCTCGCTGTTTTCGTAGGTCCCATTGTAGTGCACAGGAGCTACTAAAAGAGAATAACACAGCAAACGATACTGTTTCCGAGTTGGGAAAACAGCATAGCTTCTTCATAGCTCTAAAGCACTGCAATGGGAGCTACTGAAACTGTGAGTGCCAGCCCGCTGCGCTGTTTACCGGACAGTTTGTGCTTGGGACTTATTCTCATCTAGCCTTAACGGCAAGATGGGCAACCTCTTTAATTTATCCTTCTCCCCCGGTTTGTAACAATTGTGTTGATCTTTGCTCTTTGAAATCACAATTTTTTACATTCACGCTTTGCATCCTATGGCGGTAATTCTCTGTCTGCGTCGGACATTGGTTCCTTGGGCTCACCTGAGATGCCGCCCCTCTATGCAGAACAGGTCAATTCTTCATTTTAATTTGAATCGACCCATAGTAAGTGATTGTTCTAAATGGGGTAGGCTTTCGGGGCCCATTTTTGTGTCAGGATATGCACCAAACGGAGGATTCTCAGTTACGCCAATGTGTTAGTGCAAACCTACTGACTGTCTTTAACTGGTTCAAACAACTAAACAAAGAAAAACTAAAAAGGCTGCACATCATCAAGTAAAAAGAATACTTATTTTATTGGGCAACCAGGGCTGTGGAGTCGGTAGATAAATTGTCCGACTCCGACTCCTCAGATTTTGAAACTTCCGACTCCGACTCCTCGACTCCGACTCCTCTGTATTTAATATGCAAATACGAAGCTGTTCCACCAAGTTCTTCTAATCTTCTCTAGCACAGAGAGGTAGTTGAGCAGAAGCTGCTGCCTTCTCCTTTGTGTGCTGATCTTCTGCTGAAGATAGAGCAGTGGGAGGATCCAGGAAGGGGCAGGGGAAGGGGCATTTATTTTAAAACATGATTTTCCTAGTAGAATCCCATAGTCATGTTTAAAATTTAAGCTAACAATCTGAGTTTACATGTTTTATAGCCTTAGCTGAATGATAGCAGTTTTTCAAATGGTTTACAGCTTCAGTCTTGAACTATTGACTATCCATTCCCTTCACTTATACAAGTGTCTCCAGTCCTTAATCAGTTATCAGTGAGAGGCGAGGATAACCATGGGTTCCCTGTAACAGCAGACCACAAGACAATGGAAAGTGTAAGTATTGCCGCTCCTTAAAGGGACACTGACAGGCTGATTTTCCAGCTAAAGATATATATATACTGGTATTCATCAGAGAATTAGGAATAAAACTATACTAATGTTACCCCCAGTTAAGCTGTACTTGTGTTTAAAAACATTTTAATCTGTATGCAAATTCACTATCTTTGTGCCCAATGGGGCAGCGTCTCCTGCGGCTTTGTGCCCAGCCGCGCCCAAGTACAGCTTCCCAGCGCTGTTTCCTCGTTATTATTCACTGCACTGGCCTTTTTTTCAGGCTAGCCGAACGCTGAATTCCTGCGCAGGCGCACGTGTAGAGTGCTGGCAGCAGCCTCGTCTGGCTATGCTGAGGCTGTGCCAGCTTTCTCTCTTCCTCCTCGCTACCTAGTCCTGTCTAGTGCTGCCAGTACTCTACATGTGCGCCTGCCCCTTGGGCACAAAGGTAGAGAGTTTGCATATTGATTAAAACGTTTTTAAACACAAGTAAACCTCAACTGGGGGTAACAGTCGTCTAGTTGTATTCCTAATCCTCTGATGAATACCAGCAGATATATCAGCCTGTCAGTGTCCCTTTAACTGCATAGTAAAGCATATGAAAAGCATGCTTCTTCACGGTCACTTAACGTCTTTGTTTAGCGGTAACGTGACGCACTGCATGCACTGGCCTTTATTCTTACAGTAGAGAAGTAATTAATTATAACTTTATCTGAATTGGGACATTTAAACTTGCTTTTTTTTTATTCCAATTTTTTTTTATTCCAATTTTTTTTTATTCCAATTTAAATCTAGTCGGAGTCGGTCCATTTTTTGCCGACTCCGACTCCAGGTACCCAAAATTGCCTCCGACTCCGACTCCACAGCCCTGTGGGCAACACCCAAAAAAGTTTAAAACATTGTATGCAATCAAGACCTTGTGCAGGACAAAAATGATAGAACCAATGCACAACATGTGCACGCCCAGTCCTAAATTTGGATAAATGTACATCAATTGTACATGTAATTTAATTGTTAATTGTGCTATGCTTTGTCTACACTGCATATCCCTAGACTAGCTTAGTTTTCTACTCCAGGATTGGTGCACATAATCCCCTAACCTACTCAACGAATCTAGTGGCTTGAAGTGCTATAACAACATGGGCTCTATGTCGGTCTTCATAAAATCACCAGAACTGATCGACACTCTACATGACCCCAATGCTGGTAAACACAGAATAGACAAATTGCCTGATTAGATGCAGAGGTAATAACTTCATAAATTGATTTCTACTGTAAAAAAACTATTTCCCCGAACTCAGGTTCGGTTCCAAGGTACCACTTGGTCCCGAACCCAAGTTCAGGAAATGTTTTTTTTTTACAGTAGAAATCAATTTATGAAGTTAGTACGCAAAGTCTCGCGACACTTCGCAAAGTAATAACTTCGGCTCATCGGAGCTAATACATTCTAATACTGTACATCCGAAGTCGGTTCGCTTATCCCTAGAACCCAGTTTAAAAGGCTGTGATCAGTCTCAAATGTTCTACACCTAGAATAATAAGCCTGGTATCGTGTGAAAGCTAAGATTCTGGACTATAATATGCCAAGAACTGATCCCCCGCTCTAGCTGCGGCAAGCCTTTAAAGTCATGATGTATTACAGATGTTCTTTTCCTAGATTATTATTAATTTTACTATTGTTATTAGGGGTAAGAATTTCTGGATTTCTATCTGAGAATGAAAAACATCAGAAAAGTATCACTAGTTTCCTGAGCTTAAGCAAAGCTACGAAGACTAAATGCTCAGAAATGGCAGACAAATCTGACCAAGCAACTCAGGCTCCGGCCCCACAGAGAGAAAGCTTCTTCAATCAGAAACGTGCTGCTAGACAACAAGGACTGGAGCAAGGGTCCACAAGCAGTGAGCAGAATGTGAAGTGTGCTCCAATTGAACAGCAGAAGGAAATTACTGAGGTTGACCAGATTTGTGAAGAACCTGATTTCACGTGTCCTATTTGCATGATGAAACAGAGCGATTGGGATCTGGAGGCATTTAATAAACATATTGATCAATGTTTGAGTAAATCTCCTCCTTCTGATAACCTTCAAATGACGAAATGTGAAGACGTTCTTGCTGCAAGTAATGATAAAGCCAAAAAAAGTAATGAAGGCTTCTCTGATGACCTCAGGAAAGATGTCCATATAAAGAACCTTAAAAACAAAATGGAGACTGTCCCACCATCTGATGACCTGGACGACTTTGTCATTGATAAAAACACAATGCGTGCTATCCATAACCAAGACGTACCACTAAACCCCTGCAAAGATGAAATTATTTGTAAGAACCCTATGGAAAATCATCAACTAGAAAGTGACGTAGGCCTTAAAACCACTGATGAGAGTAAAGCCCCATCAGCACCAAGTTCATCAGTGTGTCATGAGGAAACCATATTCATCTGCCCAGTATGCAACATACGGCAAGATACCTCAAACCTAGCTGTGTTTAATAGACATGTTGATGTGTGCCTCAATAAAGGGATTCTAGAAGAGCTCCAGGAACATAACCCCAACCAGGATCCAAGACGTCCTATCAAAACCGATCTTCGAAATGGTGAGTGCATTAAGTTGACTGCTCTTGGTGTTTTTCAGTTAAACAGATTACTGAATGCTATAAAACATCTTCTCCTGCTACTTAGAACCTTACACTTTTCTACATATATTCATAGCTTTACCACACATTTCCAAAGAAAACTAGAAGACTGTTGAGAACTATGGGGGAACTTTTTTGCCCCAAGCAAAGCAGTGTGGGTGAATGTATCCTGTTATCAGCCCTGTAGACTATGTTGGTGCTTTATACATACTGTAATTGATGATAATTGACAATTAAAGGAAACCTGTCACCAGGTTTATTCTGCCTTTTCAGAAGGCAGCATAACCTAATGACAAAGACCCTGATTCCAGTGCAGTGCCACTTGTTTTCTTGCTGTAGTTTTCAGAAAATGAAACTTTATTATGTGCCAATGTAAGCCAGTAGTCCTTGTACTCTGAAGCCATGTGCTCCCCCCTCTGTCCTATCACTGATTGACAGCTTTCTCATTATTACTGTGCATAGGGAGAAAGCTGTCAATCAGTGACAGCTCAGTTGTGCCGGAAATTTATAAATGCAAAGGGCTCCCAAGCAGATCACTGAAAGGACTACTGGCTGACACAGCGCTTCGCTCACGTGGCACCTGATAAACTACGATTTTATGAAAACAAGTGGCACTCTGCCACAATCTGGGTGTCTGTCACTACTCTGTGCTGTCCTCAGGTAGGGCAGTATAGGCTCAAATGCATTGAAATAGAAATTCAAAAATAGACACCAGCATCGCCATCACTGGAACATAAAAGTTGATTTTGATATTGCTCACGATGCACGTGCCCCCTTTAAAATGGGAGCTACATATTGAAGGGGTTGCCCGAGATTTTGATGTTGATGGCCAATCTTCAGGATAGGTTATCAATATCTGATTGGCTAAGTATGACTCATGGAACCCCCGCCGATCAGCGGTGTTCCGGTGAGTGCTTCAACCTCTTCCTAAGCCAGTGACATCACATTCATTGGTCTCGTGGCCTAGCCACAGCTCAAGTGCAATGCCAAGCACAGCTGCTATACAGTGCCGTGCTTGGTAAGCTGTAAGGAGGCTGCAGTGCTCATGGGAGCACTGCGGACTCTTCAAACAGCTGATCAGTGGGGGTGCCAGGACTTGGACCCCCACCGATTAGATATTGATGACTTATCCTGAGGATAGGCCATCAATATCAAAGTCTTTAAAATAATCCACCACTGGCCGGATCCAGAAATGTGCTCTTAGGGATTGCCCCCTGTCATGGCCGTGGATGGGAAAATACTGTAATCTCCTAGATTAGGTGGACTATAACCAGAAGCTCATAGGGCCCATGGGACCAAATATTGAGCTGCATTCATTGTACTGCTCTGACACTATTAGCATTTTGTAATACCCATGCTCCTGCAATCCATTAGCTCGCTGTTATTCATGGTTTTTTGCTCCGCCATCAGGAGTCACCGCAGTATTAGGCTTTGTGAGCAGATCCTGAGAGTCTCGGGAGCCGTTGTGACCTTTGGCTGCTCCTTTTCTGCTGTAGGTGAATGATCCATTAGGAGCACAAGCTGTAAACATGGCACGGCGCCCGGCATACACAGACAAAGGTTGTGTGGAAAAATAACAAACCCTGCCAGGACTTTTCTCCTGAAATAAAACTTTTACTGACGGCTAGAAGTTTACTGCACAGCTAGTAAGTTTCACATTCTGCAGTCAGGGGTAGGAAAGACGGCGTTATTCTCGGCGTATATTACGTATATTGTCCTACTTGGGTTTATATGGACTGAACATATACACAGTGTAGCCACGTGTAATTTACATTAGTGGACATATTATTTGTGTTACATGAAGAGGGAAGTCCATTACCTTCTACCAGCTGGTTTGTCATTTGTCTTACAGAAAACTTTACTCAGCAAGTGTCCCCTGCTTGATTATAAAGTATAGTACACAATGCCAGTCTGCTGCATCAAAAGCTAGAGATATTGTCTTGTGTAAGAAAGGTGCTTGACTTTCAGATTAAAAACAGGATAATTGAGCTCCTTTTATAAACTACTGGGGCAGCGTTAGCTGCAAACTGAATCTGTATGGCAGCGATCAATCACATTATCCATTGTTTGTGCCCATACTGAGGGAATCCTATCTACATGTAAATGCATCTACAGCAGGGGGTCACAACCTTTTCTGGTTGGGGGCAACATTGTCAGCCTGAACCAATTCCAAGGGCCAATAATAAAACTTAAAGGGGTGTTACCAACTGAAATACTGTATTTTTTGGCATATTGAACATACAGTATATACTATAAATGTCTAGTTACAGTTCTAGGACTCCCATCTAATAGGAGAATACATGAAAGATACATGTAAGAAGCCATAAGACATAGACCTACACGTCTTTTACCAGATGTTTGGGGGCCGCACAGAATGGTATTGAGGGCCGCATGTGGCCCCCGGGTCACAGGTTGTGCACCCCTGATCTACAGTATCACCTCCGCTCAGCAATCAGGTTATTATTGGAAATGAAGAGTTTATTCCCGATAATTTAAGGCTAGTTTCACACTTGGTGTCAATTTACAGAGATATTTCTCTCACCCAGCATGGGTATATGTAAAAATACACCCCAAAACACATTGCCCTACTTCTCCTCAGTACGGCGATACCACATGAGTGACACTTTTTTGCAGCCAAGATGCGCAAAGGGGCCCAAATTCTAATGAGTACCTTTTAGAAGGGCATTTTTACGCATTTTTCTTCTCACGCTTTAGGGCCCCTAAAATGCCAGGGCAGTAGAAATACCCCACATGTGACCCCATTGTGGAAAGAAGACACCCCAAGGTATTCGCTGAGGGGCATAATGAGTCCATGAAAAATTAAACTTTTTGTCAAAAAAAAGTTTTGTCAAAAAAATCAATTTCCACTAACTTGGGGTGTCTTCTTTCTAAAATGGGGTCACATGTGGGGTATTTCTACTGCCCTGGCATTTTAGGGGCCCTAAAGCGTGAGAAGAAAAATGCGTAAAATGCCCTCCTAAAAGGTACTCATTGGAATTTGGGTCCCTTACATGCTTGGCTGCAAAAGTGTCACACATGGTATCGCAGTACTCAGAGAAGTAGGCGATGTAGTTTTAGGGTGTATTTTTACATATACCCATGCTGGGTGAGAGAAATATCTCTGTAAATTGACAACTTTGAATAAAAAATGTAAAAAGTTGTCGCTTACAGCGATATTTCTCACACGCAGCATGGGTATATGTAAAAATACACCCTAAAACACATTGCCCTACTTCTCCTGAGTACGGCGATACCACATGAGTGACACTTTTTTGCAGCCTGGGTACGCAAAGGGCCCTAAAACCAATGAGTACCTTTAGGATTTCACAGGCCATTTTTATGCATTTGGATTCTCACGCTTAGGGGCCCCTAAAATGCCAGGTGAGTATAAATACCCCACATGTGACCCCATTTTGGAAAGAAGACACCCTACAGGTATTCCGGTGAGGGGCATGGCGAGTAAAATACACCCCAAAACACATTGCCCTACTTCTCCTGAGTACGGCGATACCACATGAGTGACACTTTTTGCAGCCAAGATGCGCAAAGGGCCCAAATTCTAATGAGTACCTTTTAGAAGGGCATTTTTACGCATTTTCTTCTCACGCTTTAGGGCCCCTAAAATGCCAGGGCAGTATAAATACCTCACATGTGACCCCATTGTGGAAAGAAGACACCCCAAGGTATTCGCTGAGGGGCATAATGAGTCCATGAAAATTAAACTTTTGTCAAAAAAAGGAGCTTTTGTCAAAAATCAATTTCCACTAACTTGGGGTGTCTTCCTTCTAAAATGGGGTCACATGTGGGGTATTTCTACTGCCCTGGCAGCTTAGGGTCCCAAAGCGTGAGAAGAAAAATGCGCAAAATGCCCTTCCTAAAGGTACTCATTGGATTTGGGTCCCTTTGCGCATCTTGGCTGCAAAAGTGTCACACATGTGGTATCGCCGTACTCAGAGAAGTAGGCGATGTGTTTTAGGGTGTATTTTACATACCCATGCTGAGTGAGAGAAATATCTCTGTAAATTGACAACTTTGAATAAAAAATGTAAAAAGTTGTCGTTTACAGCGATATTTCTCACACGCAGCATGGGTATATGTAAAAATACACCCCAAAACACATTGCCCTACTTCTCCTGAGTACGGCGATACCACATGAGTGACACTTTTTTGCAGCCTAGATGCGCAAAGGGCCCTAAAACCAATGAGTACCTTTTAGGATTTCACAGGCCATTTTTATGCATTTGGATTCTCACGCTTTAGGGCCCCTAAAATGCCAGGTGAGTATAAATACCCCACATGTGACCCCATTTTGGAAAGAAGACACCCTAAGGTATTCCGTGAGGGGCATGGCGAGTCCACAGAATTTTTATTTTTTGGCACAAGTTAGCAGAAATTGATATTTTTTTTTTTTAATTTTGTTTTTTACAAAGTCTCATATTCCACTAACTTGTGACAAAAAATAAATTTTACATGAACTCACCATACCCCTCACAGAATACCTTGGGGTGTCTTCTTTCCAAAATGGGGTCACATGTGGGGTATTTATACTGTCCTGGCATTTTAGGGGCCCCTAAAGCGTGAGAAGAAGTCTGGAATCCAAATGCGTAAAAATGCCCTGTGAAATCCTAAAGGCACTCATTGTTTTAGGGCCTTTAGCACTCAGGCTGCAAAAGTGGCACACATGTGGTATCGCCAGTACTCAGGAGAAGTAGGACAATGTGTTTTGGGGTGTATTTTTATATATACCCATTACTTTGTGTGAAAAATATCTCTGTAAACGACAACTTTTACAAATTTTTATACAAAGTTGACAATTTACTGAGATATTTCTCTCACCCAACATGGGTATATGTAAAAATACACCCCAAAACACATTTGCCCTACTTCTCCTGAGTACGGCGATACCACATAAGTGACACTTTTTGCAGCCTGAGTGCAAAAGGGCCCAAATTCCAACGAGTACCTTTAGGTTTTACATGGCGGCTCACAATTTAGCCCCGCCCAAAATGCCAGAACAGTAAACACACCCCACAAATGACCCCATTTCGGAAGTAGACACCCAAGGTATTCACTGAGGGCATAGTGAGTCCGTCTGAGATTTTTCATTTTTTTGCCAGAAGTTATCAGAAATTGAAACTTTTTTTTTTCTCAGAAAGTGTCATTTTCCGCTAACTTGTGAAAAAAATGAAATGATACATGAACTCACCATGCCCCTCCGCAATACTTTAGGGTGTCTTCTATCTAAAATGGTGTGATTTGGGGGTATTTATACTATCCTGACATTCTAGCACCTGAAGAAACATGACAGGTGCTCAGAAAGTCAGAGCTGCTTCAAAATGCCGAAATTCACCTTTTTGCACCATAGTTTGTAAACGCTATAACTTTTACCCAAACCAATAAATATACACTTATTGGACTTTTTTTATCAAAGACATGTAGAACAATAAATTTAGAGAAAAATTTATATAGAAATGTAGTTTTTTTAAAAATTTTACAACAGAAAGTGAAAAATGTCATTTTTTGCAAAAATTTCGTTAAATTTGTGATTAATGGCAAAAAAGTAAAAATGTCAGCAGCAATGAAATACCACCAAATGAAAGCTCTATTAGTGAGAAGAAAAGGAGGTAAAATTCATTTGGGTGGTAAGTTGTATGACGGAGCAATAAACGGTGAAAGTAGTGTAGTGCGGAATTGTAAAAAGTGGCCTGGTCATTAAGGGTGTTTAAGCTAGGGGGGCTGAAGCGGTTAATAAGATTCAGCCCTTAGCAACCAGTCTGCATAAAACTGCAATTTCACTATTCTGTTAAGATGGCCGCCCTTAGCCCTGAGGCTAATCCATAGGATGCCTGCAGTGAAGTTAGTGACCAGCTCTGTATAGGGGGGTCTTGCAGTGAAGTTCCCAGGTCTGGCTGAAGCCTATAGTCCTTCTACAAGCTCTCCTCTTATCAGATAAGGCTGTCATTTATACACTGAGCGCTACATTGTCCAGCACTGCTTAGGAAGTGTCTGCCAAGCACAGGCATGTGGAGAAGTTCACACACACAGCCCAGCACTGTTATCTCCTGTCAGGAAGAACCTGGCTTTTTATACATTCCCTTACAATGCTGACTCACTATCAGTTCCCAGTGCACGCAGCGTGCTCGTCCTCATCTGGTAGACGGAAGGAACATAGCAACCTGATTTTATCTCAGGTAACAATAGCCAATACTGGGGACTTTTAGGTGGCTTTTAGGGGTTATTTATTAAATAAGCAGAAATTAAAACAGGGCCAACAAGGTAATATTAATCACCAAAATCCAATAGTAAAAAAAATAAAAAAAAATTTGACAGTTATACTTTAACCTGTTGCCGACCGCCTCACGCAGGATTGCGTCCTGCGGGCGGTCGGTTCATTCCTCCTTGATGCGCGTTTGAGCCCGGTGGAACGCAAATGGAACGCACTGCCGGGCTCAGAAGAAGTTCGTCACCAGCCTGCCAGCCAATGATCAGCGCTGGCAGGCTGGTGATTTTCAAAATCGCCTATGGAAATAGGCGATATAAGTTATATTTACAAATATATGGGTTTATAGTGATCTGTGCCATGTGCTGGGTCCTTTTCATCAGTTGGACCCAGCACAGAGCACAGATCCCAAGTAAGTGCACAAATCACTACATATCAGGCCCTGATCACCCCTGATCACCTATAATTAACCCCTTGATCACCTGTCAATACATAGTGAAAGGGAAAAAAGTGATCAGTGTCACTTTTGTGAACTGTCACTTTTTTTTTTTCCACTAGGATTGACTGTTAGGTTTAGCTTAGTTTAGGCCCCTTTGGTAGGTAGTTAGCGTTAGCGCCAAGCCCACCGCACCGCAGTCACTGATTCGCTGATTAGCGTAGCGCTAATCAGCATTTGTACTTTTATAGTATCTGTAAGTGATCAGAACTGATCACGGTCAGATATATAATAGTACTAGTGTCACTTTAGTTCGCCATCCACCCCAAACGCAGTGTTTGCCCGATCAGACCTGATCGGTCGCCCACACCTGCGTCTCACCCACGCCCGCCCCGCCGCAGTGACAAAAATTTTTTTTTTTGTATCACTGCACAATCACTTCACAAGCGCTGCGGCGATAAAAATCAGTTTTGATATTTTTATCAATCGCAGCGGCTTCTGTACTTCGCTACACTCCCATTTGTAAGACAGGCTTGCTTTTTTCTTGGGTAGTCTCAGGGAATACCCCTAAATTTAGACGCCCAAATGTCAAACAAGGGGTATTCCTCTGAAGAGGCCTACAGGATTCTGACCCAGTCGGATGAGGAATGGGAACCCTCATCTGACGAATCTAGCGGGTCAGAATACGAACCTGTAGAGAGCAGTGGCAGTCTGACCCAAAGTTCGGACGAGGAGGTTGAGGTCCCTGATACCACCAGGCGTACCCGGCCCCGTGTTGCTAGACCGCAGGTTGCGCAGGATCCGCTTCAAGGGCAGCAGAGTGGGCTGGCGCTGCCGGATTACGTGGTGAGGCATACACCAGCAGCGCAGCCCGTCCTGGACCTAGTACCAGCACTGCCGTAGAACATGGTGAAGTGGCGAGCACCAGAAGGGCAGTAGAAGCTGGTACGGTGGCACGTGCAGTAGTTTCCCGCCGCAGCCACCGCAAAGACAGGCCCGTAGAGCCCCTAGAGTCCCTGAGGTGCTGGCAAATCCTGATTGGCAGCCCCCAACTTCAGCCGCACCAGTAGTTCCCCTTTCACCGCCCAGTCAGGAGTTCGGGTGGAGACAGCTCAGATAGGATCGGGCGCTGGGGTTTTTGAGCTGTTCTTCACTGCGGAGCTCTATGACTTAGTCGTGGCAGAAACAAATCGGTATGCCACTCAATTTATCGCCGCCAACCCGGGAAGCTTCTATGCCCAGCCTTTCCGGTGGAAACCAGTCCAAGTTTCCGAACTTAGAACTTTTCTGGGCCTTCTCCTCAACATGGGCATTACAAAAACATGAATTGCGGTCATATTGGTCCACGAACCCAACTCATCACATGCCCATGTACTCTGCTGCCATGTCCAGGACACGTTTTGAGACCATCCTGCGCTTCCTGCACTTTAGTGACAACACCACCTCCCGTCCCCAGAGGCCACCCAGCTTTTGACCGGCTCCACAAAATTCGGCCCTCATAGACCATTTCAACTTGAAATTTGCAGATTTGTACACCCCTGCACAAAACATCTGCGTAGACGAGTCCCTAATACATTTTACCGGGCGCCTTGGCTTCAAGCAGTACATCCCAAGCAAGCGCGCCCGGTATGGGGTCAAATTGTATAAGCTCTGTGAAAGGGCCACAGGCTATACGCACAAATTTCGGATCTATGAGGGAAAAGATCAGACCCTGGAGCCGGTCGGTTGCCCTGACTACCTAGGGAGCAGTGGGAAGATAGTCTGGGACTTGGTGTCACCCTTATTCGGCAAGGGGTACCATCTTTATGTGGACAACTTTTACACAAGTGTGGCCCTCTTCAGGCATTTGTTCCTAGAACAGATTGGCTGCTGTGGCACCGCGCGACGGCTCATTACCATCCGTCTTGCATGGGGGGAGAGGGCTGCCTTGTGTAACCAAGAACTGCTCGTGGTGAAATGGAGAGACAAACGTGACGTTTACATGCTCTCCTCCATTCACGCAGACACGACAGTCCAAATTGAACGGGCAACCAGTGTCGTTGAAAAGCCCCTCTCGGTCCACGACTATAACCTCCACATGGGAGGGGTGGACTTCAACGACCAGATGTTGGCCCCGTATTTGATTTCCCGACGCACCAGACGCTGGTATAAAAAGGTGTCTGTATATTTATTTCAATTGGCTGCCTATAATAGTTACGTTCTCTACAGTAAGGCTGGGAGAACAGGATCCTTCCTCAAATTTCAGGAAGAGATCATTTCGGAACTCCTGTATCCAGGAGGTTCCGTGGCCCCATCCACCAGTGTAGTTAGCCGTCTACACGAGCGGCACTTCCCCAGCGTTGTGCCTGGTACCTCAACCCAACCGCCACCCCGAAAAAGATGTCATGTCTGTAGCAGGAGTGGAATAAGGCGTGACACCCGTTATTTCTGTCCTGACTGTCCTGACCACCCTGCCCTATGCCTAGGGGAGTGTTTCCGGAAGTACCACACTCAGGTACACTTAGGGACGTAGGGATTGCAGGACACAGGTAGTTTTTACAATCAGGCTCAAGGGTCTCTCAGAGATCATTTCGGAACTCCTGTATCCAGGAGGTTCCGTGGCCCCATCCACCAGTGTAGTTAGCCGTCTACACGAGCGGCACTTCCCCAGCGTTGTGCCTGGTACCTCAACCCAACCGCCACCCCGAAAAAGATGTCATGTCTGTAGCAGGAGTGGAATAAGGCGTGACACCCGTTATTTCTGTCCTGACCACCCTGCCCTATGCCTAGGGGAGTGTTTCCGGAAGTACCACACTCAGGTACACTTAGGGACGTAGGGATTGCAGGACACAGGTAGTTTTTACAATCAGGCTCAAGGGTCTCTCAGCATACTAGGTTTTGAGAGACCCTAACACATAGGGACGGTGCTGGTGTGCTACTGCAGAAGTGTGAAACGGTAGAAACCTCTCCTTTCACTTGGGATAACGTGTATAGTGTACTTCTCACCATCTCTGTGTGATTTACACTTTACACATTGTCCCATGGGAAAGGAGAGGTTTCTGCTAGGAAAATAAAGAGTGAAATGGTTAAAAAAAAAAAAAATTAAACAGGTAGCAAGAAAAGAAAAATCTTGAGTTAGTTCAGGTTTTAAAAGTTCCGTTTTTTTTCATGTTCAGGTTTTATTCATGTTTTATAAAGTTTGTAACGTTCAAGTTATGTGCCTGTTGCCTGTTTTTCTTCTTTTTTTTCCCTAACCACCCTTTATTTTCCAGGTAGATCAACGGACCAACCGATGAAAACGCTGCAGCACTGATGTGAATTCTGAGAGAAGCATTGCGCTGCTGTCAGAAGACACGTGAAGTCGGTGTATGCGGCGCTGCAAGACGAGATTTCTCCTCTGCAGGACAGGTACGTTTGCCCTGGCATATGAGCTGAGGAGAGGTGTTGGAGTTCATATGCTTTGGCAAACACTTTGTATCAAAAATCTGGCAAAGATGTCTTCCTCCACACCGATCGATGTGAATGGAGAAATCACGCTTGCCAGGACATAGGAGCTGAAGTGGGTATGGATGTTTGGGCGGAGCCTCTATGTCCTGGCAATCGCCAGGCCCCTCTATTTTTTTTGCATATTTTTTGGCAGAGATTTTTTCATCCACATCGATCGATGCGAATGAGGAAATCTGTGCTGTTCATTTTTTCTTCCAGCCCAGAAGCTGAACGTAAAAAAAAAATCTCATTACCTGTATGCTCAATATAAGGAGAATAGCAGAAACTCCTAATGCTGGCCATACGTGTAATGATTGCGGAGACCCTCAAATGCCAGGGCAGTACAAAAACCTCACATGTGACCCCATTTTGGAAAGAAGACACCCCAAAGTATTCGCTGAGGGGCATATTGAGTCCATGAAAGATTGAATTTTTTGTCACAAGTTAGCGGAAAGGGAGACTTTGTGTGAAAAACAAAAAATCAAATTCCGCTAACTTGTGCCAAAAAAATCTTCTATGAACTCGCCATGCCCCTCACAGAATACCTTGGGGTGTCTTCTTTCAAATGGAGTCACATGTGGGTATTTATACTGCCCTGGCATTTTAGGGACCCTAAAGCGTGAGAAGAAAAATGCGTAAAAATGCCATCCTAAAAGGTACTCATTGGAATTGGGGCCCTTTGTGCATCTTGGCTGCAAAAGTGCCACACATGTGGTATCGCCATACTCAGGAGAAGTAGCATGTGTTTGAGTGTATTTTACATATACCCATGCTGGGTGAGAGAAATATCTCTGTAAATTGACAACTTTGTATAAAAAATGGAAAAAGTTGTCATTCACAGAGATATTTTTCACACCCAGTATGGGTATATGTAAAAATAAACCCCAAAACACATTGCCCTACTTCTGCCGAGTACGGCGATACCACATGTGTGGCACTTTTTTGCAGCCAAGATGCGCAAAGGGGCCCTAAATCCAATGAGTACCTTTAGGATTTCACAGGACATTTCTACTCATTTGGATTCCAAACCGCTTCTCACGCTTTAGGGGCCCCTAAAATGCCAGGGCAGTAAAAATACCCCACAAGTGACCCCATTTTAGAAAGTAGCCACCCCAAGGTGTTCTGTGAGGGGCATAGTGAGTTCATGTAAAATTTTATTTTGATGAATACCACCAAATGAAAGCTCTATTAGTGAGAAGAAAAGGAGGTAAAATTCATTTGGGTGGTAAGTTGTATGACCGAGCAATAAACGGTGAAAGTAGTGTAGTGCAGAATTGTAAAAAGTGGCCTGGTCATTAAGGGTGTTTAAGCTAGGGGGGCTGAGGTGGTTAAAGAGGACCTTTCACCGGTCTGGACATTATTATATAAATAGCTGGCTGTGTAGGGCATACTGAAGCCATGTTACAGCGCTTACTATTTTTTCTATGCGTTGCTCCATTCACCCGCTGTGCCCCCCATTCTTGTTTCCCACCTGGTATGTAAATTCATACCATCGGTACAGGGAGGAGGAGACGGCTCTGCAGAACAGCGCATAGGGAAAATAGTAAGTGCTGTAACATGCCATCAGTATGCCCTACCCTGTCAGCTATTTACATGATGTCTGGACCGGTGAAAGGTCCTCTTCAATGAGTGTTTACGAAGTCAGGAGATCAGGGATGAGGCTTCACATGAGTCGTCAGCTGACGGAACTCCGGAGGGACAGTCTGCAAATGGACTGACTTTTCACTGCATGTATCACAAAAACTGCTGGAAATTTTGAATAACGACTAGTGTTGAGCAAACTTTTGTTTTAGGCTGGGTTCAGACTTGTGCGTATTTGATATGCGCGTAGAACGCGCGTTTCTGACGCGCGTATTACAGCGCGTTTTTGCAAATAGGAAACGCGTGTTGTACGCGCGTTCGTGTGATTGACTACTGTGGCGTCAATCACAATACGCACGACAAAACGCCCCAAAGAAGCTCAAGAACTTTTTTGAGCGTAGGGCGTTTTTTAGCGCGTTCAAATGCGCTGTAAAACGCTCAAGTGAGAACCAGGGCCATAGGGAAGCATTGGTTTTCATGTGTTGAGCGTTTTACAGCGCATTTGAACGCGCTGTAAAACACGCAAGTCTGAACCCAGCCTTAAGTTTGCCATCCAAAGTTCGGGTTCAGGTTATCGAAGAATCCCGTTATGGATTCCACTACCACGGACCATAACGGAATTCTTCGATAACCCGAACTTTGGACCCTGAACTTAAAAAATAAGTTCGCTCAACACTAATAACGACCAATTGAAAAAACTTATTTTTAGCTCAAAATAAGCAAAATACAATCGTAAAAAACTGCCCTGAAGGTATCCATAGCCTTTAAGGACTAATTCTTCCATTTGATACTCTCTTTTCTTGTTAACAGGGACCACGGTCAGGGGGAATGCTGGGAATAAATCCACTGCTCGAACTAAACGGTAGGTTTCATCATTATTAGGCCTCATGTACACGACCGTAAGTGTTTTGCAGTCTGCAAACAGCGGATCTGAAATAAAAAACGGATGATGTTCCGTATGGTATCGATTTTTTTTGCGGATCCGTTATTTTTGCGGATTCATTGTAATAATGCTTATCCTTGTTCGCAAACTATAAAAAAAATAGGACATGCTTTATTTTTTTGCGGAACGGAAAAGGGACATACGGAAACGGAATGCACACGGAGTACCTTCCGTTTTTTTTGCGGAACCATTTCAAAAAATATGATGCTGCACATGTATTAGTTTCCTGCACTCATCAGTCGACATTGAGATGTTTAATTGCATCTAGATCACATGCAATTTTGTCTGAAGATACGAGCATGTATGCATTCTGCACATCTTAAAGGGGTTGTCCGAGACCCATAGAAAGTAAGATACTACTGGGACAGGTTTTAGAACAGTAGAAGAAAAGGACAACTACCGGGGCTCACACTGTTGAAGTGCTTTGGCTCCCGTCCCCATCGCCCCAACATGTCACCACTAAGGCAGCAGTCATAGAAATGTAGGCAGGATGTTATCACATGCCGTCCAGTGGAGACGGGAGCCATGGCAATGGAATCGAAAGATGAGCCCTTGTATTTTGTTGTTTTAAAACCCTGTTTGTGACCGAACTGTATGTCATTTGTATGGCTCTCAAACAATCTCTCTGTGACCCAGCAGTATGTCATTTTATTTATGGGACTCAGACATCCCCTTTAAATTTCAGTTTAAGGAGGTGTACATTTGTGACTCTTTTTGGGTTTAGACTGTTGACCACATTTTTTCTACTAAACATTAATGATGCAATTGCACTGAAGGTGTCATGAATGTAAAGTGCCAGGTGGTATTTTCATGCCAGGGGTCTACTTTAGAAAATAAATGGGCTTGTGAGTATATGATTTGGTTTTATTTTAGAATTATTGTTTTTAAATTGGGTCTTTTTATTAAAGTTTTTTAAGTGTTTTATAGCAAAACACCCCCCCCCCCCCAAATAACACAGTTATCTGGAAGGTTCACAAAATCTGTCCAAAAAGTCCATCTAGTTCCACTCCCATCCGCATCATCTTAGAGTTATATGTGAAACTTGCCCCAAAAGGGTTAAAGGTTTTGTGTTTTTCAAGTTCAGGGCTACTGCTGTTCTGCTGCCCTCAATTTCTGGATCCTTACGGGAGCAGGGATTTGTATCTGAAATGATAGCGCAAGGAAGAGGTGCTCTGATGACATTGTCACTTGCCTGTGTGTAAGTAGTAGCGACTTCGGGGCAGACGCTGCTGCGAGCAGCCAGTAAAATAGCTGTGTGGCTCCAAGGCTGCTGTGCAATCCCTAGAGCTGTTCCACACAGCTGGAACGGGAACTGGTTTGTAGGCATACTGGTGTGTGCTTTGGCAATCCAGGCCATTACAGATGCAGGATCTCTTACTTATATTGTGCAAGGGCAGCCATCACTGGTAGTTTGCAGTAGGGGCTGCATCGTTTGACAACGGGCAGCACATAAACATATAGAAGAAGCATGGAAGGAGGCATTTTACCATATATTATGTATGCTGTGACCCACTGAAGGGTGAAACTGAGCATGTGCGGCCATCTCATTGAGCCGGGCAAAGAAATAAGAAAAAAAAAACAGCAGGTGGCGCTATACAGATACATTTTATTGGCTATACTAAATATTTAATTACATGCAATTACAAAAAAATTTAGATCCAGGTGCTGGTTTCAAAACTGTTCAAAATTTTTTGAGGGAAAACCCCTTTAAATACATTTCTATAAACCATTGCTACAGCAGATGTAGAGGCAGAAGTCTTTAATGCCGTCCTCGAGTATGAATGTAGGTATATGTTTACTCCCTTTTTTTCCCCAACAGACCAAGAGCAATGCAGCAGAACCCAACTTCTAAAAAACCCAAGACTAACCGCTCCAGTCTTACCATCGATGCCTTTTTTAAATAATATTGAACCATTGGACATCCGCAGCACAATGAATATCGCATGGTTGGATCATTAAAATAGAGAAGAGCCATTGTCCATTATATTGCTTCCACAGATGGTTTACCTACCTCAGGATGGGACTGTTGCACTGCCGATGCCCAAGACTGCGGGAGATGGTTTGTCGGATATATTGGTGCACGTCGGTGTTAACGAACCTGTTCTGGCATCATAAAGACATTCATCGAGTTCAGGTTTATTATTCAGCCATTATAAACCATTCCAGTCTTCTGGTTCCTATACGCACGCCTTATAGAATAATTATTTATTTGCATTTTCTTTCTCATATAAGTTATTTTAATTGTGGAAGGTTTTGTGATTTTGATATTGTATATTTGATAATCAGGAAAAAAAATAATAATATTTTTACGTGCAATGTTTGACCATGGCAATATTTTTCTGCCTGCAGCAAAATTATTTTATTCTTTCTTTTTCTTTTTTTTTGTGGGGGTGGAATTTACAAATTTAGAAGATGACCCTAGAGAAGGAACAGTTTACAAAGTAATTCTTCAATCTTACTAAAGCTCTGGCCATCTAAACAGCTTGTGGACAGGTGTGACGCTGTTATGAGGAAAAAAAGCTAAATTTTTTTCTAATCCAGGAATCGTCTATATTCTATATTAGTTATCATAATCACGCGTCTTTCGGGTTGAACTTGAAGTGATCCAGCTGCACAAGGAAGCCCTCTAATAACCGCACCTAGACCTCCATAGATTATTTATTTGCAGTCATATTTTAATGCTATGTATTTATCATATTTATAGAATAAAACAAAATGTGAGTTTATCTGTTTGTGCAAATTTTATTTGTTATTTTTATATTAAAATGCCACGTTTCACAATATGTATTGTTTTGGTGATTTTTCTGGTTGGCTTTAGGCTTTGGATTATTTGGTCCAGCTTTAAAGTTCTCTGCTACAAGTCAATATACACTACTCACAAAAAGTTAGGGTTATTTGGCTTTCGGGTGAAATTTATGGAAAACGTAAAAAGTTCATACAACAGTGATATTATATCATGAAAGTAGGGCATTTGAGTAGAAGCATGCAATGGTGATTTCCTCATTTCAAACTATTTATTAAAACAAAAGCCCACAACAGTGGTGGGCATACCCCCACAAAAATGTCAGTGTCTCAATAACTTGTCATGTAGCCTTGAGCATCAATTACAGTTTGACAACGACGTCTCATGCTGTTCACAAGTCGAATTATTGTCTGCTGAGGCGTGGCATCCGACTCTTCTTGAACGGCGACCCTCAGGTCATTGAGGTTCTGGAGTACAGAGTTATAAGCCCCTGTACCCAACGACTCGGCTGATCCCATAGGTTTTCAGTGGCATTCAAGTCTGGAGAAAGTGCAGGCCACTCCATTTGAGGTACCCCAGTCTCCAGCAGCCATTTCCTAATGATGCAACCTCTGATGAGCTGGCGCATTGTCGTCCATGAAGATGAAATTAGGCCTGTGTTGTTCACGCAGAGGCACAATGACTGGATTAATGTTATTTAAGTAGTATGGGCTTGTTACTGAACCATTCACAAAGTGTAGGTCAGTTCTGTATTGACTAGACACACCTGCCCACACTGGAACACCACCAAGGCAAAACCATGGCTAATGCATAGTGCTCTCTTTGACGTCTCCAACATCGTTGGTGGCCATAATTTCTGCTCAGCATGAATCGACTTTCATCAGTGAACTGAGGCCCACTGGTCCCTCATCCAGCGTAGATGCTTCCTGGCCCACGCAAGACGATGATGCCTGTGCCTGGTGGAGTGGTCAGGTACTTGCAAGTCGTCTACCACGCCTACCATGCTGTTCCAAACAGTTCTGAATGGTCTGACGTGACACTTCGGTGCCTCTCACCTCCCTTAAATGTGCCTGGAGTTGTGTGGAATTTATTATCCGCAGGGCATTGTCCACAATGAAGCGGTCATCAGTGTGGGATGTGGCCAAAGAACGTCTACTTCTATGCCTTTCTGTGACTCTTCCAGTCTCTCTGTTGCAACCTGCTAGTGACACTCTAAGCTCAGTGTCCACTTCCGTCTGAGAACATCCTGCTTAAAGCCTTGCAATGCCAAGGTACTGTTGATCAATTGTTGGGTGTCGTCTTGGTCTCATGATTTCAAAATGTGAACAGCATGATGAGGAGGACTGTGTAAATACTAATTCTAATTGGACCATGAAATTTATTGGGCGATTCATGGATTAAACACCTGTTTTTGCCATTAAGCTCCTTGTTAGAGAACAGCAAGTTGTGCAAAAAGTACTGAAACATTGAACAGTTGGACATGTGCATTCAAAAGTTTAGAGAAGGTCACATTAAGTTCACCTGTAAAGGTTAGAGTGCGTTTTAGGTTTATCCTGAAATTTCACCCACAAGCCAAATATCCCTAACTTTTTGTGAGTAGTGTATATCAGGAGTATAAATGTATATTCAGTATTATTTGGGCAGTACAGTGGCTCTGTGGTTAGCACTGGTTCCTTGCAGGGTTGAGGTCCTAGGTTCCAATCCATCCAAGGACAACATCTGCATGGAGTTTGAATCTTCTCCCCGTGTTTGTGTGGGTTTCCTCCGGGTGCTCCGGTTTCCTCCCACACTTCAAAGACAGATTTAGATTCCTGGGGACAGTGAGTGACGATGATGTTTGTAAAGTGCTGCAGAATACAGATGCATCTCAATAAATTATAATATCATTGTAAATGTTAATTTATTTTAGTAATTCAATTCAAAAAGTGAAACTCGTATATTCTATAGATTCATTACACACAGAGTGATCTATTTCAAGTGTTTATATCTTTTCCTGTTGATGACTATGGCTTACAGCTAATGAAAACCCAAAAGTCAGTATCTCAGAAAATTTAGAATATTATATAAGACCAATTAAAAATGATTTTTAATACAGAAATGTTGGCCTACTGAAAAGTATGTCCAGTATATGCACCCAATACTTGGTCCGGGCTCCTTTTGCATGAATTACTGCATCAAAGCGGCGTGGCATGGAGGCGATCCGCTTGTGGCACTGCTGAGGTCTTATGGAAGCCCAGGTTGCTTTGATAGCGTCCTTCAGCTCGTCTGCATTGTTGAATCTGGTGTCTCTCATCTTCCTCTTAACAATACTCATAGATTCTCCATGTGGTTTAGGTCAGGTGAATTTGCCGGCCAATCAAGCACAGTGATACCATGGTTATTACACCACAAAATGGTACTTGACAATCCTTTCAAGGCTGTGGTTATCCCTGTTGCTTGCATTTTGAAATGCTGTCTTATCTTTGGGTTATTTTACTTTGACATGGGAGGACTTTTTTTATACAGGTGCAGCTAGCAATTGTGTTTTTGTAATAGATATATGGCGGACATAACCTGATCGGCAATTCTGCTAGCAAATCAAATCTGTAGCAATCAAAACTGGTGTGTAGGAAAACTGATTTAGTTGCCCATAGGAAACCTTTCATTTTCCAAATGAGCTCTAATAAATAAGAGATGGAATCTGGTTGCTATGGGAAACTAAATCAGTTTTCCTTTTCACAAGTTTTGATAAATCTCCCCCATTGACTATATGCACTGTGCAATCAAAGGTCTTATTTCTTTCCTGTTCTCGCTGTTGAGTGAAGAATAAAATACTGAGGAGACTGGAGCATTGCTGTGAGCGCCGCTGCCTCTGCACAGCGCCGTACCTTGTATAGCGGCTGTGCTTGGTATAGCGCTCAGCCCCATTCACTTCAATGGGACTGAGCTGCAGCCAGGTCACATGACAGATGAACCTGACGTCACTGGCCTAGGGTAAGCTGCAAGAAGGCTTTCTCAAACAGCTGGGGTCGGACCCCCACTGATCACTTACTGATGACCTATGTACAGGAGAGGTCCTCAATATAAAAAGATGAGAAAACTCCTTTAATAAATCCCCCCCCCCCTTCTGACTGACGTCCTGTTAGGGTCCATTCACACGTCCGTAAAATGGGTCCGCATCCATTCCGCAATTTTGCGGAATGGGTGCGGACCCGTTCTTTTTTTGCAATGGGGCCAGAAGGGTGGGGACAGCACACTATGTGCTGTCCGCATCCGCATTTCAGGATCTATATTTCCGTTTCCACAAAAAAATAGAACCTGTCCTATTCTTGTCCGCAATAGTGGACAAGAATAGGCATTTTCTACTATAGTGCAGGCCATGTGCACATTGCCGGTGTCCGTGTTTTGCGGATCCGCAAAACACTTACGGACGTGTAAATGGAGCCTTAGTATGTGACGGTAAGGTTATGTTCAGTAGGCTTAAATCTGCCGCACTCAATACTACCTACAACTTCTCATTGGGGGGAAGATTTATCAAAACTGATGTAAAGGAAAACTGGCTCAGTTGCCCATAGCAATCAATCAGATTCCACGTTTCATTTTTTAGAGCTCAGAGAGCTTTGGTTGGTTGCTATTGGCAACTAAGCCCGTTTTCTTTACACCAGTTTTGATAAATCTCCCCCACTGACTACAATGGGGAAAAATGCAACATAGTCACATTATTTCCCTGCAGCTGTTTTAAAAAACTATTGAGAAGTAGCATGTTACTTTTTCCAAGCATATTTTAGTTGCATTTCCCATTGAAGTCAATGGAGAAGGTCTAAAATAATTAGAGGTATTTTGCATGTTTTTGTTGGTTTTTCTGCTGTCAAAAACATGCTGCTTTCTAAAAGTCGTGCCTAACCATGTATGTCAGTAAATGTCAGTATCCGTAATTGGGGAAGAGTTGTCAAAACTGGTTTTAAAGTCGAACTGGCTTAGTCACTCATAGCAACCAATCAGATTCCTCCTTTCATTTTCCAAAGGAGCTATGAAAAATGAACGGTAGAATTTGGTTGCTACGGGCAACTAAGCCAGTTCTATTTCACACCAGTTTGATAAACCTCCCCCAAAGGATATATTAAAGAGATCAGTTCTAGAGTTCCATTGTAAAAAAAATAATAAATTCATTTAACGTATTTTTTTTTGCTTTATAATATACCACACTTTTGCAGATTTTTTTATTCCCAATGTATACATGTAGGACCAAAACATGATATAAACACAGCCTTATGCTACACTGATACGACCG
Source organism: Bufotes viridis (assembly GCA_033119425.1). Lineage (NCBI taxonomy): Eukaryota > Metazoa > Chordata > Amphibia > Anura > Bufonidae > Bufotes > Bufotes viridis. Next base: position 76,201,850 of record CM065589.1, on the reverse strand, counting down.
TAGTGTTTTGCAGATCCGCAAAACACAGATATCAGCCCATGTGCAGACCGCATATGGCCGCCGCTATCATAGAAAATGCCTATTCTTGTCTGCAATTGCGGACAAGAATAGGACATGTTCTATATTTTTGCGGGCGCCGCAGAGCGGAACTACGGATGCAGTCAGCACACACTTTGCTTTCCACATCTTTTGCGGCCCCAATGAAATGAATGGATCTGCACCTGTTCCGCAAAATTGCGGAACGGATGCGGATTCATTCAAACAGTCGTGGGAGTGCACCCTTATGGGCATACAGTCATTGCTTCCCCTCAGGTGAAGCTCCACCCAAGCTGTCCATCTCCTCATATCAGGTGGCACCCATAGAAGATGCTTGATGTATAGCTGCCTCACATTCTGTGAGGACACTTTCACAGAAAATGGTTCCCTGCTGGCCTGTAGGAAGGGGAGGTATATCCCCTCTTCATCTCCTTTCTCAGATGAGGAAGACATTACAAAGAATACACATGTGGGTGCTTGGAAAGGGCCATGAAATAAGTGAACCCCACTCAGTCGAGAACATGAGGAGAAGCGGTATCAGTTTCTGTGGGGTTATCCATGCAGAAGTGATTTCCCCGCTGTTTTCTGTGGAAAGGAAGAGGAGGTATATACCCTCCATCCCAGAGAGATATGGTTGACAGAATAGAAGCAGAGCACAGGCCAGGCCATATGTAAATCTCTCTCAGCGAAGACTATGAGGAGAGTGGACCAGGAAAGATGTGCCATATGGACCAATTTTCCCACACAAAGGCAGAGATTTATCAAAATTGAAGTAAAGGGAAACTGGCTTAGTTGCCCATAGCAACCAAACAAATTCCAACTTTGCTCTTTTGGAAAAATGAAAGGTGGAATCTGATTGGTTTCTATGGGCAACTAAGTCAGTTTTCCTTTACACCACTTTTAATAAATCTAGCCTAAAGACCTCAAACAGCTACACAGCCTTGAGGTAATTCAGTATTGTCTCTCCTCTTCTGGGAGTCAGACAGAGGCCCAGATTCACTATCGACTCTGTGTCTCGGTTTTGTCTAGAATTTTGTTGCGATTTGTCGAATTTTGGTGAAAGCCGTAGCATCTAGGAGAGAAATTAATCAAGAGGGGTTCAAAGGAAAAATGGTTTAGTTGCCCATAGCAACCAATTAGATTTTACCTTTCATTTTTCAGAGCTCCTTTGGAAAATGAAAGGATCAATCGGATTGGTTGCTAGGGGCAACTAAGCCAATTTTTCTTTACACTGCTATTGATCAATCTCCCTCAGTGTGCCTGCATTACTTCTGAACATGACCAGAGCAGAGTCAGGTAGCATTGTCAAGAGAGCAGAGGAGCTGAGCTGTTTAGACATTCTTTTCGGCAAGCTTGACAAGGCAGTGTGACCTAAAATTCTCCAAATTTTATGGCGTAAAAGTCTGAAAGAAAGTAAGCCTAATTAAACTTTTAGACAGACAGTCTATAGATTCACCATACAACCAGAGCCAGTGTGGTAATTCTGGCACAATAAAAGGGTAACAAAACCTTTGTTGGAAAAAACAAAGGGGCAGCAACTAAGCGGAGAGAAATAAGCAGAGCTGCCAGTGATTAGCAGTGGCAGCACGTCAGATAGGTAATTAAAGGGAACCTGTCACCGGGATTTTGTGTACAGAGCTGAGGACATGGGTTGCTAGATGGCCGCTAGCACATCTGCAATATCCAGTCCCCATAGCTCTGTGTGCTTTAATTGTGTAAAAAAAAAAACATTTGATACATATGCAAATTAACCCGAGATAAGTCCTGTCCCTGAGAGGAGTCCAGGGATAGGACTCATCTTAGGTTAATTTGCATATGTATTAAATCGTTTTTTTTACACAATAAAAGCACACAGAGCTATAGGGACTGGATATTGCGGATGTGCTAGCGGCCATCTAGCAACCCATGTCCTCAGCGCTGTACACAAAATCCAGATGACAGGTTCCCTTTAAGACAGGCATGGTTACCGGGCTTGTAGACAAGCAGAGGCTGAGGAAGGGAGATAAGAGGCAGGCTGGGAAGTCTGCCTCTGTATGTTACATATAGCAATCTTCATGTAGAGAAAGTTATTACAAGGCAATTACTAATGCATTGTGGTTGTACATATTGCCTTCTTTGCTGGCTGGATTTATTTTTCCATCACGTTATATACTGCTCATATCCATGGTTACGACCACCCTGCAATACAGCAGTGGTGTCGATGCTTGCACACTATAGGAAAAAGCACCAGCCTATGTGCGCTCCCATGGTCCCAACCACCAGAAAGGCCAACGCTTTTTTCTATAGTGTGCGAGCATGACCACCACTGATGGATTGCAGGGGGGGTCATAACCATAGAAACCAGCAGTTTATAATGTGATGGAAAAATTATTCCAGAAAATGTAGAAAATCCACAGCACTCTGTATAATGTGAAAAACTATTCCAGCCAGCAAAATAGACAATATGGACGATCGCAATACATTAGTAAATGGCTTATATTATCCTTCTCTACATGATAAATGCCTCCCACTTGCTAAAGTGAGAAAACCCCTTTAAAGCATACCGGACATGGGCCTGCATAATGTCTTTTTCAGTCTAATTATTCCCTATTTCAGCTGCACAGCTAGATGCATTTCACTCAGAAGCAAGGGCATATCCCTTCTGTGAAATGTGCCAGCACTGAACTGCAGCTTCTCTTTGTAGTCTCTGAAATGATTGAATGTTAAGATACAAAGACCAGGGCAGCATGGTGGCTCAGTAGTTAGCACTGTTGCCTTGCAGCGCTGGGATCCTGGGTTCGAATTCAATCAAGGACAACATCTGCATGGAGTGTGTGTGTTCTCCCAGTGTTTGCGTGGGTTTCCTCCCGGTACTCCGCTTTCCTACCACATTCCAAAAGACATACTGATTGGGAACTTAGATTGTTAGCCCCATTGTGTGGACAGCTTTGTGGATGCTGATGTCTTTAAAGCGCTGTGGAGTATGTGAGCGCTATATAAGTGCATAAAATAAATACATCCTCCTAATGTTTACCGCATGTAGCCAGTTTAATGTCTCACAGATGTGATCACTTTCAATAGCCTATTACCTATGGTAGAAGTTTAGCATCTACTGTAAGCAGAGAAATTAGTCTATAAGATTCCGCTAACTGTACATCCTTATCTTGCTTCGGTAGTATTACAATTGCCTCATACATGCAAAATGGCAATTTACCCACATCTAGAAAAGTTTGGAACACCTCTAACAATACCTTTAAAATATCTCTGTCTTATTTTTTATTTGCAGGCAGCCCATTGCTACCTGGGGGTTTTACTATTTGCCATGTCCCTCAGTGCAAGCTCCAACTCTTCAACAGAAAGTTGGACATCTAAAGGTGGATATAGCTACAGAAGTTAGAATAACTAAGGTCTACATCTGTTGGGTTAGCTACAGAGGAGTATAAGTTCTCATAAAATAATTTTAGAACATCTAAGATATCTGGAGATGTTGACACTACTGCTTCTTCTGCACTTTTAAGAGCAGCTATATAAGTGGACCCAGACTGTGCTTGCAAAACAATTGTCAGCAAGTGTCCTGTTTTTTTTTTTCTCCCTCTTCATAATAACACTGTTTCTGAAAAGAAAAACACACATATTTTCTGCATTAGTTAGTAGGTGTTCATTAAGTTGGCTTTTGGCATTCTTGCCAATAATGGGCATGTATCTCCAAGAGGTCTCAAAATACAGCTATTTTCAACTGACTGAGCCTCTGTAATCAGACTTCCTAATACCTTTATGACATGCTAGACAACCAATTGAGATGCCAAGTCTTGATAATATAAAAAAGAAGACTCAGAAAACATTCAGTATATCACTATGGGTACTTATGACATTAAGTTATTGAATAAATCTCCAACAAATTGAACCGCTGGCAACAATAGGAAAAAAAATGAACTGTTATGTCATGTTCTGGTGTGGGAGGGAAACACCACACTGAACATAGGAGGGAAAGGGGTAATTGAATAAGGCCTGGAAACTAGGGAAAGGAGATGGACACCTCCTAGTAAAACCCTAATCAAAGTCCTGACTAACTACCAGTATGAACAGACCCCAGAGGTAGGTGAGTTCATACACCGGAGTACCTAGTGTCCTAACTCACCCTATAGGACCCTGGTACTAATGTCAGGACTGAAACAACCTGTTCTTCCAAAAGGAAGGACGAACAGGAGTTTCCCTCATGCCTTAATACAAATGACAGGGAAATGCAACACACAAAATAACCCAAACAAAATACAAAAGGGAAAGAAAACACTTAACTTCAAGGGGCTATGGCAGCACCAGGAACTCAGCCGAGATCCACACACCAGCTATCCACAACTCCAAACAGAAGCTATAAACTGTATAGCAAACGGAAAACATGTCAGGTCAAACCGCGTGTTACCAGTCTCACCGATCTCCTGCCACCTGTCGCAGGAACGTCTGTGACATGTTACATATATTAGAGTATGATCTGATAGGTAATGTGGTATTGAAAGGCAGATATAAGGTTGGCCATACTGCTATTAGCTAGCACTAAGTTGATCCTGGACAGGCGAGTTACAGAATGTCCTGTTTTTAAGTTGCCATATGTCTAGCAATAAAACATCTTGGAACATTTTACCAAAAGGTGTCAAAAAGTATCCACCTGTTCTAGATATGTCTGCAAATGTGTCTATATTCAATAAAGTTAATAAAGTCTCCTATGAAAAGAATGGGGACATCGGGGACCAACTGGAAAAAAAAAATTACACTTTATGAAGAACTGTAGTTGCAAATGGAGGGGAAATATAAATCCCTGCATTTACGAATAGAATTGTATATAGAGTGCCATAAAGACATACATAACGCCCCCCCTTGTCTTTTTCAGATGAGATGCGTGAAAAGGGGATATGACAATGTATAGGAAAACTGACGCCACGTAAATATGTGGAGTAAGTAGAATAGAAGCTCTGACCCACCCATCTAGAAAGATCACAGGGAGAGGCACAGAGCATTATCAATCATATTAATGCTCCGTGTCTCTGCTGTCCAGAGCGCGGCTTGGCACTCTTTCACGCAGCGGATTCCACGCACGGCATCCGCTCGTGTGAAAGAGCCCTAATGCCAAATAAACTGGATTTTCAGAAGATGGAAAACATCTATTGTGAAACAAAGGCACATCTGGCAATTAGATACTAAGTGTTATTAGGCTATAGCTTTACTTCAATACACTTTTATTAAGAGATTTTGACATGTGATCCTTAGATCAGTTGTTCCTCACACTGCAAAGAATTAATATTGCACTGTAAAGGCTCACGCACACAAACGTGTGCCGTCCGTGATGCCCAGGGGAACACGTGATCCTTCCTCAACGCTGCCAGCCAAAAAAGTAATGATCTGACACTCCCAGAGATAGGGCTCATGCACACGAATGTGTGCCCGGCCATGCCGTATTGTGGCCTACTTGAAAAGGTCTGCAATTGGAACGCTTCTGTGGCATTTTGGCCTATGCTTCCACACCACAAAAATAATAGAACATGCTCTATTTTTGTGGGGTGCGGACGCATCACGGACCCTTTCCCTGAGTTTCCTGATCTCCACACTTAATGAGTCCAAGTGAATTATAGAAGTGATCGAAAGATTGTGCATTAAAGTGCCCTAGTGGGACTGTTAAATGGTTTATTAAAAAAACTAAATTCCCTAGTTTTAAAAAAATAAGTCTTCCATTGAAAAAATGCTTTTTAATGGAAAAAATTGCAAAAATAAAATCCCCTCCATATATTTGTTATCGCCATGCTCATAATGACCTGCACTACACAATTATGTTATTTAACCTGTGAATGTTGTAAAAAAAATTAAAAAAATAAAGCGATACCAATGAAAACTTCAAGTAATCCTGCAAAAATCAAGCCCTCATACAGCCTTGTACAGCCTTTTGGATCTTGGAAGGCATTGATGTAAAAACATTTTCTTTTCTTTTTTTTAAAAGGGTTTTATTTGTGCAAACGTAGTAAAAGTTAAAAATGTCAAAATGTCAAAAAATGAATGCTGGAAATTTTATAATGTAAAAACTCAGTGGCAGTATTGCTGTTTTTTTCCCCATCCACCCCAGAAAGAATTAATAAAAGTTATATGTAACCCAAACTGTCACTATTAAAAACAACTTGTCCCACAAAGAACAAGCTCTCATATAGCTAAATTGGTGGAAAAATAAAAATGTTATAGCTCCTGGAATGTAATGATGAAAAAAATCTAAATAAATTAGGAGGAAAGTGTTAAAATCACACTATCTAGACAGGATTCAGATATCAAGATTTTTTGTTCTTTCACACTACTTTAGATTTTGGAACTATTTCGGGTGCAGCTGGCGGTCGCTCACAATAAATTAATGAGGCAGACAAGGTCAGAATTTTCAAAACTTGCATCAACAATAACGTAGTCTATGTCTGTTGTCTAGAAATTCTTATTTTTTTTTCTCTGTGACACTATTTAACATCTGTTTCATTGCATCACTGCAATGGAAAAGTAGTCAAAATATCAAATAAGGTAGATGGTTATTGTCCAAATAATCTAAGTAGTCATATTCTAAATACATTTTCTAAATAAATTAGGGTACAGTTTTAGCTTTGTCCATAAATATGTTAAAATAAAAAAAATTGTTTGTGTATTGTACACAACATAGTTAGGTCCATATATATTTGGACACGGACACAAATTTTGTTTTTATTACCTGTTTACTAAAACATATTCAAGTTATAGTTATATAATGGACATGGACATAAAGTCCTGACTTTTAGCTTTCATTTGAGGGTATTCACATTAAAATTGAATGAAGGGTTTAGGAGTTTCAGCTCCTTTACATGTGGCACCCTGTTTTTAAAGGAACCAAAAGTAATTAAACAATTGACTCAAAGGCTGTTTCATGGGCAGGTGTGGGCAATTCCTTCTTTATTTCATTCTCAATTAAGCACATAAAAGGCCTTTGAGTTGATTTGAGGTGTGGTGCTTGCATTTTAAAGATTTTGCTGAGAAGTAAACATGCGGTCAAATTTGCTATCCATGCAGGTGAAACAAGCCATCTTTCATCTGCGAAAACAGAAAAAAACAATCCGAGAAATTGCTACACTATTAGGAGTGGTAAAATCTACAGTTTGGTACTTCCTGAGAAAGAAAGAAAGCATTGGTGACCTCAACAGCCAACCAAGTGACCCACACTCTCCAGGATATAGGCGTATCAATATCCAAATCTTCCATAAAGAGAAGAATGCGTGAAAGTAAATACAAAGGGTTCACTGCACGGTGCAAGCTACGCATAAGCCTCGAGAATAATAAGGTTAGATTGGACTTTGCTATAAAAAAAAACATCTTAAAAAACCAGCACACTTCTGGAAGAACATTCTTTGGACAGATGAAACCAAGGTCAACCTCTACTAGAATCATGGAAAGAAAAAAGTATGCCGAAGGCATGGTACAGCTCATGATCCACAGCATACCACATCATCTGTAAAACATGGCGGAGGCAGTGTGATGGCTTGGGCATGCATGGCTGCCAGTGGCACTGTGACACAGGACAGAAGCAGCCGGACGAATTCTGGGGTTTTCAGAGACATACTGTGTGCTCAAATCCAGCCAAACTGATTGGTCGGCGTTACATAATAGAGATGGACAATGACCCAAAACTTAAAACCAAAGGAACCCAGGAGTTTATTAAATCAAAGAAGTGGAATATTCTTGAATGGCCAAGCCAGTCACCTGATCTGAACCCAATAGAGCATGCATTTCACTTGTTAACCCATAGGATGTACGGCGCTGATATCCAGGTCTGAAATCCCGGCACCCTATAGCTACGGCGCTCTGATTGTGCGCGCACAGGAGCTGCGCCCGCCAGATCAGCTGCAGGGGTCCGGCAGTCACTTATAGCCTTAACTAGCCTTAATAGCATTAACTCTTGCACTGCCAAAAAGTAAAGTGAAAAGAGAAGTTAAAAAAGAAAGTTTTGCAAAAACAAAAATTAAACATAAAGAAAGTAAAAATAAAAAAAGCGTCCTTTTCCCAAAATAAATGTAATTTATTTATTTTTTTATGGGGGAAAAAAAAGTTAATATTTTAGGTATCGCCGCATCCGTATCGATCCGCTCTATAAAAATATCACATGACCTAACCCGTCAGGTGAACACCGTCAAAAAAATAAATAAAAACTGTGCTAAAAAAAAACATTTTTTTCACCATACGTCACTAAAAGTGCAACACCAAGCAATCAAAAAGGCGTATGCCCCCCAAAATAGTACCAATCTAACCTTCACCCCATCCCGCAAAAAATGAGCCCCTACCTAAGACAAGCCCCTACCTAAGACAAAAAATAAAAAAATGATGGCTCTCAGATTATGGAGACACTAAAACATGATTTTTTTTTTCAAAAATGCTTTTATTGCGTTAAAGGGAATCTGTCACCTATCACTATTGTTTTTTCCTTTAGCCATGTGTAATAAAGTACCTTATAAACGGATCTGTTCTTCTTTTTGCTTTGTCTCTTGTCATTTTCCATAAAAAAACGATTTTTCCATTTTATGCAAATTAGGATCCAAGAAACCCAGAGGGCCGTTTTTTCTCTGCTAAGGGGCCCAGAAACCCCCCCCAATGTGCCCAGCCCACCTAAATTGGAATCCCCAAGCATGCCTACAGCTGCAGAAATTGCCTCCCAGAGGCGAGGCTAACGGCTCCGTCCCTCGGCCACCTCCGCTTTCAGGCCACAATAACGCCCCGATCTTTATCTCGCTGGCCGTTGGAATTCTCGCGCAGGCGCAGTGCCGCCGATTACTTGCGCCTGCGTGATCCTACACCAACCGAGGGAAACAGCATGCGCCGAGCCCAGTGACGTTTTCACTAAAACAAGATTTTGTTCTGTTCAAAAATGATTTCACTGTGTAAAACATAACAAAAACAACAATGATAGACATATTAGGTATCAATGCATCCTTAACAGCCTTCTCTATAAAAATATCACATTGAATGCCCCCTCAGGTGAATGCTGTAAAAAAAAAACTGCCAAAACAGCCATTTTTTTTTACCTTGCCTCACAAAAAGTTTAATACCAAGCGATCAAAAAGTTTTATGTACCCCAAAATGGTACCAATCAAACCGTCACCTCATCCTGCAAAAATGAGCCCCCACATAAGACAATCACTTAAAAAATAAAAACAATGGCACCCATAAACCTATCCATCAAAATCTGCACTGCAAAAGCCATATGGCGCTGCTTCCTTTGTGCCCACAGCAGTTCACCACCACATATGGGGTGTTGTCGTATTCAGGAGAAAATGGGTAACAAATTATGTGGTGCTTTTTCTCCTGTTACCCCTTGTGAAAATCAAAAAAGTTGGGGCTAAAGCAACATTTTTTTGGAAGAAATGAAACTTTTCATTTTTACAGCCAAGTGTTTCCAAATTCGGTAAAACGCTTAGGGGATCAAAATGCTCAGTAAACCCCCTTTATATATTCTTTAAGGGGTGTAGTTTCCAAAATGACGTCACTTTTTGGGGGTTTCCACTGTAAGGGTACGTCAGGGTCTCTTCAAATACAAAATGGTGCCTAAAAAACATTCTAGCGAAATCTGCCTCCAAAATTCATATGTCGCTCCTTTTCTTCTAACCATTGCCACGTGCCTATAGAGCAGTTTACCGCCACATATGGTGCCTTTCAGAGTAATATATATTGAGGTTTATTTTGCTGTTAACCCTTGCAGTGTTGCAAGAAAAAATTGAACAACAAAAAATCTATCAAAAAAGTGAAATTTTGAAATTTCATCTCAATTTTCCTTTAATTCTTGTGGAATACCTCAAGGGTTAACAAAGTGTGTAACATCAGTTTTGAATAATTTGAGGGGTGTAGTTTCTAAAATGTGGTCATTTATGGGTGGTTTCCATTACGTAAGCCCCTCCAAATTACTTTATAACTAAACTGGTGCTCAAAAAAATGGTTTTGGAAATTTTGTTGAAAATTTCAAAAATTGCTTCTAAACTTCTAAGTCTTTTAACGTCCTAAAAAAATAAAGTGACGTATACAAAATGATGCCAACATAAAGTAGACATATGGGAAATCTTAAGTATTAAATATTTTATGAGGTATCGCTTTATGTTTTAAATGCAGAGAAATTGACATTTTCAAAATTGCAACTTTTTCATAAAGTTTGGTAAATTTGGAATTTCTTCATAAATAAAGGTGAAATATATTGACTTAAATTTATGACTGTCTTAAAGTACATTGTGTTACGAGAAAACAATGTCAGAATGGCTTGGATAAGTAAAAGCAATAAATATATACAAAAAAATTACATCAGGTCATCAGTATCTGATCAGTGGGGGTCCAACACCCGGGACCCCCACCGATAAGCTGTTTGAGAAGGTACCAGTTCTCCTTTGAGTGCCACAGCCTTCTTGCAGCTTACCAAACACAGTGCTGTACATTGTATAGTGGCTGTGCCTGGTATGGCGCTCAGCCCCATTCACTTCTATAGGGATGAGCTGCTCCTAGGCCATGTGACAAATGAATGTATTGTCACTGGCCTAGGAAAAGCTGTGAGAAGGACACGGCACTCACAGAAGCGCTATTGCCTTCTCAAACAGGTTATCAGTGGGGGTCCCGCGTGTCGGGCCACCAACAATCAGATACTGATGAAAAATCTCAGAAAACCCCTTTAAGGGTGCAAGTACATGTCACAAACCTGCAAATTTAAAACATTTAAATATACTTAAAGCAGTTGTTCCACCATTAAATGTTATTTGAATATAATTCAGCATGAAAAACAAGTTGCTTTTGTAATTTTCTTTCTGTTACAAATCTCCAGTTGTAAGATATTCTCTTTAATTCATTATAATGTTGCCACCTTGTGTTTAATATGTATAGTAATGTGCACGTCCACTTACTGAGGTGGTTGCACATGCTCAGTTTCATTCTTCAACTGCCAGCCCTATCTACTGTTAGAAGCTGTGACAAATATAGAGCTGCAGCCAGTGGCGTAACTAGAGTTGAATGGGCCCCAAACTTTGAATTGGGGCCCCCCCCCGGTTGCACCCTCTGCGACCGCGGTCGTTACGCCCCTGCTCCCATCACTACAGAAATACAGGCTAATACAGCCCCACATACCTCTTACATTCAGTGATGTCTCCTTTGATGTAGATGTCCTCTTTCCTCATTTTCTCCTTTCAGACCTTCAGACCAGACCACCATTTCTCAACCATTTTTCGTCTCTGCAGTTTGACAAAAAAAAAAAAGAAATCTTAGTTTACTACTTTTCCATCATCCTCCCATCTTTTGGACAAATCATCCTACTACCCCCAATACTGTGCCGCTGTGCTCCTCAATACTATACTGCAGAAACAGATAAACCCCCTGATAATACTACTACCACACAGAGCGCCCCCCCATATAAAATACTCCTTCTTTGTGGCCTTAGTAGAAGCCCCCATAGTGCTCCCAATAATTTGCCAGCAAGAAGTGCCCCCATAGATGCCCCCAATCATGTGCCAGTAACAAGTGCCTCTCCATGCCCCCCCCATCATGTGCCAGTAACAAGTGCCTCTCCATGCCCCCCAATCATGTGCCAGTAACAAGTGCCTCTCCATGCTCCCCATGTGCCAGTAACAAGTGCCTCTCCATGCCCCCCCATGTGCCAGTAACAAGTGCCTCTCCATGCCCCCATGTGCCAGTAACAAGTGCCTCTCCATGCCCCTCCATGTGCCAGTAACAAGTACCTCTCCATGCCCTCCCCCATCATGTGCCAGTAACAAGTGCCTCTCTCCCCCCAATCATGTGCCAGTAACAAGTGCCTCTCCATTCCCCCCATGTGCCAGTAACAAGTGCCTCTCCATGCCCCCATGTGCCAGTAAGTAACAAGTGCCTCTCCATAAAAAAATAAAAATAAACACTTATACTTACCTCCATGGCAGCAATGCAATGCAGGCCTCTTCCGGCCTGTGTCCCGCTGTATAAGGCTCAGGTGGGGTGATGTCATCGCGCCGCTTGCACTGGCCTCTGATAGGCTGCGGGCCTTGTGCCTTGTACTAAATCATTGCTACTGCCTATACACAGCTATTGGGAAAAGCCTACTCTGTTTCTGCTATATGTACTGCATCTCCCATTATCTATCCAGTAAAAAGAGACTTTTATTGCAACCAACCTAACTTGCAGGATAACAGCCCGAACTGGATGGACAGATGTCTTTTTTCGGCCTTATAAACTATGTTTCTATGTTAAACGGGCCTGGTCATTGACTTTATCTCCATCCACCAGCCTATTTGTCACCTTCTGCCTCGCACCCTGCCAACCATCTACCATCAGGGGCACCCCAGCCACCGCCAGCAAAGAGACCCCAAAAAGTTCAATGTGTTCCCCGAGGTATGAAAGGGTGTTCCCTCCCATTGATGCATGGCCTAGGGTGCACCTTGGTGAGGACTGTCAGGCCTAATTCACACGTCCGTAGTGTGTTTTGCAGAAACACGGATCCGCAAAACACGGACGGCTGCAATGTGCATTCCGCATTTTGCGGACTGCACATTGCTGGCACTATATAGAGAATGCCTTTTCTTGTCCGCAATTGCGGACAAGAATAGGACATGTTCTATTTTTTTGCGGAAACACAGATGCGGAAATGCGGATATCACATAGTGTGCTGTCCACATCCATTCCTGCCCCTTTGAAATGAATGGGTCTGCAACCCTTCCGCAAAATTGCGGATGGGATGCGGATCCATTTTGCGGACGTGTGAATTAGGCCTCACTGTGAGAGCTGCCGCTTCCATCACTGCCACTACCACAACCCCTCTCTTCTTCTCGCTCTTCCCTTCTTGGCTGCACATGTATTATTATATGACGTCTCATTTTCATTTTTGCATTAGTCATGGCATAACCCCTTTAAGTATTACGCATCACTTTGTTATTCAGTTATTTCATGCATCAGGGTTCACATATTTGAAATCATATGACGAACATCAAATGTAAAAGCAACAAGTGCACAACTCATATACAACATGCATTAATGTCTTTTACTTTTAAGAATTCATCTAAACCCTTTTTAAAACTGTCCACTGTTCCTGCTGTGACCTTGTCCTGAGGAAGTCTATTCCACAGATTCACAGATCTCACAGTAAAGAAGCTTTGACGCTTCTAGAGACTGAACTTTTTCTCCTCCGGTCGGGGGCAGTGCCCCCTTGTCTTTTGAGGGCATTTTACATAGAACAGCTTTTCAACATATTTTTTGTATGGCCCATTTATGTATTTGTATAGATTAATCATGTCCCCCTTAGACAGCTCTTCTCAAGACTAAATAAATGTAATTCTTTAAATTTTTCTTCATAACTAAGACAATGTACAAAAATGCAGTAGAAGGTACACACCAACAAAAGCTGTATATTGACAGTTCTTCTGGCCAGGCACTCTATAGACATGCACGATCAGCTCGGCTGAGCATAAATGTGTTCCCAGTGGGAAGAAGGGGTCTTACTTTGTGGTTGCTTGTAAATTAAAACATGCTGAGCAGCATAGAATATCGGTATTACCGGATATCTTGGATAAATCTCCTTTAGTGTCTTTCACTGACCTGTCAAAAGGTATTTTTTGTCATCTATCATTAGTAGAAATCTCTACACGTCACAACCGGCTTGAAATATTGCTTTAAAAAATTGAATGGATGCTTGCATCATTATAATCATCATACAGAAGCCGCCACTTTTTAATGCAGAATTGATGGTGGTCGAATGGTACATCAATAGGAAAAGTAGTGACTTACATTAAAAAAATTAACTATGGAGATTATTTTTTAGTACAAACTGTTTGTGCTGGGAGGTACTACGGTACAAGGTATCATGGTCAATCAATGGCCCTGATTTATCATGCCTTTACTGCAGAATTTTGGATTCAAAAGTCGCAAAATTAGGCTTTTTAAACTTTTTGGCCTCAATTGCACCAAAATTTTGTGATTTGCCAAATTTATCATTGAAACTTACAGAGTAATGATCACATCAATTATTAATATAAAAACATATCACCAAGCCAGGGGTGATCAGAAATACTTTCCGCACATTTGTTCTGTGTGTCTGACTTACACCATGTGTTTATAATAAAAATAATAACGTTATTTATCTATTAATAAACTACATTACTGCTGCCAGGATCAGTGGGTGACCCGAAAATGTAATTTGTTGAGACTGAATATGGATGCAGAGGCTCCATCACAGTAAACTTTACTTCCAATCTCTGTGGACTAGACCTGTATATTATATTGTATATGCTCTAAGAACTTTACTACTAGGTACTGCATAGATTTACTGTGTATCACGTTTTGTGATGATTTCTTCTAAAGGGCCCTTTACACGGGCTGAGAATCCTAAAGACAATCAATAACGAGCGTTCACAGGAACGCTCGTTATTGATTGTCTGGCGGTGTAAAAGTACCGTCAATTACCTCATGAACTAGCGAAACGCTCCTTCATCGGGTAATCCGATCGTTTGTGCACACACAAAAAACGTTGTGTGGTCAGTATGGGGAAGAGTGATGGCTTTAGTGATCGTTGCTCCCCATACTCTGGAGGAGGTCGCTGCGTTTTCAATTGAAGTTAATAGAAATCTATTGTTAGCATTTTGATGGCAGATTTTATAGTGGAAAATGTCAGTTTTCTGTGATGGGATCCGCAACAAATTTTATGTATGTGAACATACCCTAAAGACATGTCATATGATCAGCAGGGGACCAACCCTTGGACTCCAACCAATCTATTTGTAAGCTGTTTTCCAATATGTACTGTACCTGCCCTTGGATCTTGTGTCCTAAAATAATTTATTCCTTCTTGTCTAGGGATTGTTCACATCACATTGTGAGTCTTCCAACAGATATATGTTGGGCAGACCCCCATGTATTACTATGATGGACCTTACAGTCCGCTTTCCTCTCTGTACACATTTACCCCTCTGTGCTCATATCACAGAATTTTGATGAACTTATGCAGCACTTACATATTCCATCAGAGGAGGATTGGCCATAGACCTTACAGGGAAATTTCCCGGTGGTCCGATGCCTCAGAGGGCCACCCAACCCCCTCTCTGTCACTGGCCGGGTACATAATGAGTTCTCAGCACTGATTAATGTGGTGATAATCAAGTACTCATGTACCCAGCCAGCGACTACAGATTTCCTCCTAAATTCAACTATGGCCCCTGCTCCATATCCTAATCAGAGACAACTGAAAGAGGAGGACAGAAAATGGCATCTATTGATGGCCAACACAGAGGGAATGCTTTTAGGGCAATATATTGTGCTGCACTCTGGTATATGGTATTTTGTGCCATGGTATTGCTGGCCCCTCCTACTTATGTTGCCCCGCCTCCACTTTAGACACTTCTACAACATGGGGCCACTTTTAGTTTTTTTTCCAGGGCCACTTTAAGTTCCCAATCCACCCCTGTATTCCACAACGCTGTACTGAGATTATCACTCACATTGGGCTGTTGACATACAGTAGCCGGTCAACCCCTAAACTATAGTGCTCACTTTGTACGGGGGCCCCATCTGCCCAGCCGTCTTTAATCGCTGCTGGGAAAGCTCCAGTGACCTAACTGTCCATATATGAAATGGGAGGAATTTGAGGTATAAATTGGTAAAAAAGCTCCCGATGTCTATGTTTACTGGAGGTCTTTGACAAATGCCATGCAGTGGCATCAGTCACTTTTAGGCTACTATGACCTGTTATGTGAATACGTTTTTCTACTGGGGTACACAGGATGGACTGGAGTTTTCTAATAACGAATACCGGCAAGTATACTCTTGGCCTCTGTCACACTAATGAAACCTAAACATGTGTACAATGGGAACTTTCCTGATAAGGATTTCCTTAAAAACCACGCTGATGGAGATTACATTCACAGCAGTAATGGCAACAGGAAAAATGGTAGCTACTTACCTGTACACAGCAGCGTGTGACTTCTACTCGGCATACTCGTATATCTCATAATGTGTACGTGAAACAGGAAGGTTAAGGTTGAGGTCACTTGTAATCTACTACTCCTCTGTTAGTGAACCTCTTCACTGACATCATGGTTTGCTCTCCGTTGTCTTATATTATAATTACTTCCATTCTTATATTCAATCATCAGAACAGAACAGAATTTCCTTTAAAGAGGAGCTGTCACCTCATGCCTGTTTTAATAACTACTTGCATTCCTCATGTAGTAAAAATTGTGGCGCATCTATTCCTACGACTCTGTATTGTGCCATTCCTGCTACAATTTATGGATGAATCGTTGGCAGTCTGCAGTAAAGGTACAGAGGGGTGGTAACCAGTTGGGGGGCGGGGGGGTGTCCCTGCACAGTCTGACAATGGCAGCACTAACTGAATAGCGTGAGACTGTGCAGGGACACCCCCCTAAACTAGTAACACCCTTTCTACCCTTACTGCAGACTGCTAGCAATTCATTCATAACTTCTAGTGGAAATAATAAAGGAATGGCATAACATAGAGCCATAAGACTAGATGCTACAGAATGGTTATTACATGGGGAATGCATGTACCTATTAAAACAGGCATGTCAGGAGGGGTGACAGGTCCTCCCTCTTTAAGCAGACTTTTCCAACGTATATATGAAGCTCCACCAGATATATTTCTAACCTTTATCATTTTGTGACTTCCCGGGTGATATGTAACTGTGATTTGCTTCTGTTTTAGTGATTCCACATGAAACGGGATTAAATTTAAAGGGAAGAGATTACATTTGAGGCTACTACAGCGGGAATAGTGGCCACTCTGTCGCATTGATCTAATAATAAAGCAGGAATGCAGCGGCAGAAAAGACTCAATATGCAAAAGGTGATCGGTGATGCTGTTATGTGACATCAGGATTATGTACTGAAAGGGTCTGTTCAGTCAGTTGCAGCTTTTGCTATGATTTTCACTAACCTGAATTGGTTTCTCTCATAATTTTACCGCTATGTGTGACTAAACCATGAATTGTCTGGCAATTAATTGAAAACTATAACATTTCTCTTCTCTTGTACTGTACTGATTTGTGCAAAGTTAGTTACAATTAGAAGTTAACGTATCATTTCCATCCAATGTAACTGAAAAAATACTACCACACAGTATAGTATGGTGGTCAGTCAAAAGGTGGTAATATTTGTTAATTCCGTTATTAATGTATTTTTTTTATTTATTTGGACACGTTCCAATAGAGAAGATGATAAAGAGTATAAGGTACATATAAGCAATGGACTTCTTCTCCACCGAGTTGAAGCAAGACCACCGCTATGGGAATAGTCAGATCATAGACATTCTGATCATGTTACAACCCGTTGCCTCTGGGAAGGCATAGTCCACTGAATAGAACCTTCATACTAGCACACATGGGGGGCACTCTGGAGAAGGGGGAGCACTATGGGGGCATTTACTGGTGACCCTATCTTATAAA
Source organism: Bufotes viridis (assembly GCA_033119425.1). Taxonomy (NCBI): domain Eukaryota; kingdom Metazoa; phylum Chordata; class Amphibia; order Anura; family Bufonidae; genus Bufotes; species Bufotes viridis. Next base: position 76,184,388 of record CM065589.1, on the reverse strand, counting down.
CTGGCACACATGGGGGTCACTATGGTGAATAGGGGAATAGGAGCACTATTGGGGTCATTATATAGGTGCTTTATACTGGCACACATTATGGGGGCATTTTATGCTGGCACATCGTCAGGGGGAGGCGCACTTTTGGTGCACGATATAGGAGTATTTTATACTGCCGCAAATTATAGGGCACTATGGGGACCTTAGCTCAACTGGGGGCACTAAGAGGGTTTTCTGGGCACACAGTAGGGGCATTGGCACACATTATGAGGGTACCATTGGCTCTAGGGGGCACTAAGAGGAGGAATTTTTTATACTGCCACACAACAGGGCACTGATGCACATATTAAGGGGGCATTTTTCTACTGTTACACATTATAAAGAGAATTATTACTATCGGGGCCATTGTGGTGGGCTTTATTACAGTTGAGGGACTATGAGGAACTTGAATACTAGTATGAGCACTATGGGAGCATTATTACTTCTGGGACACAGTGGGAACATTATTACTGTAGCGGCACTATTACTACTACATGGTGTCTGGTAGATAATTATTTCTATTGGTGGGATTTTGGGGAGCACTGTTATTTTGGTGGGCACCCTGGCACGGTATCAGCGCAGCACAATTATTTTTGGGGAACATTATGTTTACACTATTAGTGTCAGGGACAGTTTCCTTGGCGCAGTTATTTTTTAGGACACTGTGTGCCAATAACTATTGAGGGGGAACTATCTGTGTGTAACTAGTATAGGGAGCACAGCAGGCACAATATTAGAGGTGGCAGGATGGGGTGTTCAAAAGGTGGGAGGATGATGGAAAACTAGGAAACTAAGAAGTCTGTCTGTCAAACTCTGCAGAGAGAAGAGATGGCTGAAAGAAATCATAATGGCGGTGTGGTCTGAATGCAGGCTCGGACTGGCCCACAGGGGTACAGGGGAATCCCCCGGTGGGCCCCTGAGCAAGGTGGGCCCCTAGTCTCCCACCCCCTGCACAAGTGGAACATAAAACATTAGATTTACTGCACTACATACATATATTTAATGTACAGCACCTCAACCAGCCTATGTTGCACTCGCACTTGCCAGCTCCTTCACTCAGTACGCCTGCGCCGACTGAGGAACGTTACGGCACAGGGGCGGGAATTTAGAAGCAGACGGGGCCAGCGGGAGGAGGAGAGCACTCGCTGGCCCTGTCTATCAAGAGGAGATGGGGCGTGTCTAGAAGCAGAGGATGCGGCAGCTACCAGCAAGTACACGCCCAACTTGCTGGTAGTGAAGAAATTTGCATATTATAAAAGTATGATTTTTACAAGAAATAAGCCACAGACAAAGGTAAGACAGGTATGATTGCACTCAGCTGACATTAGCAAATAGCTAAGGCTACGTTCACACGACGACAATTTACGACAAATAGGGCACAACTTCACTGCAACATTTGTCGCGCTACATTTTGTCGCACTATTGTTGTGCGACAATTTTTATAATGGGGGTCTATGGTGTGGCATTGCGACATGCTGCGACTGCGACGCAACAGTTGCAGAAAAACCCATCTTGAATGGATTTTTTGCGACTGTCGCGTCGCAGTCGCAGCATGTTGCATGTCGCAATGCAACACCATAGACTCCCATTATAAAAAATTGTAGTGCGACAATAATGCGACTTTTTGTCGCGTGACAAATGTCGCCGTGTGAACGTAGCCTAATGTCGGCTAATGAAAATTGCACAGTTGGGGGTGACAGAAGCCCTTTAACTAATGTGTATGTAAGTCCTGATGAGTTTTATAATGTTTTTTTTCCATTACTTGGATAACCCCTTTAAGTATTTTACATTGAAGCCCAGGAGCTTGAAGTTACTCATCTAGATGTAGAGAGGTTTCCTAATAAAGACTTGTTTCCACTCAGTCAAAGTTATATGGATAGAGATCTGGAAACTGGTACTGGGATGAAGAATAAATAAGATGCTCGATCCTCCTGGTCTATCTATGATATAGTCTCTGTAGTTCTTGTTCCATGTATGGTCATTTAAGGTGCGGGAAACAAAAGAAACACTGCAGTCAGGATTTTTTCGTGTTTTTTTATTTTTTTATTTTTGGGGGTGGGGGAGAAGGGGAGGGAAGAAATGGGGAAGGGAAGGTTATTTTTGGTTTTTGGGAAATATTTTTTGTTTATTTTTTTATAATGGAGAGGGATTAAGGAGAGAAGAGGAAAGGAGAAGTGGGGGAAGGAAGATTATTTTTGTTTTTTTCATATTTAAGTAAGGGGATTTTTTAGTTTTCAGTTGTTTTTGGTGGCAGTAGTTTAGGATAGTGCTTGACTGTTCGCCTTTACACTGGCTCTTTTTCCGGAGGCTCTCTAGATTTCATTTTCCTCCTCCAGAATATGCAGACGCTAAAAAGAAGAAGATCAATCAGTTATTTAATATCCGCTATTTAAATGTGAGCTCTGAATGAAATGTGTGCACAGATCCTCCAATGTGTCCTCGTTACATTATAACATATCTGACCTAGTAATATGCGCCAAATTTATCATGAAGCCTTCAGCACTGTGATAAATCTGGCGCACCTTATGACTGCCTGGACTAAGTTTAGGCTGTGTAAATATTAAGCAGCAATATACGCTAGCTCCATAGAGTATCTTATAAATGCTACCTACCATATGCCAGCGATCAACATGATGGTGACGGAGCCGGCCACAGATATTGCTGTGAGGGAAGCATTGCTGTTATGGAGCTCCTCTAGAAGTGGCGACTCAGGCGCTGTGATGTCAAGCACATCAGGAAGTGTAGGGCGAGAATGGTATTTTTCTATCGCCTGTTCCGATCCACTGATAACTAAATGAGGAAAACAATTACATTAACAGTTCATACCATGAAGAGAATGATACTGACTTTGTAGTGTATCTTATATATGAAATAATATTATATATTTTTCTGAATTGTCTGTATCATGGCGGCTCAGAAGCACTGTCAAAACGAAGAGTGGCTCCAAAATACGGAGCGGCTTAAATGATCACTTTATAGGTTTTTCCTTACAAATACTAATCTAAAATAACCCCAAATTATAGGTGACAGTTCAGATTTTCAGAACTAGATCCTTTCTCACTAATTAACACCTATAAGCAGATGTGAATCCCATGTATCTAAGTATTACAACCCAGCATAGTGCCAGTAATAATATGTCCTCACCTGCCACATTGTAGATGATCTTACTCACTGGCACTTCAGAGTCCAGGATGGTGGTACACGTGTACCGGCCGGAGTCCCCCTTCAGTACACCCTTGATCACTAGGTAGGGCTCCCGTGTGATTTTGGGTTCATGTTCATGATGCTAGAGAGATAATATAGAGAACTGTGAGAACCTCATATGTCACAATTACTTAAAATTAATTGTCATTATTATTAAGACAAAAATAGATAACTGATGATAATTTGCTGACATGACATATGTAACATGGGTAAATGCTGACATGGGTAAAAGGACTTCCTGATAAATTTTTTGGGTAATGAAGGAAAAGGTTTGGGAAGCGCTTCCTTAATATGATGGTCATGTAACTTATTAACAATCTCCCAGTTTTACAATTATTTTGGGCATCTGCATTTCACTTACCAGGGTGAACACGTTCTGATAGGAGTCCTCCAGCCTCGAGTACCATTCAAAGCTGCAGTCCAGAATTAGTTTTTCATACTCTGGAACTTTGATATTTATCTCTAGAAAGAAGGAAAATGAAAGAAGATATTACAGAAGTAATTGTGTAGATTTTCTGTCCTGCATTTAAAGGGTTGTCTCAATAACATGTCTCCTTCCATATGACGTAATAGAAAATATGGGCATCATAGAGGGGACTGATAGTAACTGATCATATTCTTCTGTCTCCTCACCTCCACAGTTTACAGTCTCTGCGAGATGAGACTTGTGGTCTTTACATGGAGAGCAGGACCGTCCAGTTTTCAGATCTGAGAAAAGAAGAAAGAAAGGAAATATGAGCCAAGCATTAAAGACACTTTATAATATTATAATAAATATGCTAATCATATGCTGGTATCTATCACCCCTCTGTCACCAGCACATGAGCAATATACTGTACAGGCTGCCATCACCCTTGTAGTCTGCTTATGAACAGAATCATATTAATGTAAATGTCCTCCTGCTTCAGGAAGTCTGATTCTCTGCCATGAACTATGAACTATTGGAAGTGACTGGAATATTTAGTGTACAGTGAGGATTTGGGGTCTTATATTTTTACTGGTGTACTATGTGAATGTAGATATAAGAATAGAAGACTTCTACTTTACCGAAACATCTGTTGGAGGTGCACAGGCAGCTACATCTCTCCAAGTAGTCTGTGAAAAGAGGAGATGGCATATAATAGTCAGCGGGTGCTGTGTACAGCACCTATATAGTGCTGCTCACCTTTGTATAATAGGCACAATACACATTCTATACACATAGTTTACAAACACTGATACTGTACCTTGATTTTTTGGAGGGCCCCCGGCGCAGACAATCTTCTCCTCGGCGCAGGTCTTACAGTTAGTATAGGTTTGCACCATTAATCCTGGGGAAATGCACTTGTGTTATAACCTACCAATCTTATAGAGAATAATAATGACAAGAAGCTAAATCTGGTATAAAATGTACTTACCACAGCTGTCTGCACCTGAGGAATGGAGAAGAAAGAAGACATTACTGACAGTTCTCATTGTCAAACCCAGAAGCCTCTAATCTCTGGGTCTCATTATTATTTGATATCAGTGTCTCTGTCCTAATAGCTGTGTTTTCTAGATTTCCATTGACAGGAATCTCTGAGCTGCCCCAGTACGGTCAGGGCCCTCTATAGAGCGCAGCAGCTCATAGTGCAAACATCCCTGACAACGAATCAGATGCTGGCTTTCATGTGTCCAATACAAGGTAGGAGATAACAGCAGTGATGTGATTGGTGGATGTGGGGATCTCTAGTTTGTGTCTCCATTACTATTACTACATGAGGCCTGTGTGTATAATACATTTATATGTCATATTGTAGCACATGTTATATCTAGAAGTACTCACCTTGTTTATTTGGACACCTCCTAAAAGTGAGAAATGAAGGAATACAGAATTACTAATAGAAAACGACAGAGAACAGAAATCCCTTTATCTGACGGCTCCATCTATAACATGGCAATAAAACCACAGAAAACTGCACAAATAGCAGTTCCCATTATAGGACTTTTATTACAATCAATCCCTCCTGTCACTAGGCTGTAGGGAAAGGAAATTGAGCAGAAAACACCATCTCTGACAACCTACCAGACACATAGAACACAAGTACAATGGTAGATAGGTAAAGATTTTACTCACGTTGGTTTGAGTCCTGGACGATAACCTTGAGCTTTTCTTTGAGTCGCTGGAATTGGAGTCCAATGATGTGAAGAAGCTGGATCTCTAAAATATATAAAGAGGAGAATAATGAGTCCAATCCCTCATCTATTGGTCTGTGCCCCCAACACACTGACAATTCCTATTACTAAGAGAAGTAGAATTCCAGCCTGCATAGAAAATATTGTACTTACCCTTAAAATCTATATCCTGGATGACGTCCACAGATTTTTTATATTCGGATGCAATTTCGGATATAGCATATTTATCTGGAATGAAAATAATGGTACATTACTTATTTATCTAATATCTGCGTTATCTATCTATCTATCTATCTATCTATCTATCTAGGCTCTATCTATCAGAGATTTTATAAAACAGAAATAATAGTAATAATACAATTACCCAGTATCCCGACTTCATCCTCAAGGTAGTCCAGGACTTTTTTCTCTGCGGCTTTGGCAAACCGCTTGATGTTCACATAAGCTTCTATCGAGTCAATATCATCGACTTGGCTTTCGATAAAGGTGTTGAATTTATCCATAGCCATTTTCCTCTGGAGTCGCATGGAATGCAACTGAGAGATTGTCCGATGAAGACAGATGTTACCAGCAGTAGAAGCCACATGGTCTGGATAGAACCAGGCATTTTTTGTAGAATCGCTTCCAGTAGCAAATAATCGCTAAGGACGCAAGAGAACAGAACTATGTCCCACTGAGAAGACAACAGCACCGCACAGGTTAGAGCTTCAGGCACTAGTTAAGGGACACTGTCTTTATGACATCACTGTATGATGTCACTGGGATATGCAAATGAGGAAGACATAAGCCAACGGATTGGTGGAAAATGCAATTGTGACATCATCACATGAATATGTAAATTAGGCTCTGGAGCACATAAGCCATTGCATTGGTGGAAAATGTAATTATGACATCATCATATGCAAATATTGCTCTGGAACATGTTAAAGTAAAAAATAAAATAAAAATGTCATTGAAATCTAAGTCACAGATAATACATATAATGACTTTATTACCAGAATATACATATCAGACATGGGTAACAGAACATGTACCACCTGTATATTCCCCCAAGCAATAGCTCGACTGTTATAATATATTTAAATTTTATCAGATTTTTATTTTTTTAACAATATCACTACAGATGAGCGAATTTCTCAAGAATTCAATTCAGACGGTTCACCGAATATCCCAAAAAGATTCAATTCAATCTGGATTTATTCATGACGAATCAGGTTAAATAAACTGCTATTTCCTGGCTGCTGAGAGCCTGTATAGTAGTGTAGAACACTGTGCGACCGGAGAAACATGCCTAGGGAGTCCACTATGCTAGTGAAACAGTACTGTGAGTCAGTATGACATGCAAATTCTTAGAATCACTTCACACTATACTTATTTGGTCAGTTACGGGGCCAAAACTGACCAAATAACTCAAGTGTGAACTCAGCCTTACAGGTCAATGTTAGCGCCAGGTATAAAGAACTGTGCAATGGCCCAAGATTCTACTATAGAGTGAAAGAGCGCAGTCCTTTCACACCGTCGTCAGCTGATTCCACATAGATTTCTACAGAACCCGTTCTGTTACACGCTGAGACAAGTAGTGACCCCCTGACAGAGTGAAAAGGGTGTCAGCGGTAAGTTTGTATTGAAGTCACTGATTAATTCTCTGATCCGTCAGAACAATTACTCAGAAAAACTGATCCTGTTGCATCAGTTGTCATCCGTTTGAGCCATTTCCGTCTGAGATTGTTTTATTTTTATGGAAAATGCATGCAGGACTTTTTTCCCATCTAAAAACGGCAAACGGCGGGGCTGGTGCACAATGGGAAATGTGAATTGTGTTGTTACTTTGCCACAGATTTTTTCAACTGCAGTTGCACTCTATTGAGGTCATTTATCAAACTGGTGTAAGTAGAACTGACTTAGTTGCTCATAGCAATCAATCAGATTCCACCTTTCATTTTCCAAAGAAGCTGTGAAAAATGAAAGGTGGAATCTGATAGGCTGCTATGGGCAACTAAGCCAGTTCTACTTGAATGAAAAAAAAATGAATGTCCAGAAAAATAGTTAACTGGGAAATGCCCTCTGTTGCAGATCCACCAAATCTCAGGCTCCTTTTCTGTCATCCAAGATGGTCGCTCCCATTCTCAGACTGCCTGGTGCACACTCTGAATCCGTATCCCAAGTCCCTTCCTGCCTGTCCGTCCTTATTCTTGGATTGGACAGTACTGTTCACATGAGATGTGATGTCCAATCCGAGGGCAGCAGGATGGTGTGTCATGGACTATATAGATGCACAGTATGCATCAGGTCGTTTGAGAAGGGGTGCAGCCATCTTGGATGACAGAAAAGGAGCCCAAGAACTGAAGGATCTGTAGCTAAAAAGATGAAAAGGAGGACACCAGGTAACAGCACTGTTTCTGCCCCAGTTAATGTGAATTCTTTTTTGAACCAAAGGGTCGCTTTAAAGGAATCTGTCAGCAGTTTTCTGCTGCCTTCACTTTTAAATCCTAACAGCTCCAGCACATGCCAATGAGTCCTGATATTCATGAGCTCACCACTCTCCCCGCCCACCTGCCTCTGATTGGCAGATTTTCTACTGAACCAGCAGCAGGTGGGCGGGAAAACAGGAACTCATGAATATTCAGGACTCTCATTATGTGCTGGAGCTGTTCAGTACAATATTTTGGCAAAATGGCTGAGTCAATTAAAGAAAGGGACCCAGTATTTTGCTAGGGGATCTGTCACTAGTTTATGTTACCCTTAGTTAGAATACCATAAAACTAGTGACAGATTAAGGCATTTTACTGTGTTATACACTGTATTTCTGGGAATCCATAGAGGGCTTAGCTTACCGACTCCCACAGATGTCTTAGTGTTAGAATGTCAGAAGATAGGTAATGAGGTCCTTATGAATAGAACTATATTCCTAACTGCTTTTATCTACTCCACATACATTTGGATGTATGAGTATATTCGATTTTTACTTCCCTACACCTCTGCTACATTTTCCTTTCCACGATTGTTGATAAATGAGAGAAACCAATGATTAAACACCACATTGTATAAAATAAGAATATCATAAAGCGTCCTCTTCCTAGGCCAGTGATGTCACCTTCAACGGTCACATGGCCTATATGCAACTCAGTCCCATTCGTGTGAATGGGCTTGGGCTGCCATACCAAGTACAGCCACTATACAATGAACAGCACTCTGTGCTTGGTCAGCTGAGTGCTAGGAACCCCCACCCAGGCTCGGACTGGCCCACAGGGGTACAGGGGAATCCCCCGGTGGGCCCCTGAGCAAGGTGGGCCCCTAGTCTCCCACCCCCTGCACAAGTGGAACATAAAACATTAGATTTACTGCACTACATACATATATTCAATGTACAGCACCTCAACCAGCCTATGTTCTTACAAAAAAACTTGTTAAATTATTTATTATATTTGACTGTATATAAATTTTACTGGTGGGCCCTTGGTACCCCAGTCTGACACTGTCTGAATGGAGAAGATGAGGACAGAGAACATCTACATCAAAGGAATTGTCACTGAATGTAAGAGGTATGTGGACCTGTATTAGGCTACCTTCACATCTGAGTTAGTGATTCTGGCAGGCTCTTCCAGCAGAGAAAAACCTGCCAGAATGCTCCAGGCACATTCTTTGCACAGGGGCCCTCTGCTGTCTGTGTCCGCCCCTGATTTGAGACTGTGACAGAGGTTCACCTTCCTGCAGAACAATGCTACAGCTACACTGCAGAGGGTTAAATGCGTTGTTTCACTTCAGCAAATGGCATTTATAATGTAGACAAAGTTAATACAAGGCACTTACTAATGTCTTGTGATTGTCCATATTGCCTCCTTTGCCAGCTTGATTCATTTTTCCATCACATTATACACTGCTCGTAGCCAGGGGTTACAACCACCCTACAATCCATCAGTGGTGGACGTGCTTGAACATTATAGAAAAAAGCTCCCGACTCTCTGGTGGCTGGGGCCGTGGGAGTGCACATAGGCATGCATGCGAAGCAGCTCTGTCTCTGCCACCTTGAATCTGTTCTGCAGCGATGGCCGTAACTCCTGGGTATGAGAAGTGTATGATGTAATGGAAAAAAAAATCAAGCCAGCAAAGGAAGAAATATGGACAATCGCAATAGATTAGTGATTGTATTGGAGGCAGGGCAAAGTGCTGGTTGCAGAGTGCCATTGCATTTTTGTTTTTGCGTTTGTATGTGTATTTCGCCATAGCAATGTGCACCTGCATATAGGGTTGTGCTGACTGAACCCCCCACCTTTTTTCACATTAGTAAGTGCCTTGTATTAAAGGGAACCTGTCATCAACTTTACGCTGACCTCACTGAGGTCTAAAGGCATTCTGCTGTGCATTCCGTCATAGAATTGCGTTATGGTCCGTAGTAACGGAATCCATAACGCAATTCTGCTTTTACCACTAAACGAAGCATGAACAAATTTCATAACATGAAATTCGCTAATCTCTACTCACTACCCCAGCACATCAGACCTCCCCTAACATCCAAATCTTCAAACACAACTCAAAATCCGGCTTTTCAGGAAAGCCTACCAACTAGTATACTGCCACTACACAGCCAGATGAGTAGCTTCTACCCTCACCTATTGTGTCTATCCCCTTTCCCTTGAAGATTGCAAGCTCTTGTGGGCAGGGTCCTCTTCCCCTCTGTACCAGTCTGTTAACAAGTTCTGGCTAATGTACTTGTGTTGTTTTATATTATTTATGCATTCCCCATGTTAGATGTACAACACCATGGAATTAATGGTGCTTTCAAATAAACAATAATTATAAAGTCTGTGAGAAGCAGGAAAGACAATTGTTTGGTTTCCCAGTCAATCATACGGTTTTGAATGCGATTGAAATGAGTAAAATCACTACGGGTACTGTCACTTGAAGAAACTGTCACAATATATGTGACCTCCCTAAGGAAGTATAAGTATGCAACGTTACAAGTGCTGTGCTTTCCTGTAGAATCATTTAATGTAAATATTTGTACAGTTAAATTTATGTTGCAGAAAAAGAATTTACGTGCCCCCTTCTGCCTTATTACCATGTTATTTAAAAGAACCTGTAGAGCGCGCTAGTGCCTCTGCAATCATCAACTTTATCTGCGATAGTCCACTTGTATGATTGCACCTTACTGACTCATTTGCATACCAAATAAACTGGATTTTCAGAGGATAAAAAACATCTATTGCTAGAACAAAGGCACATCTGGAAATAAGGTACTAAGTGCTATTAGGCTATGGCTTTACTTCAATATCCTGGTGACAGATTTCCTTTAAAGCTGACCTACAGCAGTGAAGAAAAATGGCTGGGTTGTTATGGAAACCTGGTGTAAAACTGTGTGTATGTGGAGACTAAGGGCCTGCGAGCTTCTATTAGCTGATAAGAGTCTTGTGACCAAGCTTCTATTGGCTAATGCATTTTTTGGGAATATCTCAGGAACGCTACGTACTAGAGAGCTGAGACCCGGTGTGCCAAATTGTGATTGTAAATGCGATAGTGCAGGTTCCTTTAGCGGACATGCATATACAGACACACATACATACAGTACATATGTAGTGTACGGGAGTTGTAATGCCTGTCACTACAGAAGGGTCACTTGTGTGCTGTTGTTACCCCTTATCTATGGGGAGGTTGGTATAAATTATCTTCAATTTAATGTAATGATATATACTTCCCTGTTACTGTTATATTGCCATGTGCAGGCCTGCTAGGGATGTCATTCCAGCTCTAGGTCAGTAGAGGGGGCTAGGGAGCCCTAGTTTATATATAGGCCCAGTCAGGGAAGGAAAAGTCAGTTAAGTCCAGGCCTTGAGCCTGTCCAGGTCTAAGTCCAGGCCATGAGCCTGTGAAGGCAGAGCAGGCTTGGAGCCTGCAGACTAGGAGAGGGCATTGCAGTCCCTGTAACCGGGTTCCAGATCCAAGGAGAAGGTTCCCTCCTGAGTCCGTATTTGCAGAAGTAGGAACACCACAGTTAACCAGCCTAAGGAAGCTGAGAAAGGCAGAGCCAAGTCGAGGAAAGCAAGAGGTACTAAAGACACCAGAGGAGGTACTTACTTATCGTGTTCCCAAGGATATACGCCAGATATAGGGCATTGGGGCCGTGGAGGATAGTGTCCATGTTCCAGGATCAGTCAGGAATAGAGTGCAAGCCGCCTGTACTGAAAATCCTACTTTTAACCCTCTGTGATCACCTTGCTACATATTGCCTGCCATTAAATGTACTGTAACCTAAAGCTTACTGAAACCAACCGTCTTCTAAGGAACTGCGCTTCCATCTATGTCCATGTATGACTACTACCAAAGCTTCAGTAAAGTTCCAGTTCTGTGTTACTACAACGTGGTTCCTCAATTATTCCTACTATCAGCAAACGGTGTGCCACCGTTAATTGGCACTGGCGTCACGAACTCTATCTATAACTACCTGTCCTCGCAGAAGTCAGCCTGTCTCAGGTTAGTGGTCATAATTGCACTACAACACCCAGGAACACTATTGAACCCTAACTTGAGTACGCTGCACCTCCACTCAGCTTTATATAATACTATCTGAAGGACCCGGCTTCGCTCAGGTATATTTAATCTATTTTGTTTAAGGTTTGTGTGTGTCCTTAAAACATATCAACACTATCCACTATAACAGTGAAATCTATAGCACTCCACCCCCTTAACAGTGACCTCCACAGCCCCCCCCACCCCTTAACACTGACCCACCCCAGTGCCCTGTCCTTTAAAATTGGACCACCATAGCAGCCCTCCCCCTTAGCTTTGTCCTTTACAGGAGACTTCCCCTTCAACAGTGAGTTTGTTTCATAGCACACCACCCCCTTAACAGTGACCTCCACAAGGGCCCGCCCCTTAAAGGGAGTCTGTCAGCATATTTACACCTATTAAACGTTGAAATAGGGCTATAGGCTACACCTAGATGTTTAAAATGGGACCTTTGTTGGCTTTACTGCAGTTTTATAACATCAAAAACGAAGTTTGAAGGATATGTAAATAAGGGGTCTCAAGTGCCCAGCGGCGGCGTCCACAGCGTTGGAGCCCAGGCAGCTCTGCCTCTCCGGCTCATATCCCCGCCCAGCATTTTCCTCTGCCCGCCCGTCTTTTCTCTCTCCCCCTCGTTGAGATCCCGCACCTGCGCTCTGATGTCCTCAGCCGGGGCAAGCGCACTGCGATGCCCGCTCCTGGCACGGCATCGCAGTACCTCATGCGCAGAGGCAGAGCTGCCTAGGCTCCACTTGCGAGCCCTCATTTACATATCCTTCAAACTTTGTTTTTTGATGTTATAAAACTGCAGTGAAGCCAACAAAGGTACCATTCCTATTTTAACGGTTTAATAGGTGTAAATGTGCTGACAGACTCCCTTTAACAGTGTCCTTTACAACAATCTGCCCCTTAACACTAACCTCCTTAGCGGACTATCCCTTAACTGTGACCTGTACAGCAGCCTGCCCCTCAGGTGGCCAGAGGTCCAGTTTTAGGTCGGACAATCCGGCTTTCAGACTCCCTTCAGTCGTCCGTCTGGTGCAGGGCCTGGACGGACACAAAGATGTCCTTTTGAACAGCTCACTCTGACAGCAGCACTGTGCTGTCTAAATGTGAGCTGCAGGAAGAAAGTCACCGTGCCTCCCCTGGCAGAAGTTGATTTTTAACTTCATTTTTCAATCCCTGTTGGCTGAGGAGTGTGAGGGGGCGTGGTCTAACCGAATTGGGAGCGTGGTTTAGCGGGACCTGGATGTTGATTTTTACCTTGATTTTTTCAATCCCTGAGGAGTGGGAGGGGGCATGGCCTAACTGGATCAGGGGCATGTCCTTTTGAACTGCTCACTCTAAGACAGCAGCACTGTGCTGTCCGAGTGTGAGCTGCAGGGAGAAAGTCATCCTCCCTCCCACCTCTGCAGCTGACAGAAGTTGATTTTTAACTTCATTTTTTTAATCCCGGTCGGCTGAGGGGAGGAGGATAAGGGGCGTGGCTTAGTTGGACCTGGGGGGCGGGGGTTTTAAGTTCATCTTTTGAGGGTGGACACATTGTGGCAGGGGGCGTGTCTGGGCTCCTTCCTGCAGGAGTGACACCCCTCTGGGCACCTTACTGGCTCATTTGCATACTAAGTTTTTCAGAGGATAAAAAATTAGATTTTTGTGAACTCACCTGTAAAATCTTTTTCTCGCTTACTTCATTGGGCGACACAGGACCGTGGGGGTATAGCTGTTTCCTGCCACTAGGAGGCGACACTAGGCTGAAATACTGTTGGCTCCTCCCCTGCCAGCTATACCCCTCCATACTGGAGAGCCTATCAGTTTGTGCACCAGCAGTAGGAGAAGCAAAAACCGTCAAATGTAGGGAATCTAAACGCTGATGGAAGACGGGACCCTGAGAGAGGAGATCGTCCCTGAGCGGAAGGGGCCACGGTGTGTCCCCCAGAAGAAGAATGAGGTCGGGGTACCATACCCGACGGAGCCAGTCTGGGGCAATTAGGATGGTCGGAATGCCCGCAGAATCCACGGCAGGAGGGGCGGAAAGACGTACAGGAGTGAAAAACCGGCCCAGGACGCCACGAGCGCGTCAACGTCGAATGCTCTTGGATCCCTTGCCCGAGAGAGTAAGAGAGGGAGCTTGTGGTTGAGCCTGGATGCCATCAAGTCCACGTCCGGTCGTCCCCACCGAAGACAGATCACCTGGAACACATCTGGATGGAGAGACCACTCTCCTGGGTCCACCGTCGTCCAGCGGAGGAAATCCGCCTTCTGGTTCTCTACTCCCGGGATATACACCGCTGAGATCACCGGCACGTGGGCTTCCGCCCAACATAGAATCCATGCTGATTCGTTTATCCCCGCTTGGCTGCGAGTTCCCCCTTGGTGGTTAATATAGGCCACAGCAGTGGCGTTGTCCGACTGCACCCTGAGTGGTCGACCCTGCAGCAGGGGTGTCCAGTGCCGGAGGGATAGATAAATGGCTCGGAGCTCCAGTATGTTGATGGGTAGTCTGGACTCTGACGGAGACCAGACGCCCTGTATCATGTGGGAGCCAAAGACCCCACCCCAGCCGTGAAGGCTGGCATCGGTGGTGATGACTGTCAAGGACACTGGGAGGAAGTACTTCCCAGCTGCCAAGTGCTCTGGAATGATCCACCATCTGAGCGCTACCTGTACCTGTCGAGACCGGTGAATATGACGATCCAAGGAGTCCGGACTTGTCCCATGTCGACAAAATTGCACACTGAAGGGACCAGGTATGAAATTGCGCGAACGGTACTGCCTCGAAGGAGGCCACCATCGCTTCCAGTACCCACATACAAGTGCGGATCGACGGATTAGGCTCTGGAGAAGGAGACGAGCCGGCCGCTGGAGGGGGAGGGGGGGAGGCGTACCAATGCAGCCCCAGAGTCCAATATACAACCTAGGAACTGGATCCGCGTGGACGAATGCAGGGAGGACTTCTGCTGGTTCACCAGCCAGCCGAATCGAGCGAGCGCGCCAAGGTGATCTGCAGACTCTCTGCAGTCGTCCAAGTAAGGAAGGAGGGTGACACCCCTGGCAGAGAAGGAAGGAAGAGAGACAGACTGATAATGCGCTGACTGAATAGCGAAATAGAGAAAACGTTGATGGGCAGTGGCGATTGGGATATGCAAGTAGGCGTCCTGAATGTCCAGGGACGCCAGAGATTCCCTTTGATTCAGCGAAGCTACTACGGAGCGAAGGGATTCCATTCTGAACCTTTGCACCCTGAGAACCGGTTCGGGGGTGGGGGTGAACCTTCATGCCGAGGACTGCTTCCCGTAAGAGGAACGAGCCGGCTGTGTGCAGGGGCGCCAGGCTGGCTGGGGCTTGAAGGACGGCTTTTTGCGCTGGTCCTGAGTGGACAGTCTGGCCAAGGGATTAGCCACCGGTCGTGTCCCAGCGAAGCGCCGAAAGGACTGGGAACGGGAAGCCGACGTCCGAGGGTGAAACGTGCGCTTGGATTTAGCCTGAGGAAGATGGGTGCTCTTGCCACCCGTGGCTTCCAAATAATTTCATCCAACCATGTCCCAAAGAGACGGGACCCGGAAAAGGGATGGCCGGTTAGGGAACGCTTAGAGGAGGAATCTGTCGCCCAAACCTTGAGCCAGACCCGCCCCCAAGTCCTGGTTTAAGCGGAGAGCCCACTCCGAGACCGCTTTGGCCACCGAGATGGAGGCGAAAATGGGTCTGAGTGCGGAACCACTGGCCGCAAAAAGAGACTTGGTGAGAGATTCAATGCGAAGGTCTACTGGATCATGAAGAAATGAACCATCTGCTATCGGAATAGCCATATTTTTTGCCAGGCGAGCTACTGGCGGATCCACCTTGGGAGGGAATGACCATTTCGCCACACAGTCTGCGGGAAACAGATAAAGCAGATCTAGTCGTTTGGGGACACCTTGGCGACAAGCACGGAAAAATAGTTGTGTAGAGGAAAGGTCTTGGGGTTCTGTTTTGAGCGCAAAAACAAGACCCCTTGATGGCTGGTGGAGGGGAGATCGTCCTGTACCTGGAAGGTGTCCCTGACGGCCGACACTAGGCTATCCACCAGAGAAGCGAGCTGGGAAGATTGTTCAGGATCCGCTTCTGAGCCAGAGTGAGCAATTTCCCCCTCAGACAGCGCTTCTCCTGGGAGGGAGGACGTCTGCGAATGAGAACCAGGATGTGGAGGGGATGCTGAGGCGTCAGAGGAGGAATGACGTCCTGCTCTTGGACGCTTGCTAGGAGGCCTGCCCCTGGAGTGGTCACCCTGAGAAGGTGCGGACTGCGCAGGTGGCGACTTGTCAACCAAACGACCCATGAGAGATAGGGTGGATTGGGATACTTTAGATAGGTCCTCCACTGCCCGGGACAGAGCCCTTGTCCATCCTGGCTCCACACTGACGGAACGGTCCTGAACTTCAGAGGGGGGGAATGGGCCTGTCTGGGAGCTTGGCATGCAGAGCAGAGGGAGTCCGCCTGTCCACGGGGGAATTTAATTTTACATGAAGTGCAAGCATAATAGGTGGCCCTGCGAGTGGGGGAGGTACTGATTTAGTCAGACATGGTGAGTCCTGCTGGATACACTTGCTGAATACACTTGCTGGGTACACTGCTGGGTATACTAGTTGGACACGCTAGCTGCAACCCTCACTGGATAACCTAGCTGGAGGGGGTGGCAAGAGTCCTACCATGAAAATGGTCCGGTGAGACCATTATCCTGGTGACAGATTTCCTTTGAAGCTGACCTACAGCAGAAAAATGGTTGGGTTGTAATGGAAACCTGGTGTAAAACTGTGTGTATGTGGAGAATAAGGGCCTGCGAACTTCAATTGGCTTATAAGGGTCATGTGACCAAGCTTCTATTGGCTAATGCATTTTTTGGGAATATCTCAGGAACAGTACGTCCTAGAGAGCTGAGACCTGGTCTAAAACCTTCCCGGACACCTGATGTACCTGTGTGCCAAATTCCGTGATTGTAAATGCAACGGTGCGGATTCCTTTAGCGGACATACATACACACATACACAGCTTTATATATTAGATATATATATATTTACATACTGTGCAGAAGACACAAATAACACAGATACAGCTTTCTGCAATTACAGTCTGTGATCACTAGAGAAAATAAGAGATGTGTGCTGTCTTTAACCACTACAGGACCGCCTAACGCACGGATGTGTGGATGAGTGGACGCATCGGCGCGTCATCTCGTGAGACGCGAGACTTCCTGTGAACGCGCGCACGCATTCACAGTGCCGCACGTCTCACAACTTGTAAATAATTTGCATCAAACAAGTATATAAGACGCTGTTTTGTTAACAGCGTCTGATATACCTGCTACCTGGTCCTCTGGTAGTCCCATTTGCTGGGATCGACCACCAGAGGACCAGGTAGCTATGTAAAGCAAACACTACACTAACCCCCCCCCCCCTCACTTATTAACCCCTCGTTAACCCCTTGATCACCCCATCTAGATTCCCTGATCACCCCCCTGTCATTGATCACACCCCTTGTAAGACTCCATTCAGACGTCCATATGTGTTTTGCGGATCCGCGGATCTGATCCGCAGATCCTCAAAACACGGACACCGGCAATGTGCTTTCCGCATTTTGCAGATCCGCACATTGCCAGAACTATATAGAAATGCTTTTTCTTGTCCGCACTGCGGACAAGAATAGGACATGTTCTATATTTTTGCGGAACGGAAGTGCAGACTCGGAAGCGCGGATCCGTAATTCCGATCCGAGCGGGACAAAGTCTGTCCCCATAGAAATGAATGGGTCCGCAATTCCGCTCCGCAAACAGAATTACGGACGTGTGAATGGGGCATAAGGGTCCCTTATCACCGCCAGTTAGTTAGCTACTTGTTAGGTAGCTAGCGCCCAGCCCACCGCACTGCAGTCACTGATTTTGGCAGAGATTTTTTCATCCACATTGATCGATGCGAATGAAAAATCTGTGCCGTTCATTTATTTTTTTTTCAGCCCAGAGGCTGAACGGAAAAAATCTCATTACCCGTATGCTCAATATAAGGCCTCATGCACACGGCCGTGTGGTGTTTTGCGGTCCGCAAACCGCGGATCCAGTCAAATCACGGAGCTGCTGCTCAGCGCTCCGCTCCGCAATTTGCGGAACAGGAACGCGCCCATCATAGAGATGCCTATTCTTGTCCGCATAACGGACAAGAATAGGACATGCTCTATTTTTTTGGCGGGGCACGGAACGAGCAACGGATGCGGACAGCACACTGAGTGCTGTCCGCATCTTTGCGGCCCCATTGAAATGAATGGGTCAGCGGCCGAGCCGCGAAATATGCGGCTCGGACGCGGACCCGAACAACGGCCGTGTGCATGAGGCCTAAGGAGAATCGCAGAAACTCCTAATGCTGGCCATACGTGTAATGATTGCGGAGACCCTCAAATGCCAGGGCAGTACAAACACCTCACATGTGACCCCATTTTAGAAAGAAGACACCCCAAGGTATTCCGTGAGGGGTATGGTGAGTTCATGTAAAATTTTATTTTTTGTCACAAGTTAGTGGAATATGAGACTTTGTAAAAAAATATATATATATATCAATTTCCGCTAACTTGTGCCAAATTTTTTTTTCTGTGAACTCGCCATGCCCCTCACAGAATACCTTGGGGTGTCTTCTTCCAAAATGGGGTCACATGTGGGGTATTTATACTGCCCTGGCATTTTAGGGTCCTAAAGCGTGAGAATCCAAATGCGTAAAAATGCCCTATGAAATCCTAAAGGTACTCATTGGTTTTAGGGCCCTTTGCGCATCTTGGCTGCAAAAGTGGCACACATGTGGTATTGCTGTACTCAGGAGAGTAGGGCAATGTGTTTGGGGTGAACTTTTATATATACCCATACTGTGTGTGAGAAATATCGCTGTAAACGACAACTTTTTAAAATTTTTATACAAAGTTGTCAATTTACAGAGATATTTCTCTCACTCCAGCATGGGTATATGTAAAAATACACCCTAAAACACATTGCCCTACTTCTCCTGAGTACGGCGATACCACATGTGTGCCACTTTTTGCAGCCTAAGTGCGCAACCTAATTCCAATGAATACCTTTAGGTTTTACACGGCTGCTCACAATTTAGCCTCACCTAAAATGCCAGAACAGTACAAACATCCCACAAATGACCCTATTTTGAAAGAAGACACCCCAAGGTATTCGCTGAGGGGCATAGTGAGTCCATGAAAATTGAACTTTTGTCAAAAGTTAGCGGAAAGGGAGACTTTGTGAGAAAAACAATAAAAATCAATTTCCGCTAACTTGTGCCAAAAAAATCTTTTATGAACTCGCCATGCCCTCACAGAATACCTTGGGGTGTCTTCTTCTAAAATGGGGTCACATGTGGGTATTTATACTGTCCTGGCATTTTAGGGGCCCTAAAGCGTAAGAAGAAGTCTGGAATCCAAATGCGTAAAAATGCCCTGAAATCCTAAAGGTACTCATTGGAATTAGGGCCTCTTTGCATCAGGCTGCAAAAGTGTCACTCATGTGGTATCGCCTACTCAGGAGAAGTAGGGCAATGTGTTTGGGGTGTATTTTTATATATACCCATACTTGTGTGAGAAATATCTCTGTAAACGACAACTTTTTAAATTTTTTATACAAAGTTGACAATTTACAGAGATATTTCTCTCACCCAACATGGGTATATGTAAAAATACACCCCAAAACACATTGCCCTACTTCTCCTGAGTACGGCGATACCACATGAGTAACACTTTTTGCAGCCTGGGTGCGCAAAGGGGCCCAAATTCCAACGTAGTACCTTTAGGTTTTACATGGCTGCTCACAATTTAGCCCCGCCCAAAATGCCAGAACAGTAAACACACCCCACAAATGACCCCATTTTGGAAAGTAGACACCCCAAGGTATTCACTGAGGGGCATAGTGAGTCCGTCTGAGATTTTTATTTTTTTGCCAGAAGTTAGCAGAAATGGAAACTTTATTATTATTTTTTTTTCCTCAGAAAGTGTCATTTTCCGCTAACTTGTGAAAAAAAATGAAATGATACATGAACTCACCATGCCCCTCCGTGAATACTTTGGGGTGTCTTCTTTCTAAAATGGTGTCATTTGGGGGTATTTATACTATCCTGGCATTCTAGCACCTGAAGAAACATGACAGGTGCTCAGAAAGTCAGAGCTGCTTCAAAATGCGGAAATTCACTTTTTTGCACCATAGTTTGTAAACGCTATAACTTTTACCCAAACCAATAAATATACACTTATTGGATTTTTTTTATCAAAGACATGTAGAACAATAAATTTATGAGAAAAATTTATATAGAAGTTTAGTTTTTTTTTTAAAAAAAAAAATTACAACAGAAAGTGAAAAATGTCATTTTTTTGCAAAAATGTCGTTAAATTTTTATTAATAGCAAAAAAAGTAAAAATGTCAGCAACAATGAAATACCACCAAATGAAAGCTGTATTAGTGAGAAGAAAAGGAGGTAAAATTCATTTGGGTGGTAAGTTGCATGACGGAGCAATAAACGGTGAAAGTAGTGTAGTGCAGAATTGTAAAAAGTGTCCTGGTCATTAAGGGTGTTTAAGCTAGGGGGGCTGAAGTGGTTAAAGCAGTGTGCCAATATAACATGTAGTACCTATCACTAGGATAGACCACCACCATCTTTCTGGAATGGTGATGTACCTAACCATTGTAAGAATATGCACATCCTCTAGTGCCAAATTATAAAAGTATTTTAATTTCGTATTGTCTTATTTTATTTTTTATTTTGCTCACATATTTATGTCCCAAAAGCAACCATTGAACACATTCATGTAAATTTAAAAAATAAATAAATAAATGAAGCAAGTATGTGCTATTTACATATATTTTTATTTAAGGCTAGTTTTACACTAGTGATTCTTTAAATATTACCTGTAACCTCTTATGACTCTATGTTCTCCTGTTTCTTTAATATTCCTGCTAGAAGTTATGAATTAATTATTTGCAGCTTGCAATGAAGGTCCAGATGGGTGTTACCAGTTGGGGGGGATGTCCCTGCACAGTCTGCTACTGGCAGCATTGATTGGATAATGTCAGCTTTGCAGGGGAACCCGCACCCCCAACTGGTAACACCGATATGAACCTTCATTGCAATTTGCTAGCAATTCATTCATAACTTCTAGAACAGGGATCAGCAACCTCCTGCACTCCAGGTGTTGTGAAACTACATCTCCCATCATGGACACTTGCATGGCTGTTCTCTGAACTCCCACAGAAGTGAAAGGAGCATGCTGGGAGATGTAGTTTCACAACATCTGGAGTGCCGAAGGTTGCTGATCCCTGTTCTAGAAGGTATAATAAACAAATGGAACAACATTGAGTAATAACAATAGATGCTCCAGGGGGAATGTAAGTAGTTGCTAAAACAGACATGCTAGATGACAGGTCCTCATTAAGCAAAATAAATAAAATGCATTGGAATGAAGCACAGTTTCCTTTCCTTCTATTGGCACCCTTTCGTTAGTGCCTGTGTGTGATCTTTTTTGCAGTTTACTTCTTACCTTACTTATTGTGTGTTTAGAATGGACTTTAAAACTTTACAATTTTCTACGTCAAGAGTGCCTTCAATATGACTCACCCTGGGTTTGTTGTGTTATACCTGCAGGGGACTCCCATCACTGACATACAGGAGAGACCTGATCCACAACCCAACCCTTTTACCAAACGTGTTCACAAAGCAGAAACACTTCGGACTGCACAGAGTTCATGCATGGAGGAGATCCTACTTGGCATCTAAAGACAGACTTTGTGATCGTTCTTTAAGGGGATTCATATAAGTGCGAAGGTGTAAAATAGTGCATTGAATAAGGTAAACCACTGGAACAAAGAAATGAGGGAAGAGGAAAATGAGAAGAAAGAAGGTAGGAAAGCAAGGCTGGTTGAATTGGGACGAAATGGAGCTGAGAAAATGCTTGGTAACGTCAATGGACTGGTGCAGACTGTCAAGAACAAACATGCCCATCAGAGTCCAACAGAGAATCATGAGATATGTAAGTCACAGAAACTACTTTTCGTGAGCTTCATCAGAAAATAAGTAGTTCATGTTTAGCTGATGTCATGATATGACCCTAACTAGGGTGTTCTAGATGCCTTCAGCATATGGCAACTGCATCAGAAAACAAATATAGACACATTAGGCAGTTGTCATGTGTTGCACTTATCTGGGTATATTCTGCAATATTTTAATAATTCAATACACTTGGTCTTTAACACTGTTATGTAACAACTAAATCAGTGTACATTATTTACTAGTATAGGCAGGAGGCAATTTGGCTTGTATGTTTGATGCTCCTCTCGGGAACCCACTAAATGCATTGAAATAGAAAATAAAGTTAATATAAATAATTGTAGATAATCTCACCCAAAACTGTGCATCTTTTTAGGACCTTATTATGACCTGAAGATCTAGCAGAGGGTCGAGTACCCAGTAGTACCCCTCAAAGGTCCAGCAGAAAACAGCTTCATTTGAAATTGACTTTGGAGTCAATCTACTTGGCTTTTTTCTTTATTGAAAAATGAATTTAAAAATAATCTATTATATTTTATCAATGATATGTCCTGTGTGTACATGCAACTAAAAGTGGGCGTTTTCATGGTAATGCCTTGCAAATGTATTCACATTTTTGAATAGAAGGCTATATCTACATTATTAGGCGTATTTCTGGTACAGATTGTGGCGCAAAGAGGATGGGCCGGCAGGCAATAGCAGGCTGCGACAGGAATGAGCCTCCCCAGCATTGCGGGTGACACTAGGAAGGCTCGTCCCCGTCGCAGCCTGCTGTCATGTTTGCCCAGACAATATATACACAGACTGTTCATTAACAGTGGGTCTGCAATACACGGGCACCGACCATGTACATCACGGATCATGGACCCATTCACTTGAATGGGTCCACGATTCGGGAGATGCAGTGCGGAAGGACTACAGAGTGCTTCCGTGGTGTTTCTGGGCGTGTCTCCGCACCGCAAAAAAGTAGTGCATGAACAAGCGGATCATGGACCCATTCAAGTTGAACGGGTCTGGACCCGTCTGCGGCATGTTGTTTGTGTGCATGAGCCCTTAGGGGCCTAGGCCTCTTACACACGACCATATGGCTTTTTCAGTATTTTGCAGTCCACAAAAAATGGATCTGAAAAAATACCGATGACGTCCGTGTGCATTCCGTTTTTTGCGGAACGGAACACCTGCCCCCTGGTAGAACAGTAATATCCTTGTCCGTTATGCGGACAATAATAGGACATGTTCTATCTTTGAACAGAACGGAAAAATGGAAATACGGAAATGGAAGGCATATGGAGTAACTTCGGTTTTTTGCAGATCCATTGAAATGAATGGTTCCGTATACGATCTGTACATGGAACGCAAAATATGGAAGGTAAACGGAAAAAAAAAAACGTTTGTGTGCAAGAGGCCTTAGGGTACATTGATATGTGCACAGAGCCCGTGTGAATCTTTAGCATGGAGCTTTACATTTTCTGTGCACTGTTAGCACAGGCTCTATCAGACTCTGCTTAATATGCCTCCATATGAAATGAGAGGCATTCATACAGAGGTACAGTAAAGACCGCATGCAGCTCTATTATTGCTGATACGGCCATGTGCATGATTCCTTATTATTAGAAGGGCCACAGTCACGGCATATTTCTGATTGTGGGAAGTGGATCTTTTCTCCTCCATAATAGCTGTTTCATGGGGTTGTGCATGACCCAGTGGAATATTTTAGCAGAGTGGAAAAGAATATTTGATCAGTCCACACTATGGCAGAGGTTTATCAAAAGTGATCAGAAAAAAGTGGGGGGAGTTGGCCGTAGCAACCAATCAGATTGCTTCTCTTATTTTCAAAAAATATCCTTTGAAAAAGGAGAGCTAGAATCTGTGCTATGAGTAAAATACTGCTATGAGTAAAACATAAGAATCCCTAGTCTCTATTTTTTATTTTAATTTCTCCATAATGCCCCATGCTTCATGCTTGAAAAACAAGAAGAAATGCTAAACAATATTGTCGTAATAGCAAAATATTAACTACTGTTACAGTGATCCCCCCACACAGAGTGTTTCCGTAGATCTCAACTGACCTAACATATGCCAAGATAGTGTATTTTCGGCATATTTTTGGGAGGTACTTTGTGTCAGTATACTTGTTTTTAACTGTACTGAATAATGTAGTTGAAAATTGCTTTTAATACTGACACGTTCCACAAAAAACATATACCATGTAGTATACAGTATTTAAGAATGGGAACCACTGGGCGGTGTAGGCCGCTGTATACCTATAGACAACAGAGGATTCTGACTGAGATATATCAGGTGTATTTCCTAACATGTAACTCCTATGTTGCAGTACACACAGAGCCTAAGTTAGGTTAGGCTCTATTCACACCACATTTTTGCATGCTGTTAAAAGAAACTGCTTTTTGGAGGGCGAATTTGCAAATAAAACAGATAGATGCAGGCTCAGTTTTTCTGTCCTGTTATAGGTGCTTTGAACATCTTGCTTTCTGATTGGAGTTTTTACTCGCTTTTGAAGCATTTTTTGGGCCATGGCATGTTTTTACAAACACGTGTGAATATGTCTAAATAAAAAAAGGTACCACCCAAAAAAACACTTGAACAAAAAAAAAGATCTTTCAACATAATACAAAAACATGGCGTAAACCTGGTCTAACGTCACTTTTTTTGTTCTTTCCCCTATTCCTCTGGGTTCGGTTGCAGGCTGGTGTTTTTTCTTTTATTTTCTTAATGCAGTGACCTGCTGGTTCACTGCTAAAGGGTTAATGTTATAGTTCACTGATAAACTTATCACATTGTTTACTGCTAAAGGTGTTAAAGTGTTTACTGTGATGCTACCTATGCACTTCCAGCAGTACAAGTGACAAATTTGATATATGGGTAGTTAACAATTAAGTAATAGTAATAGTTGCCAGGTGGTGGGATGGCCCCACTTTCCCCTGTCTAGTGAAGTTGTTAGAAAATCAGCCAAGAGTAGTGAAGATGAGTATGCTACTGCTGGTGTGTAGATAGGGGCATTGATTTTTTTCCAGAAGTTTGAGGACCAATTAAAGGGACAGTGCTTGGACAAGAAATTACAGTAAGTGTCACGACTGTGACTGATCCAGATAGGTCTGGGAAGAGAAGGTCGCAGCGACTTGCTACTCGCGATAGCTTGTGAGTTTGCTTCGTGGTTCAGGGTATGTCATCCGGGTTTTGCCTTGTGAACCTTTTTGTCCTGACTGGGAGTTTGTAGGCATTCTTCTCAGGTGAGTGCTGTCTGCCACTCCCAGCTACTATATTAGTTTCAGTTTCACTTGCAGTCATTGCCAGATATAGTCCTTACTTCCAGTGCTATTCTGGCCTTTTAAAAAAAAAAAAAAAAGTGACATTTCCTTTTTTTTTTTTTTGCCTGCTGTTTTGCTTTGTATTTTTCTGTTCCACTATGGATCCGGTTACGGTTTTGGCGAAACAATTACAGGGTGTTATCCCTTGAAGTGGCAGGATTAAAAGCAACAGTACTGCAGCAGCAGCAATCCTTGGGTTCCACCGTTGCTACGGGAAACCAAGGTACTCCTGAGCCAAAAGTGGCTTTTCCTGATAGGTTCTCAGGAGGGAGAGACCAATTTGTAACCTTCAGAGAAGCTTGTAAATTGTTCTTCAGGTTACGCCCTAGATCCTCCGGCGGTGAGGAACAACGGGTGGGCATTGTAATTTCTCTCCTGCAAGGAGATCCGCAGGCTTGGGCTTTCTCCTTACCATCTGACTCTCCGGCCTTACGATCAGTGAAGGAGTTTTTTGAAGCCTTGGGTCTCGTGTATGATGACCCGGACAGGGTCTCACTGGCTGAGTCTAAGCTACGTAGACTTCGGCAGGAGAACCGGTCAGCTGAACTATATTGTTCCGAATTCCGTAGGTGGGCTACGGATACATTATGGAACGACTCGGCCCTTAGGAGTCAGTTCTGCCAGGGGTTGTCTGAAAAATTAAAAGACGCGCTGGCTGTATCACGAGGTCCCTGGGTCTCTTGAGGCTGCTATGTCTCTGTCCATAAGAATCGACAGACGACTCAGGGAGAGACTATTAAATTCTACAGAGGCCTCTATAGGGCAGGGATCGGTTTGTTGTGATCCAGTCGAACCAATGCAAATAGGGGCGCCACTAGACGGGTGAATCCTCCTAAGGTCCGCCATAGGTCAGAGGTTTGTTTTCGTTGTGGGGAGGGGTCATTTTGTAAAGGTATGTCCCTCAGAACCCAAGAGATCACAAACAAAGGAGCCGCCGGAAAACTAGAGTCCCCAGACTGTGCGGAGGATAACAGTCTGGGCGTATTCGTTTCCTCCATACGCATGTCTCAGTTTTTGTTGTCCGCTACCGTTGTGGCGGGCAATAAGACTGAGATCTGTTCCGTCTTTTTGGACAGTGGGGCGGGGTCAACTTGGTGGATTCACGGTTTGCTCAGGCTCTGGGTTTTACTCCGGAAGCGGTACGCAGAACTATTCCTGTTTTTGCCATCGACTCCTCCCCTCTTACTCAGAGAGAGTTAACTCAGATCGTCCATAATATCCATCTGCAGGTAGGGGACCTCCATAAAGAGCATATCTCTTGTTATGTCCTGGACGGTCTTCCGGCTCCTATGGTATTGGGGCTTCCCTGGCTGGTGACTCACAATCCCGTGGTGGATTGGCAGGCCGGGGAGAATGTGGAGTGGAGTGAACATTGTAAGGACAACTGCTTGAGTAGTAGGTGCTCAACACTCTCTGTAACATCTCTACCTGCCTTTCTGTCGGATTTTATGGATGTGTTCTCTGAGAAGGGTTGTCAGGGGTTACCACCTCATCGTCCATATGATTGCCCAATTAATCTGTTACCTGGGGCAAAACTACCTAAAACCCGGTTATACAATCTTTCCGGCCCGGAGAGGAAGGCTATGAAAGATTATATTTCGGAGAGTTTGGCTAAGGGACACATCAGACCCTCTTCTTCACCCGTGGCTGCAGGGTTCTTTTTCGTTAAAAAGAAAGATGGGGGCCTGCGTCCTTGCCTGGATTTCCGGGAATTAAACCGGATAACTATCCGAGATCCCTATCCTCTTCCTCTCATTCCCGACCTCTTTAATCAGGTTGCTGGTGCTAAATGGTTCTCCAAAATGGATCTCAGAGGAGCCTATAACCTGGTTCGCATCAAAGAGGGGGATGAGTGGAAGACGGCTTTAATACTCTGGAAGGGCATTATGAAAATCTGGTCATGCCATTTGGTCTTACTAATGCGCCTGCGGTGTTCCAACATTTTGTCAACAATATTTTTAGTCACCTTATCGGGAGATTTGTTGTGATATATCTTGATGACATCCTGGTCTATTCTCCGGATCTGGATACACATAAGATCCATGTGAGACAAGTGCTGCAGATATTAAGGGCCAACAAATTGTTTGCTAAATTAGAGAAATGTGTGTTCGCCGTAAAAGAACTGCCATTTCTGGGGTATGTGTTGTCAGATTCAGGTTTCCGCATGGATCCAGAGAAAGTCCGGGCAATTATGGACTGGGATCTGCCTGAGAACCTGAAGGCATTGCAACGCTTCCTGGGGTTTGCCAATTTTTATAGAAAGTTTATAAAGAACTATTCCTTGGTGGTCAAACCACTGACGGACATGACCCGAAAGGGATCCGATTTTTCCAAATGGTCACATGCAGCCAAAACTGCCTTTACATCTCTGAAGGAGAGATTCACCTCGGCTCCTATTCTCGTACAGCCAGATGTCTCGCTTCCTTTTATTGTAGAGGTTGACGCATCAGAGGTGGGGGTGGGAGCGGTACTATCTCAGGGCCCGTCCCTGGTGAATGGCGTCCGTGTGCTTTCTTTTCGAAGAAATTGTCTACTGCAGAAAGGAACTATGACATTGGCAACAGGGAACTTTTGGCTATTAAGTTGGCCTTAGAGGAGTGGCGTCATTTTTTGAGGGGCGGTTCATCCCGTCACAGTGATTACTGATCACAAAAACTTAGTATATCTGGAGTCTGCTAAACGTCTCACCCCTAGACAGGCTCGGTGGTCGTTATTTTTACTAGGTTTAATTTTGTAATAACCTATCGCCCGGGGCAAAAATACTAAGGCGGATGCATTGTCTCGAAGTTTTCCTGGAGGGGGTGATGATGATGTTCCAGAGCCTATTTTGCAAAAGGGGTGGTGGTCTCTGCATTACACTCAGGTTTAGAGGGAGGGTGTTGGAAGCTCAGGGGACGCCCGGCCTCCTGCCCCTCGGGTAAACTGTTTGTGCCAGAAAATTTACGCCTGGAGATACTAAAGGAACACCATAACTCCGCACTGGCAGGACACCCAGGTAGTAAGGCAACCTCTGAATTAGTGTCTCGTCGGTTCTGGTGGCCTAAGTGGCGCCAGGAGGTGTTGAATTTTGTGTCTGCATGTCCTACCTGTGCTCGTTCTAAGGTGGATCATACTCGTCCGGCAGGGCGTCTTTTACCTCTGGCCATCCCCAACAGGCCTTGGACGCATCTATCAATGGATTTCATTACTGATCTACCAGTATCAGCGGGGAAGACTGTTATTCTTGTTGTTGTTGACAGATTCAGTAAAATGGTGCACTTTATTGCTCTGACCGCATTGCCTAATCCTAACACACTGGCTCAGGTTTTTATTGACCACATCGTGAAGCTTCACGGGGTCCCTTCCGATATTGTTTCGGATCGTGGTACCCAATTTGTTTCTAAATTTTGGAAAGCTTTTTGTTCTCGTTTAGGGGTTCATCTGTCGTTTTCTTCATCTTTCCATCCACAGTCCAACGGTCAGACTGAACGTACCAATCAAAACCTAGAGACATATTTAAGATGCTTTGTTTCCGAAAATCAGGAGGAATGGTCATCTTATTTACCGTTAGCCGAGTTTGCCATTAATAATCGTTGTCAAGAATCCACCGATAAGTCACCATTTTTTGGTGCGCATGGTTTCCATCCTCAGTTTTGTACGTTTAGTGAGGGGGGGCCGTCTGGGATTCCCGAGGAGGAACGATTTGCGTCTTCACTTTCATCAGTGTGGCAGAGTGTGCAAGAAAGTTTGAAGAGAATTGGTGGTAGATACAAACGTGTGGCTGATAAAAAGCGCTCTGAAGGTCCGGACCTTGGGGGGAATGACTTGGTGTGGTTGTCTACCAGAAATATCAAGTTGAAGGTTCCCTCATGGAAATTAGGTCCGAGATTTATTGGTCCTTATAGGGTAATTAAGATCATTAACCCGGTGGCTTTTCGTCTGGAGCTACCTCAGACTCTAAGGATCCATAATGTCTTCCACAGATCTCTGCTTAAGAGATATGTAGAACCTCCTGAACAGGGGCGGATTAAGTGCATGATAGGCCCGGGGCTGTCTACCCAACTTGGCCCCCCCCCCCCACTCCATTTTAGGTTTCAGGTTTTTTTTCTGTATAAAGAGGCTGCGGTGCTTTGTAAGCGTCACAGTCTCTTCCTAGGCCATATGACATCACATTCATCGTTCACATGGCCTATCTGCAGCTCTGTCCTATCTGAGTCATTGGGACTGAGCTGCAATACCAAGCGCAGTGCTATCACATGGACAGCGCCGTGCTTTGTAAGGAGCAAAGAGGCTGCGGCGCTCACTGGAACATCGCGGTCTCCTCTAACAGCTGATTGGCGGGGGTGCCAGGAGTCAGACCCCCACCATCTCATAACTCTCTGAGTACAGATGTCATAGATGTTTCCTGCAGTCCTATGTAACACCCCACATAACACAGTGAATTATTGTGTTATGTGGGGTGTTACCTAGGACTGCAGGAAACATGTACAACATTATCTGCACACAGAAAGTTATCACTGTTATCTGGGCTGTTACATAGGACTGCAGGTGAAAAATTTAAATTTGAGGTGCCAAATTTAAAATACATATGATTATGATAAAGACTTGGAGGAGAAGATGAGACGCAGGTCACAGCAGTGAGGATACAGCACCACATACCTCTTACATCCAGGGACTTCTCCTGTCATGTAGCTCTTCTCTTTCCTCTTCTCCTCCGTTTGACCCAGACCGCCATGACTAATTCCTCCCGCCGCATCTCGTCCCTACAGAGTTTGTTACACAGACACGTTAGATTTCTCATAATTGGGGTCATTTATCAAACTGGTGTAAATTAGAACTGGCTTAGTTGCCCATAGCAACCAATCAGATTCCACCTTTCATTTTCCAGAGGAGCTGTCAAAAATGAAAGGTGGAACCTGTTTCTATGGACAACTAAGCCAGTTCTACTACAACAGTTTGATAAATGACCCCAAAGATCCCTATAGTGTCTACAGCAGTTATAATGTCCCATAGAGTGCCCCCAGTAATACTAACATCCTATATTGTGCTCCAGGTAACAATACCTGTATAGTGTCCCCCAATACCCCACACTACCCCCATATAGTATTTTCCCTTCACACTGCCCCCATACAGTAATTTCCCCACACTGCCCCCATACAGTAATTTCCCCACACTGTCCCCATATAGTAATTTCCCCACACTGCCATCTATTAATTAATTTGCCCCCACACTGTCATCCATTAATTAATTTGCCCCACACTGCCATCTATTAATTAATTTGCCCCCACACTGTCATCTATTAATTAATTTGCCCCCACACTGTCATCCATTAATTTGCCCCCACACTGTCATCCATTAATTTGCCCCCACACTGTCATCCATTAATTTGCCCCCACACTGTCATCCATTAATTTGCCCCCACACTGTCATCCATTAATTTGCCCCCACACTGTCATCCATTAATTTGTCCCCACACTGTCATCCATTAATTAGTTTGCCCCCACAACTGCCATTCATTAATTTGCCCCCACACTGCCATCCATTAATTTTCCCCACAACTGCCATCCATTAATTAATTTGCCCCCACAACTGCCATCCATTAATTAGTTTGCCCCCACAACTGCCATCCATTAATTTTCCCCCACA
Organism: Bufotes viridis; assembly: GCA_033119425.1. NCBI lineage: Eukaryota > Metazoa > Chordata > Amphibia > Anura > Bufonidae > Bufotes > Bufotes viridis. The sequence continues at coordinate 76,153,499 of CM065589.1, read as the reverse complement.
ACTGCCATTCATTAATTTGCCCCACAACTGCCATTCATTAATTTGCCCCCACAACTGCCATCCATTATTTTGCCCCCACAACTACCATCCATTATTTTGCCCCACAACTGGCTGCCATCCATTATTTTGCCCCCACAACTGTCATCCATTAACTAATGTGCCCCCATGGAAACATGCCCCACTGTCCCTTAATATCTCCCCCAAGTTAGCACACACACAAAAAAATAAAAAGCTAATACTTACCTGTATGCTGAATGGTGTGGCAGGCGCGCAGTACATCAGAGCGTGCGTGCGCCACTATACAGGCGCACGATGATGTCATCACGCGCGCGCCGATGATGTCATCGCGACGCCGGCTTATACCACCACATAGGCCTCAGGCCTACTAGGCCTGAAGCCTATGGCTGATAGAGCGGCGGGGCAGGGAACTATACGCTCCCGTGCCCCGCCGCAGTATGTGGGCGCTCGGGTCGGCATTGGGCCCCCCAGTGATGCCGGGCCCGGGGCTGCCGACCCGAACGCCCCTATGTTAATCCGCCACTGCTCCTGAACCATTGCCACTACCGCCTCCACCGGTGGTTGTTGATGGCAGTCTTGAGTTTCAGGTAGAAAAGATTGTTGATTCACGATATGTTCGCCGCTCTCTTCAGTACCTGGTGCACTGGAAAGGTTATGGTTCCGAAGAGAGAATGTGGGTGCCAGCATCAGAGATAAAGGCGGACAGACTCATTCAGGCTTTTCATAGGTCCCACCCGGAGAGGCCTGGTCTTGAGGGTCCGGTGGCCCCTCGTAGAAATGGGGGTACTGTCACGACTGTGACTGATCCAGATAGGTCTGGGAAGAGAAGGTCGCAGCGACTTGCTACTCGCGATAGCTTGTGAGTTTGCTTCGTGGTTCAGGGTATGTTACCCGGGTTTTGCCTTGTGAACCTTTTTGTCCTGACTGGGAGTTTGTAGGCATTCTTCTCAGGTGAGTGCTGTCTGCCACTCCCAGCTACTATATTAGTTTCAGTTTCACTTGCAGTCATTGCCAGATATAGTCGTTACTTCCAGTGCTATTCTGAGGAGATCGTTTGACGGTATTGCTGTGGAGCTCTTGTCTGGCGTGGACTGTCTATCTCTGCTGGAGATTGTTTGTTTGTTACTGTCTTCCCCTGTTGTTCTCCTAGACATGAGTGATGGTGACTAGTGCTCCCATCTGCCTTTCCCCAGTCTAGTCTTCTTAGAGTGACTCAGGGTTTAGGCATCCTGCTCGCCGCACGGGTTCACACCCCGTCTAGGGTATCAGGGCAGACAGGTGCCAGCGTAGGGTTTGTCAGGGGTGGCCGTTCTATTTCCCATCCGTAGATAAGGGTCCCCCTTCCCCTCCGTCTGGTGCGACACGACTGCTGCTGGGATAGCGGTCGTGACAGTAAGGCCTTGTGCACACAACCATATGGTTTTGCGGTCCATTTTAAATTGATCCGTTTTTCAATTTTTTTGTTTCAGTAGTGTTTCCGTTTGTGATCCATTTTTTGCGGATCGCAAATGAAACGGAAGCATCCAATAATGTTTAAACAGTAAGTACATAAAAAAATTGGGCTGGGCATAAAATTTTCAATAGGTGGTTCCGCAAAATCGGAACAGATACGGAAGACATACGGATGCATTCTGTATGCATTACGTTTTTTTTGCTAAACCATTGACTTGAATGGAGCCACGGAATGTGATTTGCGGGCAATAATAGGACATGTTCTATATTTGAATGGAACGGAAATACGGAAATGGAATGCATATGGAGTACCTTCTGTTGTTTTTGCGGACCCATTGAATTGAATGGTTCCGCATACGGACCGCAAACGGAACACAAAAAAACGGAACGGAAGCAGAAACGGTCGTGTGCAGGAGGCCTAAAGGTAATGCACACATATGGCTGTAGGTCCTACTCACAGCATTTTCAGCAGATTTGTACCTATGACACTGGCTGACCTGTTACATGTGCGCTTGGCAGCTGAAGGCATCCATGTTGGTCTCATGTTCATATGTGCCCACATTGCTGAGAAAAATTATGTTTAAAGGTATGAAAATGAGCCTCTAGGAGCAACAGGGGCGTTGCCGTTACTCCTAGAGGCTCTGCTTTCTCTGCAACTGCAGCGCCCTCTGCACTTTGATTGACTGAACCAGGCAGTGAAAACATCATACGGCAATGCGGGCACATATGGACATAGGGCCAACACAGATGTCTTCAGCTGCAAAGTGCACATGTAACAGGTCAGATAGTTTCATAGGTACAAATCTGCTGACAGATGCCCTTTAAAATTGTCTGGTCTAAGTTTTTACTATCTTACTTTTAGATGGTATTAGTAATCACTGTGCTGACTTTCCTGCTGCCTCTAGAATTCTGAAACCTCAGAAAAATATTTGGTGTGCGCATAAGATTCTGGTGTAAATCTGGCGCAGCACTTACAATACATCAAATTTATAAAGGGCTGTGCACCTGAATCGTAAATTTGTCTAATATTAATACTGGAATTTATCTTCTTAGGCCTAATTTACACGTCCGTAGTGTGTTTTGCGGAAACACGGATCCGCAAAACACGGACGACTGCAATGTGCATTCCGCATTTTGCGGACCGCACATTGCTGGCACTATATAGAGAATTCCTTTTCTTGTCCGCAATTGCTGACAAGAATAGGACATGTTCTTTTTTTTTGCGGAAACGCGGATGCGGACATCACATAGTGTGCTGTCCACATCCATTCCTGCTCCTTTGAAATTAATGGGTCTGCAACCCTTCCGCAAAATTGCGGATGGGATGCGGATCCATTTTGCGGACGTGTGAATTAGGCCTTAGACAGTGCAAAGTGCGGCAGTGCGTGCCCCTGTGTGCTCACTTGTCCCTATATTATGTTGTTTCAGTGTTAAAAAATGAGATGGAGTTTCATCAAGCTGCAAAGGAAAACGATGTGGAAAAAATGACCTTACTCAAAGAAAAGAGAGTGAATATCAATGCTAAAAATGTGGTGAGTATTATACTAGTGCTGGCACGGCGACTGCTGAATAGGTTGAAAAATTCGAAACCACTTTTTGGGCCAGTAACCAATTAAAACTGTTCTTGGAAGTTTTTTCAAAAATGTATTAATCAGCAGAGGGAAACATGCATAGTATGGGGCTTTTTGACCAGATCTGCTACAAAAGTCCCTAACACAGCCTCCAACAGAGACCACGGCTTAAAACAGTTCTGAAAAGTTTATTTACTCCTCTCATTGCGTTTCTCTCCTGATAAGCTTTATCACACACATAATAATAATAATAATAATAATAAAACAATATTAATAAAAACGTTTTTATTTTATTCTTCTTCCTCTCCATCTGACTTACCGCAACCCAGGGCAGTGGCAGTTGAGACCGCCCTACTCCGCCTCCTCTCTTCTGATTCGACAGCTTCCCCCTAAAGGAGGAGCCGGTAGCAGAGTTTGACGGGATTCACAGCTCCCATTAGCTAAGTTTGGTTGTGCTGCACACATAAAAGAAAGGGGACATTAGAGAGTGCACGAAAGTTGTAGTTAAAAGGGACGGCACTACAGTATTTAAGGGGCCATACCACTCCCTTATAAACTGCAAATGACAAAACAGCAATAAGCCGTGTAAGGGCCCATTGATATGGGCTGATAGGGTCGGCAATGATTGGGAATGAGTGTAACAGTAATATGAATGTTTAGTCCCAGGCTTTGCTGGCTCATTCGCTGCATTTACTCTACATGCAGCAGTCACTTCTGCGGTATTGGGATGAATGATCGCCACCACCATTGTTCATCCACATACAGTTTCATTGTATGTTTACAGTAAATTTTCCATAGTTTATGCAGGTCGATAAAGGACTGGCCAAAAAACAAGTGCTCGTCTACACATTTTTATGGACTAATTTTAAAGAACAAACGTCCACGACTATGTAAATCGGCCCTAAGTGAAATAATGTCTATTTTGTTTCTTAGCTTGATCGGACCGCCTTACATTTTGCGGTGGCAGGAAAAAATTATCAAGCCATATCTTTTCTTCTCAACCATAAGGCGCGAATTGATACTGCGGATAAGGTATGAAGAAAAAAAGTACAACATTGCTCTTCCAGCTTAATTACAATTTAAAGGGGATTGTATGAGGTTACCAGTAAAAGTTCTGTTGCTCCCCAGGACCAATTTTGTCCATGGGTTATGTTTGGTAGCGCAGCTTAACCATATTTAAGCATGGACAAGAGTGCCACTGTTTCTAAAAATAATAATTTGTAATTAGTTGAGCCTACAATCATCTGTCCAACTGCGGCCCTCCAGCCTATAGCTATAAGGGCATGCTGGGAGTTGTAGTTTTGCAACAGCTGGAGGGCCACAGGTTGGGCATCCCTGATCTGAGGCACTTGAGACCGATCCCCTACATGGCCTATTTCTGATACTTTTGTTTTGGTCCGATTACAAGAAGTAAAAAAGAAACTATACAAAACTGCTACCCATCACACTGAAAGTGCAGTACAATCTGCAGGCAGCATACTATAGAGCAGGAGGAGCTGAGCAGATTGACGTATAATTTTATGGAAAAAGATTAATAAATCACTGTTTATTCTGAGCTTAGAGGTCTGGTCCCAATCAGTGATTGACACCTATCTCTTCATGCACAGCCATAGATGAATAAATCATGCCGAGTTATGCTATAGATATGGTAAATCAACCTGCTCAGCTCCTCCTGCTCTATAACATTATTCCCGCAGATTGCACTGCATTTTCAACTTCACAGGTTCTATTTTAAGGCAAGTTCTGTTATCAACCTCATTCTTCCCTCACTAAGGACACCCTAAAGTAGTGACAGACACTGATCTCACAGAGGTGTGTCATGACCTAAAAGTAAGTGGTTGTGGAGAACCAGCATCATAATCATGGCATCCCTATCCTGGAAAAGAGTCTAGACTAGACTGTTATGGGCCCCAATGCAATCCTTGGATGCCCCCCCCCCCCCCTATTTTTACAAAGAGGCAGCAATTTTTTTTTACACTAAGCCCACTGCAAGGCTACACTTATCCAGTCCTAATGAAATATGGTCCTACCTCATCCAGGGTGTCGCTGGCGTTGGCGTGATGTCCACTGGATCCAAAATAAAGGAAGGGATGGTGACTGCCCCTGTGAAATCACCAGCAAGGGGCGCTGTGCTGGCCTGTAAGACTGAACCATGCCAATGTATAGCAGAGTAATCTTAGACATTTCCCCTAAGTGCTGCCACACAGTACTAATGCCCACATTGTGGTCCTTCACAGTAATGAAGCCCACCTTGTGGCACCTTCACAATAGTTATGTCCTTCTTGTGGTCCCTCACAGCAGTTAGGCCCACCTTTGTTCCTGTAACAGTAGTTATGCCCAGATATGTGCCCCCTCACAGTAGTTATAGCCCGATATATGCCCCCTCACAGTAGTTATATCCAGATATGTGTCCCCTCACAGTATTTATATCCAGATATGTGCCCCCTCACAGTAGTTATGCCCAGATATGTGCCCCCTCACAGTAGTTATGCCCAGATATGTGCCCCCCCACAGTAGTTGTAGCCAGATATTTGCCCCCTCACTGAAGATATTCCCAGATATGTTTCCCCCTCACGGTATATATACCAGATATGTGCCCCCTCACAGTAGTTATACCGAGATATATACCCCCTCACAGTAGTTATAGCCAGATATGTGCCCACTTCAGAGTAGTTATGCCAGATATTGTGTGAGTGCGCGCGTTCCCTCTTGCCCCAGCATTATCACTGTACTTTATGCCGGGCCCCATCAGAGCCCTCCATAAGTCAGGGTTTACTCCTTCTCTCCTTGGGGGCCCCATGGGCCCCCCTGACTTAGGGGCCCGTTCCCAATTGCGACTGCTGCGACCCCTATGGCTACGCCGCTGTCTTCCCATACACCTACAGATATTGACAGTTTTTTACTCGTTTTCTCCATAGGCGAGATCATCAGCAGATGAGTGGAGAGAGCAGGAGCTCACTAATAACCAAGACTCTTCTAGGCAGCCATGACTTTTTTCCCAGGCCTGGCCTGGTGATTATATTGTTGGTTCTCAGCAACCAGTACTTTTGGCTCATGAATGACAGACCTCTGAAATTATCATGTCTGTCACTACTGTATGCTGCCCTCAGAGGTCGACATATGGGTGTTGACAGGTTCCCTTTAACAATATTTTAGAGACAACAGAATTGTACTTAGCAGATACATTTCCCAACTACACAAACTGGGAGATCATATGACCTCTATGGCACAAGCATTGGCTCTCAATCTTTACCGTAATTCAGTGCTTTTCATATTTGTTTGGTATATATATTTCTGAACTTTACAAAATGCAGTGAGAACTTTTATTTTTATTTTTTGAAAAGAACTGCAATTCAACATAAACAATGTATTACCGACCCATTCTTTTCCTAGCACGGCCTGACTGTCCTTCACCTGGCCGCATGGTCAGCAGACCTAACAGTTGTGCAGATGCTGATCAAAGCAGGAGCAAGTCAGAAATCCACAAATCAGGTCTGTATCCCTTACTACTCTCTCTCCCTCTCTCTCTCTCTCTCTCTCTTCTCTCTCTCTCTCTCTCTCTCGCTCTCTCTCTCTCTCTCTCTATATATATATATATATATATATATATATATATTAATCCTACGCGCTCTCTCTCTCTCTCTCTCTCTCTCTCTCTATATCTATATATATATATATATATATATTAATCCTGCTCTCTCTTTCTTTCTCTCTCTCTCTCTCTCTCTCTCGCTCTCTCTCTATATATATATATATATATATATATATATATATATATTAATCCTGCTCTCTTTCTTTCTCTCTCTCTCTCTCTCTCTCTCTCTCTCTATATATATATATATATATATATATATATATATATATTAATCCTGCTCTCTCTTTCTCTCTCTCTCTCTCTCTCTCTCTCTCTCTCTCTCATATATATATATATATATATATATATATATATATATATATTAATCCTGCTCTCTCTCTCTCTCTCTCTCTCTCTCTCTCATATATATATATATATATATATATATATATATATTAATCCTGCTCTCTCTTCTCTCTCTCTCTCTCTCTATATCATATCTATCTATATATATATATATATATATATATATATATATATATTAATCCTGCTCTCTCTTTCTCTCTCTCTCTCTCTCTCTATATATATATATATATATATATATATATATATATATATATAATCTATCCTATTCTATTTTAAGGCTGTAAACAAAAACAAAAAGTCAATCTGCGCTCATTTGCAGTAGCCTATTACACAGGCCATTGCAAAGTGAATTGGGGAGGAATGATCGCTACGACAGTTGTTGCTCTCGTTTAGTTCTAATGATTATCAGCAGCACATCTATTAAACAGGGTGAAGTGCTGACAATAATCCGTCAATTAGCTGACAAACATATGAAGACTTGTTCCCAAATGTCCGAAAATAGTGTAATTTAATAGAGCATAAAATGGCGACATTTTCTTCCACCTATTCGTAAATCAGCGCTTTCCTTTACCGCAGTGGATGGAATTTATTGGTTATTACCGCCTCCTTCCCCCCAGTTACAAGTTATATCTCCGTGAGAGGTGCCATGCAGTAACCAATAAGCACTTTCCCTTGCTAGCGGGCAGAGCACTTGTTAGTTAACGACCAGGCCTGAAAAGGCATTGATGAACAGACACCTTTTTCTGATTTAGCACACATGGTGGTTTAACGATTGTAACTTTTGTTGGACTGCAAAAATGATACTTTTAATGCTTTTATATGACATAAATTTGATATTTTTTTAGCAAATTGTATTAAGTATTACAGTGCATAGCTCTCATTGAGCACTATTCACCAAGGAATAAATTGCTTCTGTCTATCACTGACAGTCGATCTGCTCCCGCTAGAGTGCAGGAGCTTTAATCCTGCGCTGTGCATGTATAGAGTGGAGGTCACAGCTGACCGCACGGCAGCCAATCAACTGTGTTCCTTTCTAGAAGAACGAGCCTTAGGGGCGGCGGGTTGTGCACCCCTCTCTTTAAAGAGAAATAAATCAATAGTGTTTTAGGATAAATGCATTTACAAGTTGGGGAAAATTATGCATATGCCATGATAAATTTGGCTAGGCATGTTGGACACCATATATCTACTGTACATATATACCAATTTCTTTGCACATTAAAATGTAGCAGATGTTCAATATGTTTGGAGCATTTTATAGCTCTTCTTTTTCACATCCATTTTTTTATGACATTTTTTGAATGGTCAAAATGTGTAGAAACTGTCACATCATATATTTGGCACACTTTCCATTTCATTTTTTATGCTGCATTTAGTAGTAAATATCCCTATTAGTCTTTCCTGTCTATTATCAGTATAATTTAAATAATTAAAATGTGTTTCTGGAGAAAAAAATATATCTGACCCTTTTTTCTAACCTTTGAACCCGTCTTTAAAGGGGTTGTCTTACTTCAGAAAATAGCATTTATCATGTAGACAAAGTTAATATAAGGCACTTCATAATATATTGTGATTGTCCATATTGCCCCCTTTGATTGCTGGATTCATTTTTCCATCACATTATACACTGCTCGCTTCCGACCACCCTACAGTCCATCACTTGATAGAAAAAAGCACTAGTCTATGTGCACTTCTGCAGTCCTGGCCCCCAGAGAGGCCAACCCTTTTTCCTATAGTGTGCAAGCACGACCACCACAAATGGATTGCAGGGTGGTCATAACCATGGAAACTAGCAGTGTATAACATGAAACAAAAATGAATACAGCCAGCAAAGGAAGCAATATGGACAATCACAATACATTAATAAGTTCCTTGTAGTAACTTTCTCTACATGATAAATGCTATTTGCTGAAGTGAGACAACCCCTTTAAAGGATAACTGTCACATTTAGACCCAAATTTCAGTTTTCATATATGTAGTTACTAATATGATAATATACCTGAATCAATAACTATTAGACTTACTTACCCCTTATTTAATAAGATTCACCCCCTAGCAACCAGTCTGCATAAAACTACAACTTCACTATTCTGTTAAAATGGCCGCCCTCAGCCCTGAGGCTAATCCATAGGACGCCTGCAGTGAAGTTAGTGAAGACCAGCTCTGTATAGGAGGGTCTTGCAGTGAAGTTCCCAGGTCTGGCTGAAGCCTGTAGTCCTCCTACAAGCTCTCCTCTTATCAGATAAGGCTGTCATTTATACACTGAGCGCTACATTGTCCTGCACTGCTAAGGGAGTGTCTGCCAAGCACAGGCATGTGGAGAAGTTCACACACACAGCCCAGCACTGTTATCTCCTGTCAGGAAGAACCTGGCTTTTTATACATTCCCTTACAATGCTGACTCACTATCAGTTCCCAGTGCACGCAGCGTGCTCCGTCCTCTATCTGGTAGAAGGAAGGAGCATAGCAACCTGATTTTATCTCAGGTAACAATAGCCAATACTGGGGACTTTTAGGTGGCTTTTAGGGGTTATTTATTAAACAATCAGAAATTAAAACAGGGCCAACAAGGTAATATTAATCACCAAAATCCAATAGTAAAAAAAAATAAAATTGACAGTTATACTTTAATCTTTTATCACCCTCTGATTTAAAAAAAAAATATCTATTAATTTCTGTTTTCCTATAGTTGGCATTAATTTAATATATGATAATCTTAAATGTTCTATAATCTGCCAACTGCCTGGTTATATTAATAACAAGAAATGGCACTTCATTAATTTTTAAATTATAAAAAGATTTGATTTAGGCCTCTTTCAGACGGGCGTTGCGGGTGCACTCCGTCAAACAGTGCGGGTGCGTTGCGGGAATTGCCGCGATTTTTCCCTGCGAGTGCAAAGCGCTGTCATGCGTTTTGCACGCGCGGAAGAAAAATCGGCACTTTTGGTACCCAGACCCGAACCTGCACTTCTTCACAGAAGTGCATGTTTGGGTCAGAAATTGTCCCGCTGGTATTATTTCACATTATAACATAGTTATAATGTAAAATAATACCCTTGGCCATCTCCCTAATGTTGAACCCGGTGCAGAATGGGTTAAAAATAATAAACTAATAATTACTTACCTGTTCCATTTGATCGCGAAGCCCGGCCTCCTCTCCGTTAGCTTGAAAGATGTAAAGGACCTGTAATGATGTCACAGCATCACATGGCCCAATCACTGCTCCATCACTATGGTGATGGAGCATGTGATTGGTCCATGTGACCACGTGACATCATCCAAGGTCCTAAGCACTATCCACAGCCTGAGGATAGTGATTATGACCTTGGATGATGTCACATGGTCACATGGACCAATCACATGCTCCATCACCATAGTGATGGAGCAGGTGATTGGGCCATGTGATGTGACGTCATCACAGGTCCTTTAGATCATCGATGCTGCAGGGAAAGAGAGGACAGATCGCGACTACGCGATCAAGTGGCTAAGGTAAGTTAACTTTTATTATTTTTAACCCCTTCCTCATCATTTAACAATGCATTCTTTATTAAGAATGCTATTATTTCCCTTATAACCATGTTATAAGGGGAAATAATAGAGATTGGGTCCCGTTGCTAAGCAACAATGCGGGAAAATCGCAACGCATCCGCACTTGGTTGCGGATGCTTGCAATTTTCCCGCATCCCCATTCACTTCTATGGGGCCTGCGTTGCGTGAAAAACGCAGAATATAGAACATGCTGCGATTTTCACGCAACGCAGAAGTGATGCGTGAAAATCACCGCTCATGTGCACAGCCCCATAGAAATGAATGGGTCCGGATTCAGTGCGGGTGCAATGCGTCCTCCTCACGCATTGCACCCGCGCGGAAAACTCGCCCGTGTGAAAGGGGCCTTAGGGTGCTTACACATTACATTTTTTGCCCTGCAAAAATTAAAAGGCCATGAAATTCAGGCATTTTATTTAGGCTGCATGCACACGAATGTTGTTTGTTTCCGTGTCTGTTCCGTTTTTTTTGTGGATAGGATGTGGACCCATTCATTTCAATGGGTCCACAAAAAATGCGGACAGCACACCGTGTACTATCCGCATTCGTATGCTCGTTCCGTAGCCCCTCAAAAAAAAAAAAAAAAAGTCCTATTCTTGTCCGTTTTAGGCATTGTTACAATGGATCTGCAAAAAAAAACATATGGCATACGGATGTCATCCGTTTTCTTTGAGGATCCGCAATTTGAGGACCGCAAAACACATACGGTCGTGTGCAAGTAGCCTTACAAGTATTTTTTTAAGGGTGGCATTTTTTTATTAAATTTTACAGTTGTCCCTCAAGATACAATGGCCTCGGGATACAATATTTTCAACATACATTGGTCTTTTCTGACCCATCGTAAATTGAAACTAGACTCAACATACAATGTCCCAGACTCAGATCCAACCAATCCAGGCCACTTCTCTGATAAAATATCTGGATTAGCTGCTAGTTAGCAGCCATTCATGACTGTTATATGTAAGGACTTGTTTTATCTGTCTTAGTTATCTGCTTATTTTTCTTAAACCTTCATTTTCTCTTATCTTGGATGACACTTTGGAACCAATTACTCAACTTACAATGGTTTCAACATACAATGGTCGTCCTGGAACCAATTAATATTGTAACTTGAGGGACCACTGTACTTATTTTTCCACTTACGTCTTTATTTCGGACAGGTGTGGCGGCTGTAAAGGCAGTGTAGTATCAGCCTATGACTGAACTAACAACAACTAAAGGGCATTGCAGGGACAGAAAGTATTCCAGAATATATCTTGGCTGTGCATCACACCTAATGCTCATTACTCTGGAGATTTTAAGTCTGAAACATCTGGGGGAGAATGAAATACGTAAAGTAAAACATGATTGTGTTTCTTAGGATGGAATGAATGTTCTTCATTTTGCTGCTCAGAATGATAAGAATGATATAGTAGATTATCTGCTGAAAGACCTGCAGTTGAAAGACTTAAACATCACGGATGAGGTAAGTGTCCTTCTGTATTACCTGTATCCCAGGACTCAGTTGCATGGAAACATCTTAGGCTGAGTTCACACTTCAGTTATTTCGACCAGTTATTGTGAGCCAAAAACAGGTGCAAATCTCTCCAGTACTCCTGATCTCTGAGGAGGCTTTACTAATGGTTTTTGCTCGAAATAACTGATGGAAACAACTGACCAAATAACTGAAGTGTGAACTCAGCCTTAGAGCTGTATTTTGTGTAACATATCCATTAACTAGTCCCATTATTCTTAAAGAGCACCTGTTGGCAAGATGAAACCTATTAAACCAGATGTACTACCTGGTAGAGTTGATCCTGCTGATTAAAACATTAACTTTCTTAACATTCGTGGCCCTGTTCATGAGAAATATGCCGCTTCTTAATTATGCTGGGGGCTTCAGTGCACTGAGGGGCAAGCGCTAGCCCTCCGGAGCACCTCCGTTTCTCCACTTTCCACCCTTAGCCACTCCTCCTACCCTTGAGTGACAGGGCCAGGCATCCTCAATGTCCTTTTGTCTGGCCCTGTAATCCTGCGCATGCGTTGTTGAATCCTCAATCGGTGCATGTGCAGTACATCTCTGATGGCTTTCCCTGATCCCTAGATCCTAACTGCGCAGGCATCGCTTGAGGATTCAGTGATGCATGTGCAGGATTACAAATCCAGGTAAGAGGACAGTGAGAATGTCTGGACCTGTCAGTCAAGGGGAGAGTAACTAAGGCTGGAACGTGGAGGCTGTGGCCTGTCCCTCAGTGCACGGAAACCCTAATTAGCATAATTAATTAATAGCTAATTTCTCTTGAACGAGGCCATTAATTTTAATGAGGGGTATCGTTTTAATTAGCAAGATCAACCCTACAATGCAGTATGCCTGGTTTAATAAGGTTAATTCTGCTGACAGATGCTCTTTAATATCGGTGGGGATCCCAGAAGTGGGACCCCCACTGATCAGAAAGTGATAAAAACGCTTTATGTTTTTGGCTTTGCAGCGTGCAGAATTGTGAATGCAGCTCCGGAATAAAATACAGGCTGTAACTCAGGATCATCCTTCTACTTTATATAGCTGCAAAGAGTGTTTTCCTGGTAATTGATATGGAAAAATTCATGGTATTCTCCATTTGTAATTTCTGTGCATGCGTTGCAACATCAGCAGTAGGTCTCTTTCTGCTGATCTAGGAGCCGTTTATTCGGGGTAGTGTGGGATTATTCTATGTCACCCTCCCTTCTTGTAAACATAACACAATACATTTCTTTAGTAAGAATTAGGTGGACTGGGTGTAAAAGTCCTTCAATATTGGTTCTATGAGGTGTGTCGGACTCCTTTATGACACAGCTGCCGGTTTTAATATCTCTGAAAAGTACGTCTAGTTTGTTCTGCAGATTATCTGTTCTGCTGCCTGGGTAAAGGGTAGAAAATGGGTTATGTGTCATCAGATCAAAGCTGCAGCGGGTGTCAAACACAGAGAAGAATATAGAGTTAAAGTACCAAGTGCCCTCCTTTTTAGTCCTGCTGCTTTAAATTCATCAATAAAAGAGTATTCGATAAGCTCCCCAGGCTAGGTTCACATCTGGGAATGTTTTCTGTTTTTCTGTTCTGGTCTTGGAAGAGATTGATTATAACGGGGACTGTTGGTTTTCCGTTATAGTGACCGTCATTCTGCTGGACAAATGATTGCAGCATGCTGCGGCATTTTATCCTGAATTTTTGCTGGAATCTGCAATAGAGGTTTTCACTGGAAACTCTGCTTCCGATGTGAACTTAGAATAAGTCTTCTGTATCATAAAACAGGGCTCTCACCAATACAACAATACACTGAGGCAGCGTTCACATCTCCATTTCTGCTTCTGAGTGAAATGCATCTAGCTGTGCAGCTGAAACAGGGAATAATATGGCTGAAAAAAACATAAGGAAAGCCCAAACATAATTGTTTCTTCACAGTTATGATTGTAGGAAGAAGCACAGCCATTTGCAAACTTTTTTTGAAACTTAGGTATGCTTTAAGCCCGCTTATACACTGTCACTGAAAAGAAGGCACAAGATGTGATAAAACAGCCTATGTCTAATTACACTGACGAGCAAAAAGGTAGCAATGTTTTTAACTTTTGACTTTCAGGCTCCATATCTCACCATCCACTACACCTTTGAACGTGAGACTACCATCATTTTATAGACCATCATCTTGGATATCTCATACATAAATTGGACTTGTATCTATTTAGCATATGATTAGTTATGCAGATTCTTGTCATGTAACTGCATTGTTACTGTTTTGCTCCTAAAATTCTACATTTTTATTATTTTGTTACTATTTTGTAAATCCACCTTTGCCTTTTAACACTGCCTGAATCCTTCTGGGCATGCTCTCAATCAGATGCAAGCATGTCTCGACCGAAATCTGTTCCCAGGTCTCTTCTACATGTTCCCAATGTTGGTGCATACTGGTCGGCTCACTTGGGTATGAATATACCTTTTTCTTCAACTCTACCCACAAATGTTCGACTGGGTTGAGGTCTGGGGACTGTGGGGGCCAATCCAGCACCTCTTCTTCATTGTTATTGAACCATTTCATTGCTAATCTCAACGTATGCCTCTGGTCGTTGTCCTGCTGGAACACTATGTCGACCTTTTCATACCCATAGTACTTGAGTGCACAAAGTAACTCGCCTTGTAGGATACTCACATATAGCACAGCATTGAAACCACCATCGATCCTGGTCAAGTATCCAACGCCTTTGACTGTGAAACAACCCCATAGCGTCAGGCTTTCTCCACCGAACTTGACAGTTCCTTCAATTTCTCGATCCATTAGCCCCCTTTTTCCTTATTTCTTCCAGGACCATTTGCACCCATCAGAGCCCAGTCTATTGACTTTCATCTCATTGCTCCAAATCACTAGTTTCCAATTTTCTACTGTCCACACTTTTTTGCAAACTCGAGGCTACGCTTCTTATGATGATATTAAAGTCGAGGCTTCTTCACCTTTTTTCAGACCACCATTCCAGACTTGTGTAATGCACGTTGCATGGTGGTTGCATGGTTGTCAGTGATCTCACTATTATGAAGCATTCGAGCCACCTCCTCTGCCGTGTTTGTCGCGCCAGAACTAATAGACCTTGTGATGAGCCGACTCTGATATTTTGCCTGAATGTCCACCTCTTGGCTTTGGAATGAATGGACGGACTTCATTTCATATTCTTCCAGCTGTCATGGCGCTCACATGATGCAGTTTGGCAATTTTCTTGGCCATGATACTGCTATCGATGAGCTGGATGATGCTGTTTCTCTTTTCTTGGGAAATCTTCTTCATGGCTGCTCCTGGATTCGAAGCAGTGACCTTTCACTTGGGAAAGAACCTAATAACACACTGACCTATTAGGGAATGTGAAAACATGTTGTAATTTGTAGTATACAAGAAGAAAAAGATTGTTCCACCACCAGGAGAAAAACAGTAACAATGCAGTTACATGACAAGAATCTGCAAAACTAATCATATGCTAAATAGATGCAAGTCCAATTTATGTATGAGATGATTGTCTATTAAATGATGGTAGTCTCATGTTCAAAGCTGTAGTGGATGGTGAGATATGGAGCCTAAAAGTCAAAAATTCAAAACTCTTTTGCTCGTCAGTGTATATAGTAGTTAGTAACATTTACATTTTTAGTCAAGGCTGTATCTGTACTTGGCGCAGAGGTAGCAGCTGCCCCATTCCCTGGTACCTGAGGAGGCCCATAGACTCCTCTGCAACCCAGGTAGACCCCAGTATTATAGAGACATGTTAACTGGGGGCCCTATTACAGATTTTGCACTGGGGCGCAGGAACTTCAAGATTCTGTTTAACATATGATCAAATACTCAATTTTTTGTATTAAACTGCAGTGTTTCTTTATTGTCTTTTGCAGAAAGGCAGAGAACCGTTTCATCTAGCGGCTGAGAGTGGACACATTAATATGATCAATAATCTACTTTCTATGGGATTATTCACATCTAAGGAAGACAAGGTATATTATAGCTCAGGGTGACCTTTCCTTTGCCATAAAAATGAATTACGTATGTCATGGTGACAGGACAACGTGTACTGGTGGGGATTGCTGCAAACATTCTTTAAAATTATCGAACAAGTTTTTCAGGTTCTTTCAGTACCATTTATCACCAGACCTGTATTTGTGTGTTCAATTCTTACAAACAGCTATAAAATATACGCTTATCTGTGTATTCTACCTGGGGCTCACTAAACAGAATACGTTGATGCCTGGATCTTATCGGTAGCTGAAATCTCTTACATATCAAAAATACTGCTCAGTTTAACATTTTAAATTAATTAATCCAGTATAAGGAGTCAATTATTTTGGTAAAACCTACAGGGGGAGATTTATCACAACTGGCGTAAAGGAAAACTGGCTTAGTTTTCCACAGCAACCAATTAGATTCCACTTTTCCTTTTTCACAGCTCCTTTGGAAAATGAAAGGTGGAATCTCATTGGTTACTATGGGAAACTAAGCCAGTTTTCATTTACACTAGGTTTATAAATCTCCCCTATAATTTTTAATATAAGAAAAACCAGAATCACTATTTGTAGTTATATAAGAATGGTGGTTGAGGTTTAAAGGGGTTTTCTGGGATTCTGGTATTGATGGCTTATACTCAATATCTAATTGGTGGGGGTCTGACGCCCAGCACCCCCGCAGGTCAACTGTTTGAAGAGTTTATCACAGCTCACCGAGCACAGCACTGTACATAGTACAGTGGGTGGCTGTTCTTTGTATTGCAGCTCAGACTAATTTACTTGAATGGGACTGAGCCTGGCCAGGTGACCAATAAACGTGTCGTCTGCCCTATGAGGAGGCCGCAGAGGGAGTGCTAGGATTGGGACCCCAACAATCAGGTATTGACAAATCATTGATATCAAATGCCCAGACAACTCCTTTGACTGTTTAACTAAAGGTAATAGTGTGTCAGAGTCCAATAATGTCTGCTACAATACCTAGTCTAGTCAATCCTTGGGTCCCAATCTAGCACCATTCACACTGTCCAATCATGATAACCATAAGGCCCATGTATAGTACCAGCCACATTTCACAATACTAGATATTCTGTCCAAAGAAGATAATTACATTTTACCCCGATCTTGCAGCAGACAGCACTATGGGAAGTGTTGTGGCTGCTGCTCATCTACACCCACAACCCAGAAGTTCTTTAAATGTTGTGATTTATTGTCTACCCATTCTTATGCTAAAGTCGTCTCTTTTTACTTATGCACCATGAATACCACATGGTATTGTATAGCAACATATATTTAACACTGGCAGTCGTGTTGCGGCTGCTGGGAGACGGACTTGACCTGCCCCATGGCTTGTATTGTAGAGAGTGTCTAGTCAAAAACACTACATGCGCATGTGTGAAGTAGGCCTAAAGAGAAGCCTGGCCCAGGGAATCTTCATCCATGAGACTGAAAGCTGCCAGAGATCAACTGAACCGAAAGCATAGATGTCCTAAGCATAGAAAGTGCAGGGATTTTAGTCCATAACTTACATATTATACTAAACTTTCTCCCCAAAAACTTTCAATCTCCCCAACATGTCTTGCTCTTTAACCTAATGGTGGTAGATTGGATCCTCACAAAAAGACTGAAGTTTTACCCAGGGCAGCACCCTAAGATTATTTTAGTGCCCACCTCTTTTGTATGTTGGTGGTAGATTGAATAGCATTTTTATGGCAAAAGAGTTGCTCTAAAGGGGTTGTCCAAGATTAGAAACACATGACTGATATCTTCTAGAAACCATACTAACCCTGTCCATGGGTTTTCTCTGGTATTGCAGCTCATCTTCATTGACGCGAATGAGACTAAGGAGTGGTACCACACACATTTTTCTAAGCATATACAAGCCCTTTAAGCTATTTAATCCAATTCTTTGACTTTTTGCAAGAGCAAAAGAGCCATATGATACTTAATCCTGCATTAAATGATGGTGAATACAGCAATGCCAACTTCCATCAGCCATCTGTTCAGCCACTTTGCTATACCCCTTTGAGAATAGCACTTGTGTTTTTATAGTCAGTATTAATAATTTATTCACCGACATGCAAACATTTTATAACCCTCTGCTAATATTAGTTAGCATGTACAGAGTTTACCGGTCTTGCTGAACTCTTCTGACTAGATACGTGGAAAAAGAGAGGCATATTCTAGTCACAAATTGTTATAACTGGGTTAGATGTTTCATGCAGAATATTAATGGCAGGACCATACAGTAGCTGGTAAGGAGATTAACCAAACATATTATTGTCAGCTGTTTTAATAGGATCAATTGACAATCTAAAGTGTATGGGGAGCCGGAGACTCTCCCCGACAGATGATGTTGGGGAGAAAAGGATCGGCCGCATTGAATTTACAGACTCAATCTCTTTGTTCTCCTGGGAGACAAGCACCAACAGAGATGTCTGGCAGAGGTCTTCTCCTCTGTCCTCATTGAAAACACATACAATCCAATGAACTATGTGTGTATGTATACGAGAGAGTCGGGAGAAATTGTTCACCTGACAGTGATAGAAAGTGTATGGGCATCGTAGGTCATTGATGCTCTTCATGATCTTCTTTGTTGTATTTGTCTAGGAAGGTAACACAGCGCTACATCTGGCTGCTGCTAATGGTCATGATACAGTTATGGGGGTTCTGTTGGAGCATTTTCAAGAAAAGGATAACCCAAATAAGGTATATATGACCATCGTGGATATTTAGAAGTAAACATGTTGGGTATAGTATTTACTGTATGGCAATAGCTAATATAAGGCCAACTATAATAACCAGGTTTGTAGAAGGACTATAATGGAAATACTTGTCTTGATTGGTCTCTGAGTTTTAATTTTTAAAATCTACCTGTTACAGTAAAAATGCAGTGCAAGCTTCAGGCAGCATTTTATGGAGCAGGAGGAACCGAGCACACTGATATGTAAATTTTTTGAAAGGATTCAGTAAAACTTGTAATCTAAAACCCGTCATGGATCAGCAAAAACGCTTCCGTCATAATAATACAATCATCTGCATCCGTTGTGAACGGATCCGGTTGTAATATCTTTAAAATAGCCAAGACGGATCCGTCTCTAAAACCATTGTAAGTCAATAGGGGACGGATCTGTTTTCTTTTGTGTCCGTCTTGCTCCACACGCTTGAAGCGTTATTCTGTCTGCGATGGGGACGCAACCAAACGGAACGGAATGCATTCTGGTGCACTCAGTTTCGTTCAGTTCAGTTTTGTCCCCATTGACAATGAATGGGGAGAAAACAGAAGCGTTTTCCTCCAGTATTGAGATCCTATGACGGATCTCAATAGCGGAAAGGGAAAGCGCAGATGTGAAAGTAGCCTAAAGATGTGTCAGATTTATCACAGTGGCTAATGTTGGATGATACATTTAGTGCATCATTAGACTGTCTACTCTGTTTAAGAAAATCTATTAGCAGAGCCGGACTGGGCCACCAGAGGATCCTCGTGTGGGCCCAGGCTCTGATACAATAGTGGGCTCTAAAGATCCAGGAGAAAAAGAAACATTTGGAGATAATCACTTGCCTCTAGGGTCTATTTATTTGATTTGAACCATATTATACTAATGATATAGGGGTTGGACCCTGAGAATAATTTCCTCTGGTGGGCCCAAGGAACCCCAGTCTGACACTGCCTATTAGTGGCTTACTTTGCACAATTTTGGCACATAGTAGCGCAACTTATGCCATGCCCCCTTTCCTGAAATTATGTCACCTTGCAGAGCGAATCTATGACACTTAGTAAATATTGTGCATGGCATGTGAACCAGAATTCTTAGTAAATCTGCTCCACTGTTGTTGCAAGCCATATGGGGCTTCTTTATCATAAGAGACCAATATATTTTTAGAGAAAAATGCACACAAATCTGTAAAATACTCTAATGCCTCAGGTTCAACCAGTAGCATTTACCCCTCAAATAAATAATCTAATGTCCCTGTATATAATAACCTCAAGCATGTGTCATATAGTTTTAGGTCTTTCTACTTTAATGACTGAAAATATAGGTAGATAACAGAACTCCTGCTGGATAATAATACCTGAATATCAAGTTCTGCCTTCTTAATAGTCTTTTGTTTTTGGATTTTCCATCAGAGAGGTGCCACACCATTTTATTTGGCTGTGGAAGGAGGACATGAGGCTTGTGCTGATCTATTATTGCAAGATGGAAGCGATATCAACACTATGAACCTGGTATGTGTTCCATGTATTATTTCAGCTCTTGTGGAATGATAGTGCTGTTTGTAGCGAAATAATAATAAAAGAAAGAAATCAGCAGCCCTGTGGGTTTTACTGAACCAACAGATCACAACGCTTTGCTCAAAACAAGGCTTTATAGAGGTTCTTGTGTTGATGTGAAACGCTGCTTTAAAGGTGATGTATCAAAAAAAATAGTGATATCTAGATGCTAACATTCTTATTTTCTGGATGTCTCTAGACAGTGGTGTCCAACCATGCTGAATGTTATAGATTTTCAACAGGTGGAAAGGTACAGATCAGAGATTACTGATTCAGAAAGTCTATGTCCAAGACCAAACAACCGCATTTTTTTTGTCTCTGTTTTTTTTTTACTAATAAAACATGTGGCCTTAAACACTTCCAGACCGGGCCATTTGCCCCCTTCCTGACCATGTGTCACTTTACGTGGTAATAACCTTGTAACGCTTTTACTTATCCGAGCCATTGATGTTTTTTTGTGACACATTGTACATCATGTTAATGGTAAATTTGAGTCAATATGTTTTAGTTTTATTTATTAAAAAATCCAAAAGTTACCAATAATTCGAAAACATTCACCGTTTTCTAAATTTGAATCTCTCTGCTTTTAAGACAGATAGCGATACCTCATAAAATACTTATTAATTAACATTCCCCATATGTCTACTTTAAGTTGGCATCATTTTGGTAATTTCTTCTGTATACGGGGGCGAGATCCCGACTTCCAGTGGCGGTAAAAGGCAGAGTGCCACTACGTTTTACTTCCTGATCATTTTGGTAATGTCATTTTATTTTTTTAGGATGTTAGAAGGTTTAGAATTTTAGAAGCAATTTTTGAAATTTTCAAGAAAATTTCCAAAATCAACTTTTTTAAAGACCAGTTCAGTTCTGATGTCATTTTGAGGAGGTCACATAATAGAAACCACCCATAACTTACCCCATTTTAGAAACTACACCCCTCAAACTATTCAAAACTAGTAAGCCCCAGTTACAGGCAGAATACAGCCCCCAGAGAAGCTGTACAATCTCAGTGCAGCACTGATCAAGGTCTGTGGAAGACCTGGCAGCTCCTGCACTCTCCCGACCCCGGCGGTTACATGACCACTGGGCCGGGACAGGAAGCGGCACAACGCTTCCTGGTCTGTATACATAGCGCTTGTTCGGCGCTGTGAATACAGAGATCCACAAGGCAGGGACAGTCCCTGCTTTCTCTCTGGGTGTCCTGCTGTCACTGGCAGCGGGCCCCCGGCACAGCAGCTACAATCTCTGAATGGACGTTCCAAAACGTCCATTCAGAGATAAACCTGACCACCCTGGACATTTATAGTCAATAGGCGGTCGGGAAGTGGTTAAATGGCTTAATATAAAAAAAAATTAAATCAGACATCATCTATTACATGACTATCTCTTTCTGACAAAGCTAGAACCAGCCCTGTATCTCACATGAATCCATAGATTATCCAATTACTCTGCTAGATTTATATCAAGCTGCCAGTTCAACGGGAGTGCTCTTTCTGCTGCAGCTCAGGGGGTGAGTCATTTCTGCTGCAGCTCCTTCCCTATCACAGCTCAGGAGGCAGTTGAAGGATGACGCTAAGCATGTGCGGCCATCTCAGTGAGCAGCAAACAAACAGCAGGTGGCGCTATACAGATGCATGTTATTGAATAACTGGCTATATATATAAATGGCTATATTACATTTTTAATTACATACGATTACAAAAGTATTCAGATCCAGGTGCTGGTTTAAAAACTTGCAAATAATATTTTTCATGGGAAAACCCTCTTATGTGACTTTATTAGTTAAAAACTGTATGGCCTAACGCGGCCACAATAAAATTGGAATTTGTGGGAAAATTTTGACCGCGCAGAACAAAATGTTTTATAACCCCTATTTATTTCTGTTAAAAAGATTTACTGAACATGACAATTAATTTTTCAACTGAAACCAGTTGTGTGATCAGCGGATTGCCTACAGTCTGGCTTCTGAAGATTTATTTTATGCCCCCTTCACCAGAATTGTGGCATCAAAAAATTGTGAAAAAATGTGCAACTCTTTTCCCCTTCTGTGCCAAGTAGCACCTCTTAATAATTTTGGTGCAACTTGCACCACGGCAATGGGGATCAAGACTGGCTTTAGAAATGCTAATCTTGATAAGTCTACCCTAATGATGGGTAGGGGCGGTGAGCCACAAATCTCCCTTTTAGAGGTCTAAGCAGGTAATAATCTGATCATACAGACTGGTTGTGCATTTATAGCGATGGTCACCCCCTTATATTGTGGGGGTCTCAAATGCAGACTGCACCTCATATTCAGACATGGCGGGGACAAGGAGTTGACATTTTTTACAGATTTGTCTCTATCTTTTTCTCCATATATTTTATTTGGTTAAAAAACAAGTGTGAAGGGAAAAAAATACATTTTTCCAAGATGTTTTTGGGTACAAGCACAGAACACAGACCACAGGCATATGAAAACCTACACATAGAAACACATGTATAACACACTTTTGGAGATTGGAAAAATACCACAGTGCCTCAGTACAGAGAAGACAGAGGTTCTTTATGACTGGGCATGGTACTCGGCATACAGGTCCATGTCTGCCTGATCATCATCCTGGGGGACGACAGATAAGTGCAGGTACATGAGCCAATGGTTTAGCTCTCTGTTAGCTACTTTACACCCTGGCTCATTGACTCCCCCCTTATTGCTTCTCTTTGACACCTATATGTCTTAATAGACATATGGAGAGAGAATGAGAGAACCCCTTTAACGTGAACATACATTTTTCCCAGTGTTCTGTTTATATTCTATAAACCAAACAATTTATTTTTATACTAATTTAAATTCATTTATTCCATCCAATGTGTGATACGATAGTTCTTGAATACTAAATGTTTGTCATTTACAATATATTCCCTCTTCAGGAAGGATACACGGCGTTACATGTATCAGCAGAGAAGGGTTACTTATCCCTGGTCAACTTCCTCCTGAAAAACAACTTCGATTTCACACCAAACCCAAATGTAAGTAACTATTGATATTATTGCTTACATCGTCATTCTAGCTCTGTAAAATGTATTCAATTGAGTTATTCTGTTATTGTTTTTTTAATGTATTTTCTGAAAGATAATAAGAATGTATTATACTATACAATTTACTGGATTTAGCCTTAAAATGATAAGTGTGACTCTACAGTAATGTCTGTGATACTGTAAAGGGGCAAATGTTTTTTTTAACAGATCAATGTTTATTGAATCCAACAATTTATAAAGTTTCATTATAGACATTACAAGCAATAACATAGCAATGCTATCGGTATCCACCTGTATAGACAGGACCCAGACATTAAAGGGGGTTTCTGGTTTGGATCAACATCCTTTTAAAATTAACATTTATGAAGGTTGCTGTAATTTTGTAATGTATTTCCTTTTTTCTTTATTGCTCCTATCTTCTGTTCTGGGCTGTGGTCACATGACCATGTCCACGTAGCTCTTTCTTATTTCCTGTGATGTTATGTCCATGGGTGGGGCAGTGATAGGGGAGTGTCTATGTAACTAGTTGGTGGGAGGAGCTATAAACTAGCTGGGTGTTGTTAGAGTATATGATAGGGGAGTGTCTATGTAACTAGCTGAGTGGGAGGAGCTATAAACTAGCTGGGTGTTGTTAGGGGCAGTGATGGGGGGGTGTCTATGTAACTAGCTTGGTGGGAGGAGCTATAACTAGCTGGGCAGTGATATGGGCAGTGATAGGGCAGTGCTCTTTCTTATTTCCTGTGATGTTATGTCCATGGGTGGGGCAGTGATTGTAATTAGCTGGGTCGGAGGAGCTATACACTAGCTGGGTGTTGTTAGGGGCAGTGATAGGGGAGTGTCTATGTAACTAGCTGGGTGGGAGGAGCTATAAAGTAGCTGGGTGTTGTTAGGGGCAGTGATAGGGCAGTCTCTATGTAACTAGCTGGGTGGGAGGAGCTATACACTAGCTGGGTGTTGTTAGAAGCAGTGATAGAGGAGTGTCTATGTAACTAGTTGGATGGAAGGAGCTATAAACTAGCTGGGTGTTGTTAGGGGCAGTGATAGGGGAGTGTCCATGTAACTACCAGGGTGGGAGGAGCTATAAACTAGCAGGGTGTTGTTAGGAGCAGTTATAGGGCAGTCTCTATGTAACTAGTTGGGTGGGAGGAGCTATACACTAGCTGGGTGTTGTTAGAAGCAGTGATAGAGGAGTGTCTATGTAACTAGCTGGGTGGAAGGAGCTATAAACTAGCTGGGTGTTGTTAGAAGCAGTGATAGGGAAGTGTCTATGTAACTAGCTGATGGGAGGAGCTATAAATTAGCTGGGCGTTGTTAGGGGCAGTGATGGGGGGGTGTCTATGTAACTAGCTGGGTGGGAGGAGCTATAAACTAGCTGGGTGTTGTTAGGGGCAGTGATGGGGGGGTGTCTATGTAACTAGCTTGGTGGGAGGAGCTATAACTAGCTGGGCAGTGATATGGGCAGTGATAGGGCAGTGCTCTTTCTTATTTCCTGTGATGTTATGTCCATGGGTGGGGCAGTGATTGTAATTAGCTGGGTCGGAGGAGCTATACACTAGCTGGGTGTTGTTAGGGGCAGTGATAGGGGAGTGTCTATGTAACTAGCTGGGTGGAAGGAGCTATACACTAGCTGGGTGTTGTTAGAAGCAGTGATAGAGGAGTGTCTATGTAACTAGCTGGTGGGAGGAGCTATAAACTAGCTGGGTGTTGTTAGGGGCAGTGATAGGGGAGTGTCTATGTAACTAGCCAGGGGGAGGAGCTATAAACTAGCTGGGTGTTGTTAGGGACAGTGATAGGGGAGTGTCTATGTAACTAGCTGGTGGGAGGAGCTATAAACTAGCTGGGTGTTAGGGGCAGTGATAGGGGAGTGTCTATGTAACTAGCCAGGGGGAGGAGCTATAAACTAGCTGGGTGTTGTTAGGGACAGTGATAGGGGAGTGTCTATGTAACTAGCTGGGTGGAAGGAGCTATAAACTAGTTGTGTGTTATTAGAAGCAGTGATAGGGGAGTGTCTATGTAACTAGCTGGGTGGGAGGAGCTATAACTAGCTGAGTGTTGTTAGGGGCGGTACTGGAGCTGTGGCAGAGGAAGGAGAAGTGCATCATGGGTTGGGTTGGATACAGCAACAGGAAGTACTACATACAGGAAGGAAAGAAGCAGAGTGGTTTGTTTAAATGGTTAAAATGGGTCAGAAGAGCCCAAACTGGAAAAAGAAGCATGGGGAAGATGTACTTGAGGTAAGCAATTACATGAGCATATTTGTTAAAAACTATAGTATTCCCAGAAAACTCCATTATGATTGGGTTATTAAGTCATATGTGAAGAAAATCAAGTGTGATTTGAAGGGTGGACCTTCTAATGAAAGGGAGTGAAAAGGAGAACAAAAACAACTTGTCAAATATAACTTAAAATGAACACATTAAATTCCATTGGTATAATGCTTCATGTACTAGGTTAATTCTGGATATTGTATATATATCTTGCATCAGCATAAATAATTTATAGATATTGCCATAAATTTCTACAGTCACTTCATAAAAAAAATCACTTAGGTCAATTTAATTTCTGTATTACAGCTTCAAAACCAAAACCTGGACCATCTATCACCCCCCAGTTCTTCTGTGTAGATCACTACTAAAACTAAATCTAGTTCAGTAGAAGAGGATGTTGCGGCTGTAATATGGATCCTAAAATATGTCAGCGCATAAGTGTTAAGGGGATCATGCATTAAGACTGGCATTTTAGACACCGGTGGATCCGTCGAAGTTATGAAGAGGCACCGGCCCCTACATAACTGCGGCGCATTCAGAGCCAGTCTAAATCTAAGTCCGCTTCCTTGCCGACTCGTCCCCTTCCCTGCCCACATCACGCGCACTTTTTTAGACCAGACGTGAGAGGGGAAAAGTCGCAGATTGCTGCGCAAAAATCTTTGCGCCGCAATCTGCGCCAGAAATACACCCTAGGTGTATTTCTGGAAGTAAATGCCCACCTAAGTGTTTATGTGTGTACCTTGGGGGAAACATTGATACAATGACTTGTGAAAGTAAAGCTTCATTTTTATAACTGATTATAACCTATGGCTTTTTCTTAGGATAGCACTTCAATATTAGATCATGGGGGTGCAACTCTGGGCACCCATGTGGATCAGCACATTAAGGGGCTGCAGCACCACATGCCCTTCATTGTTTACCAGGCAGGGCTCTGTACTTTTAGTAGTGGGTATGCATTGCTGCACAGTCCCATTCACTTGAATGGGACAAAGTTGTAGTAAACTGTAATACTAAACACAGACGCTACTAAAATAACAAAACTGCGTTATTTCTGTGAATCCCATAGAAGTGAATGGAGAGTGCTGTGTACATGCACAGCAGCCACCTCTCCATTCAATCTCCACTTGGATGCGGTTGCCAGCAGCTGCCTTACCAGGTGGGACAGGGGTCAGGGAACCCACATTCTGGACACAAGAATGGTTCTCTTGAAGAAGGCAGCCGGTTTGCATGGAATTTAAAATCAGTTACAGAAAAATCATGTCTTGATTAAGGGTGGTCTTCTCAAAGAGGTAGTGTTTAGAGAGGTTCTAATAATTCAAATATTTATGCATTTTGCCTTTTCAGGATAAGAATACCCCCATCCATTTAGCCATTATTAATAATCATATGGATATAGTTGATGTTTTCATGGAAGCTGGCTATGAGATTAATGCAATCAATGTGGTAAGTATTAGCTAATCCAGATTAAGGAGATGATTGATTAAATTGTACAGACTACTCTCTTAATGGGAGTCTGTCAGCTCTGTTTCACTAAGGAAACTAATCCCAGTGCCCTGCAGGTGACACAGACAGCATTTTGCACATACCTTTATCTCCCTTGGTACGTCAGCCTTGGTCGAGAAAAACGTCTTTGTTCAAATATTGTTGAAAGTTCGTGAACGCTCCTAAAGTTTCAATATTTCTGCATGAATTGGAACTAAAACTACCCCAGATTTGCACACAAGTTTTAAAAGTAGAAAGGGATAAAAATGAGTCAAAAATATGAGTCAAAAACAAATGAGTCAAAAATATTAGAGGTCATTTATTTACTGAGGAAAATGATCCAATATCACGTCTGTGAGTGGCATATGTATGTCAACTTTTAGAAATAGTAGATAATATGAAGGTGAAATTAGTCAGGTGTTTTCAATCAATTTGATGACAACCATTTGTGGTGACCTGTTTTATTTAGATAACAGGGATCTATCAAAGTCTGATCTTGAAAACAAGTTTGTGCAAGTGTATCATGGCATCAGTGGCGTTGCTAGGGCTAGTGTCACCCGGTGCGGTAGAAAATGGTGTCACCCCCCCCCCCCGGCGACGATCTGTCTGCTTAGCCCCGCCCCCCCACGTCAGCTGTCTGTTTACTCTCCAAACCCCCATCCATGTTATCGCTTGGGTTCAAATTATAGCACCCCCAGCAGGCCCCCCCACCCCAACCCCCGGCGGTCTGTCGGCAGCCTATCAGAGGAACAAAGAAGGGAGACGCCTCTCCCTTGCCCTGCTGCAGTGTTTATCTGTATCGCGATACAGATGAATGTAGGGAGATGAGTGCTTCCATAATGCAAGCGCTCATCTCCTGAGTGGTGTCACCCAGGGGCATAGCTAGAAATGACTGGGCCCCACAGCAAAAAATTTTATGCTCCCCGGATCTCCCACCGACACATACCATATTGGACCTCCCACCCATTCCAGAGCTTCCACCCAAACACCCCTCCAGGACCTCCCATCCCAACATCCCCACATCCCTCCCTAGATCCCCCATCAGTGTCCTCCACATCCCCCCATCAGTGTCCTCCACACATCCCCCATCAGTGTCCTGCACACATCCCCCAATCAGTGTCCTCACACATCCCCCATCAGTGTCCTCCACACATCCCCCATCAGTGTCCTCCACACATCCCCCATCAGTGTCCTGCACACATCCCCCAATCAGTGTCCTGCACACATCCCCCAATCAGTGTCCTCCACATCCCCCCATCAGTGTCCTCCACACATCCCCCATCAGTGTCCTCCACACATCCCCCATCAGTGTCCTCACACATCCCCCATCAGTGTCCTGCACACATCCCCCATCAGTGTCCTGCACACATCCCCCATCAGTGTCCTGCACACATCCCCCATCAGTGTCCTGCACACATCCCCCATCAGTGTCCTGCACATCCCCCATCAGTGTCCTCCACACATCCCCCATCAGTGTCCTCCACATCCCCCATCAGTGTCCTCCACATCCCCCATCAGTGTCCTCACACATCCCCCATCAGTGTCCTCCACATCCCCCATCAGTGTCCTGCACATCCCCCCATCAGTGTCCTGCACACATCCCCCATCAGTGTCCTGCACACATCCCCCATCAGTGTCCTGCACACATCCCCCATCAGTGTCCTGCACACATCCCCCATCAGTGTCCTGCACACATCACCCCCATCAGTATCCTGCACCCATCCCCCCATCAGTATCCTGCACCCATCCCCCCCATCAGTGTCCTGCACACATCCCCCCATCAGTATCCTGCACACATTCCCCCATCAGTGTCCTGCACACATCCCCCATCAGTGTCCTCCACACACACCCCCATCAGAGCTTCATATTAACCTGCTGTACTAATATTATGGCTAAAAATCTCAGTAATAGTTTCCCATATATAATACTATATATATATATATATATATATATATATATATCTATATCAGAAGTATAAATATATATTATCATACTTCTGATATACATGAATGCATAATTTAGCCTCTATTTCTAAAAGGTTTTCACCAGGACTAGAACTCCCAACCCTTCACATCAGAGGCAAGAGCTCTAACCACTGAGCTATGGAGCTTAATGCTAAACTATGCTGGAAAAACCTTATAGTAGTGTATCAGGTATTAGGTATTTCTATACAGCAGAAGTATCATTAAATAAAAAAATAAATCTGTAATTACTATATAGTAATTACACATTTATTTTGTATCATGTTTTT
Source organism: Bufotes viridis (assembly GCA_033119425.1). NCBI lineage: Eukaryota > Metazoa > Chordata > Amphibia > Anura > Bufonidae > Bufotes > Bufotes viridis. The sequence goes on along the minus strand of CM065589.1, from coordinate 76,124,202 downwards.
TACAAAAACTGAAAAAAAATATTAAATTATACTTCTGCTGTATGGGAATACCTAATACTTGCTAGACTACTATGAGGTTTTTCCAGCTTAGTTTACCATTGAGCTCATAGCTCAGTGGTTACTGTTCTTGCCTCTCATGCAAAGGGTTGTGAGTTTGAATCCTAGTGGCAACCTTTCAGAAATAGAGGCTAAATTAGATTAAAATACATTGGGTGTCCCCCAGGATTGTCAGTACATCTAATTTAGCCTCTATTTCTGAAAGGTTGCCACCCCCTTCATGTTCATAGCACTGACTCCATATATGGACACAACCATATATGGAGTCAGAGCTGGGATTCCCTGTACAGCATCGGCTTCAGGCAAGTGCAGTGAATAAATTATCTTCTGCCGACACTGGTGGGTGTCACCCCATCAGTGGTGTCACCCGGTGAGGCCCGCACCCACCGCACCCCCCTCGCAACGCCACTGCATGGCATGAACAAAGGAGATTTCTGTGGTCCTCAGAAGAATTGTTGTCGATGCTAATCAGGCTAAGGTTACAAAACCATCTCTAAAGAGTTTGGACTCCACCATTTCACAGTCAGATTGTGCACAAATGGAGGAAATTCAAAACCATTATCACCCTCCTTAAAAGTGGTCGACCAGCAAAGATTCTACCAAGAGCCAAGTGTGTTATAGACACAAAAAACCCAAGGTAACCCCTAAGTAACTAAAAGCCTTTTCTCATTAGCAAATATTGATGTTCATGAGTCCACCGTCAGGAAAACACTGAACAACAATGGGGTGCATGGCAAAAGAACATTGCTGCCCATCTGCGGTGTGCTAAAGATCACCTGGACAAATCAAGGCTATTGGAACAATGTTTTGTGGACAGATAGGACCAAAATAGAACTTTTTAGCTTAACTGAGAAGCATTATATTTGCAGAAAGGAAAACATTGCATTCCAGCATAAAAACCTCATCAAACCTCAAAACACGATGGTGGAAGTGTCATGGTTTGGGCCTGTTTTGCTGCATCTGTGCCAGAACAGCTTGCCATCATTGATGATACAATGAATTCTGAATTATAGCCGCATATTCTAAAGGAAAACCTCAGGACATCTGTCCGTGAACTGAATCCCAAGAGAATGTTGGTCATGCGGCAAGAAAAGAAAAGGATCCTTAAATTTAAAGTTTTGAAATGGCCAAGGCAAAGTACAGACCTTAATCAAATAGAAATGTTGTGAAAGGACCTGAAGTGAGCGGTTCATGAAGAAATCCACCAGCATAGCAGAGTTGAAGCTAGTTACACAGAGGGATGGGCTAAAATTCCTCCAAGTCAATGCGCAGGACTAATCAATTATTACCAGAAATGTTTAGTTGCAGTTATTTATGCACAAGGGGGTCACACCAGATATTCAAAGCAAAGGCTCACATACTTTTGCCACTCACAGAAATGTGATATTGAATCATTTTTATATTAGATCATTAAATAAATAACCATAATATTTTTGACTCATTTATTTGATTTGATTATCTTTGTCTACTTTTAAAACTTGAGTGGAAATCTGACATAGTTTAAATTTCAAATTTATGCAGAAATATAGAAAATTCTAAAGGGCTCAAACTTACAAGCACCACTGTATGTAAATAAGGCCAAAGGTGTCCATGGGTGGTCCTCTGAGCTAATGATACCCAGCCCATCCAATTCTCCTCATTGTCTAAAGTACAGTAACTGTCTATTGAAATTTACACTTTGAAGAAGTGATCCCACATCAATAGTGGTATAATGGGCTATGCACATTTTGCAGCCAACTATTTATTGCTTTAATGCTTCTAAAATAAAGGTTTAAACAGGCTTGACTAAAAAGATGTATGCAGCTCCTATGAAGACTTATTTATCCAGGGTTACAAAGTTGAAATAAACCCCCAGTTTATCCTGCATTCGTGTGAAACTCCCTTCCATCATTCTACTGCCTGTGCATTAGAAAAACTGGTGGCTGATGGATCAGACTACACACAGAGTTTGTCAGTAGTCTGTAACCATGGAGACGCCTAGATCAAGATCTTCCTAAGAGTTCTAAAAACAAATAGTAAGATATTCAGAATAATGAGAATTTTGTACTTGAAATGCAGTCTGTAACAAAATGGATTTACAGAAAGGTTTTACTGCAGCCTGTGCTACATGGAGCACAAAATGTAAAGTGAACAAGATTTCAGGTCCTGTTCTTAAAAGATTTCAGTCTGGAAATTATCAAGCAAATATAATGGTTAACCTCTATAGGGAACAGCCCTCCAGTGATTATTGGCTTTCCTATTTTGTCCATTGTACACATGGATAATGCAGGGATGCAATATTCAAGCAATAATCCTGTAGTTTAGGCGAAGTTCACCTTTTAATGACACAATTTTTTGTTATTGTAGAGGCGGCAGACTCCTTTGCATTTAGCAACTGAGCTCAAGAACACTAATTTGGTGGAAAAGCTTCTTAAAGCAGGCTGTGACCTCAGGATTGCAGATAAGGTAATAACATACAGGTTTTTTCAAACTATTAAACCACTTTAAACACATCGGGGGGGGGGGTTCAACTTATTTAGAGACATGCTCATAATGCTTATGTACTGTACCAGTATGTGTTTCGGTTTAAGACTAGTATATGAAATGTTGGTATAAGAAAATCTCTGCATTCTCCGAAACATTGCATCTGTTGGATATGTTTTTGCAATAAACCAAGATACTAACTTTTTTGAACTATTTATTGGAAAGCTGCCTCAACATTTTACTCTTTAATATGGATCAGGGGTGAGTTGGACCAAACCCTATTTCTGCAAGCATCCACTCGTTTTTGCTTTTTGCTATACTTATTTACTTGGAGTGCCGTTCCCCTGCTTTTTTGTACTGCATTCTAATCAGTCACATTTTTGGGAATGAGAGTAGTCTGGGCCCCTGAACTATAAGGATAGGGGCGGAATTCTTGCAGCAGAAATTCCACTCCAGATTTTGCTGTGGATATACCACTAATTATGTTTTAAATAGAGTGAAATCTCTGGTGGAAATCTGCAGTATAAATTGACATTTCAAATCTGCACTGCAGGTAAGTTTTCACTGTTGATTTTTTTACAATGTGTGTATGAGATTTCTTTATTTATTATCCACTTTGCTGGTTCTTTAAAATGTTGCAGATTGGGTAAAATGCAAATCCACAGAGTATCTGTCCCATGTGGATATCCTCTCAGGAGTATCCCTTACAAATCCCATGAACTTGAAGTAATATCACTACTTCGTTCACAAGTATTGCCAATCAGCACACAAGTGATACCAACATGAATTACAAAAGATTCCATGTCCCAATTATCCCATACAGCATTAAAATAATGCCACAATAATATGCCTAAATAACAAATAATTAGAGATGAGCAAATTTCATGTTATGAAATTCGTTTGCGCTTTGTTTGGTGGTAAAAGCAGAATTGCGTTATAGATTCCGTTACCACGGACCATAACGCAATTCTATGACGGAATGCATAAGAGAATGCCTTTAGAGGCATTCTGTTATTCATTCCGTCTTAATAGAAGTCTATGGCCTTCATAACGGATCCGTCCCGTTTCCATTATACAGGAGAGGACTCCCCTGCATAATGGAAATGGGACGGATCTGTTATGCAGGCCATAGACTTCTATTATGACGGAGTGAATAACGGAATGCCTCTAAAGGCATTCCGTCATAGAATTGCGTTATGGTCCGTGGTAACGGAATCCATAATTTAATAATGAAGATCAACAGTTTATTATCTTTTGTTAATTGATTAATATGAATCTCCTCATAAAGAATAGCTGTCACACGGCTGGTGCACAGTGCACACACTGCAGCTGCTGAAGTACCTCTTCCTAAATAAAGAGGGAGCACTACATGTCAATCAATCAATGGATGGTACAAGAGAAGGAACGTCTTACTAAACATACTGTGATCAGTTTTACATACGCATGTTCGGTCCAGGAAACACGTGATCACTTTTTATGGACCAAACACTTCTCCACAGACCTAAACTCACAGCATCGTAATGACTTATGAATTGATGGCTTAAGTTCCTGCCTGACTGCAGGTCTACTGTGCTGTAGTCACAGCATAATGTGAGTACAGTACAGTAGACCTGCGGTGGACAGGAACTCACAGTATCATAAGTCATTATGGTGAGTATGGTTTTGGTCCAGGAAATGCAGCCATCACACACAGCGTGTTTCCTAGCCTGGGAAGAAAGGGATGCATATGAGCTGTTAGCAAGCTCTGCCTCTGATGCCACCTGATGTAAGACAGCTATCCTATAAGTCAATGTTCTACCCTTTAAATAGGCCTTAAGACATGACTTGGATAATAAATAAGCCAATACCTCTTCTGCAGACAGTTGTTTCGGGGTGATTGCCCCTCATCAGTACAGAACAGAGAGTACTGGGTGAAAGGCCTAAGTCAGGATTGGGGTGGTGGGGGGGGGGGGTACTATCTTTCCTTGGGGAGAGCGCCTTAATCGGTATGAGGAGGCTTATAGGCCATACATGCTCCTCTGGAATTATGGGAAGAAAAGGATGCAAATGAGCTCTTAGCAAGCTCTGCCTCTAATGCCACCAGATGTAAGGCATCTTTAGTCCCCTTTAGCCCCCCCCCCTCGCCCCCCATTTCCTAGACTGAACACGCTCATGTGAAATCGTCCCAAGATTGTGCCTGCAAGAAGACACGAGAGTTTATGTAGCTCCACTCCATATAATACTTTTTTGAGAGCACTGTAGATGCTCTAAGCTGTTGGCTTGAAGCCAATAAATGCTTCCAATTTTAATTTGCAAAAGCCTGGCAAAACAGGAGTGCCCAGTGGTGGTTGTAGTGCAGCTGATCGGCAGGATGTTCAGAGTACACCACTTCCTCTTGTGTAAACTCTGTCAAGATGCAGCCTTCTAAATGATACTAATTGGGTAGTAATACAGCTTCTGAAGTGCCTCTGAAATGCCTGCAGTTCATATATAGCAGGGGTGGCCAACCTGTGGCTCTCCAGCTGTTGTAAAACTACAACTCCCACCATGCCTTGCTGTAGGCTGATAGCTGTAAGCAGTGTGGGCATGCTGGGAATTGTAGTTTTACAACAGTTGGAGAGCCTCAGGTTGGCCATCCCTGATATATAGCTTCAGACGAGACAGTTTTTTGAGAAGTGTGGCGAGCATGTACAAGTATAGTAGAGGATGTGCTGCTCTGCTGGAGTTGGGTGAGTGAATCTTAATTCAATCATCTACATTGCTCTTCCATGGCACCATGGGAACATGCTTCATAAAGGCCGCTAGGCACATATTTACAGCTTAAACATGGCAGATGGCACACATATAAATATATACCTTGTATACTTTCATGCATATTTTTTCCTTATATGACAATTTTACTAAATGTTATATCTGGGTTTGCAGCAAGGTAAGACAGCACTTGATACAGCAGCGAGAAGCAATCACACCCTCATTGCAGATATGATCATCAAAGCTGAAAGATATTACATGTGGATTGAGGTAAGATATATTATCCAAACTCATCTGACTCTGATTTAGGGTAGTTTTACCATGTATCACAGAAATAAACGTGGCCTAAATGGGTGGGACTGCTCCAAACCCCAAACACTGTGGCGTGTTTCTAACTTGGGGGGCAGTTCCTCCGCATGTGGTTCGCAGCGAACGGCTATCCCCAGCAAAAATTGCATACAATGGAGGATACCGGCGCGAACCACAAGCACCACACAAACATCCTACACAAAATAAAACATGTGCGGATGAAAATATATAAACACATAACTCACAGAAAAAAGATGCACCACATGGATAAGCAACTGACAACACTGGCTAATCCCTCACTCTGGTGTTAAAAGCTGAGAGATTCGCCAATATTTCCAATCAGGAACATATCGGAGCCCCTTCAAGCACCACTTCACGGTATCTCAGCATGACATGGGGTCCTACCACTAGACTACCTATGGTGTGTGAACAAGGTCTGAAAAGGTATTAAGCAGCCTACAGCCCCCTCCCACTCGTGTAGGTGTAGCTTGCGGCCTCATTTGTTCCCCATTGCATTGTTGGTCCTGCAATGCAGGTGAGTGGGAGGGGGCTGTAGGCTGCTTAATACCTTTATATCTGTTTTTTTAAATGCTGGGTGACAAAATATATATCATTACTGCTCCCACATGGTCACCACCCAGTTTTCTTAGACTTGTGGATGGTAAATTTACGTCCAGGAAAAGCTGACCTACCTAGTGCACAGTCTGAGGGGGCGGTCATGACACTGGAGATAGAAGTCATGCACTGCCCACCTCAGGCCTTACCTAAGGCATAACAGTGATTATCAGCTTTTCTTTGAGCGCTTCCCAAAATCGTTATATCCGTTTCTGAGAAAGGTACATCGCCATAAGTATGCCACCATTTAGGCTGGGGCTATATGCCGACTTTGTAGCATGACCAAATATTGCTGTGCAGCAGTTCAGCCTCAAAACATAATGGAACTTAATCAAGTCTCAGCATGACTAACAAGTAGCTGTGACTGGAGCCAAGATTAGCAAAATATCCAATACGCGATTCTGAGGTTGCGGTCTATGCAACATGCGAGTCCGTGCGAACCCATTGAGTTCCATTATGTTCTGAGGCTGCTTTGGTCGTGTAGCTCTAGTCTAGGGGTCTCACTCACTTGTCCTCCAGCTTTGCCAGACTTTTGGATGACAATATCCCCAGTTAGGATTGATCACTGGATATATATATATATAAATTTACCATCCACAAGTCTAAGAAAACTGGGTGGTGACCATGTGGGAGCAGTAATGATATATATTTTGTCACCCAGCATTTAAAAAAACAGATATAACCAAAAGAACTCATGACCTTCCATTTATCGGTGTTAATGTGATTTTCTTTTTATGAGAAAGTTCTATTTCACTTCATTTGCCAGCATTTTGAGACGTCTTGTATGATTTTTCTCAATTGCTTTTTGGGTAGAGTCTTAAAGAAGATGACCACCAAGAGGACCAAGAGGAGCCTCTGACATTTAAACAAGATCACTCATCAAAGACCAGTCAGATCCGCTCTGCTCTCTGGAATTTAGCGTACCAGCAACTGAAGCCTGATGAATGGAAGAAGTTGGCTCAGTTTTGGAATTTCTCGGAACAGCAGGTTAAAGCCATTGAGATGCAGTGGACAGGTACAAAAAAGCATTCATTGCAGTAAAGCCTCTTTCACTCGTTAGTGTTTTGGTCAGTGATTTCTATCAGTGATTGTGAGCCAAAACCAGGATTTGGGGCCTCCACAGACATAATGTATAAGGGCTCATGCACACGACCGTTGTAGTTTTGCAGTACGTTTTTCACGGATCTGTTGTTCCATATCTGAGTTTTTTTTTCTGTTTTGTGTCTACATCCGTTCCGTTATGCCACAAAACAAATCCGTATGGTTTCCATATGCGATCCGTTTTTTGCAGATCACAAACGGAAACAGAAAATTTGTAGTCATTACTGTTAAGTACAGTAATGTTTGTAAACAGTAAACACATTGGCAAAGTGGGCATGGATCCGCAAAATACGGATGACATATGGATGTGTTCCGTATGCATTCCGTATTTTTTGCAGACCCATTGACTTGAATGGAGCCACGGACCCTGATTTGCGGACAATAATAGGACATGCACTACTTTTTTGCGGAACGTCCAAGCGGACATACGGAAACGGAATGCAAACGGAGTCATATCCGTTGTTTTTGTGGACCCATTGAAGTTAATGGTCCCGCATACGGTCCGCAAAAAGAAACGGAAAGAAAATCTGTTCGTGTGCACGAGCCCTAAGGGAAAGATCTGCCCCTCTTTCTGTGTTTAGAGCTGCACCTGGTTTTGGCTAAAAAAAAAACAGAATGTACTCTATATGCATTCCGTTTCCATATTTCCATTTTTCTGTTCTGCTACATTTTGAGTCATGTCCTATTTATGCCCGCAAATCACGTTCCGTGGCTCCATTCAAGTCAATGGGGCTGTAAAAAAAGCGGAATGCATCAGTATGTCTTCTGTATCCATTCTGTTTTTGCTGTAGCATTTATTGAAAATTTTATGCCCAGCCCAATTTTAAATTGTACTTACTGTTAAACCATTATTATTTGCTTCCGTTTCCATTTGCGATCAGTTTTTTGCGGAAGCAACGGAAACGGAAACACTACTGAAACAAAAAAAAACACATCTGTTAAAAACGGACTGCAAGACCATACGGTCGTGTGAGCGAGCCCTAAGGGTGGAAGCATTACTACTACAGTCGTTCCTCCTTCAATCACTTCTATTGATCATTGGCTGCACATCTGTTATATAGGGTGACATACTGCTGATAATTTAAAACAAGTGACTAATATTAACATTTGTTTCCAAAAACTGTGCATAAATTTTTATTTATAATCACCGAACAAAAATCAAAAAAGTCATTTATACCTAATGGAAAAAATCTATGAAAATGTATCACCTATATAAATATGCGCAAGGTATCTTAGGGCTCATGCACACAAACGTGTGTGTGCCCCGTGCTGCGGACCTCAAAAGCGATCCTCAATGCAAAGGCACTGGCGGTGTGCCTGCCGTTTGATGAAGCGCACCCCATACCCTTGACAAGTGACTTTTCCCATACACTGGTTGTAACCTCTTGAAACGAGCAGTATAAATCAGACCAGCAAAGGAGGCAATATGGACAATCACAATACATTAGTCAGTGCCTTGTATTGGCTTTCTCTACATGATAAATGGTATTTGCTGAAGTGAGACAACCCCTTTAATAGTATTATCGACTTACACCTATGTTGTGTATATATGTCCCATATATGTCCTTTATATTATTCTATATGTAAAGCTTGGTGACCCTCAGCTTGCAAAATTGGTATTGACTGTGTTCTTTCCAATATGGCGCTGTGTTAAGTCGCGGCCCTAGACACCGTGTTTTGCTGGGCAGTACATGGCAGTGGCCTTCTTTAACGTGAGGGCACATAGGTGTAAAAGCACCATGCTCCTCGCCAGGGTCGGTCGCTGACTCATAAAACAGGCCATCCTTTCTGCCTTGGGAGGTCTTGTTGGACGTGTACCCATGTTATTAAGCTTACTCATGTTCGACAAGTCCTGTTCCACTGAAGGCAGCAGCCTAGGAGGATACCAAGTCTGTTCAGCCTTCTTCCATAGTGGGTCATGTGCAGCATATTTATTTGTACAAAGGTAGAGCAATGTCTGTGACAGGTTGGAGCTGGAGGAAAACCTGTAATACGAGAGAAGGAATGCAGCCCTGTGATATATGCAGAACAAACCTCCTTGTTATTCATGCATATTATAAAGTGTCAGCTGCTACTAGACTAGCAAACTGTATAAAAGCTCCAGTTAGAGCTGAAGTTTTGCATCATTGGTGACAGCAGAGGAGGTTTTCTATACATTGCATGGCGACTATTCTTTTTTTTTTTTTTTTTACATTGAACTACAATTTTGTACATACAAGAATGATTTTCCCAAGGTCTTTGCAGCAAAAGCACAAAGACACAAAATGCAAATACATGAGTGCTTTCCTTGTTTCCAAACAATTGCTAAAATGGGCTATCCAAGGCCAGTAATGCCCCTCACACAGCCGCTGCATCTCCCTGTCGTGCAGGGCCTTCCTATCATCACCCGAGATGCTAGGACGGCTCATCCCCGTTGCGGCTTGCTATAAAAAATTTGATTGTGGATTTTTACATTATTTAGTGGATTTGGGGTTCTTAGAGGGTGATCTGCATCCCCCTTTAGAGTGAAGTTCCCATCTGCAGTGTTCATATACTAACAGGGCCTATGGTAAGGGATTGAGATGAGCGAATTAATTATTAACGAATCAGATTCATTACGAATTTCACAAAAATTCTTCTTCCAGATTTTAGTTGTTTCTATTTAGATGAATCGCACCCAGGGGCGTAGGTAAAGGCTTATAGGCTCTGGTGCAAGAGTTCAGCTTGGGCTTGTGGCCAGGAGCATGAAGCACATAGCCTTCATGCTGCTCGAGGCAAAAATTGAAACGGAATCCCACTTCCCCCATGCCAAATTCTTGACCTAACCCCTTCCTTCCAGCCTGAGGTATAATGTGACCAGTATGCATTTTCGATAATGCTGGTGTCTAAGGTGGCACAAGGGTCTTTGGGCCCCCTCAGGCTTCTAGGCCTGGTAGCGACTGCTACCTCTGTACCCCCTATAGCTACTCCGCTGATCGCACCCACCATGCTACACTTAAAAATTCAGTACACTAGTGACACAGAAAAGAAGATTAAGACGGAAGATGGGGTTCTGTCGGGTGGGGTGGTCCACAAGGGTTTGCAGTCAGCCTGATAGCCAAAGGGAAGATGTTGACTGGTCTTTCCAGCTCTATGCTAACTCTAAAGCAGAGGCATCAGTCACTGAAGTGATAGGATATGTCTGCCGTGTCTCTGACAAACACCAATTACAGACACAAGCCCGCCATTTTAGTGTCTTGTAGGTACAGTGTATAGATTGTGAAGAAGATATATTTTGTTAGGTAGATTGAATTACTATGTAGAAATTCAGGTTTTATCATTAGGGACAGGATAGTTTGTATAACTACATGTGTAACACTGGTTGGACATGTTCAGAAACATGTGTGTTGCACTATAGAGACATAAGTTTTAAAGAGAGAGTACTGTTTTTTTAATATTCAGGACCCAATCTTTTCCTCCAAAAACCTGTTTGCAAAGCTTCTACAGTTTATATGCATGCAAAAAAAGTATTTTAGTGTGTCAACAACAGTGTAATGTATATTTTCATCGAACCCAGGGGATATTCTGTTGTGTCGTTTTCCCAAACACCTGTTGCAATTTTTCTACCATTTATGAGTAAGCATTGCAATAAGTGTAATTCAGTGCATTTGCCCCCATTACGGCGTCATTTTTAGACTGCTTGTTCAGAACAAGCCACTGTTCTTTCCTATACCACCATGTGGTCCATTAGAGCACTTATGATTAGAAGTTAGAAGTGATTTGGACCCAAATCAAATTTACTGACTCATTGGAATCGGACCTGAAATGAATTTCAACAAGTTCGCTCATCTCTAGTAAGGGGTTTTCTTTTTGAAACACCCCTTTCTATGAAAATTGCTAAGACAACTTTTGAAGACATTGTGCTTCAAGCCCAGGAGGAGTGTAGTGGAGGATGGAGTGGCAGTGGCTCTGTCTGTAATAGTTACAGTAGCAATCCTCACACCAATGCTCTTCAGTACCAGGTCACAAATTTTATTTGCTCGGAGCACACCTTCATGTTGGGGCTCCTGCCTGAATTTAGTTGGGTGCCCTTAATGTTATGGGTTAGGTGCAAATGGTGCAGGAGTCAGTAACCAGGCCAGAAGTAGGAAAGAAATGTCTCTGTTTACTAAAGTGCAGAATGGAAGTTGCAGTACACCCATCAATATCAAGGCACAGTTCCAAGACAAGTCACAGTGCAGTCTCCTCGCAATAGCTGTATACAGGCAAGCAGCAACAATGATGATAATAGGAGTTGTAGTACCTGAGCTTCTTTTAAACACTTTGCAACCTTTCCAAGATGATCACAGGCATGAAAAACTCAACAAACTATCCACACACATAGCAAGAAAGTGTGGTATTTGCCAGAGACTACAAACCATCCACATAAAAAAAGTATCACAGTCAGTGTGAAAGGTGCCATTAACTGTTAATCCTTCCACAAGCAGTAAAGTCTCTATTAAATGATGTTTCTCCTGGAGCTGAACTGGCATCTGCCCTGAATGCCTGGCAGAACTAAAAACTAAAGTGTATATTGTAATACTCCTTTAAATAGCTCCCCCCTCAGAGGAGAAAGCTAGATCCCTCTGCTGAGTCAGGGCATAATTAACTAAACAGTGTCACCTACAGACAGCTTTTGGGAATACATACAAAACATGAACAGATTAACAGGAGTCTGTCAGCTACTTGAATAATCTGCTTAAATTGCATTGTAGGTCACATACACAGTTTACACATGGCGCCTTTTTTTCTTTTGCGGCTGTGATGCTCAAAATGCAAACTTAGAAGCCATATGCTGATAGGCTTGCAAGTGCCCGGGCCCCCTGCTGCTATTTATCAATAACTACTCCCCTCTCTTGCTGTAAGCCAACCCAGCAGCCCCCCGACGTCACTGTTCCCTGCTCCTGAAATCTTGCGCCTGTGCACATCACTGTTGGGCCCGGACTTGCTGCTGCTCATTGCTCTTCCCTCACCTCTGCTGGTTCTACAGTTTTGTGCCAGAAAGCAGTGCATGTCCACAGTAGGTATTGCATGGCGCATGCTTGGGAGTGAAGTGCGCAGGAGGAGTAATTGACAAGTTGTTACTTGTCAATTACTCCTCCTGTGCACATCACTCCCGAGCATGGACATGCAGGGTCCTAGGCACATGCAGCAATGGACAGCACTCCTGGGCATTTGCCAGCTCATTTTCATATGGCTTCCAAGTTTGTTTTTTGAGCATCACAGATCCAGACAAAGGATAAAACAACGCTGCCAAGTTAGGCATACAGCATAAATGTGCTTAACATGGCATCAAAGATCATGTTAATGTGATAGGATTCCCATGGTTGCAACGAAAAATCTGCATTGTTCAGGGCTGTGATAATTCACTAGGAATTATATGGAAAACAATAAGTCTAGTGGCTGAGGATACATGGAGCAGCTTTTTAACAATTCTCTAAATTGATGTAATGAATATTTCTAATTTCTTCTATTAACAGATAAATTCAGCTACAAGGAGCATGGTCACCGCATGCTACTCATATGGCTGCATGGCATCTTATTGAAAAAACAGAATCCAATAAAGTCTTTATATGAAGATCTGGTAGTGTTGGGGCATCACCAAATGGCAGGTAATGATAAATGCGCACTTTCTTACTGTTGTTTATCATCTGTGCAGTGCAGTTCTGCAGATTTAGGGGACCTACACACAGTGCGAATTACACGCAGTTTTTCTGGGGGGTTCGGATGGGAAAACGGCAGCATAGTATAGTACCAGCCAAGTGTAGTAGATTAAACACGTGGGGATCTTTGCAGATCTTTGCAAATTGAACTGCCATGTGGATTTCCAAATGTCAATTATGTTTGTGGGTTTATCTGCGTATTTCACCCGTTTGAAGGATGAGATCTGCGGCACTACTGCACCAAATCTGCAACAAAAACCACTGTTACGTATTGCAATCTTTGGTGCAGTTTTAGTGCAGAAACGCTGAGAAATCCGTGCGGATCTTCTACACGTTGACCTGCTTCCATGTGCAGGTACCCTTAGGCACACATGATCGAGTTCAATGCGATAAACTCACAGCGTGTGTCAGTGAGAGTTCCCGTTCTGACCCTTAGGCCTCTTTCATATGAGCAATATGTATTGTGTCAGGATCTGTTCATGAATAAACTAAGTTTGGCACGCAAGTTGAATCCGTCTTTTCTGAGATTTCCTTAAGTGTTTCAGTTTTTCCCGCATTGATGCAATCAGTTTTGCTTGAATAAAAACTGAAGAATATTAATCTACATCTTCTGGCAACCATTAGTGAAAAACACATTGCATCTGGATGTATTCAGTTTTTCACACAAGCCCCATTCACTTCTATGGAGCCAGGGCTGCGTGAAAAACGCACAATATAGAAGATGCTGTGATATTTCCTGAACGCAGAGATGATGCGTGAAAAACGACTTGTGTGAAAGAGCCCTTATAGTCCTGAAATCTATTGTATTAGGCTACATGCACACAACCGTATGTGTTTTGCAGTCTGCAAATTGCATCCGTTTTTTTTTTTGCGGATCCATTGTAACAATGCCTAAAACGGACAAGAATAGGACATGTTCTATTTTTTTTGCAGGCCTACGGAACGGACATACTGATGCTGACAGCACATGGTGTGCTGTCCTCATTTTTTGCGGCACATGAGCGTTGTTTGTTTCCGTGTCCGTTCCGTTTTTTTTTTCCGGATAGGATGCGGACCCATTCAGTTCTATGGGGCCGCAAAAGATGCAGACAGCACTCCGTGTGCTGTCCGCATCCGTTGCTCCGTTCCGTGGCCCTGCAAAAATTATGAGTCATGTCCTATTCTTGTCCGTTTTAGGGACAATAGGCATTTCTATAAAGGTCTGCACGTTCCGTTCCGCAAATTGCGGAAGGCACGCGGGCAGCATCCGTGTTTTGCGGATCCGCAATTTGCATTTTACAGCTGCTTGGCCCTGTCTCCACCATGCATAGGCGGTTCCCTTAGGCCAACTGCACATGTTGCGGAATAAGTGTGGTCTTTCCTTGTGGAAAAAACTAAGCATAGTACAGTATCAGCAAAGTGTATGAGATTAGATACATCTCATGTACACTTTGCAGATTTTTTTCTGTGTGGAAATTGACCTGCCATGCGGATTTCTAAATCCGCAGCATGTCAATTATGTTTGTGGTTTTAGCTGCAGATTTCACCCTTTTTAATGGAAGGGTGAGATCTGCGGCAAAACTGCATCTAATCTGCACTAAAATTCTCAATGAAAAATTCTGGATTTTGTTGCGGATATGCTGCAAGCCACTCCGTGTATCCTGCTGCTGGGGAATGAGGTGAGTATGTGGAGTTTATTATAATTTTTATTGCCTGTGAAGGGGGCACAGCTGGACATATTCCTGTAAGGGGGCACATAACTGGCCATAACCACTGTGAGGGGGCACATAAATGGGCATAAGTACTGTGAGGGGGCACATAACTGGGCATATTACTGTGAGGGGACAAATAAATGGGCATATTACTGTGAGGGGGCACAGCTGGGCATATTACTGTGAGGGGGCACATATCTGGCATTGCTACTGTTAGGGAGCACATATCTGGACATAACTACTGTGAGGGGACACATATCTGGACATAACTACTGTGAGGAGGCACATATGTGGGCATAACTACTGTGAGGGGACACATATCTGGACATAACTACTGTGAGGAGGCACATATGTGGGCATAACTACTGTGATGGGCACATGTATGGGCATTATCTGTGAAGGGGTCACAATGCTGGCATAACTACTGTGTAGTGGCATAAAAGTGATGGAAGCAGGTGATTGGACCATGTGACCCAGTGACGTCACTGAAGGTCCTTCACCCCCCCCCCAGCTGAAGACAGAACAGGAGACCGGCAGCTACGTGATCAAATGGAGGAGGTGAGTAAAATTTTTATTATTTTTAACCCTCTATTGCCCTTTTTACTTTGCATTCTCTATTGAGAATGCTATTATTTTCTTTTATAACTATGTTATAAGGGAAAATAACAAAATATACAGAATACTCAACCCGAAACCGGACTTCAGTGATGAAGTCCTGCTTTGGGTCTGGGTACCAAACATGCCAATTTTTCGCACGTGCATGCAAAATGCATTAAAACGCTTTGCACTCGCGCGGAAAAATCGCGCATTTTCCTGCAACGCGCCGCCTCTTATCCGGGCGTCAAACGTGACGCCCGTGTGAAAGAGGCTTTAATGGGCCTTAAGTAAATAACATGAACATCAGCGTGAGCAAGCAGCAGATCAAATGAAGCTGCTGAAACATTTCAAAGGTGGAAAAACATTTATTCTGAATTCTTGTCAATTGTTGTTCTCGACATGAGTCAGATCTGTGAAGAACATGACATTTTTACTGTTTTCTCTTTATTATTCATGCTTATCTGTTTGTTGGCTTTCACACAGAAACGAGCCACAGCGTTTGAGCTACAGCATTCCAAGGGTTTTCTCACCTGTAACCCCTCTGACATTTAAGTTTAATATGTTAATATATATCAAAAGTCTGATTGGTGGTGTCTGTCAAGGCTTGTTCACATGACCGTATGATTTTGCGGTCCATTTTTCACTGATCCGCTGATCCGTTGTTCCGTTTTTTGGATCCGTTGTGTTTCCATTTCCGTTCCGTTTTTCTGCAAAAACAGGAACTTTGTAATTATTGCAAACACTAAACACGTGCAAAATGGGCTGGGCATAGCATTTCTACAGCATGGATCTGCAAACAACGGATGACATACGGACATGTGTTATTCTTTCACAGCACGTTACTGTGTATCCATGTCGTATAAAACAATGAGAGGCGGTTGCCGACAATAGAAATACACTTCAAAATCTGTATAGGTAAAAGGCTGCTTGAATCTAACCTTATAGTACTGCAAATTATTATCTATTCATCTAATCTAATCTATCCACACATACACATAAACAACCTCCAGTAATGCAATGGTTGTAAGATGCCATCAGTTAATTTGCAGGTAAACATAATCCACGAGCATGAAGAAAAAGTAACAGGCGGCACTCACCATGACTTCTATAAAGTGCTTGATGCTTTAATGTTTCATATGCAGGAACAAGCGAGGGCAGGAGCGGACAAGCTGATCACTTCGATGCACTGTAGGCGACGGCCGTTTCGCGCCGGTTTGCGCTTCGTCTGGCCTTAGTTAATTTGCAGGTTCCCACTAATGAAACAACATGAATTGTCTGAATGGCAAAGAAAATCTTAGGACTTTGGGTTGTGCAGGGATATGGGTGGAAAGCATGGTGGAGTTGGTGGTGGCTGGCAGGACATGTGTCTAGGTGTGACAGTTAATAAAGATGTCTCTAAGTGTCTCATGTCTCCAGATTAATGATGACCAGCCAAAAAAATTGGTCATTATTGATACTAGAAGGGTTAGCATATCTAGAACCACATTTTTCACTTGGGTAGTCTATTAAATACGATATTTATTTGGAGTAATAACCAACCACGGGCCAACTACCTCTCTCTAGTTCATCTCTTTGTTTCTTTACAGAAAACTTCAGAGTACAGAGCAGCGATGGTGTGCAGCCCAAGAAGTGCACGATTTCCTAACACTGGGTGAAACTGAAAAACAATGGAAAATAAAGACTGCACCAAAGCAATGACATCACATGGTCACCAGACATTGGTCCTTGCACATACAGCGATCAGCCATAAAGTAAAACCACCTGCCTAATAATGTATAGGCCACCAAAAGAAGTCTGAGACCCACAACTAAAAGTGTCCTGTGATAGACAACAAGACAGAAGCAAATCCTTAAAGTCTCCTAAACTTTGAGGTGTGATCTCCATGGATCAGACTCATTTTTCCAGCACATCCCACAGAAGATCAACCGGAATGAGATATGGAGATTTTGCAACACCTTGAACTCTTTGCCATGTTCTCCCAAAACCATTCCTGAACAGTTTTTGCAGTGTGGCAGGACACAATATCCTGCTGGGTGAGGACTTCCATTAAGGAATACCACTGCCATGAAGGAGGGCACTTTGTCTGTAACATTCTTTAGGATGATGACACTTGTCACATCCACATGACCCATCAGAAAATTCCCCAGGGCATCACGCTCCCTCCGCCAGCTTGCCTCCTTCCCATAGTGCATCCTTGTGCCATCTTTTTCCAGGTTAGCGACACACATGCACCTGGCCGTCCACGTGATGTAAAGAATATGATTCATCGGAGTAGCACACATTCTTTCATTGCTCCATGTGTAAGTTCTGATTATCACAGGCCCCTTGTAGGTGTTTTCAGATGGGTGTGCAACTGCGCACCAAACTGCAATGCACTCTTTGTACTTACATCTAGTCTATCTATGATTGCCACCATTAAGGTGATCCTACGGTCTGAACAAAAAATATTCACATTAGGGAACGAACAGGCGTCCATGATTGGTAGTCCTTCCTTGAATCACTTTTGGTAGGTACTCACCACTGCATTCCAGGAATACCCCATTACGCCTGCCATTTTGGAGGTGCTCTGCACCAGTTATCTAACCATCTGCTGAGATCTTACGGTTGCGCAATTTTACTGCTTCCAACACATCAACTTCAAGAACTGACCGCACTCGCTGCCTACTATATCTCACACTTTGATAGGTGCCATGGTTCCAGGAATGTTACTCACTTCATCCGTTATGGCTGATCAGTGTATACATGATGAGTACAAGAACATGAACACACATCGGACCTCCCAGCTTATTAATGTCTCACACATTCCCTGTGTCTAAAATCCTGCCCCCTGTAGTGCGCTTGTATTTGTATATCTGCGAAGCCATATGCCTTATCTGGATAATGAATAAATGACATTGTCTTAAAACTTGTATTAAAGGGCATCTGACAGCAGATTTGTATCTATAAAACTGGCTGACCTGTTACATGTCCCTAACGTGAGGAAATTTGGCTTCTACCTCACAGGGCTTTTTTGCCTTCCTCTGGATCAACAGGCTCAACTGGATGGACAGATGTCTTTTTTCAGCCTTAAAAACTATGTTACATGTGTGCTTGGCAGCTGAAGACATCTGTGTTGGTCCCATGTTCATATGTTCCCGCATTGCTGAGAAAAATGATGTTTTACTATAGGCAAAAAGTCTCTAGGAGCAATGGGGGCGTTGCCGTTACACCTATAGGCTCTGCACTCTGATTGACAGGGCCAAGCACTATGATGTTTACACTGCCTGGTCCGGTCAATCAAAGTGAAGAGGGCGCGGCAGTTGCAGAGAGAACAGTGCCTCTAGGTGTAACGGCAACACCCCTGTTGCTCCTACAGGCTCATTTGCATAAATTGAAACATTTTTTCTCAACAATGTGGGCACATATGAATATGGGACCAACCAGGGGCGTAGCTAACGGCTCATGGGCCCTGCTGCAGGAGTTCAGCTTGGGCCCCCTTTCCCTCAGTGCTTTGAGTGTCTTCTTATGCGGCACAAGGGTCTTTGGCCCCCCTTAGGCTCCTGGGCCCAGTAGCAACTGCTACCTTTGCACCCCCTATAGCTACGCCCATGGGACCAACACAGATGCCTTCAGCTGCCAAGTGCACATGTAACAGGTCAGCCAGCTTTATAGGAACAAATCTGCTGACAGATGCCCTTTAAAATATCTCAGATTTCATGATAAAATGTATCTTTGCTTCTACATCACCCCAATTTTGTACCATCACTGTACTGGCCATTAACAAATCCCAAAATGTAGATCCAAAGAGGTACAAACTACAGTGTAAGATAGAAAACTATTCTGTGTACAGCTGTGGGGAACAGGGCATGACACTCTGAACTTCTCCCAGTTCACCCTTTTTTATCCCTTTTATACTTATTGATGTACATAATGCACTTTATTAAACCAAGACATCTAGTTTACATTACATTTAGGAACTCCTGCAAGATGCTTACATGTATTTACTGCATAATTTTTTTTTTAAAGGAAATCTATATAGAGCAATCCTATGATGTTCTTTTTACATCCATTAAGGACCTGCTAGCTCTGCTGACACGTCTCTTGAGAAATACTCTAGCTTTAGGCCTTATGCACACGACTGTATGTATTTTGCGGTCCGCAAAAAATAAGGTTGACGTCCGTGTGCATTCCGTATTTTGCAAAACCGAACAGCTGGCCCCTAATAGAACAGTACTATCCTTGTCCGTAATGCTGACAATAATAGGACATGTTCTATTTTTTTGCAGAATGGAAATACGGACCCATTGAAATAAATGGTTCCGTATACGGTCTGCAAAAAAACCCAAAAACCCGGAACGGACACGGAAAGAAAATACGTTCATGGGCATGAGGCCTTATTCTGTGGATCAGTACAATTATGGCAATACAAAATTTATATACGGGTCATTTTTACTACTTTTGAATAAAAAACCTTTTAAAAAATAAAAATTTGCTTTGTGTCATTCTGAAATCCATAATTTGTTTTTAATTTGTTTTCTGTTGGCAGAGCTGTTTTAGTTTTTTTTTGTGAGGCGGATTTTAGTTTTTATTTATACCATTTTTGGATACATACAGTGCATGGAGGAACAGAACAACACAGAGATCTAAGAAAACAAAATTGCTTACCGGTAATTGTTTTTCTCGAAACCCACGACGGCACCCTGTGCGACTCAGGATCTCCCATTGGACAGGAAACCTGAGAAGATAAAAGTGGACACACCTCCTCCAAGCACCAGTGGAAGAAATAAATTGTTCTCCGGGACAACTACTTTGTGTACCTAGTGTTCATTGGTCTAATCTGAAATCTATGCAAACACCATAATTATATATTTTTATCTTATTTATTTATTTTATATATATATATATATATATATATATTTTTTTTTTTTATATATAGGGCGGGAATTATCGGGTGCCGTCGTGGGTTTCGAGAAAACAATTACCGGTAAGCAATTTTGTTTTCCCTCACCCACGACGGCACCCTGTGCGAGACTAAACTATAAGTAGACCTAGGGAGGGCCTGCCGCCTGAAGGACACCCTCTCCAAAGGAAGCATCAGAATGGAGTTTAAGCCTATAGTGTTTTAGAAACGTGTGAGGAGAACTCCAGGTAGCTGTCCTGCAAATCTGAGCTAAAGAAACATCTGCCCTTTCTGCCCAGGAGGTAGAAACTGCTCTAGTAGAGTGGGCCCCAAACCCAGAAGGTGGAGTAAGGCCCAAAGATACGTAAGACTTAACTATGGCTTTTTTACCCATCTTGCTATGACCCCGTGGAAGCTTTCTTCCCTTTATTTTTCCCCAAAAATTGGATCAAGAGGTTTTCGTCTTTCCTCCAAGGAGCCGTAACATCAAGGTAAGTTAGTAAACACCTTCTGACATCGAGGCAATGGAGCCTTTCTTCGAACTGGAAGAAGGAAACGGAAAAAGGAAGGAAGAACGATGTCTTGGCTTCTGTGGAAATCCGAAACCACCTTGGGAAGGAAGGAAGGGAGAGGCCTAATGACTACTTGACTATCTTGAATAAGCGTATAAGGTGGAAATGCCGAGAAAGACTGAATCTCTGAAATTCTACGGGCTGAAGTGATAGCTAGGAGGAAGGCCATCTTGATGGATAGTACATCTAACGGAACCTCAGATAAGGGCTCAAAGGGTTTATCTGTCAGGGCTGTCAATACCTTATTCAGGTCCCAGGGGGAGACAAGGGTCTAATGGAGGGACGAATCCGGGCCGTAGCAGACAGAAAGCGTTTAATCCAGGGGTGGACAGCCAACTGTATGTCAAAAAAGTAGCTCAAAGCTGCCACTTGTACTTTTAAAGTGGAGGACTTGAGCCCCTTGTCAACCCCTGCCTGTAGGAAATCCAACACTTTTGGAATGTCTGGAGAGGAAAAAGGATCAGGACTAGAACCTAGGAAGGAGGAAAAACCTGCCAAACTCTATTATATTTTCTGGCTGTGGTAACCTTTCTACTGCTTAAGATTGTGGAGACTACCTTATCAGAAAGACCCCTTTTAACCACATGTCCCTCTCAATTTCCACACGGCCAGTTGAAGAATCTGTGGATTGGGATGTAGTACTGGTCCCTGAGAAAGCAGATTTTCCTTTGGCGGAATCTTCCAAGGGGTTCTATTGCTAGATTCAGCAGGGTCGAGAACCACACCCTCTTTGGCCAGTACGGGGCTACTAGAATAACTAAGGCCTTGTCTTTCTGAATTTTCCTCAGGACTTGTGGTAGGAAGGCGTATCCGATCTCTCATCCCCATTTCTGGGCCAGACTGTCTACAGCCGTTGGGTTGTCCGCCTGGCTCAAAGAGCAGAACCTTTCTGTTTTTTTGTTCTCCCGAGAGGCAAAGAGATCTATAGTTGGTTCTCCGAATTTTATTACAATCTGGGAGAAGGTGTCCTTGTCCAGACTCCACTCTGTCTGCCTGAGTTTTACTCTGCTCAGGAAGTCGGCCAAGAAGTTTTCCTTGCCCCTCAGATGGACCGCAGAGAGGGTCAGCCTTCTTTCCTCTGCCATCCTGAAGATCTCTTGGCATAAGGAGTTTAGGGACGCTGACCGTGTTCCTCCCTGATGATTTATATATGCCACGGTTGTTGTATTGTCGGAATAAAACGTCAGTTTTTTGTCTACAACCTCCAGACAGGCTATTCTTAGGACTCTTTCTATCGCCTTTAGTTCCTTGTAGTTTGATGTGGCTGCTCTGGTCTTTAGGTCCCATCTTCCTTGCCAGTGATTTACGTTCGAGTGGGCCCCCTAGCCCCATGGACTTGCATCTGTCGTTATCAACATAGGATCTGTAAACGACCAAGGAGTCCCCGCCGACAAATTTTTTGGAACTGTCCACCAAAGGAGAGAGGATCTTGCTCTGGAGGAGAGATGGAATTTCCGATCTAATGCCCCTGGAAGGCCATTCCAATTCATTAAAATATCTGATTGTAGGACTCTGGTATGAATCTGGGCAAAAGGAACTGCCGGAATGGTCGCTGTTAGGTGCCCCAAAACCATCATTGCATACCTGATTGAACAATTGAAGCTGCGGAAGAGGGACCAGACATGTTCTATCGTGGTGACTACCTTTTTCTGAGGAAGATAAGTCTTCTGGTTTAAGGAGTCTAGTTGCATCCCCAAGAAGGTGCATCTCTGAGAAGGAATGAGGCAAGATTTCTGATGATTCATCTTCCAGCCTAAATTTTTCAGAAGGGAACAAGCCAGAGTTAAATCTATCTTCAACTGTTCCTCTGTCTGTGCTATGAACAGAAAATCGTCCAGATAGGGAACGAGAACTATCCTGGACAATCTTAGGTAGGCCACCATTTCCGCCACCACCTTTGTAAAGACTCTTGGGGCTTGTGCCACCCCAAAGGGTAAGGCCCTGTACTGGAAATGACGAATCTGGCCTTTTATCTGAACAGCCGTTCTTAAATATTTTTGGGAGGCTGGATGTATAGGGACGTGATAGTATGCATCTTCTAAGTCTATGCTTGCCATCCAGCAGCCCTTGGACAACAGATTCAAGGTTGTTTTGATTGTTTCCATCCGAAATTTTTTGTATTTCAGAAATTTGTTTGTTTTAGATTTAGAATCATCCGAAAGGTTCCATTGGGTTTCTTCACTAGAAAAAGGGGGGAGTAAAAACCCTTCCTTTCCTCCTCTTTTGGAAATTGGCATATTACTCCCTTCTCTATTAACAATAGGACTTCTGCTTCCAGAATCACACCCCTTTGAGGTTCTTGCGGAATAGGTGTCTGAATGAAGAAATCCCTTGGATAGGAGAGGAATTCCAGCCTGAATCCCTCTGCTATCCCCCCCAGAACCCATTTGTTTTGGGTTATTCCTGACCAGGCTGGGAGGAAAAGGGACAGTCTTCCTCCAACCCGGAGGACGGCGTCATTGTTTATCTTTAGGTTTGTTGTCTTTAGACTTGAAAAGAAAACCTGAAGATTTCCTTTGAAATCTTTCCCTTTCTTTTCTGTCATATGGTCTGGGTCTCTGTCTCCTAAACCCTTGCTGAGGTTTGCGAAAAAAGGGATTCCTCTGGGGAACAGGAAACCCCCTTTTTTATCGGAAGCCTTCTCCAAGATGTCATCTAGCGAGGATCCAAATAGTCTATCTCCCTCACAGGGAAGAGCACATAATCTGGCTTTCGACCCTTGGTCCCCTTTCCAGGACTTAAGCCAAATGGCTCTTCTGGCAGCGTTAGACATAGCTGAAGACTTTGCCGAAAACCGCATTACATCCGTGGAAGCATCTGTTAAAAAATCAGCGGCTTTGGCAAAAGTGGGAAGGGATGCTAGGATTTCCTCTCGTGGTTTCTTTTCTTTTAGGTGTGTCTCTAATTGGTCAATCCATAAGCGGAGTGATAAACACCCCAGGTCATCGAAGGGGAGAGCTGATTTTTTAGCCATTTTTGCCACCGGGGCGTCTACCATAGGGGCCTTATCCCAACAAGAAGACACCTGATCGTCAAACGGGTATTTTCTTTTAACGGAAGCGGGCAAAAAGAATTTCCTGTCTGGATTTTTCCACTCCCTTTTAACTATTGCCTGCATATTTTCGTGCATAGAAAACACTCTATGCCTTTTAGGCCCTAAAGCTTGGAAGGCTTGATCCGCTACTGATTTTGTCTGTTTGATATCCTCCAGCTGCATGGTGGCTCTTACCGCCTTCAGTAATGGCTGTATATCTTCTGGAGGAAAAAAAGCTCTTCCTGTATAATCGTCATCCGAGGATTCATTGCTAGAGGAATTTAACTGGCCGGATTCTCTGTCCTCATCCTCAGAAGAATCTATATCAATGCTGTCATATACTGTAGACCTGTCCGGGGACCTGTTTCGGCTTTTATTAAGCGTTTTAAAGGAAGCTTTAACTTCTGACCTTATTAAGGACTTCATAGATTTAGACAAACTGTGCGATTTTTCTGCCACAAGATTATCAATGCAGATGGCACATATTGGTTTTTGGTAAGAAACCGGAAGGGGGGCTTTGCATCCTGGACATTCTCTATGTCTGGTTTTACTGGCAGACTTTTTGGGTGGCTTTGAGGTCTAAAAACAATCACAGAAATATACCCCATTAGTAAGAAAAAGGAACAGTCTCACCACAGCTGAATCTTTTTCCCTTCCCCTCCTTAGGCCAATACCGGACTTGTGGGCCTCACAGGATCCGGGGGATCAGCGCGTCCCTCAGTAGGTTCTGACATCTCCATGGACTGGGTCTCCTACTGTAGCACCACTGCAGTAGATGGATGCTCCGCTGGCTGCCTGCACCTGCTGCCATATTTATATTTTAAAACAGAGACGCGCTTATGGCGTCCTTTCCGGTGTCCTGCGCGTCCCAGAGAGGCCCCTCCCCTTCCGGCGTCACGCCCATGACGCCCGACGCCCGCGCATGCGCACAAGCTTTCCGGAGCGCGGGCTCCTGTCCTCCGGGATGGGAGATCCTGAGAAGCAGCAACAGGACATACCGTCAAGTACCGGGCGCTGGGGAAGGTCTGTGGCTGGGGCCGTGGGAAGGCCTATCCCGGGGGAGCGGCGTTTTCTGTGGCCGTGCCGGAAGCCGCTCCTCGCAAGTCTGCCTGTGCAGACTTGCAAGTCTGCTTGGAGGAGGTGTGTCCACTTTTATCTTCTCAAAAGTAATTATTAAAAGTAATTTTATCTTCTCAAAAGTAATTATGTAATTACTTTTATCTTCTATTCTTGTCCGCAAATCACGTTCAGTGGCTCCATTCAAGTCAATGGGTCCGCCAAAAAAACGGAACGCATACGGAAATGCATCCGTATGTCTTCCGTATCCGTTCCGTTTTTGCAGAACAAACTATTGAAAATTTTAAGACCAGCCCAATTTTTATTATGGGATTAATGCATACTGTATATGCCAAACGGAACCGAAACGGAAACAAAAAACGGATTCGTAATAAACGGTCAGCAAAACACTGAAAAAAAAATACGTTCGTGTGCAAGAGGCCTTAGGCTTTAAAGGGCTGCTCACAATTTAGCCCCGCCCAAAATGCCAGAACAGTAAACACACCCCACAAATGACCCCATTTTGGAAAGTACACGCCCCAAGGTATTCACTGAGGGGCATAGTGAGTCCGTTGGAGATTTTTATTTTTTTTTTGCCAGAAGTTAGCAGAAATGGAAACTTTATTATTATTTTTTTCTCAGAACGTGTCATTTTCCGCTAACTTGTGAAAATAAAATGAAATGATACATGAACTCACCATGCCCCTCCGCGAATACTTTGGGGTGTCTTCTTTCTAAAATGGTGTCATTTGGGGGGTATTTATACTATCCTGGCATTCTAGCACCTGAAGAAACATGACAGGCGCTCAGAAAGTCAGAGCTGCTTCAAAATGCCGAAATTCACTTTTTTGTACCATAGTTTGCAAACGCTATAACTTTTGCGCAAACCAATAAATATACACTTACTGGACTTTTTTTTTATCAAAGACATGTAGAACAATACATTTAGAGAAAAATGTATATAGAAATGCAGTTTTAAAAAAAAAAAAAAAACTACAACAGAAAGTGAAAAATTTCATTTTTTTGCAAAAATTTCAGTCATTTTTGATTAATATCAAAAAAAGTTAAAATGTCAGCAGCAATGAAATACCACCAAATGAAAGCTCTATTAGTGGGAAAAAAGGAGGTAAAATTCATTTGGGTGGTAAGTTACATGACCGAGCAATAAACGGTGAAAGTAGCGTAGTGCAGATTTGTAAAAAGTGGTCTGGTCATTAAGGGGGTTTAAGCTGGGGGGGCTCAAGTGGTTAAAGGGAACATGTCACTTTGAAAATTGTGTCTGAGCTGAAAGCAGCATGTTATAGAGCAGGAGGAGCTGAGTAGACTGATATATAGTTTTGTGTGAAAATATTCCGTATAACCTGTATTTTATTCATTTAAATTCCTGTTCGTTCTGGGCTTTGAAGTCCAGGAGACGGTCCTATCAGTGATTGACAGCCTGCCCTCTATGACTGGGTATACAGAGAGAGCTGTCAATCACTAATTATTTTCCCACAAAACTATATATATATCAATCCGCTCAGCTCCTCCTGCTCTATAAAATGCTTCCAACAGATTACTTTCCATTTTCTGAATGCACACGGAGTACCTTCCGTTTTTTTTGCGGACCCATTGAAATAAATGGTTCCGCATATGGTCCGCAAAAAAACCGGAACGGATGCGGAAAGAAAATACGTTAGTGTGCATGAGGCATTAGGGGCCTGTAGAATAAGTGCTGCATATGTCTCTCATGCCATGACAGCCTAAGTCCTGCTGTAATGGCCAAGATCAGAGGAACTTCCAATACTATCTTTTAACCCTGTACTTCCAATACTATCTTTTAACCCTGTGATCGTCATGGTCATGTGTAGGCATGGCATAAACATATATGGCTCCCTCCTACTGGAGAACCTCTCTGTAATCAACCCTGGGAACCTAGAAAGGACTTCAGGGCTATTTGTACAACATTAAAGGGGGATGTATTAAGAGTGGTGTTTCTTACACCAGTCCTAATAACGGACTGTGCTGACATATGATGCGCGAACATTAGGGGTAATAATTGGGGTGTATCTCCAGGAGTTCTGTGCACCAGAAATTGAAATCTGCACCTGTAAGGGAACTGTTGTACATTTCAGGTGTAATCTGGGCCTGTTTTCTGCCACACATACTGGTAAATGTGTTGGGCTGCAGGTGACCTGCCTGTGCCCATGCCCCACCCATTTTTTGCAAAAGTGTCCGAAAACAGCAGAAAAAAAGGCAAATTTTGGCACAAAATGCACTTGTGCCAAAATTGGCAACTTTTGTATAGCAGAAAACTGCAGAACAACAATGGTGCCCCAACAGCAGCTTGTGTCCTAGTGACACAGAGGATAATAAACTACCATACAGAAGTATAGTAATACTGTTTAAAATAATAGTGTAAAACAGCAATCCCTTAAAGGGACTTTGAGATTTAAAAAATCCACAGACAGTATAAAAAAAAAAGTTAGGATAACTAACTAATATCCCCCCTCTTAAAATATCACTTTTAATTATTATCACTAAAATTATTGCTGATACCACGGTCACTTAACTAAACCCCACCCTATACTAATAGACAAACACAGATACCATCTTTGTCATCATCTGTATGTCACAACTGACATAAACCATATAGATATTTAATATTGGGTAGGCCGAGGAAGATATAGGTAATTGGGTTGATCCTACTGCTAACCCTGCGTCTCTTCCTTTGCCCAGGGACGGCCCCTAATGGTGGGACCTCCCTGTCCTCGTGCCTAAGGCTGAATCACCCTTGGTCTTACCCTGATCTAGTTACAACATTGACTAGTGCCAGTTGTTTGAGATACAGAGATGACAACAGTTGGTGTATACGTCACAATTAATTAAGTCCACACAATCCAGTGAAGGTCTCTAGTTATAATATCACCGAGTCTCCTTTGAACAATCTGGTGCATCCAGACCTCCAGACTCAGGGTAACCCTAGGTTCAGGGTCTGAAAGGTGGGCTTATTAGGACTAAACACCCCAATTATCAATCAATATACTTTTTCACATCATATTTCATTATGCCTTATATATTTATATTTTAAACCTGGGGTGTCTTCTTTCTAAAATGGGGTCACATGTGGGGTATTTATACTGCCCTGGTATTTTAGGGGTCTCTAAAGCGTGAGAAGTCGTTTAGAATCCAAATGCGTAAAAATTCCCTGTTAAATCCTAAAGGTACTAATTGGAATTAGGGCCCCTTTGCGCATTTTGGCTGCAAAAAAGTGTCACACGTGGTATCGCCGTACTCAAGAGAAGTAGGGCAATGTGTTTGGGGGTGCATTTTTACATATACCCATGCTGGGTGAGAGAAATCTCTCTGTAAAAACAACTTTTTAAAAATTTTTATACAAAGTTGTCAATTTACAGAGATATTTCTCTCACCCAGCATGGGTATATGTAGAAATACACCCCAAAACACATTGCCCTACTTCTCCTGAGTATGGCGATACCACATGTGTGACACTTTTTTGCAGCCTAGATGCGCAAAGGGGCCCAAATTCCAATGAGTACCTTTTAGGAGGGCATTTTTACACATTTGGATTCCAGACTTCTCACGCTTTAGGGCCCCTAAAATGCCAGGGCAGTTTTGATACCCCACATGTGACCCCATTTTGGAAAGAAGACACCCCAATGTATTCCGTGAGGGGCATAGCGAGTTCATAGAAGTTTTTTTTTTGCACAAGTTAGCGGAAATTGAATTTTTTTTTTCTCACAAACTTTCATGGACTCAATATGCCTCTCAGCGAATACCTTGGGGTGTCTTCTTTCCAAAACGGGGTCACATGTGGGGTGTGTTTACTGTTCTGGCATTTTGGGCGGGGCTAAATTGTGAGCAACCCTGTAAAACCTAAAGGTACTCATTGGACTTTCGGCCCCTTTACGCACCTAGGCTGTAAAAAAAAGTGTCACACATGTGGTATCGCCGTACTCAGAAGAAGTAGGGCAATGTGTTTTGAGGTGTATTTTTACATATACCCATGCTGGGTGAGAGAAATATCTCTGTAAATTGACAACTTTGTATAAAATTTTTTAAAAAGTTGTCATTTACAGAGATATTTCTCACACCCAGCATGGGTATATGTAAAAATACACCCCAAAACACATTGCCCTACTTCTCCTGAGTACGGTGATACCACAAGTGACACTTTTTTGCAGCCAAGATGCGCAAAGGGGCCCAAATTCCAATAAGTACCTTTAGGATTTCATAGGGCATTTTTACGCATTTGGATTCCAGACTTCTTCTCATGCATTAGGGGCCCCTAAAATGCCAGGGCAGTATAAATACCCCACAAGTGACCCCATTTTAGAAAGAAGACACCCCAAGGTATTCCGTGAGGGGTATGGTGAATTCATGTAAAATTTTATTTTTTGTCACAAATTAGTGGAATATGAGACTTTGTAAGAAAAAAAATAAAAATTAATTTCCGCTAACTTGTGCCAAAAAAAAAAATCTTCTATGAACTCACCATACCCCTCACGGAATACCTTGGGGTGTCTTCTTTCTAAAATGGGGTCACATGTGAGGTGTTTGTACTGCCCTGGCATTTGAGGGTCTCCGCAATCATTACATGTATGGCCAGCATTAGGAGTTTCTGCTATTCTCCTTATATTGAGCATACGGGTAATGAGATTTTTTTTTTCCGTTCAGCCTCTGGGCCTGTGTGGTGGTTGGTGCACTTACATATGTTTCCTCTGGTGGTCCCAAGCAAAAGGGACCACCAGAGGAGCAGGCAGCTGGCATATCAGATGCTGTTAAAAAAATCGCATATCAGACGCTGTTTTGTTAACTATTACAGCCTGCCAGGGCATGATCAGCACTGGCAGGCTGTAGTTAAACTTCCTCCCGACGCGATCCTGTGAGCGTGCGCTCACAGGAAATCTAGCCTCTCGCGAGATGACACGCCGACACGCCAAGGAGGAACATCCCGGCCGCCCGCAGGACGCATCCCTGCGTTAGGCGGTCGGGAGGTGGTTAACCACTGACAATTTTATCAAAATGTGGCATGAAAGCATCTAATCCAAAATGTTTGAAGATAGGGTTGGGCGAAAAAATATAAAATATTGCCACGATATTAAGAAATTTATTGCGATAATGATATATATCACGATAAATGCCCATTTAGAAGAAAAAAACACTTGGAGACGTTATACTGTATGGGGGCAGCCACAAGGAGACGTTATACTGTATGAGGGCCACAAGGAAACGTTATACTGTATGGGGGCAGCCACAAGGAGACGTTATACTGTATGGGGGCCACAAGGAGACGTAATACTGTATGGGGGCAGCCACAAGGAGACGTTATACTGTATGGGGCAGCCACAAAGAGACGTTATACTGTATGGGGGCAGCCACAAGGAGACGTAATACTGTATGGGGGCAGCCACAAGGAGACGTTATACTGTATGGGGGCAGCCACAAGGAGACATTATACTGTATGGGGGCAGCCACAAGGAGACGTTATACTGTATGGGGGCAGCCACAAGGAGACGTTATACTGTATGGGGGCAGCCACAAGGAGACGTTATACTGTATGGGGGCAGCCACAAGGAGACGTTATACTGTATGGGGGCAGCCACAAGGAGACGTTATACTGTATGGGGCAGCCACAAGGAGACGTTATACTGTATGGGGCAGCCACAAGGAGACGTTATACTGTATGGGGCATCCACAAGGAGATGTTCTACTTTATGGGGGCAGCCACAAGGAGACGTTATACTGTATGGGGGCACAAGGAGACATTATACTGTATGGGGGCAGCCACAAGGAGACGTTATACTGTAAGGGGGCAGACAGCCACCACACAAGGAGACATTATGGGGCCACAAGGAGGAGACATTATACTGTGCCTCTAAGTTCCTTCTTTCTCAGTATAATACATACAGTAATGTCTTCTTGTGTTTGGGGGGGGGGACAGTTTCTCATGGTTGTTTATTCCCTAATGCTCTCCCTCCCTACTACTGGTGATGCTCATGCTGCTACAGACAGGAAGGGAAGGCCAGGCAGCAGCAGGGCACAAGAAGACATTTCACTATAATCCATTCCATCATCCTTTATTACAATGCAGTTTGTCATTCTTGTCTCATCATCTCGGTCACTCCTCACACACAGCTGTGGCTGCCTTTTGGACTGTTCACTTCACTCAGTCACTGATTCCTCGTAGTCCAGTAGAGGGCTCAGTGACTTACATGGGGTGGTGGCGTCTGGAGTTTTCCCGCGGCTGCCTTCTTCCTCTGGTAATTCTGTCTGGGGGGCGGAGACTTTTAATATGGGAGCGAGGCAGCCGCGGGAAAAATCTTTAACCCTCCCCTCCCTCAGAGGCGGAGCGCAGCCGCCGCAGCAGACTGGAGTCGGGGATGTGAGCTGGCCGGGTAGGAGGAGGCGGAGCCAGGGACGCTGGCGCCGTTAATCATGTTTAATGTGCGGGTGGTGTGGAAGGCGC
Organism: Bufotes viridis; assembly: GCA_033119425.1. Lineage (NCBI taxonomy): Eukaryota > Metazoa > Chordata > Amphibia > Anura > Bufonidae > Bufotes > Bufotes viridis. The sequence continues at coordinate 76,092,969 of CM065589.1, read as the reverse complement.
CGCAGAGCGGATGATGTCACAGAATACCGCGATTATTAGGAAACAGTGATATCGCAATATCGCTGTTTTCTAATACCGCGGTATATCGTAGGAACTGGTATATTGCCCAACCCTATTTGAAGACAGATAGAAAATAATGGCTCACATACAACAAGCCCAGCAATATTCTTTTCTTGTGAATATGCAATCATGGTTGTAAAGTTACAGCATTAATTATTTACCAATACTTAGTAATTTCTATATTTTGCTGGCTTGTGCTGTTGCCTTTAACTGATGTCTATTGAGTAAGGCCGGGGGCCAGGTACCAGCAGAGCTCTGTGTGGTTCCGGAATCATTAATGCAAGTAATGTGCTATGTAAAATCAGAGGTACATGGATGTACAGCATGGGCCCACAGCATGTGCGCTGTAGTACAGATCCATACAACACGGATCTCTAATACTGCATGAGGCCTAAAGTGGAAGTGAATGAGAGTACAAAAAAAAAAAGTATTGATCTAAAAGGGCGACGGATAAAAAAAAAAGGGTTTACTGTAATGCAATGGTAAATTTGTAAGTCAATAATTACGTGACCTACATAAAAGGACATCCGCTGCCGATGCTTTCATGTTTGTTTCTAACCTCGATATTCCTTCATCCTTTCATTTTTGCCCCTGGCTTAACTAAAACATTTCAAAACTATATAAAATGAAAGATTTTGTTTATTACAAAATAGTAAAACATTATAAAAATACAGCAGCTGTAGATAAAGGCCAGCCACAAACGCCATTTATGTAAAAGCAGCATTATTCTGCATAGACAAATATATTAGACTTGATAAATACTATACGACCCACACCACACACATAAGGCACTCTATTCGCTGCACCCTACATAGCATGGAAAAGACACTGCTATGTAAATTAGGAGAAACAGGACTAAAAATATGTATCGCCGATGCCATGTATTCAGAGGTAGATGTGCCCCGTCCAGAATCAAGACTGCTCTCCTGTCTGCTCCTCTTCTGGATTTTGGAGAAACAAGAACTGCTGGTTAGTCGACTACTTTGATTGAATGAACTCCGGAGTGGACGTGAGATGTTCTGGCACTGTGCCCGGTGCCCCTGCCGGAGCTGGCACTGTGCAGTGCCGGTCGAGGGTATTTTGCAGCTATGGCCTGAGAAATGGTTTGCTGTGAAGACAGAAAAATGTTTAAAACAAACTAAAGAACATAAATCAAAAGATTTGTTACAAAGTAGAACAACATCTCAAGTGTTCTGTTATACAGCAGCCCCTTCAGGAAACACTATGGTTGGGCCATTATGGTGCCACCGACCTAGTAGGATGATAATTGCCTCTCCTGCCACACTATGCCAACGTAACAGAAGCAAGACGGCAGAGGGCCGCAGTAGCTGTTAATACTAGTGTGGCTTTTATAGTATTTCTCAGTCTACCTGTAAAACATAATGGTGCTATATATCTCACAAATCCTCAACGTGTGTAATGTCAATGGTAGCCACCGATGAAACAAACTTCAGATATATTACACATTTTCAGCGCATACTAAAGAGGATCTGTCCGCTCTCCTGATATGCCTATTTTACTAAATACTTTTCTACCACACAAAATAACAATTCTGGGGCTTTTTGTACTTACAACTATGCATTGTGTTGTTCCTCTGTTATTGCCACAGGAAAGGTCTGAATAAACTGAACAATACCTATCCCTATGCACTCTGACACCACCCAGTTAGAGTTGACAGAATTAGACTGCGTAGGAACATATCCTGCCTGCATAGGACGGGTAACACACTCTTCCGGGAAGAATTACAGAGGTATGTAACAATGAAGAGTTGTAATAAAAAGAGCTCCAGTAGGATCACTTAGTCATCCTCTATAATCTTTGAAAGGTCGAGCCGTTCACTCCTTCTAGTAAGAACCTTTAACCTCTTGGTATCGTCGTTACTGAAGGAAAGGAAGACTGCAAATGAGCTCTTAACAAGCTAGGCCTCTCACCCAGTTAAGCCAGTACTCTCTGCTCTGCACTGATGAGGGGCAGTCACCCAGAAACAGCTGTCTGCAGATGAGATGCTGGCTTACTTAATATCCGAGTCATGTTTCAAGGCTTATTTAGAGGGTCGAACAATGACTTATAGGATAGCTGCTTTACATCTGCTGGCATTAGAGGCAGAGCAAGAGCTCATTTGAATCCCTTTCTTTCCAGAATTCCAGAGGAGGATGTATGGCCTATAAGTCTCCTCACGCTGACTAAGGCGCTCTCTCTCCAAGGAGAGATAGTACCCCCAAATGAAGTGAAGGAGCCACACTTGCCATGGCCCAGTCGTTCCGCTGATTGTGGGAACCGTCCAGGTCACAAGTGATGTTGATCTATATGTGCAAGTCTTGCAAGATCAGGTTGTAGCACAACTGAATGCTTATAGACTGTTACAATGTTATTCCATCATTGGAAGTATAGCCACAATGCTTCTTCCAGAAGGAAAAACATCAGCAAAAGGTGATAGAAGCCGCCAGGTAAAGGTGGAGCTAGGTGTAAGCGAAAGCATCCGTAATTTTGCTGCCCTGGAATAGCTGTACTTATTTATTACATGAGGGATCATGACAACTGATGTTACCTGAGTAACTGGGTGATGCTTTTCCACCACTACAGAGCTCATTGGTGGTGAAACGCCCATAGAAGTGATACTTCCTCCCGTCTTGGTGATCTTCTGTGCCAGATCAGAACGAGCTGTAACACGGGCCGTTATCGTCTTCCCAGCCTTCTGCTGACCTGATGTTATAACTCTGGTCACAGGCTATATATGCACATGAAAAAGAAAGGTAATTTAATTTTTAAATGCTGGTATAGGAGCACGGGTGTTCAGCAGCTACAGTATCCCTCCATCTATGTGGACAGTCACGTCGCTTCTCCTACAGTTCCATATATGTACTAATATATGCAGTAGGGTTATGAAAATAACATCTACAACACTGACTGACATGGTGAGAGAAGGGAAAGAAAAGAAGCATTTGTATTCAGGTGAATGACTGCGTGGCCAGAAAACTGCATCCTATAAATCCACACTGTCCCTAGTCCCAATACGGAGAGGATCACTTGCCAAGTGCAATTCTACCTACATGAACAATAAAATGAGGGGATTAAATAACCAGAACATTTTAAAGGCTATGGACACCTTCAGGGTAGGGCTGCAACGATTACTCTATGTAATCGACACAAAAAAAAATCCTCCATTGATCATGTGACCACAGAGCGTAAGTGAAGTGAAGCCCATCACTTACCACTCCGCGGTTTCCCGTCAGCACCGCACTGCACTGTCCTGGCGTGCACACATCGTCAGCGTGCGCTGCCAGACGCTGTGTGACGTTAGGTCCCAGTGCATGTTGGGAAGAAGAAGACGCCGTGGTCCTTCTCCTGCGGACTCCATATCCGCCAGGAATATTGGCGCACCCTGCCAGGAAAGGTAAGTATTACATGGGGAGGGGGGGCATGGAGGAGCTGATGGCACTGGGGGACATGATGACAAGGGGGGCTGAAGGCACAGAGGACTGATGGCACTGGGGGGAGCTGAGGGCACAGAGGACTGATGGCACTGGGGGGAGCTGAGGGCACAGAGGACTGATTGCACTGGGGGGAGCTGAGGGCATGGAAGGGGCTAATGGCGCTAAGGACTGATGGCATGGGGGCAGATGAGTTTTTATAAAGGAAAAGGTTCTTTAATTTGTTTTTTTTCTTATTAGAGTACTCGATTATCAGTAGAATACTTGATCACTGAAATAATCGATAGCTGCAGCCCTACTTCAGGGGCATTTTTTGTGACTGCATTTTACTAATTTTGAGCTAAAACAAATTTTTTCAATTGGTCTTTTTTATTATTGTTATAAAATGTCTGTTTCTGAGATACAAGATTGTTTGCAAGTTGTGACTTTGCTCTCTATGTATCCTGTCAGCTGACCGCTCATATGTACCTCTTATCTCTGATCGCTCTTATAGCTCAATTCATATTAAACGGATATGAATATGGTTTTAATAATTTACACGGGACAAGAATTGCATAGATCATCGCTAAAGAGCGTTCATAGTAACACTAGTTAGTGATCATCTGGCGGTATAAATGTACGTTCATCGGGTAATTGGATTGTTTGTGCAAACACAAAAATCCTCATTTATCGACAGCAGATCGTGCTGTGTAAACACGATCTGCTGCCGAGAAACGAGTCAGTGTGGGGAAGGGCAATGACATTAGTGATCGCTGCTCCCCATCTCTGGAGGAGATCTTTACATGTTAATGCACTGGTCTCTTCCACCAGCAAGCTGCAGATTGAACTCATCCTTCCCGACAATCCGCTGTAATATCGTCCCGTGTAAAGGGACCTTAACTGTTTGAGATCAGGAGGGCCGAGAGAAGAGGTACATGTGAGCTGTCAGCTGATAAGATACAAAGGGAACAAAGTCACAACTTGCAAAACAGACAGATTTTTTTTTTAACTCTTGTATCTCAGAAATTTAAGAGACCTTTGATAATGTCATTGCCATGTGATCAGCAACATCCACTTGTTACTTGTCACATGGTGATGACATTTATCACTGGTCCTTTAACCTTCAACATTTAATAAAATCTTGCTGCAGGAGAAGTTTCTTGATGTTTTTACAGGTATGTGCCTTATGCCGTATGACTGTATTAACGTCGCATCATGCACCTCATAATGGGCAACATGGGGTTAAGGAGTGTGTCACTTTCTATTAATATGAGGCACATGGAGGTTCAAAATTAAAAACCCCTTTAATGTGTGGGTATTTTTTGTGTTTTTATTTTGGTGTGGTATTAAGTATCTCAATACTTTTTCTTGGTATCAAAATCAAATCAAAATTTGGGTACATATAACGCCTCATAAGGGTACTTTCACACTAGCGTTAACGTTTTCCGGTATAGAGTTCCGTCCTAGGGGCTCAATACCGGAAAAAAAATGATCAGTTTTGTCCCAATGCATTCTGCATGGAAAGCAATCCGTTTAGTATGCATCAGGATGTCTTCAGTTCAGTCCCTTTTACGGAATTTGGCTGGAGAAAATATTGTAGCAAGCAGCATTTTTTCCTCCGGCCAAAAATTCCGTAACACTTGCCTGAATGCCGGATCCGGCATAAATTTCCATTGAAATGTATTACTGCCGGATCCAGTATCAAGTGTTCCGGCAAAACGGATCCGGATTTCCAGTCTGCGCATGCGCAGACCTTTAAAAATGTGAAAAAAACAAATACCTGATCCGTTTTTCCGGATGACACCTGAAAGACGGATCAGGTATTTCAATGCATTTGTCAGACTGACCAGGATTCTGATCAGTCTGCAAATGACATGCGTTTGCCTACAGTTTTCCTGATCAGGCAGGCAGTTCAGGCAACGGAACTGCCTGCCGGAATCCAACAACACAAGTGTGAAAGTACCCTAATGAGATGCAGGTTCTCCTCCTGAGCTTCATACTCAGCGCTGTGATCTTTTTCTCAGGAAGAAATCTTGCTGCAGTATTTAATTAGCTATACTTGCTTAACAAATCTTAATACCGGATACTGCATCATGCCATGGTGCTTAGATAACATCTGATTTCATGCTAGTCATACTACAGATAGCGTCTACAAAGCCCTCTCCAATCCTCCAGAATAAATAGGCAATGCACACAATGTGATCTGTGTCGTTTTGAAGCATACCTTCTTAAACCAACAGATAAAATGAGTACTTCTAGATAATTCTATTTAGCCGAATAAATGCTGACCAGGCGTATCTCTAGGTGGTCACACATCTGCAGAGTGGATGTTAAAGTGCATGCACATAAAATGACATATAAAAGAAGGATTGGTTATGCTTAGTTAATTCCACTCTCCCTGCAAAAGGGTTCTGTGTGTATTTTCAATGCCCTGTATTACTGCACTGTCATGTAAAAATCAGTCAGGAGTTAGCAGGTCTTGATTGTCACCCTCCCCATAGGGAGTGGTTAGGCCTCACTGTAGGGCATTCTAGCCGGTGAAGTGGAAGGAGTGAAGACACAGCCCTGGACAGTGAATCATCCAGACAGAAAGCTTTAACGCTAGCTTAAATGGAGAAGAGAAAGGATATATTTGAAGAGCATACCAGTGTTGACAGGTGGTGCGAGCAGAAGCTCTGCGGTGATAACTTGCCTAGAAAGAAGCTTATAGACTCGATAGCAGGCATTGTTCAGGAGATTTAAGTCTTATGGTGCCTGGACATACTTTACAAAAACACTGAGAAACATTTACTGTGAGTATAACAACCTGTGAAAAACTGTGGGTGTATAGTGAGAAATGTCACACCCTAGTTCTAAATTCTAAGGCTTGAGAGAAAAGTGCAGTGTGAGGAAAATTGCTACAAAGAAAGACCAAAACCTGTTAACTATTACAGAAACCATGTAACCTGTAAAAACTTTGGAGAATTTGCACATGCCAGTCCATGCATGCTGAAAACTAACTAATGCATTTATTTCTGTTGTTAATCTAGCATCATATTTCCTGTACCGCCACACACTGAACCAACATCTTCAGCTGCCAAGGGACCCTGCCGTGTACCTGAAAATTCATCACCATGAAGGGCACCCTGAACGAAAATCAGGCTGGAGAAGAGAGTAAAAGGTGCGCCCTTCCCATCACTGCACGGCCCAGAGGAGCGCCACTGTGAGTAACAACTACAACCACCAATCTTGCTACCATCACCCCTATCCTATTCCTTCTCCTGGGCTCCCTGCTCACTGAATAACACATGCACACTTGGTTGAGCTGAGCTTGCCTGTATGTTGGGAGAAACAGTTTACAGTTAAACGCCTATAGTGTATGGATAGCTTTGATTGGCGGACTGCTATTCCTTCTAACTCCTCATCTCATACACAGGTATACACGGCTCAGGAGAGGGGTGAGAGCTGCTTTCGAAGCACCTCTGGCAGTAGATTATGGGGGTCATTTATTAAGACTGGCGTTTTAGACACCAGTCTTAATACCCCTTTGTGCAAGTGGTGGCTGTGCCTAAGTTATGTGGAGGTGCGGGCCTCTACATAACTTCGGCGCATCCACCGCCTGTCTAAATGTATGCCAGCTTGCTTTCTAGAGGAAGCTTCCTCGTTAAAGCTACATTCCGTGCAGCAATCATTACCACTGTATGGGGACGAATGATCGCTACTGTAATTGTTCATCCACGTTTACTGCTTGTCAGCAGCACCCTTTCTTGCTTAAACAGTGATTTTATGTGACCCAGAAGCAATGGATCACCTAACAAACGAGCGTTTGGCTAAGTTGTCGGGTGAGCACTGGCACATTTACATGGGGCATTTATCTGGAACGAGCGTTCATATGAATGTATGTTCCCAATAATTATTCCAATAATCTGCCTGTGTAAAATGGCCTTTGAAATCAAGAAGAGAACAGTCTGGTGGTATAATGTCAGAGGGTTCTGGTCCACGCTTTGGTCACGGCAGTTGAAAATTACATACACAGAAAAAAAAAAAAATCATCAATGCGTGCAGTTACCAGTTTCTGTGCGGACAAGATGCTTGACCCAGATGTGGTAGCGGATATCACCACAGGGGTGCTCAGATCATCTTTGGACTCCGAAACACTTGAAGAAATAAAGTGAGGTCGAAACTAAGGGGGCAGAGATTAAATGATTGAAATTAATATTGAAAAGCAGGCAAATTACAATATAACCTATGGCCAGCATGACATTAGAACCCCTTGGAAACATCTGAAATACATTCACGGTGCTGGTGCTATGTAAAGTCCATAATACGTACATGATGGTGCTGGCAAACAAGCTGTTCCAACATTATCGGCACATGGTGCCAGCTAAATATTATAACTGACACTCTGCTGGAATAGCCAGGATTGGAGAAGACTACAGTCCCAGCTGTTTAACCCCTCTGATGCCATGGTCAAGAGCAACTGCGGTGTCTGAGCCATTATAGGAAGGGCCTGCCTCAATCACACTATTGTGTACCTGTGATCGTGAGGTGCTCATGCAGCCATAGTAGACAGCAATGTACGTAGAACAAAAAACCCGAAAAAAACACAAACCTGAAAAACCACTGAACATTATATGAAAATGGTACCACTAATAAATACAACTCGTCACCGAACCCCTCCCAAAAAAAAAGTCCCTTGTACAGATACATCCACGAAAATATTAAAAAGCTATGGTTCTCCTAATTCAGTGATAAAAAAATAACATTTCTGTGTCTTTAAAGCCCCAGATACCTGCATCATTAAAGGTTTTTTTTCACCTTTCCTATGACAAAATGTTCTCTATATCATGGAGGTCACCGCTACAGTTGTCACCAGTCGAGTCATAGCTGGATAAAGAGATCGGCGGGGAACCCAGGAAGTTAGAGCATGGAAGTGGTGGGACATCGGTAAGGTCAGTATAATTTTGCCATTGTAGACCAGAGTTTTTTATAAAAAAAAAATTTTGGCCAGAATCTGGACAACCCCTTTAGGAGGTGAAACCACCCAGTATATGCCTGACTCTCAGGAACTTGTTAGCAGCACATTTTCCTGCTACTGCTCCTCCTAATCCACTCAAATCTCAGGTGATCTCTTTACTTACAGGACTGCTGTTGTCACATTACAGCAGACTGCATAGATCAGGGATGGCCAACCTGAGGCTCTCCGGCTGTTGCAAAACCACAAGTCCCAGCATGCCCAGGCAGTCTACAGCTATTACCCTACAGCAGGGCATGGTGGGAGTTGTAGTTGTACAACAGCTGGAGAGCCGCAGGTTGGCCATGCCTGGCATAGATGCTAATAGTTTGTATAACAATCACACATCACTAAATCTGGCGCCCCTTTGGACTGTCTAACGTCACACCGCCTATTGTTTGGATTACGGTTCATCAGAATACTGTCACAATAAGGAACGCCCTTTCCCCTGCGAAACAACGTCGCCTTAGAGGAGGAGCCGGAGTGGATTATTCTTTTTGGCTTACTCGTATTATAAAAATACATAAAATGAGATGTGCCGATTTCTGGCGCAATTTAAGTGGCATTTCCTAGAATTAACAGGTATCATGTTGCCCGTGATACCTACTAAATCAAGGTAAGCAACAGGTAACCTGACTTATAAAATGTACAGTTTATGTTGGATTTGAATATTTTTTTTTCTTGGGGAGATAAGCTGCTACGTGCTCGGCTGAGTATGACGGTATCTAGTGTACGGCCAGCCCAATGTCTTCTTACTCACGTCTTGCTCTGTGGTGGCAGCAGGAGTGTGGATGGATGAGGGGAGATCATGCTGTGAAGTGGTTGGCACCTGCTGAAATGCCACGGAGGGACTGCAGCCAGGGTCTTCTCTCCTAGGTGGATGATCTGCTACCAAGATACAGGAGATACAATTATGAATATTCTCAACATTGCAAAACTGATAGGGTAAATGTCAATTATTTTCTAAAATATTCTAAAATTAAAAAAATAAAGTGTTGCAGTGAATAGCAGGCTAAGGCTACATTCACACGACCGTATGGGTTTTGCTGTCCGCAAATTGCGGACCCGCAAAACACAGATAGCGGCCGTGTGAATGTAGCCGGCCCTATGATAGAAATGCCTATACTTGTCCGCTAGTATAGGACATGCTCTATCTTTTTGGCGGGGCCGCGGATCGGATCTACGGATGCGGACAGCACACTATGTGCTGTCCGCATCTTTTGCGGCCCCATTGAAATGAATGGGTCCGCACCTGTTCCGCAAAATTGCGAAACGGATGCGGAGCCATTCATACGGTCATGTGAATGTAGCCTAAAGCAAAATATTCATAAAATATTATTCATGGACGTGTTCATAACTATTGCGCAGGTCCTGTAGGTGTAGAATGTCTCAGTGTCTGTGTTACAGTGCCACCTTGTGTTCAACACCTTGGTACTGCACTTCACGATAACGAGAGCATTTTAAAACAAATCATGCAAAAAAAGCATATTCTTAACATATTCTGCGATGGAGAAACACAAGGCCACCCTCATATGCTGCTATATACACAAATAAAAGGGTTTTCTTTATAGAAACAGAAATTTTAATTCCATGAACTCATACAGAAGATTAAATCTTCCAGGCAGCGTGACTTAACCTAGTTACCTACCGGGCTCTGCTCGAATTTCTCTCCCTTGAAACATGGACATTGCCTCAATATTTAACGCACAGACACCACGCATGAACGCTTTCTTCATAGATCCCTCAAACTGGCCCCTCTCTGCGTGAAGTCTTGAAACTTCTGCTCTAGCTTCTTCCAGAGCTCCACTCAACTACAAACGGCAAGACGGGATGGGTAAATGATGCGGCTTGCGTGGCGTATTGGCGATCATTCGCTTTTTAATGCACCAAGTGTACAGGTAAGAATGGCCGCACAGTTGTGTGTGTGTAAAACTGTGGTATTACCAGCAAATTCGTCTGTAAAAAAAAATAATTTGGGGTTTTGGACACTTGAGGCTGCTGCACCTTGTGTGCGTACCCTTAAAATGAAAAGAAAAACTAAAAAAATACCCCCTTATAACCTTCTAAGTCATTTAACTGATCATGCCAAGCACATTGCTGCTGACCAGATTCATTCATGCCCAATAGGGGTTGTCTCACTTCAGTAAACGGCATTTATCATGTAGATAAAGTTAATACAAGGCACTTACTAATGTATTGTGATTTTTCATATCGTTTCCTTTGCTGGCTGGATTCAGTCTTCCTTCACATTATACACTGCTCGTTTCCATGGTTACGGCCACCCTGCAATCCAGCTTTGGTGGCCGTGCTTGCACACTGTAGGAAAAAGCACCAGCCTATGTGAGCTACCACCCGGCCACTAGAGAGGACGGCACTTTTTCCTATAGTGTGCAAGCACGACCACCACTGATGGATTGCAGGGTGGTCATAACCATGGAAACGAGACGTGTATAATGTGATGGAAAAATAAATCCAGCCAGCAAAGGAAGCAATATGGAGAATCCCAATACATTAGTAAATTGCTTCTATTAACTTTCTCTACATGATAAATTTCACTTGCTGAAGTGAGACAACCGCTTAAGGGGTTTTCCAGGACTTACTTTGGCTAGGTCATCAGATCAGCAGATGTCTACCTCCCAGCACCCCTGCCAATCAGCTGTTTTTTCAAGCTCTGCTGCTGGAACCAGGCACCAGAACCATGCTCGGTCCACTGTGTAGTGGCCATGCCTGGTTACTGCAGCTCTTATCCCATTAAGCTGGACTCCTGCTGATCTAATATCCAAAGTCCTCGCTGGTAAACCCCTTTCTTTTCCAGGGGAAACCAAGTACCCTATGGATGTTACATTATGTAAAGTTTATCAGTATATAGATAGATTACTGCTTAAATACCTGAGCAACTTTGGATTCATAATCACTAGAGAGCTCAACGCAAACCTCTTCAGCTCTGGCTCGGCACGCCTGTTCCACTTTGTCCTTCCAGTTGGACTCCATGACGGAGCGCCATGTTCTCCACATGCTCTTCAACAACATCCTTCTGTAGTGTCTGTCGGCCAGACTGCATACGTAATCCTAAGAGAATACTTCATTCATTGAGACAACAAATCCCCTGCATTGTACAATCTAGACTTGACCCTACAGAATGATTCCTCACCCTAAGAAATGTGCACCCAGGGGTTACATGCAAGGTAGGGTACGGCCAAAGGGTCAGATTTCTGCATGCAGTTTTGGAAGCCTAAATCAGGAGAGGACCATAAAAGAAGAGAAAATATAAAGGAGAGATACGAATTCTCCCCTTTTTTGAATTCACTCCTGGTTGTGGCATCAAGAAACCTGATGGTGTGGCTGTACCCTAAGGGTACTTGCACTGCGCTCATGCCGTGCTTTTATTATTAACAGCCCAGTGTATGACCATACCCTTTGGGGGTGGGGTAGTTTAATGCACTATGCTTGAGTAGGGGGCACTTTGTTTAGGATTAGTGTTTAGAGATGAGCGAACTTCAAAAATTAGTTCGGCGTTCGGGTTGGGGTAATCGCAGTGCAGAGCCACGCCCCCTGCACTGATCACATGACGGTGACGTCACCCCAGGTCCTTCGGCTTTTCCAAAGTTCGGGTTCGTGGAGGCCGCCCCTTATGGATTTTCATATGCCGGGATAGTCCGCGGTAGTGGAATCCATAACGGGATGCGGCGATTACCCCAACCCGAACGCCGAACTAATTTTTGAAGTTCGCTCATCTCTATTAGTGTTTTAAGTTCTGCATCCAAAGTTCGGGTTATCGAAGAATCCCGTTATGGATTCCGCTACCACGGAACATAACGGGATTCTTCGATAACCCGAACTTTGGACGCAGAACTCAAACACAAGTTCGCTCAACACTATTTAGGATCGCTGAGAAATACTGGATTATTGAGAATTGTTCTAAACATTAATTAAAGCACACTAGGTGACCCCAAGAAAAAGAAGCCTACTCTACAAGAAGACAGTAGAAAGATCTGGACCAACATGGCAAAGTGTTAAAGGGGAGAGTACTACAAACTAGGATCAACTAGGGGATCATTTATTAACCTGAACTACACCTACATTAGGCGTATTTGAGGCGCAACGGTTAGTTGCGCTGCAATCTGTGACTTTTTCAAGCTCATGCCAGGTTTAGGCGTAGAAAATGGTCTAAATGTAAGCAGTGTACGAAGCGGTGCTGGATGCGCCGAATTTATGTAGAGGCCGGAGCATCTACATAACTTCGGTGATCCACCGCCAGAGCAGGGGCTTTATTAAGACTAGCATCTAAAACACCGGTCTTAATAAACGACCCCCAAAATCTACAGAGGCCTTTTGTCCCATTGGGGCTTTAATTTGAACACCAGGGACCATATGTGACCACCACTTTTTTTTTATTTTATAAAGAACCTTCCTGTGGTTTTGCAGACGGGGAGCTTGGGAACTGTTCTAATGATGAGCGAGGATCCCAGTGGTGGGCATTGGTCATCCTCTGGCTGGAATATAAATGCCCATTGAGGGAAATTCCCCACTGCTCCTGTCCCAAAACTAAACGGATCCCTGCTGAATTATACCTCCTCGTCCAATCTGGAAAAACGCAGGAAGTTCCAGTGATGACTGCTCAGCCAATCACTGAGTCTCATGGTGAATTATCTCCAATAAAAACAAAGCATTGGGCATGCTCAAATTCAACATGCCCGACCCTTCTTTCCCTTCAGAAGAGAGTGATGACGCCACCATACACACTAGATAGTTGATGGCGCAACCGACATTCATCTAGTCTAAGTCTATGGCCACCTTAAAGGGGAATATGCCACTGTACAGTCAATGAGATACGTTGGCCACAATGAGAAAAAAAAAGTATACTGTGCGTTTTTTTTTTTTTTTTTAAATGCTAGAGTATACCATCCTGGCAGAGACTAGACGTACAGTCTGGTAACTGGGCGTCTATGACTATGTTCTGTATGTGCCAGGGGCCTTCCCAGAGCATACACCAAACAAGTTTACTAAACTTGGTATGAACGTAGCCCTATGCGGAAAAGTTCTGTCCAATAAACTAGAAGAAACAGCACTACAAAAGGTCAACGGAAATAGTCGCTTCATTCGCCAACGAAATGTTTCCTTCTGAAGCTCACTTGATCTTCTGAAGTGCGGCTTCTCCTTGAATATGGTCTAGGCCTCTGAAGTGGGTGCACCCATCCATTGTGAAGTGCCTGGATACTCTAGAAATGACTAATAAAAACGAATCAACCTTTCGTTTCTGAGCACCAGTTACAAGGACACCTGGTTTAAACCCGGCATTGAGAGTATGAGAATGATTCAGGAGCAACCCTGGGAATGATTCACATGTCTGGCTCTTCACCTCCTGTCTGCCTTCTATTTGCTGCAGTCGCCAGTGGGAAAATGTTCGCATTAGTTCAGTCTTTTCCTTCTGCTTCTCCAGTGCACGGGTCAGGTTAGAAATCACCTAGGGGTAAGAACATCATATCTGGTGATGTCAGAGGTTCTCATAAAGGACTGTAGATATGAAAGAATGAATTGTGTAAGGGAACATAACCATGAGGGCTGATGAGCAGCACAATAAGAATGCAGCAGTGGCATGAACAACGGATGTCTGTATTCATTTGTGTCAAAGGACGAGTAAAGGAGCACAAAACCGAGGAATGAATGATAAAGTACACAGGAGGTAATCTCGCCCACGGTCTTGATCAGTCTGCAGGATTTTCGGCTTGTCCCTGAAGAAAACAACCTTACAGAAGTCCCGCAGAGAACATGGAGGTGGATTTCCTTCACATCTCTTTCATTTAGTGCTCATACACAAGGCCATAGCCGTTTTTTGTGGTCTGCAAATTGCGGGTCCACAAAACACGGATACCGGCTATGTGCGTTATGCATTTTGCAGAATGGAACGTCCTGCCATCTATAGAACAGGTCTATCCTTGTCCGTAAAACAGACAAGTACGTTCTATTTTTTTTTTTGCAGGTGGCACGGAACGGACATACGGAGGTGGACAGCACATTGTGCTCAGCACTGGAGATCCCGTGCTGAGCCACGCCCCCTGCACTGATCACATGACGGTGACGTCACCCCAGGTCCTTCGGCTGTTCAACAGTTCGGGTTGGTGGCAGCCGTCCCTTATGGATTCCATATGCCGCTATAGTGGAATCCAAACCGGAATGCGCGACTTACCACAACCCGAACACCGGACTTTTTTTTAAAAGTTCGCTCATCTCTAATTATCACCACAGGCTGGATTACAATTACAGATATCATCGATGTATAGACAACACAGGATTCCCCATTCACAGTTTATCTGCTCCCTCCTGACCTCGACACAGGTAACCTGCCTACAAAAATCTCCCATAGAAGTCAATGAGGTCCTTTACAGTCCATTGTATCTATGGTCCATGTAGCTGCTCTCAAAGGAAGTCTTAACATATTATTAGGTTTAGTGGCCAATATGGTCAGTAAATATAAACGGACAGAAAAAAATAAAAATAAATAAAGTCTAAAAAATATACCCATGTTTAAAGAGGTTCTCCAGGAATTAAGAAAATGAAAATACCTAGATATTACTTTATTATAAATATATTCCCAAATATCTTTCATTAGTTTGGTCTGGGGAGCAATCGTTAGGAGAAATAAAATGGCTGCCGTCCTGTTACTACTCAAAAAACCTGTCCTAATAACACAGCAGGACACAGCCACATCCTCACCTCCTCTCTATGCTTCATGTCTTCTCATGAACTCTGTTCCTTCAGAGATTCAGCTGAAGATCTTATTAAACAGTATTCAGGACCATAACCCAGACAAACAGAGCAGAGAGGAGGATGAGGCAGCTCTTTACCTCAGTGCTCTGAAGTAACTTGTCCTGCTGTGTGATTAGGACAGGTTTTGTGTGTACTAATAGGACAGCGGCCATTTTATTTCTCCTAATGATCGCTCCCCAGAGAAAATGAGCCATTATAACTAATGAAAGGTAATTGGGAATTTATTTATAATAAAGTCATATTTATGTATTTTCATTTTCTTAATTCCTGGAGAAACCTTATAAGATAAAAACCAGTTCCGAACAATAGCTCAGTTTCTGATGACACATTCCCTTTAAGCAAGAAATGGCAGGGTTAAAGGGGTTGTCTCATTTCAGCAAATGGCATTTATCATGTAGAGAAAGTTAATACAAGGCACTTACTAATGTATTGTGATTATCCATATTGCTTCCTTGGCTGGCTGGATTCATTTTTCCATCACATTATACACCGCTCGTTTCCATGGTTACAGACCACCCTGCAATCCATCAGCTGTGGCCGTGCTTGCACACTATAGGAAAAAGTGCTGGCTCCTCTGTTGGCCAGGACCATTGGAGTGTGCATAGGCTAGTGCTTTTTCCTATAGTGTGCAAGCACGATCACCACTGATGGATTGCAGGATGGTCGTAACCACGGAAACGAGCAGTGTATAACGTGATGGAAAAATAAATCCAGCCAGCAAAGGAGGCAATATGGACAATCACAGTACATTAGTAAGTTCCTGGTATTAACTTTCTCTACATAATAAATGCCATTGAAGTGAGACAACCACTTTAAAATTTTCTTCTTTTATGTTGAGCCTTTTTTCAATGTTTTTGGGGCAATTTTCTCTGCCCCCTTTTAGTGCCCAAGTATACTGGAAGACGCCCATACCGACTTGAAGTTCAGGGCACAGTCGGCCATTTTAAAGAAATCCAGCAGCTGAGAATACTGAGGCAGGATTACACTGTGGTTATTGAGTAATTCTAATTCTAATGAGCGACTGATTGGGAAAACAAAAAAGCCATAATACAGTGAATTGACGATAGCGAGAGCTAATTACAGGCTGCAGGAACATGACTCAGCCAATCAATCACCCCTGGAGTCCTCCTGCCGCTATGCACATTGCCCCTGTGCCCACGCAGACAGCGGGAGCAGCACACAATCGCACATTTATCTTCACACGCCGCATATAAGATCATTCAGTGCGTGTGTGCTGAGCCCTACAGTACATTCAATTGTGATTATATCAAGTGCTATTTGACATGGTTTACATGGACGTGTAAACCCCTGGGCACAGCGAGACTCACCCCGCAGCAGAAAGGCGTAACAGCCCGATGCAGCTTCATGGACGTCAACTGCTGGATAGGACTCTGTAATGTTGCTTTTTCAATAATAATGAACATACAGTTATTCTAATTATTGGTTTGTCTACTTAAATAACTCATTTTGTTTTCACTTTTCAATGAATTTTCTGGCAGCACATACTGATACTATACGCAGACGTGATACGGCAGAAGAAAGCGTGCTGGATGGATACCATATTCCTAGTGATGTGAACCGGATGCTGACTATAAGATTGCCATGTTAATGAGCAAGCAAAACACATTGGTAGTATGAACACAATTAGTATATTATATTACTAGTGTTAAAGGGGATGTCCGGGTTTTTAATATTAATGACCTATCCTCAGGATAGGTCATCCATATCTGATTGGAGGGGGTCCGACACCCGGGACCCCCAACGATCAGCTGTATGAGGAGACAGGGCGTGCAGTCTCCCTTCTCTCTTCCTGTTCACTGCTGCGGTCTATGGTCTTTGCCATAGACATCACAGCAGGAAGAGAGATGGCACATGCACACTGCGCGCGCCGTCTCCTCATACAGTTGATTGGCAGGGGTGCCGGGTGTCGGACCTCTGCCGATCTGATATGGATGATCTATCCTGAGGCTAGGCCTTCAATATTAAATGAGCAAGAACGAGGTGATCGGCACTCACACTGGATCCAGATGAGACAAGAAGGGTCAAGGGTAATTCAACAACAGTGACGGCTAATTACAGACTGGACGGGATTCATATATAACCATTAATAGAACAGGTTCAGGCAACTCGTGTCCCCCGGTATATCTGACAACGGATTACATAAAGGGGAACTGAGCAGCCTACGGAGAATTCTCAAATAATGCCCCAAATGATGACCCATCGTTCCATCGTTATGTGATTTTTTTATTTCACAGTGAACCCCAATCTTATTTTATTGCACAGTGCTACTTTCATTTGCTACATTTTATTCCATTTTATTTCTATTTTATCTGCAATATTGTAAGGCAGATTGGGCCATTGTGATATCTTGATTATTGTTTTTATGAGAGTTTGGTTATTAAATAAACACCTTTTTGTAGGTTTATATATCTTTACCCTTGACCCTTCTTGTCTCATCTGGATCCAGTGTGAGTGTCAATCACCTCTTTCTTGCTCATTTTTCCTCTTTTGTTTGGGTGTAACAATTGTGATCTGAGCACCATCCATTGGAGCAATTAGAGAGCCGTCCACACTATATTAATTTTACTTCAATATTAAATGCCCGGACAACCCCTTTAAATCTACAGCTGACTCCAGAAGAAATACTGTTTAAGCAAACACAACGTAAGGGCTCATGCGCATGAAAGTATTTTCTTTCCGTGTCCGTTTCATTTTTTTGTGGACTGTATGTGGAACCATCCATTTCAATGGGTCCACAAAAAAAACACATAAGTTACTCCATGTGCATTCCGTTTACGCATGTCCATATGTCTGTTCCACAAAAAAATAGAACGTATCCTATTATTGTCCGCATTACTGACGAGGATAGGACTGTTCTATTAGTGACCAGCTGTTCCGTTCTGCAAAATACAGAATGCACATCATCCGTATTTTTTGTGGATCTGTTTTTTACGGACCACAAAATACATATGGTGGTGTGCATGAGCCTTAAACCAGCAAACATACTATCATCTTTAAAGAAACATAAAAGGGGATGTCCCATCTGGGACATTTAATGCAAATCACTAGGATAGGACATACATGTCAGATAGTTGCAGCTTCCACTTCTGGGACTCAGTCCTACTTCCAAAATGTGCCCCTGAAATGAAGGGGGAACAAACTGAAATGTGCTGGGTACTCTCCATTCACTGCCATGGAACGTCCAAAAATACCCGAACGAACGTGCTCGGCGATTTTCAGAAGTCCAGTAGCAGTGAATGGAGAGCAAGCCGTGAAAGTGTGGCCACCCCATTCACTACTATGGGACTTCCAAAAATAGCTGAGCCAGTAGCAGTGAAAGGAGGGGGGCTGCCCATGCGCAGCTTGCTCTCTCTGCCGCACAGGGTTGTGTTTTGGTTTCTTTTTGCATTTTTTTTGGGTTAGCTTCCATTGTTCTCTAACTAATGTGTTTTTTTTTATAGTGGTTTCCAATCTAGTCTTTATAGAACTTCAAAAATGCAGGAAAAACACAGGTACAAAAGTCACTAAATAAAAAAGAGTAAGGAACATAGGTCCCTAAATAAATTTGGTGAATCTTTTGGCAATCAATCCATTCTCTAGTTTTTTTTTATATAAATTACAGTAAATCTGACCGACTGCAGGTCGCGTGCACTTTTTTTTTTAAATAAAAATCGTCAGAGCAGTTTTGGGGCAGCTTTTCATGCAAATTTTATATACCACAACCAGAAGTGGATTCAATGAAATAAGAAGTATAAAAGTAAAAACTTCAAATGATCCCTCAATAAACCATTGGTTTTGGGTAGACCATTGTAAGTTGAAACCACAACCCTATGGAAAAATGATAATTAGTCCTGAAGCCTCAAAACATCAACCCTAAATAAGAAAAAAGGAGGACTGGACCAAAATAATACAGATAAAGCAGGTTCTTATTTCAGCTGTCAGACGAAGCAACTGAAAACTGGTAATCGCTTTCTGAAAGGATGGAAGCCTCTTCAGGGTCTGTTCATGGTGCTGCTGAAAAATGTGTCCAAAGACACTGTAATGTAGGGCATTGTCCGACACTCCTGGGGTGGGGTGGCATTATGTCCGACACTGTAATGTAGGGTATTGTCCGACACTAACGGGGTGGGGTGGCATTATGTCCGACACTGTAATGTAGGGTATTGTCCGACACTACTGGGGTGGGGTGGCATTATGTCCGACACTGTAATGTAGGGCATTGTCCGACACTACCGGGGTGGGGTGGCATTATGTACGACACTGTAATGTAGGGCATTGTCCGACACTACTGGGGTGGGGTGGCATTATGTCCGACACGGTAATGTAGGGAATAGTCCGACACTACTGGGGTGGGGTGGCATTATGTCCGACACTGTAATGTAGGGCATTGTCCGACACTACTGGGGTGGGGTGGCATTATGTCCGACACTGTAATGTAGGGCACTGTCTGACACTACTGGGGTGGGGGGGGGGGGGGGCATTATGGCCGACACTGTAATGTAGTGCATTGTTGTCTGGCACAGTTCAGGGGGTATTATAGCTGACACTGTAGTGGAGGGCATTGATCAGCACTCTTGTCTGGCATTAGGGGTGACACTGTAATGTAGGGCATTGTTGTCTGGCACAGTTCGGGGGGTATTATAGCTGACACTGTAGTGGAGGGCAATGATCAGCACTCTTGTGTGGCATTAGGGGTGAAACTGTAATAGAGGAAATTAGCTTGAATTGTTGGGAGCTATATGGCTGACACTGTAATGGAGGGCACTGACCGGTACCTACTAGGGACATTGTGGCTGACAATGTAATGGAGGGCACTTGCTGGCTCTAATGCGGGGCATTGTAGATGACAATGTTATGGAGGGCACTTGCTGGCTCTAATGCGGGGCATTGTAGATGACAATGTAATTGAGGGCACTTGCTGGCTCTAATGCGGGGCATTGTAGATGACAATGTAATTGAGGGCACTTGCTGGCTCTAATGCGGGGCATTGTAGATGACAATGTAATGGAGGGCACTTGCTGGCTCTAATGCGGGGCATTGTAGATGACAATGTAATGGAGGGCACTTGCTGGCTCTAATGCGGGGCATTGTAGATGACAATGTAATGGAGGGCACTTACAGGCCCTAATGGGGGGCATTGTAGATGACAATGTTATGGAGGGCACTTGCTGGCTCTAATGCGGGGCATTGTAGATGACAATGTAATGGAGGGCACTTGCTGGCTCTAATGCGGGGCATTGTAGATGACAATGTAATGGAGGGCACTTACAGGCCCTAATGGGGGGCATTGTAGATGACAATGTTATGGAGGGCACTTGCTGGCTCTAATGGGGGGCATTGTGGCGGACAGAAGGGCACTGGCATAGACAGCTCATACTGTACAGTATAACTTCACTACAACTCAGACTGTACAGTAATGGCACTGTATCCCTTGTGCATCAAGCCTTTGTGCATTCTCCTGTAGCCACTAACAGTGTTCATGCAGCCAATAGTGCCTTTCCTGCCTTTAAAAGATGAACGCTGATTAGCTGGATATTCCAGCCAATGTCAGAACAAATGCATTTCAGGACTGCATTCAACTTGCTATGGCCTATTAGAAGGCATCACAAATTTACTGCATCAATTCAGGGGATTACTGTACTCACTACTGCTGGATCCATATCTGGCTTTAGCTAAAAAAAAAAAAAACGCTGTGACATTTAAAAACAAAACAAAAAACACAACTGTCATACCACCCCTAAAGATGCTTGCAGCACATGGCGTTTCTGCATGCATTTTAAGACACCAATTAAAAGTGTGAAGAAGCCTTAAAGAGTAACTAAACCTTTATATAAACTTTTAATATGTTTTCCTTAATGCCCTAATAAAACTCTCTCTAACATACTTTATTAATCAATTTTCTATTTTTATGACACTTTTACTTCCCTAAAGTGCACCATCCACCGTGCGCTTAAAACTCTGTTCTCTGTACATCGCGGAGAATATTTTATCAATGGGGCCGCAGCAGCGCTGTGAGTATGGGAAGGAGCACATATTGCTGCTCCTGCCCGTGCTCCCTGGATGATTACTAACTCCTGGCACAGCACATAGGTACTCTGTACCCCTGTACTATGCCAGGATTATATAAAAATATATATACACACATACATACACACACACATATATATATATATATATATATATATATATATATATATATATATATATATACATACATACATACACACACACACACACACCGTATTTTTTCGCTTTATACGACGCACCTGAATATAGGGGGAGGAAAATATTTTCAACCAAAAGGTGGGCTAAAACATGTGCAGTACATGGGTGCATACCTATGGATGAGTGGGGTTATAGTCATATTTAATATAGACACATGCCAATTACAGAACAGTCCCTGGACAGTGTTTATATTACGGTAAATATGACTATAACCCCCCTCATCCATAGGAATCCACCCATATACTGCAGTACATGGGTGCATTCCTATGGATGAGGGGGGGTTACAGTCATATTTAAATATAGACACATGCCAATTACAGAACAGTCCCTGCACAGTGTTTATATATGACTATAACCAACCCCCCCCCTCACCCATAGGATCTTCCCGTATATTGCCCCTGAGCTGTCCTCACCAAGGGACTTAGGCAGCAAGATGCGCTCACCGCCAATCAGCTGGATATCCTGGCAGCACAGAGAAGGGGATCCTCCTGCTGCTGTGAGTGAAGGACGTGCCAACGATAGTGTCATGAATGGAAGTGCGGGCTGCCGGCATCATTTACCAAAGACGCCAGCCAGCCCAAGGTGCTGCTTAGTGCCGCAATGTGTGCCAGCCTGCGCCAACTCCTGCCCGCCCACAGTTTCATGACAGTGTTTACGTTTATAAGACACACTGACTTTTTCCCTCGAATTTGGAGGGAAAAAAGTGCTTCTTATAAAGCGAAAAATACTATATATATACATATATATATATATATATATATATATATATATTTATTGTGTGGTAAGGTGCAGGGTGCCGTCGTGGATGGCAGGTATGTGTCACCGAGGTTCATAGCCTCGGTGAGGTGAGAGCCGTTTTTGTTGATGTCAGCAGCAGCTAGTGCTACTGACATGGTTTTAAATAGCATGGCTGCAAAGCCGATCCGGGCCGCCTCTTACCGGGAGCAGCTAAAGTGTAGGGTGGGTGGCTGCTCCCCACGACCCAGTCCTGGTTTTGGGCTGGGTTTAAAAACTCAGCCAGCGCCAGCAGCTGGGGCTGTGATTGTCCTGGAGCTGCTAACAGTCCTGTGGAGTTCTATGACCTGGAGGAAAGAGCTCAGCAAGGTGGTGTTTTTCCTGCAACTTGAAGGTGGAATCTCCTGCGGCTGGGCCGACTGCTAGGTGTGAACCCTCACCTAAACCTCCCAGGTGACTGAACCCTGTGTTGGCCTGTTTTGTTTGGCCACATTATTTCTGTTATGTGTGAACTATCACCAAGAGACTGTTTTTCATTTATGTGGTGCAAGTGTGAATAAAACACTGTTTATTGCACATTCTGGACTCCTTGTTTTGCCTCAGTACTGCACCCGCACCGCTATCTACCAGAGCGACTCCCCACATTTGGTGGAGGATGCGGGCATGCGCAGTGAGGCTGGCGTGAACGCCGAAAATTTTTGTTTCTGCTGGGCACGACTGGATGTCCTATATTAGGCCGGCAAAGTTGCAGCCTGTGATCCCTGACAAAATGGAGGCGGTTGTAAAAGCCCTTGTGGAGGCTAACTTGCAGCAGCGGGAGGCTAACAAGCAGCAGCAGGAGACTAATCAGCTGCTTTTACAACACGTGATGGCTTTGCAAACGGCAGGAGCGTCCCAACACGTCCATGATGCCCGGAAAGCGGTCCGTGCGGCGATCCCAAAGATGACCCCTCAGACGACGTTGAGACATATCTGTCGGTCTTTGAAAAGGTGGCCGTGAGGGAGAAGTTACCCCGTGACCAGTGGGCTGAAGTGGTCGCTCCGTTCCTGGCGTCCAGACCCCAGCAGGTATTCTCTGATTTGGCAGATGACCAGGCTGCTGATTACCCCACGGTGAAGGGGGAGATCCTGGCCAGACTGGGGGTGAACGTGTTAGTCTGGGCTCAGCGGGTCCACCAGTGGGACTTCAAAGCGGCTGAACCCGCCCGGCCGCAGTACTATGAGTTGCTGCACAGGTTGCAAAAATGGCTGCAGCCTGATATTCTAAGTCCGGCTGCTATGCTGGACCGTCTGCTGGCTGACATGTTCTGGAGGGCCTTGCCGCACCCCTTCAGCACTGGATCGGCCAGGTATCACCCACTAATGCCCTGGAAATGGTCGACCTGGTGGAGCGCTATGAGGCCACAAAAACTTGAAAGGGGGTGTTGTTGGGAGGGGGCCGGTCAAACCCTCGGAGGTCTCCCATCCAGTCCCGACGACTGGTACCCGAGACACCTGCTCGGGTGTACCCCTGTAGACCCGGCCCCGATAGTCTGCTGGCGGTGTCACGAGCCTGGCCACGTAAGGGCCGACTGTCCACAGTGGGGAGAACCCATGGAGACTAATTATGGGTACCGGGCTTCCATGTATGCCCGGAGACTGTGTGCGACCGGCACCCCCGAGACAATAGACAATCGTCATCTGTGCCAGGTGCAAGTGGGTGATAATCTGGCAGTGGCGCTGCTGGACTCAGGGAGCCAAGTAACCCTGGTAAGTGCTGCCCTGGTACAGCCCTCCCAGTATACGGGCCGGAAAGTGGGTGTGGTGTGCATACACGGAGACTTAAAGGACTATCCCACTGCTGTAATGTCTCTGTCCACGGCGGCCGGCACATGGACTTATGAAGTGGCGATCTCCACAAAGCTACCTTATGAACTAATAATTGGGAGAGACTTCCCTGGTTTTCCATCACTATGGCCTGAGGTGAAAGTGACTAATAGCCCTGAGATAGGGGTAACCCTAGCAGAGTGGCCTGGTTCCAGTGGGAGGCCAGAGCCCTGGGAGCCCGAGTCCGAAGGGCCTGCGGTAGGGGTGACCACCACTGCTGCGGTAGAGGGGGAGACAACCCCACTGAGTGTAATGGTGGGAGACACGGAGGACTTGCCACCAGGACCTGAGTTGGCAGACCTCAATGTCTCCGGGGAAAATTTTGGGACCGCACAACACCGGGACCAAACCCTAACCAGGGCCTGGGAAAGTGTCGTAATAATTGATGGTAAACCCCAGAAACCTGGGGCTGAATTAATGTTCCCACGATTTATTGTTCTTCAGGATATGTTGTATCGGGTGAACCAAATCCGAGGTGAGCCCGTTGAACAGCTGGTGGTGCCCACCGCATATCGCAAGCTGGTTATGGAGCTTGCCCACCAACATGTTCTTGGGGGACACTTGGGGTGGCAGAAAACCCAGGACCGCATACTGCAGCGGTTTTATTGGCCCGGTGTGTTCAAGGAGGTAGAAAATTATTGTAAGTCCTGTCCGACCTGTCAGATAAATAGCCCCCAGCCACATTTCCGTAGTCCTCTGGTACCTCTTCCAATTATTGAGGTCCCGTTTGAGCGAATCGCTATGGATCTAATTGGGCCTGTACCAAAGTCTGCCAGGGGCCACCAACACATTCTGGTAGTTCTCGACTATGCAACTCGGTATCCGGAGGCGGTGCCTCTGCGACATACCTCAGCTAAGCTCATCGCCAAAGAGTTAATGGAAATGTTTTCCGTGTGGGCCTGCCAAAAGAGGTTCTGACAGACCAAGGGACCCCTTTATGTCCAAAGTTATGAGGGAACTGTGTAAATTGTTGCGTATAAAGCAGTTACGGACGTCCGCTTACCATCCGCAAACAGACGGTCTTGTCGAGAGGTTTAACCAAACTTTAAAAATATGTTAAAAAGGGTGGTGTCTAGAGATGGGAAGGACTGGGACCTGCTTCTGCCCTATCTCATGTTCGCAGTGCGAGAGGTGCCCCAGGCCTCTACTGGGTTCTCGCCCTTCGAACTGCTTTATGGCAGACACCCTCGAGGCCTGTTGGATATTGCCAAGGAAGCATGGGAACAGCAACCTGTCCCCCACAAAAGTGTCATTGAATATGTCACCCAGATGCAGGAACGGATGGAAAGGGTGTTGCCGCTGGTCCGGGAGCATATGGAGGCAGCGCAACAAGCCCAAAGTAGGGTGTATAATCGTCAGGCTCGGGTACGGGACTTCAATCCGGGAGATCGGGTTTTGGTTCTGGTACCCACCCTGACAGCAAGTTCCTAGCTAGGTGGCAGGGCCCCTATGAGGTGATCGAGAAGGTAGGGGAAGTAAATTACAAGGCACACCAGCCAGGCGGCGCAAGCCGGAGCAGGTGTACCACGTGAATTTACTAAAGCCGTGGAAAGATAGGAACATGGCCGACGACAACAGCCCCCGGCCAGGGCTTCTAGGTGAGAAGGGTCCAGCCCCACAGTTCGAGGCCTGTGAAGCAGTAACCACGGTAAAAATTGCAGACAGCCTGTCTTCCAAACAAGTTCAGGAAGTCAGGGAGTTCATCAGTCGGAACACGGATGTGTTCTCGACCTCCCTGGCCGCACGTCTCTCATCCAACATGACATCGCTCACTGAGCCTCAGGCCAAGATCCGGTTAAAACCATACCGGGTACCCGAGGCTCGGCGACGGGCCATCGCGGAGGAAGTGCAATTAATGTTGAAGCTCGATGTCATTGAGGAGTCGAAAAGTGAGTGGGCCAGTCCCATAGTCCTGATACCTAAGCCGGATGGGACGCTGCGGTTCTGCAACGATTTTCGCAAATTAAATGAAGTGTCCAAGTTCGATGCGCATCCCATGCCCCGGGTAGACGAGCTTGTTGAGAATTTAGGGCAAGCCCGTTATTTTTCTGTGCTAGACCTCACTAAAGGATACTGGCAAGTACCCTTAACGGAGTCGGCCAAGGAAAAACTGCTTTTGTTACCCGCAGGGCCTGTATCATTATAAGGTGTTACCCTTTGGCCTGCATGGCGCCCCGCCACCTTCCAAAGGTTAATGGATATTGTGCTGCGACCTCATCGTCGGTACGCCTCGGCCTACTTAGACGATGTAATCATCCACAGCACCGACTGGGAAAGCCATTTGCCCAAAGTGCAGGCGGTAGTGGATGCCCTGAGGAAAGCTGGTCTAACCGCCAATCCAAAGAAGTGTGCGATTGGGTTGGAAGAGACCAAATACCTGGGATATGTAATTGGGCGGGAGTCATCAAGCCGCAGGTAACTAAAGTGGAAGCCATACGTAACTGGCCCCGACCGGTCACTGCCAGGCAGGTAAAGTCCTTCCTGGGAATGATAGGGTACTACATGCGGTTTGTGCCCCACTTTGCCACAATAGCAGCACCGTTGACAGACCTATTGAAGGGGCGAAAGTCTGGGAAGGTTAGCTGGAGTGAGAAGGCGGAGGAGGCTTTCTCCGCGTTGAAGTCGGCCCTCTGTGGGTCCCCGGTTTTGGTGACACCCGACTTCAACCGGGAGTTTGTCGTACAGACCGACGCCTCGGAGGTAGGCCTCGGTGCTGTGCTGTCTCAGGAGGTCAACGGGGAAGAACATCCCGTTGTCTTCCTGAGCCGTAAGCTCAGTCCCGCCGAGACCAGGTATAGCATAGTGGAGAGGGAGTGCCTGGCTATCAAGTGGGCACTCGAATCTCTCCGCTACTACCTGTTAGGAGGAGGTTCCGTCTGGTGACCGACCATTCCCTCTCAAGTGGATGAGCCAGGCCAAGGAGAGGAATGCTCGGGTCACCAGGTGGTTCCTATCCTTGCAGAACTTCAAGTTCTCCGTGGAACATAGGGCAGGCCGCTTGCAGGGGAATGCAGATGCCCTTTCCGCGTCCACTGCCTCACATGTGTCCACCCCTCAGGGTTGAACAAAGGGGGTGTGTGGTAAGGTGCAGGGTGCCGTCGTGGATGGCAGGTATGTGTCACCGAGGTTCATAGCCTCGGTGAGGTGAGAGCCGTTTTTGTTGATGTCAGCAGCAGCTAGTGCTACTGACATGGTTTTAAATAGCATGGCTGCAAAGCCGATCCGGGCCGCCTCTTACCGGGAGCAGCTAAAGTGTAGGGTGGGTGGCTGCTCCCCACGACCCAGTCCTGGTTTTGGGCTGGGTTTAAAAACTCAGCCAGCACCAGCAGCTGGGGCTGTGATTGTCCTGGAGCTGCTAACAGTCCTGTGGAGTTCTTTGACCTCGAGGAAAGAGCTCAGCAAGGTGGTGTTTTTCCCTGCAACTTGAAGGTGGAATCTCCTGCGGCTGGGCCGACTGCTAGGTGTGAACCCTCACCTAAACCTCCCAGGTGACTGAACCCTGTGTTGGCCTGTTTTGTTTGGCCACATTATTTCTGTTATGTGTGAACTATCACCAAGAGACTGTTTTTCATTTATGTGGTGCAAGTGTGAATAAAACACTGTTTATTGCACATTCTGGACTCCTTGTTTTGCCTCAGTACTGCACCCGCACCGCTATCTACCAGAGCGACTCCCCACAATATATATATATATAAATACCAGAAGGGTGAAGAACATTGGCACATCAGCTATGAGTGCTTGCTACCTATAGACAAACATGGGGCTTGAAACATTTACATGATTACATCGATATTATTTTCCACCATATCAATATATCAAATCATAAAGTGTTAGGTCTTCACAAATTTCCTATAATCCTATAGTAATAAGAGGATCACGTCATGATTCATACGGGATCAAAATGCAGGATTTGGTTTTCCAGATATTTGATGAACATAAAGGAAGTGTCATCCCCAGGTGTCTAGGAGAACGTGAACACTGACTACAAGTGTTCTCATCCAGAGCGAGATCACACTGTGAACACATTAATCCCCAGCGATATGTCAAGGCAAAGATAAATGAGATGCCCAGCTCCACACTACCCTTACTTCATTCGCATAAAAGCAAGTCTAGCTAATAAGAAAGCCAATACAATTTGGTTTACATATGATATGTATATATAAGTGTATGCATGAACACTGTGCCTAATCCCTTTGGCCCCCTTTAGGCGATTTTCAGTTTCAAGTTTTGTATTTTTCCGTTCACATAGCTGCACCAGGGCTTGTTTTTGTGGGACAAGTTGTACTTTTTAATGGCCCTATTTAATATTGCATACGATGTAGTGGGAAGCTGGGAATTCCAATTAGAGTGGAAATGGAAAAGGAATGCAATTGCGCAATAGTTTTATGGGTTTCGTTTTTACGACGTTCCCTATGCGGTATAACCGATCTGTCCCCCTCATTCTCTGGGTCAGTACGATTACAAGGATTCCACATTTGCTTAGTTTTTCTTGTGTTTTAACACATGAAAAAATTAAAAACTTTGTAAAAAAATGTATTTTTTCTTTTCATCGCTATATTCTGACCCCTATAATTTTTTTATATTTAAGGCTATGGAGCTGTGTGAGGGCTCATTTTTTGCAGGGCAATCTGTTTTTAGCAATACCATATTGGGGTGCATATGACTTTTTGATCACATTTTCATAAATTTTTTTGGGAGAGGTGAAGCGATGAAAAAAGGCAAATTGGCCATTTTGTTTTTTTTTCTTCCCTTTACGCTGTTCAATATTTTTAGCGTTTGGGAGGTGGTGATACAGGTGGGTATGGCTTTTTAAGCCCTTCTAGGGGGACCTGAACATTCACTCTTACACTACTGTGATTTTATACAGTAGTTATGGGAACTTCATTATATTCCTAGGGAGCTCTGCCACCTGCAGGGCTCAATAGGATCTACCGCTCTATTAACCTGGAACTCATCATAGTGATTCAGGCTATTAGATTAAACAAACAGCTTCCCAGTTCTCTGCGCTGGGCAGCGCTCCCAGGGAAAGCAACTTCATTTACAGCGCTGGTGCGAAGAGGTTATAGGGGGGGTTGTGCAGCCTTTTTGCATTGATATCCTTAGTATATAAAGATGATGCACAACCACTTTAAAGCGAGCCTGTCCCATTGCAAATGCAGTGCAATCTCCAGGCATGTTATAGAGCAGGAGCAGATATATAGCTTTGTTAAAAAAAAAAAATTAAGTATAACTTTTCATTTATTCATCTAACTCTATGGTCATTCTGGGCTTAGGAGTCCAGTGGGTGGGCCTACTTAATGATTGACAGTTATCAAGGGGAGGAGTGGGCTGCAGTGAGAGAAACACAGACATAGAAGCTGCAGCAGCTAATTGTGTTATATTTCACTCCACATGCCTTAGGCCTCTTTCACACTTGCGTTCTGAGGATCCTGCAGGCACTTCCGTCCCGCCGGATCCATCAGAACGCAAGTCACCTGAAAGCATTAGAAGACTGATCAGGATCCTGATCAGTCTTCGAAATGCTTTCAGGTTACTATAGCAGCCAGGACGCTATTAAAGTCCTGGTTGCCATAGTAGGAGCGGGGGAGCGGTATACTTACAGTCCGTGCGGCTCCCGGGGCGCTCCTGAATGACGTCAGAGCGCCCCATGCCCATGGATCAAGTGATCCATGCGATCACGTGATCCATGCGTGTGGGGCGCCCTGACGTCACTCTGGAGCGCCCCGGGAGCCGCACGGATGGTAAGTATACTGCTCCCCCGCTCCCCACTACATTTTACCATGGCAACCAGGACTTTAGCGTCCTGGCTGCCATGGTAACAATTGAGAAAAACAACTAAACGTCGGATCCGGCGATGTGCCGAAACGACGTTTAGCTTAAGGCCGGATCCGGATTAATGCACTTCAATAGTCATTAATTCCGGATCCGGCGTTACGGCATGTCTTCCAGATTTTTGGACGGAGACAAATCCGCAGCATGCTGCGCTTTTGTCAACGTCCAAAAAACATTCACATACTGAATGGAAGACATCCTGATGCATCCTGAACGGATTTCTCTCCATTCAGGATGCATTAAGATAATCCTGATCAGTATCTTTCCGTCCTAGAGCCCCGAGGACGGAACTCTAGGACGGAAAGCAAAAACGCTAGTGTGAAAGGGGCCTTAGTCACAGCAATACTGCTCAGTACTTATCGATAATGTCTTATATGGAGCTACTGAATGATTCTGAGAGAGTGAGGGATCAGAACCTCCTGTTTTCTCTATGTGTAGTCTATGGTAGGTATTATAGCAGTTAGAAAAACTGAGAATTAGATAGATATCGAGACTGCCAAGGGGATAAATTGCTAGTTAATGAAGGATACAAGTCATATAACAGGGTTATTCTTTGTGTAGATATACGGCAGCTTATTCTGAAAAGTAATCTGAAAGTGCTGGTCGAGTGAAATCTCGCCAGCGCAAGTGTTAGATTCAAAAGCCAGGCAAGATAACAGTGAGGATGCCTGGCCCTGTCAATGTGGGGATGAGGAGGAGGTGTTCCGGTTCCGATTATCCCACTTATGTAGGAATAAAAGTAATAATTATGAAGTATAGGTGAAGTATGCTTGGTTTAATAGGCTGGCCTTTAAAGGGGATGTCTCATTCGGCACAATGGTACCTATGTTGAATATAACGCTATAATGAAGAACTTACTAATATACTCCATGTTGCAACACTGCCTCCTTTCCTGGATAATTACCATCTTGTAGTCCCTTAGAGAAAGCTCATTGTCAGGTGTTATGGCCCCTGCTGCAATCCAGCAGCAGTGGCCGCGTCTGTTCACTGGGTAAAAAAGTGCCAGCCTGTTTGGTGGCTGGGATGGCGGGAGCGCGTGCATTGCTGCACATCTGCACTAGCTGTCTCCCATACTGCCCACCTCATATATGTTGCTCTGAGCTGCTCCCGGAAATGACAGTAGCCTGGGAAATGCAGCTAGCTGAAGTCAAATGAAGCCTTGGCAGCGCACAGGTCAGGAGCGAGATTACATTGCCTGTGCCACCATTAAAAGCATAAGCAACGCCCCTTCCAGCTCAGAAAATGCCCCTATGGAGCTACCTGGAAGAGCGGAAATAGGGAGGCGAGACAACCCCTTAAAGAGTAACTAAACCTTTGAGTAAAATTTTAAATACAATGTCCCTAATGCCCTAATAATAGTTTTTCTAATATACTTTATTAATGTATTTTGTATTTTTATTACAGTCCCCCCCCCCCCCAAAAGCGCACCATTCCCCGTGCGCTTAACCCTGGGTTCACACCTGAGCGTTTCTGAGACGCGCGTTTTTGTCGCGCGTATTACAGCACGTTTTTGCAAATAGGAAACGCGCGTCATACGCACGTTCGTGACTCTGGAGACCAATTGAAAAAGGCATATCTACACTTTAACGCGTGTTAAACGCGCGTTCCCATTGAAGTCTATGGGTGCAAACGCGCGACAAAACGCCCCAAAGAAGCTCAAGAACTTCTTTGAGCATAGGGCGTTTTACAGCGCGTTCAAACACGCTGTAAAACGCTCAGGTGAGAACCATGCCCATAGGGAAACATGAGTTTTCTACTGTTGAGCGTTTTACAGCGAGTTTGAACGCGCTGTAAAACGCGCAAGTGTGAACTGAGGGTAAAACTGACATTTCCAGAGTACGGGCTGTAGATACTTTATGAATGGGGCCAAGGAGTGCATACGGGCAGGAACGCATAATGCTGCTCCTTCCCGTGCCCCCCGGAGGTTTACTAACTCCTGGCATAGCACATGGGTAGCCTTGAGCGGCTCCTGCTTCTGCCTGCTCCACTAAGCTAAGAGCTGACATGCAGGACTCTTAGCTTGGCAGAGCAGGCAGAAGCAGGAGCCCGCTCAGCTAATCCTGGCATAGCACATGGGTACAGTGTACGCATGTGCTATGCTAGGAGTTCGTAAACCGCCAGGGGGCACAGGCAGGAGCAGAAATATGCGCCCGTACACACTGCTGCTGTGGCCCCATGCATAAAGTGTCTACAGCCCATACTCCGTACACCGCTGAGCAGTCAGTGGTGTACAGAAATGTCTGTTTTAAGCGCACAGGGAATGGTGCGCTGTAATAAAAATACTAAATACATTAATAAAATATTATTAGGGCATCAGGAACATCTTATTAAAATGTTACTCAAAGGTTTAGGCCTCTTTCACACTTGCGTTGTTAGGATCCGGCATGCACTTCCGTTGCCGGAAATGCCCACCGGATCCGTAACAACGCAAGTGAACTGAAAGCATTTGAAGACTGATCAGTCTTTAAAATGCTTTCAGTGTTACCATGGCAGCCAGGACGCTATTAAAGTCCTGGTTGCCATAGTAGTAGTGGGGAGCGGGGGAGCAGTATACTTACCATCCGTGCGGCTCCCGGGGCGCTCCTGAATGACGCCAGAGCGCCCCATGCGCATGGATCACGTGATCCATGCGCATGGGGCACCCTGACGTCACTCTGGAGCTCCCCCGGGAGCCGCACGGACTGTAAGTATACTGCTCCCCCGCTCCCCACTACACTTTACTATGGCAACCGGGACTTTAGCGTCCTGGCTGCCATGGTAACCATTCAGAAAAAGCTAAACGTCGAATCTGGCGATGCGCCGAAACGACGTTTAGCTTAAGGCCGGATCTGGATTAATGCACTTTAATGGGCATTAATTCCGGATCCGGCATGTCTTCCGGATTTTTGGACGGAGACAAATCTGCAGCATGCTGCGGTTTTGTCAACGTCCAAAAAACGTTCACCTACTGAACGGAAGACATCCTGATGCATCCTGAACGGATTGCTCTCCATTCAGGATGCATGGGGATAATCCTGATCAGTATCTTTCCGTCCTAGAGCCCCGAAGACGGAACTCTATGCCGGAAAGGAAAAATGCATATGTGAAAGGGGCCTTAGTTACTCTTTAAGCCCTAAAAAAATCCATGAAAATGGAAATCTAACAGTGTCTTCACTTTCCTATAAACAAATCTCACATGAAAGATGAACGAATAGTTGGTTATAGTCTTTACCTCATCTTTTCTGTGTACAGAGGTTTCATAGCTCTGTATTAGAGCTTGCAGGCCGTCTATCTGGTTGCTCAAGTGAGTAATATGCTCCGCATGCTTTTCGTTCTGCTTTTGCATCTCCAGCTGGTGCTTCTCGATTATGGTTAGTCTCCATTTGCTCAGTTCAGCCAACACATTTGTCTACAAAAGAATAACACATACAGGCAAGTAGTTTTCTAGATGAATTTCAGTGTGATCCAGTATCCAAACAAGACTCAAAAGTGAATGGGGCTGAGAAGCCCCTAGGCCACTTGACCAATAGTTGTGAAGTCCCAGGCCTAGCGTAAGCAGAGAGAAGGCTGCTGTGTTCATAGGAATGTCAGGGCCTTCTCACACAGCTGATCGGCGGTGTTCCTGAGTGTCGGACCCCCTACCAATCAGATGCTGATAACCTATCCAGAGGAAAAGTCATCAGTTTCAAAGAGTCCCACTAGGCAACGCCCCATAGTGGTAGAGGGGAAAAAAATGTCTACAACAGTTGATGAATATGGTGAAAAGCATGTATGACAGTTTTTGTTTTGTTTTTTTTGCAAAAATGTCTTTTTTTATTAGTAAGTCTCCCCAAATATTCTAATTACAAGGATGCTCATCTGAAAGGTCCTGTCAGATAAGTTGCATCTTAAAGAGGTTGTCCCGGATTGTTTTTTTAAATCCACCCCACACTCGGCAGTAGCTGTGACCACATCTATACTGACCTGTTCCCTGCAGCTCTGTTCAGGCTCAGTGGCTCCAGCGCAATCTTCACTGGGGACACGTCACTGCTGAGGCCAGTCATTGGGTGAGGATTAAAAAAAATGCTGGTAAACCCGTTTAAGGTGGCCATAAGCATTAGATGAATGTTGGCCGAACCCAAGAGAATGGCTAACCGTCTAATGTGTATGGTGGTGCCCAGACTTCCCCCTGACAGATGTCGGGAGAAAGAAGGGTAAGGCATGTTGGATTTCAACATGACCAGTCATTTATTCCCCAGCTGCTGCCTACTGAGTACACATACACTCTGCTGAAAACGCATGGTTATGGGGTGGAAGTTGTGGCAGAGGAATAGCTGACGACAGAACGATCGCTTTAGACTCCACCAATGCAATCTGTGCACGTATTTCTCCTACATATCGTAAAATCTTTTTGGCCGCATTGACCCTTTAACTGCCTATGTAGTCGTTCATGAGTATTTTTACAGTGAATATCCCCCTATATCCTTCAGGGGTTAAAAAAAAAATATATATATATATATATATATATATATATATATATATATATATATATATATAAAAAAAAAATTTTTAAACCATTAAAGAGAGGGAAAAAAAAAAAAAGAAGAAGACGAAATTCCCTTTCTTTTAAGAAGCAGCGCTGATTTTCACATTGAAATTAATGGGAAGCCGAAAAATACACATCAAAAAATGCGCCTAAGGCTACATGCACACGACAGTTGTTTTTCTCTGCGTCCGTTTCAGTTTTTTGCTGACAGTTCATCCGTTTGTGTTCCGCGTCTGTTGTCCGTGTTTCCCTTCAGCAAAAAAGGTAGTGCATGTCCTACTTTTTTCTCAATTGCGGATGAGAATAGGCATTTATTACAAGGGATCTGTGAAAACAAAGGAATCCTTCCAAAAAAAACTGATGGACCATCAGTTTTTTTTTTGCGGATCCCGATTTGCGGACAGCAAAAAACAACCTATCGTGTGCATGAAGCCTAATTTTGAGGCTGAAAAATCTGCTGGGATTCAGCGCCGATTTTTACACATGTATTTTTAGAAATCAGCCGTGTGAACTGATCCATACAGAAAATGTTGACTTATGGCAGTTACACACCAAACAATGCCATCCGTTCATCTCCGTCCAGCAGATCAACAAGTAAAGTTTTCTCAATATTGAGGATTTAGAAAAGAGCCCGATTTAGTGGCTTCAAGCGAGCCATCTGATGGAAGCTATGCTTCGCCTTGGCAGGTTCTACAGAGGGCGAGGGTGCTTAGAAATACTCAATGCACAGCAGGAATCTACCTACCTTTAGGTTACCACTCCATAGATCAAGCAAGTCTTCAACCTGCTGCATATTTTCAGAAGAGACAGGCAGCCGAGTTACTTGGATCCGCTCTGTCTGGGATCTGGCGGAGGAAGAGGAGGAGGAAGCACGGAGAGACAGCTCATCTGAATGAACAGGAGAAAACGCCTCCATACCCGATGCTAAGGTCCTTTGGAACGGAGGTTCTTCAAATACAAAAGAAAATAGGAATAGTAGTGTCAGTCTGGGTATCATAGTAGATCCTCTCTACCTATTGCTTTGCAAATGTAAAAAGTCCATTGAAGTCTATGGAGAGTGTTAAAAATACAAAGACATCTAAAAGGTGATCCATATTGCATTAGTATCGCATCCAATTCTTAAAAGAGCTGTCTGAAGTAATTCAACTACATCCCTTGAAGACAGCTCATCAGCATCATGAATCTGTAGTATGGGATGAAATAATGACAATACACATGAGACGTCTGTAGTTTGCAGAGCCATATAGATCACTTTTACATATATGCCCAGATCCTAACTGGGTCATATGTGAAGGAACTATTGATTTTAATTATTTTATGGTCATTTTGGGTCCATTCACAATCCACATACCATGTGTGTGAATTAGGTTTCTGCGAGCAATTTCATGGGCTACAGAAAATTACCCGACGTTTGTCCGCAACGTGAAAAAAATAAAAAACTGAAATATGCAGCACGATACTTATGTGCAGAGACTCGGCAAGGAATTAGATTACCCCTGCTCAGTGACGTGGACCAAACTCATTGAATGAAGGCTAATCCTCGTGCAGATCTTCTGTGCACCGAGACACAACCGCACCAGCAGTCCAAGTGTCAGCCTATAGAAATACGCGTCGGATTTCACCTCGACATTTCAACATGGTTTAGAGATGATCTTTATGTCTATGGTACTAAAATGGAAATGTGTTCTAGTGGTCAGGACTTACCATTTATACTTCAAAATCTATGTACGGTTACTTTCACATCTGCGTTTTTGCTGGTTTCATCAGGGGATCAGCAAAAACGATTTAGATCATTGGTACAATGGTCTGCAACCGTTCAGAACGGATCCGGTTATAATATCTCTATAATGAACAAGAAGGATTCGGCACTAAATCCATTGTAGGTTTTTTTGTGTATGAAAAAAACGAATCCTGCACCATTGCCTTAGGGCTCATGCACACGAATGCTTTTTTTTCTTGTTTATGTTCCGTATACGGAATTTATTTCAATGGATCTGCAAAAAAAAAAACAGAAGGTACTCCGTATGCCTTCTAAAAATAGAACATGTCCCATTATTGTCAGCATAACGGACAAGGATAGTACTGTTCTATCAGGGGCCAGCTGTTCCGTTCTGCAAAAAACGGAATGCACACGGACGTCATCCATATTTTTTGCAGACCGCAAAATACTGAAAAAGCCATACGGTCGTGTGCATGAGCCCTTGCATTGTGTTTCATGCCGGATCCGTCTTGATCAGTATCCCATGACGCACTCAAAAACGCTGTTTGCAGCGGTTTTGTGTCCGGCATGGGAACGCAACAAAAACGGAACAGTATGCATTCTAGAGCACTCCGTTTCGGTTTGTTCAGTTTTGTCCCCATTGACAATGAATCAGGACAAAACTGAAGCGTTATCCTCTGGTTTTGAGATCCTATGACGGATCTTAATACCGGAAAGGGAAATGCAGATGTGAAAGCAGCCTTATTTGAGACTGATAAAAGTGCATATGGGACAATCCAAATACACAATATTTCACAATACGCGAATAACTTTCTGGTACTCTTTTGCAAAAATCTCTAAACCCGTTCATTAAAGGGTTAAGGACCAAATAGACGGAGTAATTATCATCTGAATTCTCGTATAATTATCGCTTGTAATAACACACAGCAGTCGAATGACGAGTGATAAATCATTGGCTTTTTGTGGACTGGACAAATCTGACCTCGCTGCTGCTGCCATGTCCCTTTGTCTTATCAGAAATCTGCTCGTCGTTAACAATGTGGATGCTCCAGGGGCGAACGAGGAACGATCGCAGTACTGAGCAAACAGCGAAAATAGGATTTTTTGTGCTTACCTGTAAAATCCTTTTCTCGCTTAGTTCATTGGGGGACACATAAGACCATGGGTATAGCTGCTGCCACTAGGAGGCGACACTAAGCAAAAAAAGTGTTAGCTCCTCCTCTCGGCTATACCCCTCCTGCAGACACTGAGCTAGACAGTTTGTACAAAAGCAGTAGGAGAAGCCAACAGAACACAATAAAAAAGAAGAAAACTGGAGATGGGTCATCATCAAGAACCAGAAGGACCCATCTTGGAGAACCAGCAATGTACATACAGGGTGAGAGCTGTGTCCCCCAATGATCTCAGCGAGAAAAGGATTTTACAGGTAAGCACAAAAAATCCTATTTTCTCGCTCGTATCATTGGGGGACACAGAAGACCATGGGACATTTTAGAGCGGTACCATGGGGAGCGAACAGGGCCAGAACGAATCTAAGGCCGGTCATAAGGCCCTGCACAGAAATGCGGGGGAAAGACACACCAGGAACCCTGAAAAGGGACAGGAAAACCCATTCCCAGGAAGACCAGCCAGAGAGTGCTGAATACGCAGAGGCTCCGGCTGGGCAGAAGAAAGAACAGCCCAGGGAATATAAGTCACGGCTTAGGAGACTGCAGAAGAAGTGCACACAGAATATCCACAAGATGGACAAGAATGAAGACAAGACACCAAGCTAAAACTGATTAGCTCAGTGTCTGCAGGAGGGGTATAGCTGAGAAGAGAAGCTAACACTTTTTTTTGCTTACTGTCGCCTCCTAGTGGCAGCAGCTATACCCATGGTCTTCTGTGTCCCCCAATGATACGAGCGAGAAAAATATTTAGCGACTATTGTTTTCTATAACTGAACATCTTTTGAAAGCAAACGACTCGCTAAATCGTCGTTTGCTGCTCTTTAATGAAAAAATATTCGCCGGCCTAATAGACACGTAATTCCCATCTCAGTCAATCATGGCTGAGATCAGAATAGCCCTCGTAGGCGGTGGCCAGGGTTGGCTGGAGTTATGGAAACAGCTGAGCAGGCTGTGTATGCTGTTTCGGTAACTCCCGTAGAAATGTATGGAAACTATGGAAACAGAATAGCACAGCGAGTTATTGTATGTAAGGGTTACTGACTCGCTAAGATGCAGGGGCGGACTGGGAACTTAAAGTGGACCCATGTTGTAGGTGGGTCCAAATTGACAGAAGGCACGGCTAACAGAAGTAGGTGGGGCCAGCAATACCATACCGCGGCACAAAATACCGCCCTAGCAGAGCCAAATACCACAGTGCAACACAATAAACTGACCCAGCAGCATCAAAAACCACAGTGCAGCACAAAATAATGCCCCTGCAGGAACAAATACCTCCTCAGAAGCCTCCTCCTACTCCAAGTGCCTCAGGATGGCAACACAGTTGAATTCTGGAATCGGGAGGGCACCTCTGGTCGACAGCCAGGTACATAACTGCAGTAATTGATGCTCCCAGCATTAATTAACTCTGGGAGTGACAGATCATTGCTTACTTGGCTGGCGGCCATGAGGGGGCTCAGGTGGCCCCTGGGCATCGGCTAACAGGGAAATTTCCTTGTAGGGACTATGGCACGTCCGCCCATTCTGTGAAGGGAATAACCCTTTCCAATGCTACTACCTTGATGCTTATTGGACGGTGGAAGGTTTTCCGTAACGCTTTCCGGAGAGCGCCCTCTTTGACTTTCTCTTTCTGAACTTCTTTGATCGTCTTCTAATGAAGATTGAGGTCCCTCTGAAAAGACATATTAAATACACATGTTAACATCTGCCGAGCATGCGTGTTTATAATAATGAGGAGAGGGAAATACCCCTCTGCCAATGTGTTATCAGGCTCACTGAAATCCAGCATGTCCAATCATTCTCCCCATACACATAGCACTACAGTAGGTAGGCGTGTGAAGCTTTTGGGGTGCTTTCACACGTTGCAGATTTTGTTGCTGAATTTTCTGCGACTGAAAATCAGTTTCATCCACCTGAATGAGGTTTGCAGAAATCCATGTGCTTGCCTCCCCATTCAAATGAATAGAACTGATTTTCAGTCGTGAAAAATTCAGCAACAGAATCCATAATGTCTGAAAGCATCCTTATCTATGTCTAGCCTAAGGGCCAGTTCACACGACTGATTTTTAAAACACACTGCGGAATCTGCAGCTTTTTTTTTTTCAGCGTGAAAAACACAGTTTCTGATGCATTTTTTTACTCCTTTTTTTTTTTTTCCAATGGGTGTTTACAAAGCTGAATTTTCAGCTTGAGGTTTTTTGAAGCAGATCTGTGCCAAAAACCATGTGGAAAACGCACAAAAAATACACGCACTTTCACTTCAATGGGAGATTGAGCCCTAAGATGGGACACGCTGCTTCTTTTTTCCACGTGCAAAAGCAATTGCTTCTTCCCATTGAAAGGAATGGGAGGCTGTTTTGAGGCTTTTTTTTTAGCTGATTTTGAGGCACAAACGCTCCAAAATCAGTGCCAAAAAACTCAGTGTGAACTGGCACTAAAGGCCCCTATACACATTCCATAGTTGTCAGCGGACAGCTATCTCCGACATACACATACATGTTCGGTTCGGCTGAACGGGGAGAGAGGAGAAAGAAGAAGTGGCTGCGGCAGCTTATCTTCTGGGAGCACAAAAGAATTAGGCAAAAATATTCATTTCACCCGATCCTTCGCTCGCTCAACCTCATCTGTCGGGGGAGAGTCGGGAACTCCCCATACACATTAGGGTCCATTTACACGTCCGTGGTGTATTGCGGATCCGCAACACACCCGGCCGGCACCCCCACAGAACAGCCTATTCTTGTCCGCAGCTGCGGACAAGAATAGGACATGTTCTATTTTTTTCGGGAGCCGCGGACCGGAAGTTCAGCGGCACGCTCTGGAAATGCGGATGCGGAGAGCACACTGTGTGATCTCCGCATCCATTCCGTCCGCATTCAGAATGAACGGGTCCACGACCGTCCCGCATAATTGCGGAATGGGTGCGGACGTGTGAATGGAGCCTTAATCTATCGGCTCACCGCAGTCTAATGTGTATGGGGGCCTCAAAGGAACAAATTACATTGCTCAGACTTTGTGATTTTTGAAGCAGGAGGATAAAACAGCGATTCTCTTGCCATCTATTCGCCTGCTTGGTATTACCTGGGATTTGCTCTTGCGCAGCTTCCCTCAGACTTGAAAACCTGTCACTTGTGGTTTGTTCAGCAGTCAGTTGATGCTCCCTGAGGAAATGAGGCCCAAACTTAGGAGTCACCACCGCATAGCGAAGAAGCTCGTCGTATTCGTCCTGTCACAAAAGAGTCGGGAGAGCAGGAGCTGCTTAACCGTGTAATGAAACCATGAGATGGATGTCATTTCTAGGACGGGAGGCTCTCCCTTCTTTCAAGAACATGCTCTCATCGAAAATCGAAAGAGCCTTGTAACAAGCTGCAGAGAAGGAGCAGAAATACAAAGAGAAACGCACACCTCGTGGTCACCACTTCACTGCTGTGACAATTTACGCCGTGGACGCCCACAAATCTCATTATCCCACATACCCTTACATTTTCTGACAACGTACTCTGTAAAAACGTCACCAGCGCGTCACGCTTCCCAATACAAGCATGCACACGTATGGAGCCCTCACAGCCAACAATTTTGTGGTGACTATATTTTATTTATCATAAGGGCTCTGCTACAGTTCGCATTTTAGTCGCAAATTCGAATTTTTGTCCAATTTTTAAAAAGTTGCGTCTATTCGTTATTAGGTTATATTTTCATACATGGTATGTTTTGCGCTCTCACATAATGTGGATTTTGGTAACCTAGAAGCGGTTTGCAGTATACCCTTTTAACACATTAGTGGGTGATGCCCATCTATTGGAAGGCCTCTGTTCTCCTGAAGTATACGGTTGTGGTATATATGAGATTTGCACGTTTTATTAGATTTATGGGGTTTTTATGTGTAAACTTTGGCTTGGATGCACATTTTAGGTCCAAATGTATGCTTTGATGCATTTTTTTTTATTCATTTGTGCTGGTCACAAAGTTATCTGAAGGTAGACATGGCTGTCAAGGGAACTGCAATCATCAGGTTGTGTGCTTTTACAGATGTATAGGTTTTGGGGGTGCACTTACTTTTCAAGGACTGTAATCCCATTTTTTTTTTTTTTTTTAAATTTCCAGATTTTTGGTCTTTTCAGTTCTGGTGATTTTATATGTGTATGTAAATGTAGGCCTATGTGGTATGTATGAACGCCGCACATGTTGAACATTTATTTTTAAAGGGAACCTGTCAGGTTGAGCATAGGGGGTAATTTATTAAGACAGGCGTTTTAGAAGCCAGTCTTAAAGAGGACCTTTCATCACTTCTAAAGATATTAACCAACGATGCTGACATGTAGAGCGGCGCCCAGGGATCTCCCTGCACTTACTATTATCCCTGGGCGCCGCTCCGTTCTCCCGTTATAGGCTCCGGTCTCTGTGCTCACAAAGTTATAGTAGGCGGAACCTTCCCTTCATCTCCTTCTCCCAGGCTGTAGCGCTGGCCAATCGCGGCGCAGAGCTCATAGCCTGGGAGAAAAAAACTCCCAGGCTATGAGCTCTGCGCTGCGATTGGCCAGCGCTACAGCCTGGGAGAATGAGATGAAGGGCAGGCTCCGCCTACTATAACCAAGTCCCCGCCTACTATAACTTTGTGAGCACAGAGACCAGAGCCTATACCGGGAGAACGGAGCGGCGCCCAGGGATAATAGAAAGTGCAGGGAGATCCCTGGGCGCCGCTCTACATGTCAGCATTGTTAGTTAATATCTTTAGAAGTGATGAAAGGTCCTCTTTAACTTAATACCCCTTTAGCTGGCGGTGGATTTGTCGAATTTATTTATACATAACTTCGGTGTATCCTTCACCTGTCTAAATCTATGCCAGCTTCATTGCTGATGTCGATTTAGACCATTTTCTACACCTAAAACAGACGTAGAAAATGATAAATGAGATGAGCTGGCCGGCCCGCCCCCTGTTTTAGACCTTTGCGTCACAATCTCCGACAAATATATGTGGTGTATATCTGTTAGTAAATGATCCCCATGGTGTTTAAAGGGGTTCTGCAGTTTGTTTAAACTGATGATCTATCCTCTGGATAGATCATCAGCATCTGATCGGCAGGGGTCCGACACCCGGGAACCCCGCCGATCAGCTGTTTGAGAAGGCAGCAGAGCGCTGCTGCCTTCTCACTGTTTACCGCCGGCCCAGTGACGTTACGACTTGTATCAACTGGCCTGGGCGCGGCTAAGCTTCATTCAAGTGAACAGAGTTTTGACAACTCTGGTGTATTTTCACAAAGCATATGGATATAGGAGGTTAGTATGTTTTTTTTTATTTATTCTGTAATTTAGGTTTTATTTGAACATGTCAAAACTGTTAAAATTGCCCTGGCTACTGGAGGTGCAAAATGTCCAAGCACAGCCGGCAGTGAAAAGGTTAAAAATCAACGTCCCCACCTACAAGTGATTCTTTTAGATGGAGCTCCTTAGGGCGCTGTTATA
The DNA here is from genome assembly GCA_033119425.1 of Bufotes viridis. NCBI lineage: Eukaryota > Metazoa > Chordata > Amphibia > Anura > Bufonidae > Bufotes > Bufotes viridis. The sequence goes on along the minus strand of CM065589.1, from coordinate 76,050,230 downwards.
CCGAAGATTACTGCCCCCTCCCCAAGAGTGACAGGGGAAAGGTATAAAGAGCCTCAGCAATGGGAGCCGTGCTACTGTCTGATGGCTGGGGGCCCCACCAGTCACTGCAATGAAGGAGCCACAGTCCTAAGGGCTCGTTCACACGAACGTTTGTTTTTTTTTGTGTTCCGTATACGGCCAATTTCAAGTCAATGGGGCTGGGGAAAAAAAAAAAAAAAAAAAAAGAGTCTGGAATGCATCCATATCCGTTTTTGCGGAAGCATCTATTGAAAATTTTTTCAATGTACTAACTGTTAAAACATTATTATATGCTTCCGTTTCCGACCTGCAAAAAAACGGATCACAAACGGAAACGGAACGGAAGCGGAACATCAATGGAGACACTACTGAAACCAAAAAACGGATCAGTTAAAAATGGACTGCAAAACCATACGGTCGTGGGAACTAACCCCAATAGATTAGATTCCTCTCTAATGGTAATGGTTACTATGAGAGAGAATTATTTCTCTCTTCTTCTCCAGCCTGGCTGAAATCACAGTCAGCGGAAGGAGGGAGGGCTGCTTCAATCCTTCATATCTTGAGCTGTGTAGCAGCCAGAGAGGTGAGCCTGGTCTTGTTTGAAAGCTGATAATCTAGGACATTCACACGAGCATCTTTCACACGAGCATGTCCGGATTAGGTCCGGATGCGTTGCGGATGCGTTCAGTGAAAACCTTGCGATTTCATAGGCAAAGCCATTCAGTTTTGACTGCGATTGCGTTCAGTTTTTTCCGCGCGGGTGCAATGCGTTTTGATGCGTTTTTCACGCGCGTGATAAAAAACTGAAGGTTTACAAACAAGATCTCCTAGCAACCATCAGTGAAAAACGCATCGCACTTGCTTGCGGATGCAATGCATTTTTCATGCAGCAATTTTAACGCAACGCACAAGTGATGCATGAAAAACAATGTTCATGTACATAGACCCATTGAAATGAATGGGTCAGAATTCAGTGCAGGTGCTATGCGTTCACCTCACGCATTGCACCTGCGCAGAAAACTCGCTCGTGTGAAAGGGGCCTTAGTGTTTAGAAATCGGGTCGGGAGTGAAAGCAGCTGAAACCTGCATTCACTTTTAACTTCTATTACTCCCCACTGGATTTCTACAGGCTGTAGAAGAGATAATGCTGCGATCTTGTTTTACTTCTTAGATTTGAAGGCTTAAAGGGGTATTCCAGTAGGTACAAGTATCTCCTATCCACAGGATAGCGGATATCTATCACATCGGTGAGGGTTCTACAGCTGGGACCCCCACCGATCCCGAGAACGGGGGCCCCGTACCACCCGCAGGCCCCTTGCTATTCTTCTAAAATGATCTGAGCAGCTGGTTGCACATGAACACGGGTGCTCCATTCATTTCTATGGGAGTTCTGGAGACATCCGGCTACTCCAGTCATTTCAGGGGTGCAGCAAGGGGCCTGCAGGGGGCACACGTTTTCGTGATTGGTGGGGGTCCCAGCTGTAGAACCCCCACTGATCTGATACCTGTAGATAGGGGATAACTTGTACCTACCGGAATACCCTGTTAGCTCCTTTTCCCAAAGAAGAGCTCAAGCAAAACTGGTATGGGGTTAAACCCTCTAAGACGAATCCTCCCCAAATTCCATGAGCCATAACTTCCGTTCACACAGCCATATGAGGACTTATTTTTTTGCGGGACAAGGTGTATTTTTTAATGCCGCAGTGTCTTGTATTAGAAAATGGTGAAAAAAATTTGTGGGATGGTATAAAAAAAAAAATCAACAATCCCACCAAGGTTTTTGATATTGTCGTCCTTATTCTGCAGGTCAATACGATTATGGCGATACCAGTTTTATTAAAAATAAATAAATCAAAATTTTGTTTGGATTACCATTTTCTGACAGCCATAACATTTTTTTTTATCAATTTCCATCCACAGAGCTGTATGAGAGCTTGTTCTTTGCAGGACTGTTTTTTATTGGTATGTCCAACTTTTTAACCATTGTTATTCAATTTTTGGGGGGAAAAGGTATCTAAAAATGGCGAATTGTGCGTTTTTGAGTTTTTTTCTGTTATGGCGTACACTGAACAGGAAAAATATTTTAATATTTTAATAGTTCAGACATTTTCGGATGTGGCAATTCCTGTTATATAAATTTTTATATATAACACTGGGGAATGGGGGTGAATTGACTTGATTTTTTTTTTTTTACTGTTTTTTTTACATAATTACTTTTAGCCCTCTTAGGCCCCTTTCACACGGGCGAGTTTTCCGTGCGGGTGCGATGCGTGACGTAACCCGCTCTTTACACATTATCCCATACATCTATGTGATAATACGTGAAGGGGTTAAGTTCTCCACTGCTGACCCTGCGCCAGTCTACACAGGATATTGTTCCCTTTGTAAAAAGAAAAAAAAATTAAAGGGTTTGTCCACATTTTGGGAAGTTTTTGGCAAACCCCGAGGCAGGCCTGTTACCTGCTCCCCTACGCTGGATCCCGGCTCTAACCCCCTGTATATTATGGATAGTCTACAACACGTACAATGTCCGGACTGCTCGGCTCCAGATCTTCGGAAATGAACTTTAAGAAGTTACCTGGAAATCTGAAGACACTGAACTGCCGTGATCTGAATCTTTGGGGATGATGAGGCTTCGACTGCTCTCCTCATCTGAAGACATCTGCACAGAAACATCAGAGCTCCATTATCAGGTGCAGGGCAACGCCAGTCAGGGGTCGGTGCTCTTAAAGGGCTTATCCCCTATCTGCAGGGGGTACAGGACCCCCATTCTCCTGATTGGTGGGGGTCCATTCGGTAGGGGATGTCTTGAAACAACCGGCATACCCCTTTAATAATGTGCCTGTGCTCTAGTTCACCCGCCCTCCAGTATACTGATTGACAGCATTGTCCCTATGTACGGTAACGGGGAGAAATCTGTCAATCTGCTGAAAGACAGAGGGGAGCGTGCCTCTCATAAATATGTGGACCCTTCAAAAACTACCTGATTTTCTGTAAAAAATAAATAAAATAAAAATCTAATTAGAAACCATAATAATGAAGATTACAGGTGACCCGTGCCTCCATCCCAGAATCAGCAGGGGTGTTGGGAGTCGGACCCCCACTGACTGCTCACTGATGACCTGACATTAGCTGATGGGTCATCGATATTTACATTATGCAAAACCCCAAAGGGGTCGTCCACCTTTTAGATATTGATGAGGTCATGGATATCAGGTCGGTGGGCTCCAGCACGCCCCCAGCTGGATTTGGTGCTAGCAACAATGCAGCCCTGGGGGACTGGGGTACATGGCTCTGTGTATGGGAGACATAGGAGGTACAGCCCAGGCCCCGGCCCTGCAGCCACCCGGGGAGGTCAGCCGTAATATGCACGCGGCAGCGCTGCACCACTGACACCCCTCACTCACCCACCTTTAAACTTGGCGCTGTCAGCTGCTGTACTGAGGAGATAACGGCCGGATACCAGGGAGCGGAAGTACAGCGCCGCCATGGTAACAGCGTACCTCCCAGCCCAGACGGTTAGCCCTGGAGGTTCCAATTACAGGAACGTCACATGATCCTGTGGTCACATGACCGGACTGGAAGGGGCGGGGTTTACGTCGAACTGACTGAAATGCAGTTCTTTGGCGGTGTGTGATGGAGAGGTCTCTGATGACATCTGCATTAGAGCTGACTTGGTGTTGTACAAGAATACAAATTTTTTTTTTAAAAAAAATCCCTTTTTTACCTTACAAAATTGTCCAGTAGAAACTTGAATTCTAAAATGATCTTGTTACTGATTCCACAAAGTGACAAAATAAAAAACATTCAGACCAAGTGTTTGTTTCTAGTAATTATGGTTTACTGCTCTTGTGCGTGGATTAAAGGGGCTGTGTCACTTCAGCAAATAGCATTTATTATGTAGAGAAAGTTACTACAAGGCAGTTACTAATGTATTGTGATTGTCCATATTGCCTCCTTTGCTGGCTGGATTCATTTTTCTATCACATTATACACTGCTCGTTTCCATGGTTACAGACCACCCTGCAATCCATCAGTGGTGGTCCTGCTTCCACACTATAGAAGAAAGCGGAAGCCTCTCTGGTGGCCGGAACCGTGGGAGCGCAGATAGGCTAGTGCTTTTTCCTATAGTGTGCAAGCACGGCCACCACTGATGGATTGCAGGGTGGTCGTAACCATGGAAACGAGCAGGGTATAATGTGCTGGAAAATGAATCCAGCCAGCAAAGGAGGCAATATGGACAATCACAATACATTAGTAAGAGGCTTGTATTAACTTCCTCTACATGATGAATGCTACTTGCCGTAGTGAGACTGCCCCAGGTCGGATCCGACCCCGAGGAGAAGACAGAGGCAGTTTATTGCTGTTTCTGTCTTCTCCTTTCCTTGGAGCAATGCGCTGAATGAGCAGGGCCTGAGAACGGACATACGGATGCTCACAGTGTGCTCTTCACATCTTTTGCGGTCCCGTTGAAATGAATGGGTCCGCATCTGATCTGCAGAAAATGTGGATCGGTTGCGGACCGGTGTCTCTGTGTGATTAGTCATATATTTCTCTTGCAGTGATCTAAATGCAGTATTATACGCCAGCCATTGAAATTCATTGCACATGGGGTGTCCTGAGATGGGGACCCACCTTTATGGTGTCCATATGCCCCATATAACTTTGCTTAAATGTTAAAGGGGACCTATATGTTTCCTGAAAACTTGAGGGTGCAGCCGTGCTTCTCAGACCGCTCTGCACCTTCGGGTTTCTTCGGCTGTGCACAGTTTTTTTCAAGTATGTCTAAAAAGGATCCGTGGATTTGGGAGCTTTACGCTACATGCCGGAAAAGCTGAGCGGAGCCGACGAAACCTGAAGGTGGTTTCAGCAAAGCTTTAGGTCCCCTTTAATTTCCAGGTTTTTAATCCAAACCTTTCAAGAGGGGCTGCTCCTCCTTGTGGAGGTCCAGGTGGTGTGTAGGATGCCACCCGGGAAAAAATACGTATGAGGAGTGCTGATCTGCATGAATCTGACTCTTGAGGGAGAAATGGCTTCTATTAGGGGTTATGCACACAAACGTATTTTTCTTTAGTTCCGTTTTTTACAGGTCTGTATACGGAACCATTCATTTCAATGGGGCTGTTATTTAAAGGGGTTTTCCGAGTTTAATAGAAATTTGGTCAGCCCCTGGAAATGTGGTAAAATAGCAAAGGACTCGATACTCCCATCTTTTCTCGCTCTGGTCCTCCTCGCCGCATCTTGTTTTTCCTGGCTGCAGTGACGTTCTGTGTGCTGCTGAGGCCAGTGATTGGCTGCACTGTGACCGGTGACCGTGGAACATCATTGATGGGGAGGAGCGCAGCACTGGAAGCAGCAGGCGAGAAAAGAGGGGAGTATTGATTCTGTTATTTTACCACATGTACAGAGGCTGTCTGAGTTTTTAGTGAACTCTGACAACTCCTTTAACCCCTTCCCAACCCGAGGAGTGAAGGGAAAGCCTTGGAAACAAAACCCATTTTTTCCAACCCCATCCTGTTTGGAATTTTTTTTTCAGCTTCAGTGTCATTGTTTGATAAGTGTCAGGCAGCTAAACATGGCATGGATATAACCGCCATCTCTCATCATACAGTACTGTCAATTTTTGGAAAGCACAATGGACAAGGGGGACCTCAGTGACTTCTATGGGAGAGTTTTCTAGGCCTGCTCTGTGCCCTGTGCAGAGGTCATTGTACAAGGAAAGAAAATCCAGTGCTGAGCCACGCCCCCTGCACTGATCACATGATGGTGACGTCACCCCAGGTCCTTCGGCTTTTCCAAAGTTCAGGTTCGTGGAAGCCGCCCCTTATGGATTCCATATGCCGGGATAGTCCGCGGTAGTGGAATCCATAACGGGATGCGGCGATTACTCCAACCCGAACGCCGAACTAATTTTTGAAGTTCGCTCATCTCTATTCACTATCAAACTACCGTGGCAGGCAGGCCGGCCCGCAGCATAACGTGACTCACTCCGTCAAACGCCTGCTCTGCCTGTTTCATTAATAAAGTAGGAGGAGCAGGCGTGTGACAGTGAGTGACGTTACGCTGCCTGCTATGGTAGTTTGATAGTGAGTACTACAGAGGATTGCGATTTAACAAAGCTCTCATGACTACACTTTACATATAAAGACTGCTGTGAGCGGTGATTCCAGCACCGCTTGCCGGCCTCCAGCCCCTCCTCCCTCCCCAGCATAGCGGCCAGGGATGTATAAGTGTCATCAGAGTAAAAATGGCAGCATTCGCTTTATAAGACACACTGCCATTTCCCCCCCACACTTTTGGGGGAATAAAAGTGCGTCTTTTAAAGTGAAAAATACGGTATTTATTTTAACTATAAAGTGTCAAGATATTCTGCAGCGCTTTACATCCCTCGCTGTCCGCAGTGGAGCTCACAATCTAAATTCCCTTCTAGGATTCGCGTCCCCACCTATCCCCTGGTTGAACTTGATGGACTTATGTCTTTTTTCAACCGTATTAACTATGTAACTATGTAACTATGTAAATATGTATGTCTGGGGTGTGGGAGGAAACCCACACAAGAACAGGGAAACCTAGAACCCTAGTTCTGCAGGACACCAGTGCTAACCACTGAGCCACCGTGCTGCACAAAATGATTTACATAACCAAACTAAAAAACAAGTTAGGACTCTCAAAGTCACGTGCCAAATAGAAAAATGCATCTGGTCAGTAAATGGCCCAAAAAAACAAAAAAAAACCACCTTTCTGATACAAGTGTCCCTTTAAAGGGGTTATCGAGGAATTGATAATGATGACCTATCCTCAGGTCATTCTTCGCCGATCAGATGTTTCAGGGAGCTACCGCGCACATTGGAGCTCTGGTGAGGGCAGCCGGCTTTCCAAGCACAGCGCCATACATTATATAGTGGCTGTGCTTGGTATTGCACCTCAGCCCCATTGACCTGAAGGTGCGGATCCGTCTGTTTATTTGCACAGACGGATCCGCACCTATAATGCAAACGTTTGTATCCGTTCAGAACGGATCTGTTTGCATTAGGCCTCTTTGACACTTGCGTTATGAGGATCCGGCAGGCACTTCCGTCCCGCCGGACCCGTCAGAACGCAAGTCGCCTGAAAGCATTAGAAGTCTGATCAGGATCCTGATCAGTCTTCGAAATGCTTTGAGGTTACTATGGCAGCCAGGACGCTATTAAAGTCCTGGTTGCCATAGTAGTAGTGGGGAGCGGGGGAGCGGTATACTTTGGCCCCTTTCACACGGGCGAATTTTCCGCGCGGTTGCAATGCGTGTGGTGGACGCATTGCACCCGCACTGAATCCGGACCCATTCATTTCTATGGGGCTGTGCACATGAGTGGTGGTTTCCCACGCATCACTTCTGCATTGTGTGAAAATCGCAGCATGCTCTATATTGTGCGTTTTTCACGCAACGCAGGCCCCATAGAAGTGAATGGGGCTGCGGGAAAATCGCAAGCATCCGCAAGCAAGTGCGGATGCAGTGCGATTCTCCCGCATGGTTGCTTAGCAACGGGACCAGATCTTTATTATTTTCCTTTATAGCATGGTTATAAGGGGAAATAATAGCATTCTTAATAAAGAATGCTTAGTAAAATGAAGATGAAGGGGTTAAAAATAATAAAACTTAACTTACCTTTGCCACTTGATCGCGTAGTTGTGATCTGTCATCTCTCTTCATGCTTTAACTAACAGCTTAAGGACCTGTGATGACGTCACATCACATGGTCCAATCACATCTTACCATGGTGATGGACCATGTGATTGGACCATGTGATGTGACGTCATCACAGGTCCACTATCCGACGACGGATCTCTATGCCGTAAAACAAAAACGCTAGTGTGAAAGAGCCATTAGTTAAAAGAAAAATGACAAAGTCCAAAACGGATCCGTTTTGAATTACATTAAAAGTAAATGGGGAACGGATCTGTTTTCAAATGCACAATATTGTGTCATTGAAAACGGATCCGTCCCCATTGACTTACATTGTAATTAAAAACGGGTCCGTTAGGCTCCGCCTCTTCAGACGGACACCAAAATTCTGCAAGCTGCGTTTTGGTGTCCGCCTCCAAAACAGAATAGAGGCGGAACGGAGCCTAACTGATGCATTCTGAGCGGATCCTTATCCATTCAGAATGCATTGGGGCTGAACTGATCCGTTTTGGACCGTTTGTGAGAGCCCTGAAACGGATCTCACAAACGGAATCCAAAACACTAGTGTGAAAGTACCCTGAGCTGCAACTAGGCCACGTGACCGATGTATTGTGACTTCACATGGCCTAAGAAGAGACAACTCATGGAGCTCCGGCATCTTCTAACAGACGGGAGTCCCGGGAGTCGGGCCCCCACCGATCTGATATCGGTGACCTATCCGGAGGATAAGTCCTCAATATAAATTCCTAAATAAGTGTTACATTAGCTACATTTTTGGTATGTGATACTGAGTTTGCATGTATAAAGTTGGCTGAGGATGATGTGTCCGGACAGATCACTGCTTTATTAGATTGTGGTGTCTTTTCAGCAGAATCATTCACAGTGAGATCATCATGCAGAGCACGTCTCTGTCTGTACGAGCAGCGCAGCAAGGAGGGCCATTGTGGCTTGTATGCTTCATTAAATAGTTAAGCCTCTTAGATCTCTGTGTTATGCATGTGACACACAGACGGTAAGAGTGTGGGTGTTCTGTGGGAGTATTCGTGTCTCGAAAGCAAACAAACCACTCCAAGAAAGGCGCTACTCTCTGTATATGGCTGGAAAAAAACGTATTACATAGAGAATCATCAAATTCCTCTCAAAGCAGAGATCTGTGCGTTTCGCTGCATGAGGCAGCACATCAGGACGGGTCTGCATGTGCAGGTGGTTGGGCAAGGAGGGTAATGGCCACTGTCGTTTCTGTCCACAGATTGCACAACCATGCCTACTCTCCCTGATGAGCGGCTTGGGAGGTGGGATTCGAGAAGAATTTGATGCAGGTACACTATTAGGCAGAGTCTTGCAACAGTGACACCCCTGCCATGGGTGGCTTATAGGACAACATTCAGGGATACTGATAAACTCTGCAAGTGCAACTACATCGCCTTTGGTATGCAGAGACAGGGCCGTTTCTGGGACCGGGCGGGCTGGGAGGCCTCCCGGGGCGCTGTCAGTGACGGGGCCCAGACCCCGGGGGGAGCCCGACCGGTCCCGAGCCTCTTTTTTTTTTTTAGTTACTCACTGCTGTAGGGTACCGTCTGGATAGGGAGCTCAGGGAGAAGGCGCCGCAGGCAGGAGGCAGGCCAGGAGGACGGGCGAGCGCTGCGTGACTCACTACGTCACGCGCACGCCGCCGACTTTATGAATGAAGCAGGCGGCGCGGGCATGTTACATAGTAGTCACGCTGCGCCCACCCGTTCTCTACTTCACATGGGACTTGACTGTTGGCTGTCTGTGTGGCTGCTATAAATGCTAGCCTAAAGTAAAGTAATAAATAAGGAGGTAAACATACAGGGCCCAGCCGTCCAGGGCTGGATGAAAGATAATTTTATTTATTATGCCTAGTTAGTGTACTGTGTTAGGCAAGTCATCAAGATTACACTAAGTGAGCGGGGCCCTAGAAATTCTACTACATGGGGCCCGCTCACTTAGTCTAATCTTGCCTAACCTGAATGTAGGCATAATAGCAGTTTAAGCAGTAATTTATGATTTTCTTTTGCTCTCAATAAATCTTGTGTTAAGCCTGATGCGCCCGAACGGACTGCTGGCAATGGCTTCCTCTAGCGTAGTGCGCATGCGCCGGCACTACGCTAGAAGAAACCGATCCATTCAGTCCGTACGGGCGCATTAGGCTGAGCCTGTGCGCACGCGCGGCATCTTACAGCTGGAGGAGGCGGAGGAAGGGAGAGGCGGCGCAGAACTCTGGGAAGGCAGCACTGGGCACGAACGGCGATGGCTGCAGCCGGGCACCCTGCATCCCCGGACCTCCCCTTGGGCACCTTATTTCTATGATTGACAGGTTAGTAAAACCTGTTTTTTTGCAAAATTAAGCCACAGATCACGTTTAGAAGGCCACATTAGGAATCATAATGAGACCACCTCGAACATGAGCATATGTTTAGCTCACAGGGCTGAAAAGTGGTGACAGAATCCCTTTAAACTCGGGCTTAAGCCCTTGTAGTTTGGGTGCCCTCCTCCTCGTAGAGTTGTCTATGGTAAATTGGCATCGAGGACACAAACTCCTTGCAGAACTACATCATTGAAAGGATTATTGTTTTATGTGGGTTGTAATGATTCGCTCACATCTGGTTATTTGGCTAGAGGAGCAGGACAATGAAAATAACGGATGTGCCATGACGGATATCAACAGCGACCTATTGACCATGTTGACCGTAATGGGGTCTGTTGTGTTTTTTGGCACTTTACTGGAAAAAACAGCACAGAGTGTATTTTTGCTGGCATTTTTTTACGTGACTTGACAGAAAATGTGTCTCTGCAGAACCTTTCACATGGAGAAGATAAACATTCAAGTTTGGGAGGGGTCGGCCCATACAAATGTTTGTTCTGGATCCCTGAATTTTCTAGTTATGCCTCTGATCAAACTCCTAGAGTTCAGGGGCGTAGGAAGCGGGGGGGACGGATCCCCCCCAGGAAATAATGCAGGGGGGGGGGACAGGAATGGTGAAATCCCCCCCCAGGCTAGGCTAGTCCCGACTCCCAGCGACTCCCCCAGCAGGACAAAGACAAGGCGCATGATGCGCACAACAGGTCCCAGCCATCGATCACAAGAATTGGGGCCCTGTACCCTGTGGAGTCTGCCTGAAATGGATGGAACGGCTGGTCGGAAATTAGCTCCGCCGCTCCAGTTATTTCTATAGGCGCGCCGGAGATAGCCAAGCACTGTCTCTCCTTTACCTCACAGCAGCTATAGCCGCTTACAGTGTACAGACACGTCACACCCAGTTTGGCAGTAGAAAACCCCCTTTTATTAGCTACATATGCAGTGACCCAGTGAATCACTGCTGAAAGGTTAATATTGTAGTGCATTACTACTAAAGAGTTAATAATATGCTAAAGAGTTAATGTTGTGATTTATTGCTAAATTATTCTTTTTCTCGTGCACTTTAAATCCCAAGAGTCACAGCTAGCTGTCTTAGTGTAGTTGCCGGGGTGATGGTCTGGTCCCACTCCCTAGTGAGTTCTTTGCTGAGCAGGCTTAGAGGAAGGATGTGTTTGTGTGAGCAGATGGGAACACCTGAGCGTTTTACAGCGCGTTCAAACGCGCTGTAAAACGCTCAATACATGAAAACCAATGCTTTCCTATGGCCCTGGTTCTCAGAAGCATAAACAAGTACTTGAGATTTTTTTGGGGCGTTTGTCGCGCGTTTTGTGATTGACACCACAGTAGTCAATCACAAGAACGCGCGTACGAACGCGCGTTTCCTATTTGCAAAAACGCGCTGAAATGTGCGCGACAAAAACGCGCGTAAAACGTGCGTTTCAAGAACGCTCAGGTCTGAACCCAGGGTAAGACTGAAAGCTGCTAATGATACTACAGAAGCTACCCCTGATAGAAGGAGAACAGATACTTACCGAATTACTTAAAGGTCGTGCTAAGATAGTAAGGTAATCATAAATTTATGGCATCAGACTTTACTGCGTCTGTAAAGTCTTCAGAAAATTGCAGATTGTTTAGATAAAGTTTTTAAATTAAACATATTTTTAAGACTTGTCGTGATTTGGTTTTTAAATGTTTCATGTCACTATATATGGAAGAAAAAAAAAAGCTAAGATCTTGCAGTTTTTACACAGGCCATTAAGCCTAACAGTACGCTGACACTTCCAGTTATGTAGAGATTATTTCTCAGCAGTCATCTCATTATCATCACAGGCAGGGATACAATGAAAGAAAACGCCTATATAAAGATAGCACAGAAGCCTCCATCTTATCTACTTTCCCTTCCTGCACAATGACTTCTGCACAGACCAGGGTGCACTGTCTACAAAGCTCTCCCATAGACATCCATGAACGTCTCCTGTCTATTGCGTCTATGGGTCCACGTGGCTGCTGTAAATCATACCGCTAAGTGCTTTTAGCAGCTGACGCAACATGGCCTCACTTGAACAGCAGCCGAGCTGCAGTAACCCGGCACGTCCACAACAGAGAGAGTGGAGCTTTCTGCTTCCGACTCCATCCACTGTCTTTTTTTTCGGAGTCGCAGTTGCTTTGAACAAGTGATCAGTGGTCATGGGACCGGACTGGCTATAGACCCTACAGGGAAATTTCCTGGTGGGCCGATTCTCAGGGTGTCGCCAGCCAATTACTTAAAGACCTGATGCTCTCAGGATTATCTAATTTAGGGGCATCAGGTACTTATGCACCCGGTCAGAGGTGCCCTCTGGATTTCAACTGTATTTACACCCTCAGGCCAATAAAACAGTTTCATACCGTGGTGCTGGTGGTAGTATCTTGTGCCGCACTGTGGTGTTTGGTTCTGCTGAGGTGGTAATTTCTTTTGCTGTACGTCATAGGTGTCCCCACCGGCTTCTCTAGTTCTTGCCTGCATGTGTTTCCCCATCTTCTGTCAATTTGGATACACCTACAACATGGGGCCACTTTTATTTTATTTTTCTATTCCGGGCCACTTTCAGTTCCCAGTCCACCCCTGGTTGGACCCCCACCGTTCTGATATTCATAATGTATCCTGAAGGTAGGTCATCAGTATCTAGAACTTGGACAACCCTTTTAATTAAGTCTACTTTCACACTGGCATTTTGGCTTTTCCGTTTGCTCAGGGCTCTCACAAGCGGTCCAAAACGGATCAGTTTGCATTCTAATGCATTCTGAATGGGAAAGGATCCACTCAGAATCGTCAGTTTGCATCAGTTCGGTCTCCATTCCGCTTTGGAGACGGACACAGCGTTTGTCCGTCTGATGAAACTGAGCCAAACGGAGGACGGATCCGTTTTCTATTGTGCCAGATCGTTTCACAGAAAACGGATCCGTCCCCATTGACTTACATTGTGTGCCATGATGGATCCGTTTTCTGCGAAACAATTTGGCACAATGGAAAACGGATCCGTCGTCCGTTGACTTTCAATAGAGTTCATGATGGATCCGTCTTGGCTATGCTAAAGATAATACAAACGGATCCGTTCTGAACGGATGCAGACGGCCGTATTATCTGAACGGATCCGTCCATGATGGATCCGCACAAAACGCGAGTGTGAAAGTAGCCTAAGATGAAGCAGTCAGCTAGAAAATAGTAGCGCCTTGCTTGTTTGCTTTCTTTCATCACTGCTATATTTTAACTGAAAGCTGAAAATAATTTCCTCTCCTTTCCCTTAGGCTACCTTGTAACCACCTATTGTATTCCGTGCCATGGGAAATCCTGGCAGACGTATCAAATGCTGTTTCAGCTTTGGAACAGCTGCTTTATTTTGGTGGATTTTTCTAAGCTAAACCTATTATTGTTGTGTTATTTCATTATTGTCCAGAGGTATAAAAGGATACATATTGTAAGCGTGCCCGCTCTCCCTGTGCCATCTATCCGCTCTGTCAGAATTCCATGGCGCCTCAAAGGCAGAAATGCAATGACTGGTGTCTAATACTTCTGGAAAAAAAAAAAAAAAAAAAGGAATTTAGAGCATAAAACATTTCACCGAGGCAATCTCTGTAATATGCTATAAAAGACTTGGCTGGGATTCAAAGAAGGCATTAAGAAGATACACTTCATCTATACTTCAGTCGGGGCGAATGCTGGAAAGTGTCCAAGACTAGGAGCTTGGGGTAATAGTAATCACGATCAGAAGATCGTCACATTGCTACCGAGGAGCAAGGTTAATTATTCTCTAGAAATAAACAATGCAAAGGCGAAAAATACTCAAAACATCCGACCTCTCGCAGCGGATTTTAATATCGTCAATGTCTTATTACTCTTCCCTTTCTCTCCTCCTATCCTGGATATCTACTGTAGTTGTAAATTATGAGACAGCATCCTTTTCATCTGAGTAGCTTGCAGTAAAATCCATTATCTTCCTTTTGTTTGAATTCAGTTCACATCAGCTTCTCATAGACTATAAAGAGGTTCAATCTGTTCCAGAACAGTAATCACAATCCATTAAACTCTGTTCCCTGTAGCCTTTGTTCCCAGTTACATGTGATACTGTAATTCTGAACGAGCAGGCAAGAAACTGTGGGGCTATAGGCAACCCAGGGATGTGTGCCTATGGGCCAGCGGTGATGTGCCTGATGCCTTTAATAGTGTATGGCGCGATCCTTATTGATTGCATAAAGACGGAGGCTGCGGATAACGGCACCATCTTTGTGAAATATATAAAGTGCAGGTTAGCATGCTCTGTGTAATTATCAGATCTATAAAAGGGTATGAAAATGCCTGTAGTATATATTATTAGGCCACCGTCAGGTGTGTGAGACTGGTTGGGGATTTTTGGCGCTGATCGCACACTGGAAATCCACAACACGGAATATATTGAGGGCGTGCAGCAGGTTTTCTAAAAGGTTTATAGACTACAAGGATATTCAGCAGCACTGGCGCTGGACTAAGGCCTTATTCACACGTCCGTAGTGTTTATGGATCCGCAAATTAAGGTTTTGTCCCAATATTGACTGGTATTTAGAACTGTTCATAATTCCCTCTATCTTAACTAAGGCCCCAGTTCCAGCTGAAGAAAATCAGCCCCGCAGCCTGATGCTGCAACCACCAGGCTTCACTGTGGGGATGGGGTTCTTTTGGTGATGTGCAGTGTTGTTTTTGCGCCAAACATATCTTTTGGAATTATGGCCAAAAAGTTCAACCTTGGTTTCATCAGACCATAACACCTTCTCCCACATGCTTTTGGGAAACTTCCGATGTGTTTTTGAAAAATATAGCCTGGTCTGGATGTTTTTCTTCATAAGAAAAGGCTTTCGTCTTGCCACTCTACCCCATAGCCCAGACATATGAAGAATACGGGAGATTGTTGTCACATGTACCACACAGCCAGAACTTGGCAGATATTCCTGCAGCTCCTTTACACTGGGTTCAGACCTGAGCGTTTTTGAAACGCGCGTTTTACGCGCGTTTTTGTCACGCGTATTTTAGCGCGTTTTTGCAAATAGGAAACGCGCATCATACGCGCGTTCGTGATTCTGGAGACCAATAGAAAAAGGCATATCTACACTTTAACGCGTGTTTTACGTGCGTTCCCATTGAAGTCTATGGGAGGAAAAGCGCGACAAACGCCCAAAAAAACGCTCCTGAACGAGCTTATGCGTCGGGCGTTTTACAGCGCATTTTTACGCGCTGTAAAACGCTCAAGTGTGAACCACTCCCATAGGGATGCATTGGTTTTCATGTGTTGAGCGTTTTACAGCACGTTTGAACGCGCTGTAAAACGCTCAGGTGTGAACCTAGGGTTAATGTTGCTGTAGGCCTCTTGGTAGCCTCCCAGACCAGTTTTCTTCTCGTCGTTTCATCAATTTTGGAGGGACGTCCAGTTCTTGATAATGTCACTGTTGTGCCATATTTTCTCCACTTGATGATGACTGTCTTCACTATGTTCCATGGTATAGCTAATGCCGTGGAAATTCTTTTGTACCCTTCTCCTGACTGATACCTTTTAACAATGAGATCCCTCTGATGCTTTGGAAGCTCTCTGTGGGCCATGGCTTTTGCTGTGGGATGCGACTAAGAAAATTTCAGGAAAGACCAACTAGAGCAGCTGAGCTTTATTTGGGGTTAATCAGAGGCACTGTAAATGATGGGCGGTGTATGCTAATCGTTAATTTCTAACGATAATTTGTTTTCCCTTAGTCCTAACAGCAGCACAGATGGGGGTTAACCACCCCCCGTGGACTGGCAGGACCGGCGGAATGTTTAATGAGCCCAAGACTAATAACTCAATTTAACAATTAAGTATCTCCTTAAAAGGAGTAAGTCAACCCCCAGCCCACTGTGTTTATAGCAAGAATAAAACTAGACTTACTAGGGTGGGAAATTTGTGTGCTGCTGTTAGGACTAAGGGAAAACAAATTATCGTTAGAAATTAACGATTCCCTTACGTCCTACCAGCAGCACAGATGGGGAGATAGCAAGAAGAAACCCCTAGGGAGGGCCTTCCTGCCTGGCAGAACTAAGAAAAGTCTGCCCAAAGGCCGAAACTCAGCTAGACTGGCATCTAGTCTATAATGGGAGATGAATGTCGATTCAGAGCTCCAGGAGGCAGCTTTGCAACTCATGTTGAGAGGCAGAAGATTCCTCTCGGCAAAAGAAATAGCCACAGCTCTAGTAGAGTGGGCCTTCACGAATCCTGGAGGTCCAGATTGTGGAGACAAAGGATTCCTTAATAGCCTCCTCAATCCACCGACTGATGGAAGGTTTGGATGCCTTATAGCCTTTAAACTTACCGGCAACAGGATTAGCAGATTCTCATCTTTCCTGAACTCCTTGATCTATCCACATAGATCCGGAGACATCTCGACGTCCAGAGGATGTCTAGCAGGTTCCTAGGAGGAGGTGGTAGATGTCGACAGAACCGGGAGGAATCTCACCTGGTTGATGTTCTGGAAGGAAGGAACTTTAGGCCTACAATACGGGAGGAATCTAAGAAGGTCCCGGTCATGTAAGAATAGGGCTCATGTGCTGAGAGGCTTGAAGCTCAGAGACCCTCTTGGCCAAAGTCACTGCAAGGAGAAACACAAACTTCCAAGTGACGAACTTGATGTCCACCTCCTCTAACGGTTCAAAGGGGAGATGCTAACCCCCTGAGAACTACTGAAAAACCCATTGAAGAAAGGGGTCTCAGTACTGTAGGCTTTTATCTTTCAGCTCCTTTAAGGAACCGTTTGATCAGCGGGTCCTGAGAAAAAAGCCTGTTCAAGGCAAGCTGAGATGGCTGAAACTTGAACCTTCAGAGTAGTAGCCTCTATCAAGGCCGTCTTGCAGGAACTGAAGGATAGCGGAGAGGGCGGATCTGCAGACGCCACCTCAGTTGAGGTACAACAGGATGAGAGTAGGCTCTCTTGGTAGAGTCCGCTCTAGAATGAGACAGCGTTCTCAGGACCGACTCTAAAAGCCCTTCCACTCTGGGAAGGGACTGATCAACCTCCAGGCTGTCAGGTTGAATCTGTGCAGATCTGAGCAGAGGTGAGTGTCCCACGACACCAGGGTCTGCTGTGGGGGAGCCTCCAATATTGTCCTCGACTCAACTGGGTGAGCTAGGTAAACCAGGATCTCTTCGGCCAAAACAGTATGATGGCTATCACTGAGGCCTGATCCTGACGGATTTTCATCAATACCCTCGGTATCATGGAAAGGGAGGGAAGATGTAAGCCAGCCTGAACCTCCAGGATATTGACAGAGCGTCTAACGCCAGGGGTTGTCCTCCCTGTAGAGGAGCAGAACCTCTCCACCTTGGCATTGAACCTTGTTGCCATGAGATCCACCTCTGGCATACCCACTTGAGGACTATCTGCTTAATTCTCCGGATGTAAAGACCACTCCACCGACGGAAGACCGCGGCTCAGCCGCTATCATATTGAGGAGCCTTGGATGTGGATTGCAGATAAGTGGGAAGGTACAACTCTGTCTAATCCAGAATCACCCGATCTCTGACAAGAGGGAAGTGATCTCGTGCCTCCCTGCTGGTTGATGTGAAGTACCGCAGTCACATTGTCTGACTGGACTTTCACCGCTTTGCCCCTGATCTGAGGGGCTAAGTGAAGGAGGGCTAGCCGGATAACTTGAATCTCGCGGAGATTGGATGAAAAAAGCCACTCCTGAGGAAACCAGGTCCCGAGAACTGGAGAGTCGTCTAGGTGAGCGTCCCAGCCTACTTAGGACGCATCCGTAGTCAATATGACCCAGACTGGCTGGGTCATAGACTTCCCGTCTAAAAGATGGCACCACCATCTGAGGGAATACAGAGTTTGCCAAGTCAGGGAGCACAGGGAGTTTAGCCCAGCAGGGCTGTCATTCCATTAGGAGAGGACCTCCGACTGTTTAGAGGCGGAGGTGCCATAGAGCCAAGGGACTGCTTCCGCAGACGCTGACATGAGCCCCAACATCTTCATGAGAGTCTGGATTGGAACTCGCCGGGGAAAGGAACTTGCCGTGTTCTGAACCCGGAATCTTCTTTCTGGAATCAACTGGAGCGACATCCCAGTGGAGTCGATTATGAAGCCTAGATATCTTACTGAAGTCGACGGGCTCACGTTCGACTTCTACCAGCTGATGATCCAACCTAGGTGGAACAGAAAGGAGATTATTACCTGAAGGCGTTGGGTTAGGACCGCTAGAGCAGAGGCTTTCAAAGCCAGTCGTCCAGATAAGGAATGATGGTCAGTCCTTGAAGCCTCAAAGCCGCCACCACAGAACCACCACCTTGGTAAAGTGTGAGGGGCAGAAGAAATGCCAAAGGGAAGGGCAACAAACAGAAAATGCCTGACGACACCGGACACCTGGACCGTGATCCTGATATACTTCCTGGAACCAGGATGGATCAGGATGTGCAGATATGCATTATTGAGGTCCAGGGTTGCCATCACGTCTCCAGGATTGACGGCGTGAACTACTGACCTGATGGTTTCTACACGAAACTTCACCTTCCTTATAAATCGATTGAAATATCTCAGATCGATAATCATCCGGAGATCTCCTGAAACCTTGGGAACCAGAAAAACTGGTGAATAGATCCCTAGGCCCCGTTCTCCTGCCGGAACCTCCTCCAGAGCCCCTTTGCAAATGTAGTCCTGAATGTAGGCCTCTAGGATCGCCTCCTTGGCAGCTTGTAGAAGGTTGATCTTGACAAACCTGTCCAGAGGAATAGAGGTGAGGTTGACTAAATAACCGTTGTAAATGATATTCAGGACCCAAGATCTCTTGGATCCATTCTTCTCAGAAGTGGGAGAGACAACTCCCGACGGGTACATGAAGCTTAGGAATGGAGAAGCTTATTGGCAGGACGGCAGGAGTAACAGGAATTAACCAAGAGCCTCGCAGAGGCTCGGTGGACAGGAGGTGGATTTTCCATCTTGGCTCCTCCACGAGAGCACCTCAGACCCTTTCGCTGTGCTCTCCAGCCACTACAAGAGCTTGTTTGCTGGCCAGACCCCAGGGCCATGTTATATATATAGGCCCCTGACACTATTTGATAGTATTGTTACAGGGTGCCAAAGGCGCACTTGGTCTCCCATGAGCCACAGACCTGCTGCTTAGCTTCAAGAGCAAGGATCTGTGCTTGGCCTCGTTCCCAGGACTTGCTTTGCTAGCGGGAACTTCTTCGCTAGCTTCAACTGGAGCTGTGCGGTATCGCACAAGAAGTCCGTAGCTAGGTTGATGGTCTTGAAAGCAGCCAGTATGTCGTCCTGGAAAAAACCTCTGGTTCACATCAACTTGAATTTGATCCATACGAGACGGAGGAACGTAGAGACTTCAAAGCCGCTATGGCTATGGCTGTGGAAGCGGAAGCCGCAGCTGCCGTAACACCCCGTCTTAGTGTGCACTCTGCAAGGGGTCCTGCAGCTAGACCCATCGTCTGCAGGAACCAGAGTGCGCTTGGACAACTTAGCGATAGCCATGTCCACCTTGGGAATGGATCCCCACGAATCCACCAAGGGTTAAGCCATCAGAAACATGGATTTAAACTTCTTTGTTAAAACCGGACCTTTTCCAGGTTTTCCACTCTATATCATGACAGAGAGGAGGGTCTCATCCGCTTTAAAGACACGAGGTGCCCGAGCGGGAACGGAGGCTCCCCACAGTCAACATCATGGTCCCCGACCTGATGGACTTAAGCAACTTCTGTGTTTTCCAGGGGAGAAAACACAACGTCAGCTCCTCCTCGTCCGAGGAGGAAGAAACTAAGGAGACCAAGAAGGTCTCTCTACTGGGACAGAGGTCTCCATAGGGGCCTGGGCACAAATAGGAAGCCTTTCCATCCAGCAGGCCTATGACTCCTTTAACAAAGCATTGATACATATCCTGCAACGTAGGTTCACTAGAGGTCAGAACCCTCTAACGGCAGCTGTAACACCTGGTGTAGGTTAAGTCAACATACCCAGGGATTCCCAACCGGTCTCCCAAGCTGGTCTTAGCCCAGCCTTAAGCTGTTTAGCTTCTGCGGTCTCACGAGTGCAGGTATGATCAGCTTACAATAACCGTTGACTGCTGCAATGGTAGCAGGATAGATGCTTCCTCTTGGATCCACTTTCCTGCCTTCCGAATCCCGCGGCATCACTGCGGGAAAAACACAAACAAAGGGACAAATAAAACATTTGTACACCACCTATCTACACAGGAAAGGTAGAAAAACAGACCGGAGGCAGCTGAGGAAAAAAACACCACAAGAGGAACAACACCAATTTTAGGACTCTGGGATCTAGCTGAAAAAGCATATGTAGCCAGAGACTGAACTGGAGCACACAGCCTCCCAAAATAGGGGAAAGGGAGGGATAGCCAATCCACCCCTCCCCAGCAAATCCTCCACAGGAAGATGCATAAAAAATCGCATCTATGAAAAAAAAATCGTGCCCGTGAAAAAATCACGGCAGGATTACCCGGAGGTGATGCAAAGGAAAGTCCCGCATCACCTCCGGAAGATGGCGGCGCACAGGACCGGGAATCCTGGCCAAGGGCGCCGCCAAAATACCCAGCCAGGCGCAACTGCACGGGGCCGGCAGCAAATAAGCTGCCGGCCAAACTGACAAGGTAGAAAAAATAACGAAAAGAAGGCTCCCCGCACTTTCCATAAGAAAGGGGGGAACAAAACCGCCTAGTCCACCTGTCCAGGAGGACAGAAAAAAACACAGTGGGCTGGGGGTTGACTTCCTCCTTTTAAGGAGATACTTAATTGTTAAATTGAGTTATTAGTCTTGGGCTCATTAAACATTCCGCCGGTCCTGCCAGTCCACGGGGGGTGGTTAACCCCCATCTGTGCTGCTGGTAGGACGTAAGGGAACTCCTATTTACCATGATTTTGAATGTGATTGCTTACTTCTGAACACAGCTACATCCCCAGTTATAAGGGTGTGCACACTTATGCAACCACATTATTTTTTATAAATTTTTTTTGTTTTCTTCCCTCCACCTAAAAGATTTCAATTTGTTTTTTAATTGAGTGATACAGTTTATAGGTCACATTAAAGGTGGAAAAAGTTCTGAAATGATTTATCTTTGTCTCATTTTTTTTTACAGCACAGAAACCTGACATTTTAACAGGGGCGTGTAGACTTTTTATGTCCACTGTATGATCATACTGTTGGTGTCCATTATGTGACAGATCTGGCACTGCCATTAGAATAAAAAAACCTTGACAGTGTTGTGAACTGAGCCTTAGGCCCCTTTCACACGGGCGAGTTTTCCGCACGGGTGCAATGCGTGAGGAGGACGCATTGCACCCGCACTGAATCCGGACCCATTCATTTCTATGGGGCTGTGCAGATGAGCGGTGATTTTCACGCATCACTTCTGCGTTGCGTGAAAATCGCAGCATGTTCTATATTGTGCGTTTTTCGAGCAAGCAAGTGCGGATGCAGTGCGATTTTCCCGCATGGTTGCTTAGCAACGGGACCCAATCTCTATTATTTCCCCTTATAAAAAAAATAATAGCATTCTTAATAAAGAATGCTTAGTAAAATGAAGATGAAGGGGTTGAAAATAATAACAATTAACTTACCTTAGCCACTTGATCGCGTAGTTGCGATCTGTCCTCTCTTTCCCAGCATCAGCTAACAACTAAAGGACCTGTGATGACGTCACATCACATGGTCCAATCACATGGTCCATCTTAAGACTTAACTTAACTTGTATTTCATTCATTCAAGTTTCTGCTTATTTTGGGCTTTGAAGTCACGGAGGCGGTGCTATCAGTGATAGTTGTATAATTGTATGTTCTCCCCATGTTTCTGTGGGTTTCCTCCGGGTTCTCTAATTTCCTCCCACACTCCAAAGACATCCTGATAGGGAACTTAGATTGTGAGCCCCACTGGGGACAGTACGATGCTAATGTCTGTAAAGCGCTGGAGAGTATAGTTAGCGCTATATAAGTGCGTATAGTAAATAATAAGTAAATAAGTATAAGGCTCCATTCAGACGTCCGTATGTGTTTTGCGGATCCACGGATCCGCAAAACACGGACACCGGCAATGTGCTTTCCACATTTTGAGGATCCGCGCATTGCCAGAACTATATAGAAAAAAGACAGAGTCTGTCTCCATAGAAATGAATGGGTCCGCAATTCCGTTTCACAAAATGCGGAACAGAATTGCGGACGTGTGAATGGGGCCTTATGGTGAGAAATGTCGCAACATACTGCCACATTGGGGGAATTATATAACTTGGGCAGGATGTGATGGACGATGCGATGGCAGATGAGCCGCACTGGAGGTAGGTAAAGCACAGTGTGAATATACTGTAAGTCTATTACGCTATATGTTATACTGCACTGGGATGTATTGATTTAAACGTCTGTGTGTTGTAAGCATCACTGAGCTTCTGCCGGTATGGCGCCACCTACTGGTCAACTGTATTGTTACTGTTGGCTGATATATGTAGGTGTAGGTGCAGTCCCATAGGGTTAACCACCTGATAAAAAACGCCATCTTAGAGTGGGGAGCCACGTATGTTACTGGGGGCCAAAACCACTCTCTCTGTAAGATCATAATTTGGTCCTACATACTGAACATTATGGAGGAGATTTATCTTTCAGTTTGCACCAGAAAGTGGCGTTAAAAAGTCGCAAACACATGTGTTTGCGACTTTCTGAAAATTAGTTGCAAGTGGATTTTTTACGCCACCCTCACCACATTTCTAAAAAGGGGGTGTGGCAAGGAAAGGAAGGGGCGTAGCCTCTACAAATTTATCTTCATTTACGCCAGTTTTCTGGTGCAAATGAAGCCAGAAATCTAGATTTCTGTTTAGGCGTACGGACTGCTGAAGCATGCGCCTAATTGCCTTGTCATAAATTAGGCCATAAATCTTCCGGCAGTAGAGAAGTTACAAAGACCGGTGCAGAACGCGCCGGTCTTGATAAATCTCCTCTATATGTCGAAAGCCAATTTCGAAGGTAGTTGATTAGTCTATAGCAAGTGAGGTACATAGTCTTTTATATACAGGCGTCTCATCTACAAAAATATTGCCCATATTTTTCATCACAACCGATCAAAAAAGGGTCTAATTTCCCGCTATTGATAACTCCGACTCTTTTTACATTAGTATTCACTCTTCAGACTAGGGACATTCAGATACTTTTAAAGTCATAGCAGAATTTATCATTTCCGTATTTCATTTATTCATGACCTTGTGTACAGCCAATATTTTAGTTTGAGAATTCGCATTTACCATATAAAAACGGTAGTATCCAGAACACGGTTATAACAAGACAGATTTTCTGCAGACTTCTCTCCTACATATATCACTGGTAACAAGCGAAGTCTACCAACGTCATGGTCACTGTCTCCGGTGATTGACTGCTTTTCTTCTCGTCTGTGAACCTTTACGACTGAAGATTCAGGCACAGACACATTTTTGAAAAAGAATATATCTGTCAAGTCATTTAAATTTTGCTTTAAATGTGTTTCCAGAAAAACTGTAAAACCACTTGTTAGTCTGGGTTCACATCACGTTTTTCCTGTCCATTTAACGTATACAAAAAACGTATACATTAAACAGATGCCTTATACAGTGGCATCCGTTCCCTATAGATTTCCATTGTAAAAAAAAGTATACGTTTTTTTTTTATTGGACTGTGAAGGATACATGAATGTGGTGGGCTGCTTTTTTGGATCCTTTTTTTCCTAGTGTGTACATCAAACGGAGGCATAAAACGTGATGTGAACCCGCCCTTAGAGATCTCTTGTATTAAAGGTTATGAGCACCTTTAAGGGCATTTTTTAAATCATTGTAAGGCCCCTTTCACACTAGCGTTTGGAAGATCCAGCATAGAGTTCCGTCGTTGGGGCTCTATGCCGGAAAGAAATCCTTCAGTTACAGTTAATACAACTGCATGCATCCGTTTGAACGGATCCGCTTGTATTAACTTTAACTATTTTTTAATATTGCCAAGACGAATCCGTCATGAACTCCATTGACAGTCAACGGAGGACGGATCCTTTTTCTATTGTGGCAGATTGTGCCAGACAAAATGGATCCGTCCCCATTGACTTGCTCTGCATCCCAGGAGGAAAAGAATACCGCAGCATGCTGCAGTATTTTCTCCATCCAAAAAACATTCAGTGACTGAACAGAAGACATCCAGATGCATCCTGAACGGATTTCTCTCCATTCTCTTCCATCCCGACGACGGAACTCTATGCTGGATCCTGAAAACGCTAGTGTGAAAGGGCCATAATTTACTCATTTGGGGCTAAAAATCATTTTTTCAATAGTTTTTTATAAAAAACTAGCAGAAGGACCCGGCTTCACACAGGTATATTTCATCTATTTCATTTCATGTTTCTGTGTGTCGTAAAAAGATATCAACAGTATCCCCCATAACAGTGACCTCTACAGCACCCCGCCCCACTGTCTGCTGAGCTGTGTATCTAATCCTATCCTGTGTGATGCTATCTGCTGAGCTGTGTATCTAATCCTATCCTGTGTGATACTGTCTACTGAGCTGTGTATCTAATCATATCTTGTGTGATACTGTCTGCTGAGCTGTGTATCTAATCCTATCCTGTGTGATACTATCTGCTGAGCTGTGTATCTAATCATATCTTGTGTGATACTGTCTGCTGAGCTGTGTATCTAATCATATCTTGTGTGATACTGTCTGCTGAGCTGTGTATCTAATCATATCCTGTCTGCTGAGCTGTGTATCTAATCCTATCATGTGTGATACTGTCTGCTGAGCGTGTATCTAATGTTCTATCCTGTGTGATACTGTCTGCTGAGCTGTGTACCTAGTAGTTGATTTTTAACTTTATTTTTTCAATCCCTGTTGGCTGAGTGGGAGGCGGCGTGGCCTAACTGGATTGGGGCGTGTCCTTTTGAACATCTCAATCTAAGACAGCAGCACTGTCCTCCCTGAGTGTGAGCTGCAAAGAGAAAGTCACCGTCCCTCCCACCTCTGCAGCTGACAGAAGTTGATTTTTAACTTCATTTTGTCAATACTCATTGGCTGCATAGGGGGAGGGTGTGTGTCCTAAACGTATCGGGGCTGTGGCTTAGCGGACCTAAAAGTTGATTTTTAACTTTATTTTTTCAATCCCTGTTGGCTGAGTGGGAGGGGTGTGGCCTAACTGTATCGGGGGCATGTCCTTTTAACCACTTCAGCCCCCCTAGCTTAAACACCCTTAATGACCAGGCCACTTTTTACAATTCTGCACTACACTACTTTCACCGTTTATTGCTCCGTCATGCAACTTACCACCCAAATGAATTTTACCTCCTTTTCTTCTCACTAATAGAGCTTTCATTTGGTGATATTTCATTGTTGCTGACATTTTTACTTTTTTTGCTATTAATAAAAATTTAACGACATTTTTGCAAAAAAATGAAATTTTTCACTTTCTTTTGTAAAATTTTTTTAAAAAAACTGCATTTCTATATAAATTTTTCTCTAAATTTATTGTTCTACATGTCTTTGATAAAAAAAAATCCAATAAGTGTATATTTATTGGTTTGGGTAAAAGTTATAGCGTTTACAAACTATGGTGCAAAAAAGTGAATTTCGGCATTTTGAAGCAGCTCTGACTTTCTGAGCGCCTGTCATATTTCTTCAGGTGCTAGAATGCCAGGAAAGTATAAATACCCCCCAAATCACACCATTTTAGATAGAAGACACCCCAAAGTATTTACGGAGGGGCATGGTGAGTTCATGTATCATTTCATTTTTTTTCACAAGTTAGCGGAAAATGACACTTTCTGAGGAAAAAAATAAAAATAATAAAGTTTCCATTTCTGCTAACTTCTGGCAAAAAAAAATAAAATCTCAGACGGGCTCACTATGTCCCTCAGTGAATACCTTGGGGTGTCTACTTTCCGAAATGGGGTAATTTGTGGGGTGTGTTTACTGTTCTGGCATTTTGGGCGGGGCTAAATTGTGAGCAGCCATGTAAAAGCTAAAGGTACTCGTTGGAATTTGGGCCCCTTTGTGCACCCAGGCTGCAAAAAAGTGTCACTCATGTGGTATCGCCGTACTCAGGAGAAGTAGGGCAATGTGTTTTGGTGTGTATTTTTACATATACCCATGTTGGGTGAGAGAAATATCTCTGTAAACTGACAACTTTGTATAAAAAAAATTAAAAAGTTGTCATTTACAGAGATATTTCTCACACAAAGTATGGGTATATATAAAAATACACCCCAAAACACATTGCCCTACTTCTCCTGAGTACGGCGATACCACATGAGTGACACTTTTGCAGCCTGGGTGCGCAAAGGCCTAATTCAATGAGTACCTTTAGGATTTCACAGGGCATTTTTACGCATTTGGATTCCAGACTTCTTCTCACGCTTTAGGGGCCCCTAAAATGCCAGGACAGTATAAATACCTCACATGTGACCCCATTTTGGAAGAAGACACCCCAAGGTATTCCGTGAGGGGTATGGTGAGTTCATGTAAAATTTTATTTTTGTCACAAGTTAGTGGAATATGAGACTTTGTAAAAACAAAATAAAAAAAAAATATATCAATTTCCGCTAACTTGTGCCAAAAAAAAATTTCTGTGAACTCGCCATGCCCCTCACAGAATACCTTGGGGTGTCTTCTTTCCACAATGGGGTCACTTGTGGGGTATTTATACTGCCCTGGCATTTTAGGGGTCCTAAAGCGTGAGAATCCAAATGCGTAAAAATGCCCTGTGAAATCCTAAAGGTACTCATTGGTTTTAGGGCCCTTTCGCATCTTGGCTGCAAAAAGTGTCACACATGTGGTATCGCCGTACTCAGGAGAAGTAGGGCAATGAGTTTTGGGGTGTATTTTTATATATTCCCATGCTGGGTGAGAGAAATATCTCTGTAAATGACAACTTTTTAAATTTTTTTATTCAAAGTTGTCAATTTACAGAGATATTTCTCTCACCCAGCATGGGTATATGTAAAAATACACCCCAAAACACATTGCCCTACTTCTCCTGAGTACGGCGATACCACATGAGTGACACTTTTTGCAGCCAAGATGCTAAAGGGCCCAAATTCCAATGAGTACCTTTTAGGAGGGCATTTTTACGCATTTTTCTTCTCGCGCTTTAGGGCCCCTAAAATGCCAGGGCAGTATAAATACCCCACATGTGACCCCATTTTGGAAAGAAGACAGCCCAAGGTATTCCATGAGGGGCATGGCGAGTTGATAGAAAAAAATTTTTGGCACAAGTTAGTGGAAATTGATTTTTTATAGTTTTTTCTCACAAAGTCTCCCTTTCCGCTAACTTTTGACAAAAAGTTTAATTTTTCATGGACTCACTATGCCCCTCAGCGAATACCTTGGGGTGTCTTCTTTCCAAAATGGGGTCACATGTGGGTATTTATACTGCCCTGGCATTTAGGGGCCCTAAGCGTGAGAAGAAAATGCGTAAAATGCCCTCCTAAAAGTTACTCATTGGAATTTGGGCCCCTTTAGCATCTTGGCTGCAAAAAGTGTCACTTATGTGGTATCGCCGTACTCAGGAGAAGTAGGGCAATGTGTTTTGGGGTGTATTTTACATATACCCATGCTGGGTGAGAGAAATATCTCTGTAAATTGACAACTTTGAATAAAAAAATTTAAAAGTTGTCATTTACAGAGATATTTCTCTCACCCAGCATGGGAATATATAAAAATACACCCCAAAACACATTGCCCTACTTCTCCTGAGTACGGCGATACCACATGTGTGCCACTTTTTGCAGCTAAGATGCGCAAGGGCCCTAATTCCAATGAGTACCTTTAGGATTTCACAGGGCATTTTTACGCATTTGGATTCTCACGCTTTAGGGCCCTAAAATGCCAGGGCAGTATAAATACCCCACAAGTGACCCCATTGTGAAAGAAGACACCCCAAGGTATTCCGTGAGGGGCATGGCGAGTTCACAGAAAAAAAAAATTTTTGGCACAAGTTAGCAGAAATTGATTTTTATTTTTATTTTTTACAAAGTCTCATATTCCACTAACTTGTGACAAAAAATACAATTTTACATGAACTCACCATACCCCTCACGGAATACCTTGGGCCGTCTTCTTTCTAAAATGGGGTCACATGTGAGGTGTTTGTACTGCCCTGGCATTTGAAGGTCTCCGCAATCATTACACGTATGGCCAGCATTAGGAGTTTCTGCGATTCTCCGTATATTGAGCATACGGGTAATGAGATTTTTTTTTTCCGTTCAGCCGCTGGGCTGAAAAAAAAAAATGAACGGCACAGATTTATTCATTCGCATCAATCAATGTGGATGAAAAAATCTCTGCCAAAATCAGTGACTGCGGTGCGGTGGGCTGGGCGCTAGCTACCTAACAAGTAGCTAACTAACTGGCGGGGATAAGGGACCCTTATGCCCCATTCACTCGTCCGCAATTCTGTTTGCGGAACGGAATTGCGGACCCATTCATTTCTATGGGGACAGACTTTGTCCCGCTCGGATCGGAATTACGGATCCGCGCTCGAGTCTGCACTTCCGTTCGCAAAAATATAGAACATGTCCTATTCTTGTCCGCAGTGCGGACAAGAAAAAGCATTTTCTATATAGTTCTGGCAATGTGCGGATCTGCAAAATGCGGAAAGCACATTGCCGGTGTCCGTGTTTTGAGGATCTGTGGATCCGCAGATCCGCGGATCCGATCCGCGGATCCGTGAATCCACGGATCCGCAAAACACATATGGACGTCTGAATGGAGCCTTACAAGGGGTGTGATCAATGACAGGGGGGTGATCAGGGGTCTAGATGGGGTGATCAAGGGGTTAACAAGGGGTTAATAGGTGAGGGGGTGGGGGGTTATTGTAGTGTTTGGTGCAACTTTACATAGTTACCTGGTCCTCGGGTGGTCGATCCCAGCAAATGGGACCACCAGAGGACCAGGTAGCAGGTATATCAGACGCTGTTCACAAAACAGCGTCTGATATACTTGTTTGATGCGATTATATCGCATCTACAGCCTGCCAGCGATGGATCATCGCTGGCAGGCTGTAGTTAAACTCCTGAGACGCGCGCTACTGTGAACGCGCGCGCTCGTGCGCGCGCGTTCACAGGTAATCTCGCGTCTCGCGAGATGACGCACTTCTGCGGCGCCCCAGAACAGCCCGACCGCCGCGAGAATGCAGTTGTGCGTTAGGCGGTCGGGAAGTGGTTAAACAGCTCACTCTAAGACAGCAGCACTGTTCTGTCTTAATGTGAGCTGCAGGGAGAAAATCACCATCCCTCCAACCTCAGGAGGGGAGGGGGCATGGCCTAAACAAATCAGAGGTGTGACTTATCTAGACCTGGGAGCAGGGTTTTAAGGGTGACTTGAATGGCCACCCTACTTTTCCCCTGAACTGTGACCTCCATAGCATTCCGCTCCCTTAACAGTGTCATCCACAGCGCCCTGCCCCTTTAAAGCTAACCTGCAGCAGGGAAGGGAAATGGGCGAGTTGTTATGGAAACCTCAGGAAATAAGGTACTAAGGGCTATTAGGCCATAGCTTTACTTCAATAGCGATTATCCTGGTGACAGATTTCCTCATCTCATCTACAGCAGTGAACATGGCTGGGGGTTGTTATGGTTACCGAACTGGCAGGAAGCAGTAAATGACAGTTTGGATTTAAGTGAAAGGCTGGCTGGCTTGTATTAGCTATAATGCAGGTAATTTTTTGGGAATATCTCAGGAACGGTAAGTCCTAGAGAGCTGAGACCTGGTCTAAAACCTTCCCGGACAGCTGATGTACCTGTGTGCCAAATTTGGTGAAGATCGGCCCAGTCGTTTGGTCGTGCATAAAGAACGTCTAGACAGACAGAAATTCATTTTTATATATATAAGAGATTTCAACCGTTTTTGCTCTACAAGGTTAAGTCTTAGTCTATCTACAGAGTGTCTTACTTTCAGCTGCACATTGAGCCATCAGGTTGCTGCTCTGATGGCTTTATGTATATCACAAACACTTGTTTAAGCCATATTCCTATCAGTTTGAAAAGAATTTAGCTATAATGAGTGTTTATTAGCTGTCAGGAATTGAGAGATGACTATACATCCAGCCCTCAGAAAAGCAACATGACAGCTCAGTGTAAGTTATCCAACCCCTATAATCAAACCCCCTCCCCCAATGCCCGGGCACTTCATACAGGTTATACTTACCCTGCTCCGCGGCACGCAAGTTGCTCTTGATCCCCGCACAGCCGCCACTGCATCTCCCCATCGTACAGATCAAAACATTCGGCGATGGGAGAAACAACAATAGCAGAGCGGTCAGGAACAACGCGGGTGCCGGGGAGCGGAGTAAGTATAAACAATATAAATTGCCTGGGCATTGGGGGGAGGGGGGGGGTTATTATAGGGGTTGGATAACCCCTTTCAACTAAGATGCTCTACATGTAGGTTGGAATTTAACCCTGCAGCACAACAAAGCCATCCATACACAATAGATAGCTGGCCCATATCGCTAACCCAAGACTGACACCCAAGATCTCCCAACAGGTCTGAGGCTTTTTTCTCCTTAAGATACTGGTAAGTCGTGTCAGGTCTGTCTCAATGCCATTTATCACTCCTTTAAAGTCTCACTGATGCTCGGCCAGGCTATGTTTATGACTAAAATACCTTTCTTTTCTTGGTTACTTATATGTCTTAGGACCCACAGGGGGCCATATGGCCCCTGGTAGAGAAACGCTGCCTTAGTGTATCGTTGGTCAAACCCACTGAGAACTGTTGACAATCTAATGTGAATGGGGCGCTCCTGACTCTCCCCCCTAACAGACGATGTTTTGGGAGAGAATTGTGAGAACAAAATTTTTTCACCCAATTGTTTTCCCAGGAGATAAGCCGCCACCAGAAGAATCTGATAGTGGTTCTCGCCTCTCTCCATATGGACAACATATACTGTGCACGCTCAACCAAA
Organism: Bufotes viridis; assembly: GCA_033119425.1. Lineage (NCBI taxonomy): Eukaryota > Metazoa > Chordata > Amphibia > Anura > Bufonidae > Bufotes > Bufotes viridis. The sequence continues at coordinate 76,019,226 of CM065589.1, read as the reverse complement.
CCGAGCGTGTATTTGAGGGAGTTTTTAGAGACCGCTGTCAGCCAAAGGATCATTGTGCTGACAGCTACTGAATGTGTATGGTCATCCTAAGGCTGTGTTCACATGTGCATTCGGTGTCTCTATTACTAATTTTGTCAGATATAGCAGCAAGACTAGGGTAGCATGCAGTGGTTTAAATGGGGTTGTCTCAATCAATTTCTTTTTTATGTTGATGTCATATCAACGACTGATTGCCATGAGTCCAGGTTCAGACCACTAGTAATCAGATGTCATCGCTGGGGTAAGTTCTGGCTGAACATACAGTTCCTCTGCTAATTCAGATGAGTGATTTTTACGTCCTGGTGCTGTCTGAGTTTAGAGTTGATAGCACATGGACTGAACCAGGGGCGTAGCTGGAAATGACTGGGCCCCATATCAAAAAAAAATTATGCCCCCCCCTGACGGATTTCCCACCCCCACATACCTATCAGACCTCCCACCCCTTCCAGAGCTCCCACCCAAACACCCCTCCAGGACCTCCCACCCCAACATCCCCACACCCCTCCCTAGATCCCCCCTAAGTGTCATCCACAGATCCCCCCTTAAAGGGAATCTGTCACCAGGTTTGAGCCCTGTCAGCTAAACATATGCTGACGTTCAGGGTCTCATTAGCATGCCTAATATAGGCTCATCTAAACAAATGGTAGCGTAATTTTGTCAAAAAACAGGTTTAACTAACCTGTCAATCACACATATAAGGAGCCCAAGGGGAGGTCCAGCGATGCAGGGTGCCCGACCGCAGACATCGCTGTATGTGGCCAGCGCCGCCTCCTAATGCTCCGTGCCGCCTCTCCTCCCCTCCTCCTGCTGTAGCGCTGGCTCGTACGCACACGGCGCGTGCGCACTTCACTTGAAGAAGCCGATCCAAGAAGTCCGCACGGGTGCATGCCCATGCGCACGCGCGGACTTCTTGGATCGGCTTCTTCTAGTGAAGTGCGCACGCGCCGTGTGCGTATGAGCCAGCGCTACAGCAGGAGGAGGGGAGGAGAGGCGGCACGGAGCATTAGGAGGCGGCGCTGGCCACATACAGCGATGTCTGCGGCCGGGCACCCTGCATCGCTGGACCTCCCCTTGGGCTCCTTATATGTGTGATTGACAGGTTAGTTAAACCTGTTTTTTGACAAAATTACGCTACCATTTGTTTAGATGAGCCCATATTAGGCATGCTAATGAGACCCTGAACGTCAGCATATGTTTAGCTGACAGGGCTCAAACCTGGTGACAGATTCCCTTTAAGTGTCATCCACAGATCCCTCCTTTTCACAGATCCCCCCTTAAGTGTCATCCACAGATCCCCCCTTAAGTGTCATCCACAGATCCCCCCCCTTTCCACAGATCCCCCCTTAAGTGTCATCCACAGATCCCCCCTTAAGTGTCATCCACAGATCCCCCTTTAAATGTCAATGTTTTTTTAGCAGACATGGAAACGGATGATATACTGATACTACACGGAGAGAACAGACAGACAAACAGAAGGCAGTGGGACACACTGAAGGAAAATCATTAGTTTTTATTTTAGTGATAGCGCATTACTGACAAGCCTGGCATTATTCAGTTGAGACTTTCAGCTCTACCTCGGTGAAACTTTAGCAATTTTTAAAATTGGATAGGAGCGATAATGGGTATGATGATAGAATAAAATGTGAAGGGAAATTGCGGAGAAGAATAGAAAATGGAATGACACGTCTACGAATTATAGCACAAAGAATGGGCAATGAACTTTCATTTTTCTTTCCTTCTTAAAGGAGACCTATTAGAGGAACATTTATACAGATGCTTCATTGTTTATTAAACATGTTAAAAATGATTGTCATATTTTACTCATATGCTATAATATTATTGTTTGATGTTGCAGGAACACAGCGTGACGCTGCTGAGAATTTCCAAGGACAGTTTCTGTTCTCAATTCTGCTAGGTGCAGGGTTGTCATTCCTGTGGATCCAAATGAAAAAATACAATAATAACTGCATCCTACCTGGCTTGAATTGTGTGAGGGTGATTTGAATCTACATGAAATCTCAGTGACGACCGTGTATATAATATAAATCAGAAATGCCATGAGAATCTCTTAGCAGGCCTTTGGGCTTTAACATTAAAGGGGTTGTCCGAGCTGCAGATATTGATGACCTGTCCTCGGGAGAGGTCATCAATATCAGATTTGTTGGGGTCCGACACCCGACACACCCACCGATCAGCTGTTTTGGGCTTCTGTGGTGCTGGAAGCTATACAGTGTATTGAGCTGGAAGCCTCTGTACACTGTGTAATTTCTGGTGCCAGTTTACTACAATACCAAGCAATACTATAAAAAGTGCGCCTCATAAACAGTGCCAGCAGAGCGTCCCAGATAAACAGTGCCGGAAGTGTGCCCCATCGAAAAGAGTGGCAGCAGAGTACCTCCTCATAAACGGTGTCAGCATAGCATTTTCCTTTACACTTATTACGATTAAGGGTAGGTTCACACAGAATTTTTTGGAAGAGGTTTTGAGGCATTTTTTCCGCCAAAGCTGGAAGTGGATTCGGAAATATAACCCTCAGTTCACACTTGCGCGTTTTACAGCGCGTTCGAACGCGTTGTAAAACGCATAACCGATGCAAACCAATGCTTCCCTATGGGACTGGTTCACATTTTCGCGTTTTACAGTGCGTTCGAACGCGCTGAAAAACGCCCGACGCATAAACAAGTACTTGAGCTTTTTTTGGGGCGTTTGTTGCGTGTTTTGGCCCATAGACTTCAATGGGAACGCGCAATGCTTGTATTTTGCGCGTTTTTGACACTGAAAACACGCGTTCAAACGCGCGTTTATGAATTTGTAACATGGTGGAAAGGCCAAACCCCAGCTCTGATTGGCCAAACTTCATATAGACAGGGATATTTGGTCATTGGACAACACTGCAGTCAATCACACAAACGCGCGTAAAATGCGCGTTTACTATTGCCAAAAACGCGCACAAAAACGTGCGGAAAACGTACGACAAAAACACGCGGAAAGCGCGCGTCTCAGAAACGCTCAGGTCTGAACCCAGCGTTAAGGAAGGACTTCCTTCTGCTTCCTACTGGATCTACTGCTGGCTTTGGCTGAAAAAGCTGTCTCAAAATCTCCTCCAAAAAACTCCCTGTGAATGTAGCTTAAATTTCAAAATCGTGCCCAGATTTTGGGGAGCTTTTCCTGCTTGGCCGCTCTCCTACTTTTCATTTCACTGGGGCCGCAAAAGGTGGGAGATAATCTGGGAGAGGAGGCAAGCACATTGAAATTTCATTTGTTCATTAGTACATTTGACCATTGGTTGTAAATTATTAATACATTTAACATTTATCAATTAAAATATTTTCTGAAAATTGTTTAAAAATATTTTTGATAGAATTTTTCTTTAATACTTAACGGGGCTAAACACCATCTGTTATATTTGTATATGGTTAGGAGGCTGTAGAATTTCATGAATTTCCGATTTACAATATATAAAAAACATCTAAAAACAAGAACAATTGAGGAAATAATATACATTGCAAATCAGTTAAATATAGAAATAAGAAATTACTGATGTGGATCATTTTTTTACATCAGTATTTGTTTTTACTCAGCTTTCCTGGGTCCAAAACCCTAAAAATAGATTATATCAGTTGACGTACCAGCACAACACTGCCGAGAGTAAAACGTGGATGTATTGGAGAAGAAAGGAGCAATTATAGATTGATTACATCATCAGGTGTCAATTGATGACATCATCAGGTATCAATCAGTCTTCTCACTTTCATTCTTATACTAATGACATGACCTCTTCTTGGGTCTTTTTCTTGTTGCAATACTTATATACAACTTGGGTCTGTATACCACCTTGGCGTGGTGAGCGGGCTTACGCATTCTGATCAAAACGTATACCAATGCTTCATGTACTGTATGTATATCAGGGGGCTGTATACTATTTATTACACTGAGAGGCGTTCATAGATCAATGCATAGCATGTGGATGTGCGATCCATGTTTTTCTCTTTTTTTGGATACCACTAGGGGGTCACCCTGCAGCAAAGTCCACGTACCCTTTGAGGGATGAAGGAAATAACAGAGCTCCTAGAATTCCAGAGTATGTCCTGGCATAGCAGAAACTATCCGTCTCAGATTTTGGTGCAAATCCATAACGAAACTTGAATGTAGCAGAGAAATCCCAGATTTGATGCATATTTGCATTTCAAAAGAAGGATTTAATGATTAAGATCAGATTTGAAAATCTATAACGTCCTGAATGCCACATGGATTTTTTTCAATGCATAAAGGGTTCTCAAAGTCCCAGCCACATGAATTGTACTTCTATTTGATTTTGCAGCACATTCTAGTCATTTTTGAGTAAAAATTATTTTTTAAGTAGTCTTCATTTAAAATAATCAACAGTTTTTCTTCTGTAGCTTTTAGTTTAAATGCATTTACAGACCAGCAGGCTCCCTGCTTCACACGGAACCTGTTGCTTCATTCTGATCAGTTACCGCATAGCCTTTAACCCCTTCAGTCACTGTGACCTATCTGTACGTCACAGTGGCTGAGGGCTTGTATAGAGTGGGCTGCTGCACTAAGCCCCGCTGCATTTGCGGAGGCTGCCAGCTGTATAATACAGCAGACACCTGGCCACAATTATCGGGATCGGCAATGACACAGAAAATGGTAATTTAACCCCCTTAGATGCTACTTTCAACAGGGATCATGGCATCTATGAGGTTAGACAGAGAGATGCGGCTTCTTCTGCTTTCTGATCAGAGCCCCTGCAGTGAAATTGCGGGACTCTGATCGTTACCATGACAGCCTGGGTGCTGATGAAGCTTCCCAGGCCTGTCATAGTAATCAGCCTACTGATCTGTGCATGAGGCATGGCTCAGTAGGTAGAGTGGCAGAATCCCATTCATCCTAATAGACTTCTATAATGGTCAATAGTACAAAGGATCAAAAGATCCCAGGTTCCCTCCCTCCTGAGGCCCCGTTCACACTTCTGTAATTTGGTTAAATATTTCCATCAGTTACTGTGATCCAAAACCAGTAGTAAGGCCTACAGAGAGTGAAGGTGTAATGTAAAAATGTCCTACTGGTCTGTGTTTGTGACCCACACCTGGTTTTGGCTCACAACAATAACTGACCAAATAACTGAAGAGTTTTAAGGGGAGTAAAATTTATTGTTAAAAAAGTAAAAAAAAAAAGAAATAAAAAAACCCATAAAAATAATCAAAATTTTAATTACCTGCTTTCTCAATTTTACATATAAAAATATATCTGCAATAAACAACATAAAAAATGCCTTCAGTATTAAAATATAAAAATATTTTTCTTGCGCAGTGTGTGTTGCAACAAAAAGAACAAAAAAAAACACGTGATTTGCTATTTTTTGGTCACCTTATTCCCCTAAAAAATTGAATAACAATGATCACAAAGTTGTATAAACACCAAAAATGATACCAAGAAACAAGCCCTCATATAGCTCTGTGGATGGAAAAATAAAAAAGTTATGGCTGTCAGAATATGGTGATGCAAAGAAAATTTGTATTTTTTCAAAGTTTTTATTTTTTATTTTTAAAGTAGTAAAACAACAAACTATACAAATTTGGTATCACTGTAATAGTATTGAGTCGCAGAATAAGAACATCATGTCATTTATAGAGCACAGTGAATGCCGTAATATTTAATCCCAAAAGACCTTGTCGGAATTGAGAGTTTTTTTTTAATTTTTTCTTGTTTTCCAATACAAGACATGGTAATTTAAATAGTGCCATTAAAAAAATACAACTTATACAACCCTCAAAAAATAAGCCCTTATATGAATGGAAAATTAAAAAAATTATGGCTATTGGAACCTGGGGTGGACAAAAATCTAATTGCAAAAATGAAGTGGGTCTAGTACTTAGGGGTTAAACTTCAGAGAATAACCTCGGTAGATCTGATCAGGATATATCTCTTTGCTGGCACAGCGTACCTGAGTTTTCAAAAAAATACAAAAGTTTGCATAATGGCTGTGCTTCTTTGTACAAACAGAACTGCGAAGGAACTGGTGTTTTTTGGGTTTCCCTAAAGTCTCTTTCAGCCATATTATTTCCATTTTAGCTGCAGACCTAGATACATTTCTCTCAGAAGCAGTGGGTGTTTCCCTTCTGCCAGCACTGTATGCAGTGACCTCACTTAGCTTAATTACCACTGTTTGTTTTCTTTTAGGCAGCTCAGAAAGCTGATAAGGAGGGAAAAATCACACTTTTAGAAAAGCAGGAGGCTCCTGTAATGTTCAGAAGCAGTGTAGAAGCAGTTCTTTTATCAGGCCCAGGAGCTCCGCTAGCTCTGACATATCACCATTACCTGTGAGCCATCTTCTGTGTCTCTGTTGCTAGAGATGGATCTTGCCTGACAACAGGCAGTGGACTGCAACTTAGGTGGAAGTGAGACACCTAATGGCCATGATTTTTCAGCTTTTTTTTCCTGTGGATGCAGGCAGATTTTTTAAATGAAGTTATTTAGAAATGTACTAGTTACACCATTGTCTATTAAACTAAATGAAATTGTGTGAAAATACAATGACTCTTTAAACATTTGCAACTCATCAGCAATGTCCAACATCTTTAAGGACTTTAACCACTGCCATATTTATTACAACTCTGTAATAGTGCAAGATAAATGGAATTGTAAATGAATGTGTTCATTTTGATAGACATTGGTACAAAATGTCATTGGGAATCTTCTCATTTTGACAGTGTTCTACCACTGAAACAGACACAATAAGACATTTCATAGCAACATAGATGACAAGGTGATGGCTCTCCAGTAGCAGCAATGGGCAGAAAGCAAAAACAATAAAGTGACCAAAACGTTAACCTGTAGCTACATAAGTAGCTGAAAAATACAAAACACATCAACTACTAATAAAGTTGACTGCATTATTGAACATTAGACAATGCAGTCACTTTTTGGGGGCTCCAACTGATTAAAGGAAATTTGCAGTTAAACGAGGCACAATGCCTTGTAGCTCAGCTAGCACTTAGGTCTTATGCATACCACCGTGTCCATTTTGCGGTCCGCAAATTGTGGAACCTCAAAACACGGATGCCGGCCGCGTCCGTTCCGCATTTTGCGGACTGGAACGTCCGACCCTAAATAGAGCAGTCCGATCATTGTCCGTTATAAAAATACAGAGTGCTGTGCGCATCTTTTGCAGGCCCGAAAAATGCGGCTCAGATGGAAAACCAAACCACGGTCATGTGCAAGAGGCCTTTGTGATGCCTTAATTCATCTGGAGAAAAAGTACTTTTTGCTTTTCTTTTTTACAAACAGTTTTTCTTGTATTTTTTTCAACAGTTTGTAACATTGATAACGTGTAAAAGACAATTTTGTAGAGAGTAAAGAGGGTCGATGCAAAAAGAAAAACAAGAAAGAACCCTGACACCCCAGGCGCATAGAGGAGAGGATTTTGCACAGAAGCATCAACAATATTTATTGGTACTATTCACTACACCGTCTTGTGAACTTGGGCTTCACAGCCAACAGGAAAAGTGTATGTCAGGAAACCTAGATAACAGACAGAACAAACAGGAGAGACAGACCCTGGGTGGGGGGATAGGGGGGCATTAGGGGGGGGGTGGGGTTTGACAGACGCAGCACTACGAAGTGCCGTTTTGCTCTGTGGCATTAGAAGAATTTGATATCTCTAACTTTTCATTCCAACCAGACTGTCTATTACTCTACTTTTGTCTTGTTTCTTTTGAGCTAATTCTTCTAGCGCTGTTCTATGGAAACAGTAGGCTTAAAGAGCACACCAAATGCTTGAAATAACTTCTTTATTAAAGGGGTTTTTCCGGGTTCAAAGCTGAACCCGGACATTCCCAAAATTTCACCCGGGCAGCACCTCTGATGTTAGCATTGGAGCATCTCGTACTCCAATGCGCTCCCTTGCCCTGCGGTAGATCGCGCAGGGCAAGGGCTCTTTTATTTACAATAACACATAGCTGGACGGAACTGCTCCGATGCTCCTGTCAGGGAGGTTGCCTGGGTGAAAATGGAGGTATGTCCAGGTTCAGCTTTGAACTGGAAAAACCCCCTAAAGAGGACCTTTCACTGGTCCACAGTTTATAAGTTAAAGCTATTTACATGGAGAGAGGCACCCAGGGATGTCCCTGCACTTACTTGTATCCCTGGGTGCCGCTCCGTTCGTCCTCTGTAGCCCCCGGTACCGGCGCTCCTGCTGCTCTAATTTTGCCTGGGGCGGAGACTTCTTCTTCTGCCCTGGGCGTCTCCTTCTCCCAGGGCTGGAGCACTGGCCAATCGCAGCGCTGAGCTCATATTCAGGATATGAGCTGAGCGCTGCGATTGGCCAGTGCTCCAGCCCTGGGAGAAGGAGACGCCCAGGGCAGAAGAAGAAGTCTCCGCCCCAGGCAAAGCTAGCAGCAGGAGTGCCGGTACCGGGGGCTACAGAGGACGAACGGAGCGGCACCCAGGGATACAAGTAAGTGCAGGGACATCCCTGGGTGCCGCTCTCCATGTAAATAGCTTTAACTCATAAACTGTGGACCAGTGAAAGGTCCTCTTTAACTTCAACTTTTCTTCCATATATAACACTGCCACCTCCGCAACAGATAGTCCATGTACAAACACGTGTTGCATAAAGTATCACAAAATGGCGGTATGCGTAAAATAGTGGTTTAACTGCTCAATCTTGTCATTCAACAAAAATGGTCGATATATTTCTCTCTTCAGTATCTGTACCTTCACTTTAAGTTATTTAACCCCTTAAGGACACGGCCATATTTCACCTTAAGGACTAGGCCATTTTTTGCAAATCAGACCAGTGTCACTTTATGTGCATGTAACTTTAAAACGCTTTTACTCATCCAGGCCATTCTGAGAATGTTTTTTTGTCCCATATTTTTTTGGAGTAAAAAAAATAATAATTTTTTTTAATTAAAAAAATACCAAATTTGCCAAAAATTTGCAAATTTCCAAGTTTAAATTTCTCTACTTCTATAGTACATAGTAATACCTCCAAAAATAGTTATTACTTTACATTCCCCATATGTCTACTTCATGTTTGGTTTGCTTTGGGAATGCCATTTTATTTTTTGGGGACGTTACAAGGCTTAGAAGTTTAGAACCAAATCTAGAATTTTTTTCAGAAATTTTCCAAAGCCCACTTTTTAAGGACCAGTTCATTGGACTCTTGCTGGAGATTTATATAGGAATGGGTACCGTACAGTAATATGTGGCCGTCTGCTAAGAAAATCGGAGGAGCCAGCACAGGGAACAATACAGAGAGGAGCAAGCAGACTGGTATCCACGTGAGTCATGAGAGATAGAGTCTTATATAGAGAGAAGGGATCTGTGGGAGCGATCCAAGAAAAAGTACTTTTAATCTATATGCAAATGAGCAATTACAGGGGTATTCTGGTTGTCTCAAGTTAACACCTATCCTCCTTACTATTAGATTTGTGGGGGTTCAACTGTGGGGACCTTCACCGATCACATGACTATGGTCGCATACCTTGCAAGGTTTCCCCAAAATATATGGAGCGGCAAGTCCAGTATGTGCACTTGAGCTCCATCCATCTTCATGGGACTGTGGGAGATAGCCAAGTACAACTCTGTCGATAGCGGATAACTTGATATCCCTGAGTGTGTGCCCAGGGATGGATTGGCCATAGACTCTACAGGCAATTTCCTGGTGGGCCGACACCCAGGGGTGAGAGGGGCAGCTTCTAGGGAGGTATTTTGTGCTGTACTATGGTTTTTGATGCTACTGGGGCAGTTGATTGTGTTGGGTGGAGGTATTTGGCTCTGCTGGTGTGGTATTTTGAGACGCAATATGGTATCACTGGCCTGCCCTATTGTGTTAGCCCTGCCTTCTATCAATTTAGACATGCCTACAACATAGGGCTACTTTTACTTTTTTTTTTTTTACAGGGCCACTTCAAGTTCCCAGTCTGCCCCGGGTGGGCCCAATCCACTATGTACACGATTGCTCTTCCTGCTTCCTCTCCCAGGCCCTCCCCCTCCTCACATAATCATGTCACTTGTCCATGTTAATCAAAAAGGAGAGGGAGGGGCTGGCAGAGAAGCAGGAGGAGCAACGGTGCACAGAGTGGCTTGGGACCACCCTTGGTGCACTTATCTGCTCATTTGCATACAGATTAAAAGGCATCTGTCAGCAGATTTGTACCTATGACACTGGCTGACCTGTTACATGTGCGCTCGGCAGCTGAAGGCATCTGTGTTGGTCCCATGTTCATATGTGCCCGCATTGCTGAGAAAAATGAAGTATACATATATGCAAATGAACTTCTGTTAGCAATGGGGACGTTGCCATTACTCCTAGAGGCTTAACTCACGTTTACACTGCCTGAACCTGTCAATGTGCAGAGGACGCGGCAGAGCCTCTAGGCGTAATGGCAACGCCCCAGCGGCCTTATCGTTGCTATGCCATTGGTCACATGGCCGAGGCGCATCTCAGCCCCATTGAAGTGAATAGGGATGAGCGCGATACCAAGCACTGTCGCTATACAATGTACGGTGCTGTGCTTGGTTAGCACAGAGCAGGCCACGGCGTTCACAGGAGCACCGGTGCCTTCTTACACAGTGAATTTCCTGGTAAAAGATTCCCCTTAATCTTTGACATCAGTTGGAGCCCAAAAAAAGTGACTGCATTTTCTGTTAGATATTGCAAACGGCTGACAATCGTTCAGATTTTGAACCAGGTCCTAAAAGGTACGAGCTCCACCTCTGAAGTTAGCCATGATTAATTGCAGCGCCGCCAAGAGATCAGCGACTTGTAAAATAATATTCCGCTGAGATAATGCTGTACATGATTACAAGTTTTGTTCTACCAGTTCTGGGATATTGCTGACATGACCTCTATGTTTGTGTTTGAACTGAGCCTTTATAAATCCTACTGGAAATGCCAGGAGGTCAATGAAAGATTAGTTAAAAGGGGATGATTTCAGCGTGACGCTAATGCAGTGTCATCGTCGCATGCCATATAACATTTCAGAACAAAGTGCAGACTGCAGCATGTCACCTCTTTCAGATTGAAATATCAGAGAGGTCGGGTTTAACCAACCATGTAAAAGCTTTTAACACCGCGCTCGATTGTAACTGAATTAAACAGAAAATACATTCTTCATTATAAAATTTTAATAGCGGAGACTGAAGTATATAAAAGTAGGTAATATAAAATGGTAATTGAAATGTATTTGTAATAAGACTGCATTATTAATTAATAAAAGGTCACACATCTCAGTGCAGTCAAGCATGATGCCTTAAAAAAAAAAGTGATTTTCAATCTGTAACCCCGTGACCTGCAGTTCAGGGATTTGGAATAGATGCAGAGGGACTCTCTCTGCTTCTGTAGTTGGCTCTTTCTGCAATTTGGCTCATGACAGATTGATGGAGAGCATATATCAACGTTAGTCTTCAAGTGAGATTTTTGTGGATCACGGTCCGGCAAATAAATTGGTGCTGAGCTGGAGTCAGATATGATGTAGCGATATTTACCCTCTTCAACATTCATCTTCCAGCATAAAAATGAACTTACTTCTTTACAATACTTGAAAGGGGTTGTCTCAGGATAGACATATTGCTAGTATTAGCCACCAAGGTCTGATCAACTGGAGCTTCCAAGAACAAAATGTCCACGGTACTAAGAAAGTACCATTCCACTTTATCTCTTGACGTATCCACTTGGCTTCTTCCAGATGGCCAGAAGGTCCGTCATGGACCATAATGGGTTGACCATGTGGCCTCCAAAGTATGTTGAGAACAGCTGACAGGAGACAAAAAGGCATGTCCCTTTCCTAGTATTGTTGCCACTTGGCTGCTTCTCCGATCCCTTCTCCTCTCCACTTCCTGTTCCTGGACTCAAAACACTGGAAACATCTTGGACTGCCCACTCAGCCAATCACCAGCTGAGCGAGTCACTGCTGCAGCCAGTGATCGGCTGGTGGGCAGTCCAAACCGTTTCCAGTGTGTTGAGCCCAAGAACAGGAAGAGGAGAGTAGCAGGGACCGGAGCACTGGCGAAACAGCAGTGGCAGGGGTTCACTAAAATAAGGGGTGGTTGTTTGTTATTTTATCCCACTATGACCCTATTTCAAATTAAAATGATACACCCAGAATACCCATTTAAATGTATTTGGAAAACAATCCCAATTTTAACAGACCTCCTCCTACCACCAAAACAGTAGACACTAATTAAAGGGCATTTGTGAGCAGATTTGTACCCATGAAACTGGCTGACCTGTTAAATGTGCACTTGGCAGCTGAAGACATCTGTGTGTTATGGATGTACCGAGACATTCGGACGTTCCCGTGACAGGTGGCAGGAGATCGGTGAGACTGGCAACGCGTAATTTCATCTGACATGTTTTTCTTTTGGATCAAACGACATCTGTGTTGTTTCTGGTGCTTGCCACACCTTCTATCCCCAGGTGTGGCTATTATGGTAATTTAACCTTCTCTATATATTGTTGTTTCTCACACTATGCTATGCGGTTTATAGCTTCCGTTGGACTTGTGGTTAGCTTGTGTCTGGTTCTCGGCTGAGTTCTTGGTGCTACCGAAGCTTCATTGAAGATAAGTGTTTCCTTTCCCTTTTGTATTTTGTTTATATATTTTTGTGTGTTGCCTTTCCCTGTTGTTTGTCATTAGGCCTGAGGGAGACTCCTGTTCGTCCTTCACATTGGAGGAACAGGTAGACTCAGTCCTGACATTAGTTCCAGGGTCCTATAGGGTGAGATAAGATTCTAGGTATCCGGTGTATAAATTTGCCTACCTTTGGGGCCTGTTCATTCTGGTAGATAGTCAGGACTGCTCCGGCCCCATTGACTATAATAGGGGCAGGCCGGAGTTCCGGCGGCAGAACGGCAAACATGCAGCTTTAGTTTTTAATATCTGTTCACCTGTTTCTGTCTTATTAGTCAGCATCTCAGTCAGTGAGATTTAATAAGTCCAGCTCTCAAAGTGAGTCAGTGATGTAACTGACCAATAATGAATGGCTGAGAATATCAGTGTTGTGTGGTGGAAAGAGTGCACATCTCCACTACAGGCAAGACAAACACATCAATCAGATGCTGTATTCAGGGAACAGTGTTTATTTGAAAACACTTTTCTTTGGCTCACAGTTATTTTAATATACTATTAAAAGTTATATTTTACCATAGGATTTTTTTGTTGATCTGGATCAAGTTTGGTAATGAGCCCTTGTGGCTAGTTGGTTTATTTTATGAATTTACTTTCACTCAGATCGGGTCCTTGGTGTTATATGTAAGTTTTAGAGGAAGGACAATAAGAATTTTTTTTTTTTCATTAGACCTCAGGTCAGACCAGCAATCAGACCCCCAATGTTTATCAGACCTCAGTTCACAGCCCCTATCAGATCCCCAATGTTAATAAGACCCCAATAAGACCTCAGATCAGACCCCCCCAATGTTAATAAGACCCCAATAATACCTCAGATCAGACCCCAATCAGACCTTAGCTCAGACCCCAATGTGAATGACCCCCCAATCAGACCTCAAATAAGAGCCCCATGCCTCTCATCAGCCCCCATGCCGCTCATCAGCTGCCATTTACCTCATATCAGACCCTATATGCCTCTTATCAGTCCCCATGCCTCTCATCAGCCCCATATGAGCCCCCATGCCTCTCATCAGCCCCCATATAAGCCCTGATACCTCTCATCAGCCCCCATATGAGTCTCCATGCCTCTCATCAGCCCCCATGCCTCTCATTAACCCTCATATGAGCCCCCATGCTTCTCATAAGCCCCCATGCCTCTCATCAGCCCCCATGCCTCTCATCAGCCCCCATATAAGCCCTGATACCTCTCATCAACCCCCATATGAGTCTCCATGCCTCTCATCAGCCCCCATGCCTCTCATTAACCCTCATATGAGCCCCCATGCCACTCATAAGCCCCCATGCCTCTCATCAGCCCCCATGCCTCTCATCAGCCCCCATATTAGCCCCATGCCTCTCATCAGCCCCCATGCCACAGAGAACTTAAAAAAAAACGCCTACCTCTCTTGCTCTGGATGCTGCTGCTTCTCACCTACAGCACAATCCTCTTTATCCTGCCACCAGCTTGGCTGTTAATTCGCCCCATAAGATGCTGGGGCATTCCCCCACACACTTTTTTTTTGGAGGGGGGGGGGGAATGTGTGTTCGGGCAAAAAATACATTTGTACCTGTATGCTGCAAAAAGACTGAAAAATGTATTGCTGTATTATGTAAGCATTTACATAGTCCAGGGTGAAGGCCTTATTGTCAGGGTCCCTTCTGTGACAGAGGTGAGAAGATTAGATAGACTTGCTGCACGTGAGTCTATCTGACAGGTCTCTCTGTTTTCTTCTTAGTATGCTGTTTGGCAGGATCTTACCTCTCCTCAGGTTCTGCTCGTTATCAGTGATGAGGCTCTATTTAGGTCCGCCTCACACTGCTGACCATGCGGTTGATATTTCCTGTTGGAGTTGCTAGAGCTTGTTATTTTTGGATCTCCTGCTTCTCCATACTTCTCAAAGCGAAGTACTAGTTGCCTTTTCTGTTTGTTGTTCTCTGGTGTGTTTTGTTTCTAGTCCTCAGGGAGACGCAGGTTCCTTCATCTGGGAAGGAACCAGCTGTCTCGTCTCCTGCTACCTATCCTAGGGATTCTCAGTTTCAGTTTGGCCTATGTTTCCGGCGTATGAGCATTTCCCCCATCAGGATCTGCTCATACTAGCAAGAGTTAGGAAAAGGCCTATGGATTACTAGGAGGTCACATCCCTCTTCCTTAGCTTTTGAAGCCTAAACTGTTGTCTATTCCTTTTGTGTGTATCTGGTGTTTTCCCCTTCCCCACTATCCGTGACACTTATCTTCCAGCCTACTAGATGAAGCTGCATGCCCTCTCTCTCTATAAGTGAGTAGGAGCTAGCTGAATTCAGTTCGGTCTAGCTTTACCTAGTCTAAAGAAAGTATCACACTTAGCTGAGTCCTGCTCTGGATTAAAACAGCCAGAGTCAACCACACTAGATTACAAAGTGAAGGAAACCTCTACTGCTATTGCAAAGGAGTATGCCAGATGGCAAGAGAATGCATGGTAAAGTCTGCTCAGGACCTCTAGCCTCAATAGCCCTATGTCAAGGAGTTTGAAATTTTACAGTGCCTAGACACACCCGACGTGCAGAATGATCACCTGCGTAAATATCCACATCCTGCAGAACACTGGTAGATAATCTTTTGTTGTGATTATGATAACCAGTATAAAAAAAAAGGGCAGCATTATGACTGACGTTGGGGACCGCCCTGTGGTTGCATTGTCTCGCTTAACTTTGTTATTGTAACAATGGCAGTTGGCAGCCGCAGTGCACCCTGCTATGTACCTCAGTCAAACTGCACGCAAGGCTCCTCCTCTCCGCTGCAGGCTCCGTTCCCGCTTTCCTGCAATGTCGCAGGCGGCGACAGCTTCAGTTGCACCTTGTAGGAGCCGCACGTGTCCTGGTTCTTTACGGGTTCGTGTACGTCCCTGATTCCGCCCTCTCTCCAATCCGGGCCAGGCACCACCTTTATAAGGGTGCTTCCCCCTTCCTGCAATGCCTGAGCAATATTGTAGTTTTCTACAGTGGAGTTTCAGCTAGTTCCTGCATTGATATCCTGTTACCGACCTCAGCCTGTATCCTGACCTCGTCTCTGTTTGATCCTCCTGTACCTCGCTGCTCTCAAGTATACGACCCGGACTGTCGACACGCCTCTGTCTGCTGTGCAGATCATCACACCTGCTGCAACTGGGCTTCTCAGCTCTGCTGTTCTAACAGCTTCAGCTCTGCTTAACCACTTACTCAGCTCTGCTTCATCCAGCTAAAGCTTGCTCCATCTGCCTGTTTTCCCGGTGCTGCCACTTAACTGGGACCACTCTTGCGGTGGCGACCTGATGTCTCCCCTGCAGCTGAGAACAGCTTCCACATTCAGCAGCGGGATAAAGGGTGAAGACCAGGGGGACACTTAGATTCCGCTCCCAAGTTTGGTCCAAAGACAAACCGGTAAGTGGCACAGCGGGTCCACACCCGTTGAAGCGTTACGGTTATATAGCATCTCTTTATTCCGGGGTACTTTCTAACAACAGTCAGCAAGTGTAGTGCAGTATGAGCATTAGGCTACATTCACACGACCGTATTTTTTTCATCCGTATTTTACGGACGCAAAAAACGGAAGCCGTATGTCCGCATTTTGCGGAAGAAGGCTTCCGTATGTCTTCCGTTTTTTGCGGATCCGCAAAATACTGAACTGGAGGGAGGGAAAAAAAAAAATGTTCTTCAATAAAATATTCTAATAATAATACGGAAACGGATCCGCAAAATACGGATAACATACGGAAACCTTTCCGTATGTTATCCGTTTTTTGCGGACCCATTGACTTCTATGGGGCTGCGGACCGATTTTTGCGGACAATTATAGGACATGCTTCATATTTTTGCGGATGAAATATGCGGACACACGGATGCGGACAACTTACGGAAAGTTGTCCGCAAATTTTAAAAGGCCATAGAGATGAATGGGACAGTATCTATTCCGCAAAAAACGGAAACGAATGCGGATCGGATGCGGAATGAAAAATACGGTCGTGTGAATGTAGCCTAATAGGTCTAAAAGAGAAAACTGTTCCTGTTCCCACCAACTGCAGCTACAGAACTTGGACAAATTGCACTGGTATAATAACTGCCAGTCTATGTATGCTGAGAACTGTGTCATGTCTTTTAACTTGAATCTTCAATAAAGGACTGTTTGCTGATAACCTGGCCTGCTTATTCTCTGCACCTCTACACTGCATTGACATCCACAGCTGCACCAAGGGATCCTACCTCTCACCTTAAATTCACCAATAGGACAGGCACCTCAACCGGCACCAGAGTCCCAAAACCAGAGTTTGCCCAGAGTGGGCTAAAAGATGCAGCTACACCCTTCTCTATCTCTGCACGGCCAATGGAGCGCCAGAACCGTGAGTACTACTACTCCCATCTGGCCACACTGACATACGTGCTCCTGCAGCACACTACACATGGAGAATACTAAATGCTCCTAAACAGGCACGTCAGGTGTGCTGACAGGTCCTCTTTAATATGCCATGAATCCAAAGTATGAATAAGAGAAGTCGAGAGCGTAAACAGGATAACCTGGAAAAGTCGTCATCCTGCTGACATGTTCTATAGCATCATTTACTTCTTAAATCGAGACTTCGTATGCCTAGCTTGGTAATGAGGCTGGGGGTGGGGATGAGCCCATATACAGATAGATGTTCACAGACATCAAGGAGTAGCATTCTGGTTTTGGAAATGGAAAAAAAAAAAGATTAAGCGAGGATGTGTCAGCTTAACGCTGGTTCAGTCTTATCTGCACTTTGACAGCATCCATCACATCTCACGCCTGTAATATCATTTCACATATGAGAAGCAGTTGGTTTGGCTTTATAGTACAACAGATAGATTTATTATGTTAACCAGCATTGGTGCAGAAAATAGAGCCGGAATATATTTCCTGTGGATTCTCTTTTATCTCTAACACATGAATATAAGAGAGAGGATGGCTTTGATGTTCTCTCAAAAGGTCACACTGGCGATGTCACTAATATGATCCCATGAAATGAAGACTATTAAGCACATCAAGATATTTGAAGCATTAGAACACCCACATCATGCAGCGTTTTATGTTTTCTTTCAGAGTGAGATATTTAGCTCTTCGACTGCTTTGCTGATAACCTTAAAATCCAGTTTTTTCTCACCATCTGCCTCCCAGTAATGGTTAATGTCCCTTGACCGTGAATACTGGGGAGAGGTGATGTGGGCGTGCCAGTAACGGCTGTATAGGCGGTGTTGAGTGGTTGATTTGGAGATCTGTGTCTCTTGGTTTATTGGGAATGTTTATGTATATTTGTACCTGTAACTTCCAAGTGGTGACAGATTATAAAAAAGATTCTAAAAAAGACAGATGGGGCTGCATTAGCGGTCTACTGCATATGAATAATAAATATGCAAGGGTTACGCCTTCCAGTCCTCAAGAAATATACAAATACCTAGGCCCCTTTCACACGGGCGTGATTTCTGTGCTGTTGCAATGCGAGAGGTGGACGCATTGCACCCGCACTGAATCCGGACCTATACATTTTCTATGGGGCTGTGCACATGAGCGGTGATTTTCACGCATCACTTCTGCGTTGCGTGAAAATCGCAGCATGCTCTATATTTTGCGTTTTTCACGCAATGCAGGCTCCATAGAAGTGAATGGGGCTGCGGGAAAATCGCAAGCATTCGCAATCAAGTGCGGATGCAGTGCGATTTTCCCACATGGTTGCTAAGAGACGGGACCCGATCTTTATTATTTTCCATTATAACCATGTTATAAGGGAAAATAATAAAATCTACAGAATACTCAACCCGAAACCGGACTTCAGTGATGAAGTCCGGGTTCGGGTCTGGGTACCAAACATGCCGATTTTTCACACGCGCGTGCAAAACGCATTACAAAAGTTTGCACACGTGCGGAAAAATCACACATATTCCCGCAATGCACCCGCCTATTATCCGGGTGTCAAACGTGACACCCGTGTGAAAGAGACCATAGGGGGTAATGTATATGCCGTGCCAGCAGGGCTACATAGACAGCTGTAAAAGCCTTGACTTCTTTAGACAGACCAGGGATTTTACATACAACCAACTGCTTAGCCTATGGCCACATGGGGGAGCTGTTCAGACCCATGAGTGCAGTGCTCCTGGTGAAGGTTGCAATTACCCATGGCATCTGAGGGGTTGAATGTCTGCAATCGGCATTGTCGTCAATCACAGACATTAGACCCAGGTATCTGATGTTTAAAACAGCAGAAACCCGAGGCTATAACGCCCACTCACGAGACCAGACTTCCGCAGTAGATGTAGGATGGATGTCCAGAAGGGGTAAGAACAAAGAAGACACTCTGAAAAAAAATCTATTTTAAAAGTCACATATTAATACATTATCATCTTAGATGGGATGTTTTGTTTCTATTGAATTAAGATCAGGACTTTAACTTGGCCATTCCAAAACTTTCATTTTATTTAAGGATCCTTTCTATTAAAGGTGTTTTCCCATCTCAGACATTTATGGCATTTCGCTAGGATATGTCATCACTGTCAGATAGGTGCAGATCCCACCTCTGGGACCCGCTGTTATCTCCAGAATGGGCCCTCTGAAGTGAAGGGAGAGCAGCTGTGCATGCGCGGCTAACCTCTGTTCACCAATATGGGAGTCCTGAAAATAGCTGAGCATTCCCTTGACTGTTCTTGGAACTTCCATAGCAGTGAATGGAGAGCATGCTGCGCATGCACTATGCATTTTCTTTAACTTCCGTGGCCCCATTGTACAGATAGGAGTGGGTCCTAGCGGTGAAACCCACACCTATCTGACATTGATGGCATATCCTGGATATATGCCATCAATGTCTGAGATGGGAATACCCCTTTAATAGAAAGGATCCTTAAATCAAATGAAAGTTTTGGAATGGCCAAGTTAAAGTCCTGATCTTAATTCAATAGAAATGTTGTGGAAGGACCTAAAGTGAGCCGTTCATGGGAGGAAACCCTCAAACATTACAGTTGAAGCTTTTTGTATGGAGGAATGGGCTAAAATTCCTCCAAGCCAATGTGCAGGACTAATCAACAATCACCAGAAATGTTTAGCTTCAGTTATTACTACACTAGGAGGTCACACCTGATACTGAAAGCAAAGTTTTACATACGGTATTTTGGCCACTCACAGATGCATACTAAAAATCACTCACAGATGTGTAATATTAAATCATTTTCCTCAATAAATAAATGACCAAGTCTAAAATTTTGAATCATTTGTTTAATTTGGCTATCTTTATCTATTTTTATGACTTGTGTGAAAATGTGATGTAGCTGTAAGTCAAATTTATTCTGAAATATAGAAAATTCTGAAGGATTCACAAACTTTCAAGCACCACTATAGATTTTACCATCAATGACTTCTGTAAAGGGAGTCTGTCACCACATTTGGTCATTCTAGACCGAGTACACAGTGTTCTGGCTTAACTTCAGATGATTTAAATGGTACCTTTGTTAGTCACTTGTATGGCTCTCCTGCGGCACAAACGAACTTTTATATATATATATGCAAATGCGGCTCACAAGTGCCCAGGGGCGGAGTTTACATCTTCGGAGCCCAGGCCCCATTCACACGTCCGCAAAAATGTCCGGATCTATTCCGCAATTCTGCGGAATAGATGCGGACCCATTCAGTGTGAATGGGGCCGGCGGTGATACGGAGAGGACACTATGTGCTCGCCGCATCAGCATTTGCGGAGCTGCGGCCTCGAACTTCTGGGTTTCGCCCCGAAACATCCGGCTGCAGCTCCACAAAAGATAGAGCATGTCCTATTCTTGTCCGCAATTGCGGACAAGAAAAGGCATTTTCTATATAGTTCTGGCAATGTGCGGATCCGCAAAATGCAGAAAGCACATTGCCAGTGTCCGTGTTTTGCGGATGCGCAAAACACATACGGACGTCTGAATGAGCCTTACAGGGGGGTGATTAGTGACCGGGGGGTGATCAGGGGTTAATCAGTGATGGGGGGGGGGTGGATGGGGGGGTCTGTGTGGTGATTGGTAAACTTACATATGTTTCCTCTGGTGGTCCCAAGCAAAAGGGACCACCAGAGGAGCAGGCAGCAGGCATATCAGACGCTGTTAACAAAATGATCAGCGCTGGCAGGCTGTAGTTTAACTTCCTCATGACGCGATCCTGTGAGCGTGTGCGCACGTTCACAGGAAATCTCGCCTCTCGCGAGATGACGCGCCAATGCGTCAATGAGGAATAACCCGGCCGCCCGCAGGACGCATCCCTGCGTTAGGCGGTCGGGTAGTGGTTAAAAAGCACCAGTCAGCAGGATTAACCCTATTATTTCAGGCGTGCCAAGTGGTAGGGTTGATATTGTTGACTAAAATGCTACCTGTCTTGTATAAAATTGCTGTGTCCCCCCTCCAAAAAACACCCACTTTTATTCTTTATTCAAATGAAGTCTTAAGTGCAAAGAGGGGCCTAGCTTTCCTCTGCACCAATGCACCTCAGCTTTCCTGTGCAGTGAAGTTCAAATTTGCATAGAGAAGAAAAGTCTTCTTGTGAAGGCCACAGGATCTAAGGGTTTAAATAGCTAGGTTTAGAAGTTCCTCTTATCCCAGCTATTACATAGGGAGCCCACTTGTCTTAGATGGGCAGGCTACCAGGGTAATTGCATGGGCACTGCTTCTGTGCCCGCATGATCGTCAGCGCATAATATTGTGGTCACCAGACAATACTTTACATGTTGGAAATATCTTTCCATTTTTTATGTCACTGATAAAAAAAGTTTTAAGTGAAATTTCTTTTTTTTCAGTACATTTGGCATTTTTCAGCGGGATAATGCTCGTGCACACACAGCAAGGGTTTCCCAGGAATGTCTCCACCAGACTGTAAGGCCTTATTCACACATCCGCATATATGTCCGCATGTATTCCGCAATTCTGCGGAATACATGCGGACCCATTGACTGTGAATGGGGCACGGAACGATGCGGAGAGCACACACTGTGCTCTCCGCATCAGTTTTTGCGGAGTGCGCCGCCGATCTTACGGCCGCAGTCCTGCAAAAAAGTAGAGCGTGTCCTATTCTTGGCCGCAATTGCGGAGAAGAATAGACATTTCTATGGGGCTGCCGGCCGGGTGTGTTTATGGATCCGCAATCTGCGGATCCATAAACACTACGGACGTGTGAAATAGGCCTAACACTTCTTTCTCCTACCCGGTCACCAGATTTATCATCAGTTGAGCACTTATTGGACCACATGGGGCACCAGCTTTAGCAACCTATGAGTGTCCAGGATCTACAGGCCCGGCCGTAACATCTGTGGGCAAATGTGCCGCAGGATACCATACAGAACCTGTATACCTCCATGCCCAACCATATCTCATCACGTATCCAGGCAGGGCCGGTGCAAGGATTTTTGCCGCCCTAGGCAAGATAAAAATTGCTGCCCCACCCGCCCCCCATCAGATGATCTGCCCTTACAGTACTGTAGCGGCAGCACGAAGCGCATGGCGTCATAGCAACCAATGACGCTATGCGCAGTGTATGCTATATGTGTATAACAAACATATTTCACATGAAAACTTACAGTTACTTGGGGATCTCGGACACCACTTCACACTTTGGCCGGGGGATCGGTGTAGAGGTATACTGTATACTGTGGGGATCGGCGGAGCTGATGATGTGTTTTATCCTAATGAGAAAGATTTCAGAATAAGGATTTGGAGAAGGATCAGAGGGATAGCAGAGCAGGGAGAGGCTGGTGCTGCTACTGGGGGGTCATAACATGGGGGAGTAATAAAGCCCACCATAATACCCCCCCCCCCAGTAGTAATAATTCTCCTTATAATAGACAGTGCAAAAAATACCCCATTGTAATGCCCCAGCTGAGGTAATGTCCCCATAGTGCTCTCATAATGTACCAGTATGAAATACCCCTATATAGTGCCCCTAGTAAATGCCCCCATAGTGCTCCTCTCCCGCCTTCCTCCTAGTGCCCCCATAATATAATACACTGCTTCATTTGCAGAGCACATTCCCCCCCCTACCCATACCACATTTCTCCCCTTCCATGGCAGCACTGTTGATGAGGGTATATAGGGTATATCCCAATTCTCCCCCTCCATGACATGGCAGCACAGCTCTGTATTATTATTAATATAAAGGCCCTCTCTGTACTATTATTATAATAACGGCCCCCTCTGTATAAATAATAATACTAATACAGTGGGGGCTATTAACATAAGAATAGTACAGAGGGGGCCATTATAATAATAATAGTACAGGGGCGGCCTTATAACAATAATAATAGCCCCCCTTAAGTGCCAGTAGTCCCCTTATGTGCCAGTAGCCCCCTTACTTATGTGCCAGTAGCCCCCTTACTTATGTGCCAGTAGCCCCCTTACTTATGTGCCAGTTTGTTTTGTAAAAAAAAAAACACATACTTACCTCCATGGCAGTGATGCGATGCAGGCCTCTTCCGGCCTGTGTCCTGTGCTGTACGGCTCAGGCGGAGTGATGACGTCATCGCGCTTCCTGAACCAGCCTCTGATAGACTGCCAGCACTAGGCCGGCAGCCTATCAGATGAACAGGGGACGGGACACGCCCCCGGCCCTCCTCCTGCACGCTCCGCTCCCGCGACTCTGCTCTGGCATAATGTCCATAACCCGCACCGCAATTTAGTGCCTGGGGGCGGGGCGACCGCACCGGGTGTCACCCCAGGGACTGGTGTCACCCGGTACGGTCCGCACCCCCCTCAGGCGGTGCAGGATGAGAGCGGGGCGCCGTGCCGGCTGCCACGTTCCCTTACAAGTTTTTTTTTTTTATCGCAGGGTTCCGGCGCCCCCTGCTAAATTGCGCCCTAGGCGGTTGCCATGTCGCCTTACAGGTGGCGATGGCCCTGTATCCAGGCTAGAGCCTCCTTTTAGTTGTTCAGTTTTCTCCAATAAACATCATTTCGCGCACACATTGTAATAACTTAATATCATCATATTATATAAAGCGTTTTATATATATATATATATATATATATATATATATATTGTGAGGGGTAGCTTTCTTTCAGGGGATCATCCTCACAGAGACGGCTTCTGGACACCAGGTTTAAAGTCCAAACAGTGCATTTATTGTGGCACACCAGCAAAAGCAGAAAAACAACACAATAAACACTCACCCGTCCAGGCTCTAACTAATACATTACCGTCCCTGTGAACCGATGCGGCTTTCCCAGCCAATGTCCCACAGCCTCCTGCCTGTACAGAGCACAGTACCCTCACTGTCTCAAGTTCAATGTCTCTTTGCCCAGCTGAGACCACACTCCCAGAGCCTCCAGGCCTCTGTCCACGGGTAACACACTCCTCCTTTACTGACCTGGGAGGTGCTTTATCCCAGCCTGAGTACCTCCAGCCGGTCTCATCTGTGGTGGAATAGGGGGGTGGACCGCTCTATCCACCCCTTCCTTGCCTCTAACCTGTCACTGCATCACAATATATATATATATATATTTTTATTTTTTTCCTTCACAGGCAGCCAACATCATACCACATGGTGGTGGCACAGTGTAAGGTGGGCGAGTTTTCCGCGCGGGTGCAATGCGTGAGGAGGACGCATTGCACCCGCACTGAATCCGGACCCATTCATTTCTATGGGGCTGTGCACATGAGCGGTGATTTTCACGCATCACTTCTGCGTTGCGTGAAAATTGCAGCATGCTCTATATTGTGCGTTTTTCACGCAACGCAGGCCCCATAGAAGTGAATGGGGCTGCGGGAAAATCACAAGCATCCGCAAGCAAGTGCGGATGCGTTGCGATTTTCCCGGATGGTTGCTTAGCAACGGGACCGATCTTTATTATTTTCCTTTATAACATGGTTATAAGGGGAAATAATAGCATTCTTAATAAAGAATGCTTAGTAAAATGAAGAGGAAGGGGTTAAAAATAATAAAAGTTAACTTACCTTAGCCACTTGATCGCGTAGTTGCGATCTGTCCTCTCTTTCCCAGCATCAGCTAAGAACTAAAGGACCTGTGATGACGTCACATCACATGGTCCAATCACATGGTCCATCTTACCATGGTGATGGACCATGGCGATTTTTCTCACGCGCGTGCAAAACGCATTACAAACGTTTGCACCCGCGCGGGAAAATCGCGCATATTCCCGCAACGCACCCGCCTCTTATCCGGGCGTCAAACATGACGACCGTGTGAAAGAGGCCTAAGTGTGTTCTACTTCAGACCATGAAAAATGTCATATAATTTGTTATTATTAATGATGGGACCACAAAGGACAATTAAAAGAGCCATGAGGGAATTCATAAGTAGAGAAATTCTATTGTCCAATCGAAGAAGGAAAACCTAAAATCCAGACTAGTATGAGTCATAACTGCAGAATCTACGTGCAGAAATGATGAATAGCTCCTGCCACTATAAATAAAATCACAAGCTTCTGAAATATAACCTGTGTTCATTGATCTTTCCCAAGAGTGCGTACCGTCCGTTCTGGGGAGCGCATACAGTGACTATTAATATGATCACATACTGTGATATACTGCAGGAAGAGGTGACTCAGCAGATCTAATTCATACATATTCAGCATGGTTTAATACCAAAAGTCCTTGTGTCTGTGTGGAACACATTGAAAGCTTGAAAATAATATCTGAGGAGGCTTTTGCAGAACCTACTGCAATACTGCTAATCAATCCACAAGAAGAACAGCGGGAGTGAGACTGTAATACATGGCTTGCTCCAGCCACAAATGTTGGGAGTGAAAAACGATAACCCCTTTAGCAGTGTTTCCCAACCAGTGTGCCTCCAGCTGTTGCAAAACTACAACACCCAGCATGCCCGGACAGTCTTTGGCTATGTGGGCATGCTGGGAGTTGTAGTTTTGCAACAGCTGGAGGCACACTGGTTGGGAAACACTGCCCTTTAGTGATGTAATGAAATATGATGTGTGCAAGGATAAGAGCATATTTGTAGACGTGATCCACGGTCCCTACATCATAATGAAGACAGCCCAGGATCAGTTAATGGTCCTCAGGGTTGTATCTTGTAAATGTGAGTTAGGGTATACGAATTGGCATCAAAAAGATTCTAAACATAAAAATAAAATGTATTTTATTTAAGAAAATTCAGATAATATAATATCTCCCACATATTTTGTGTCACCTTGACTAAATATTTGTATAAATTAGGTCAGCAATGATTGGGGTAAAAAAATCAAAAATGACGACATTGGATTAATGACAGACTAAGTTTGAAAGGAGTAAGGGTAGGACCATACGTGGTGGTCAGTGGGAGGTCAGAACTCAGTCAACTTCCCATCTGTCAACTTCCACACGGACGGGGTTACTTGCGATACTGCAACCAATGACTGGTCTCAGTAGTGATGTGTCCCTGAATGGCATAGCACTGCTGGACTCCTGCCACTTGGAGACACGTCAACGCTGAGAAATGTCATAGGCTGCAAAGGTGACTCACTTCTTGCCGAAGTTGACAAAAGTCCAATGAAGACAACCTGGGATCCAGGGAGCTGCAACGAAGACCACCATCGATCTCCATGCTTTTGCTGAGTCCAGTATGGTTTATACCCGTCTGTGCTTTGGTGATGTTGGTAGCAAACATTCTGTTTAAGCCTCATTCACACGTCAGTGTTCTCCGCGGACAGTACACGTCTCCATTCATTTTAATGTGTGTATTCACACATCAATGTTTTAGCACGGTCCGTAGGTCCGTATTTTTAGCATGGTACCAAGCTCTATTTTGTCTGTGTTCATGGATCCATCACGCCCATTATAGTCTATGGGTCCGTGAAAACCACAGATGCAACACGGATGCCATCTGTGTTGCATCCCTGTTTCACGGATAAATAGGAAGAGATGCTTTGAAAACTATTTTTCAGCCGTGCAATGTCTGTGAAACACGGATGATGCACGGACAGCGAAAAACAGACACACGGACCCAACATGGATCCTTCACGGACCACTTCACGGATGCATCACTGACCACCTTCTCACGGATTTGAGCACGGACGTGTGAATGAGGCTTTATGCATCTGTTTTTTTTTTGTTTTTGTTTTTAGTGTGGGAAAGGTAAAGCGAAGGCAGATATTTGTTTGAATAACTGTTGGCAGCAACAGACAGAGATTGTACCTATTCATTTATTTTTACCTACCTAAGAGGCCTTGTGGACTTCCAAGCTGGAACCACTAAAGGTGTGAAATATTAAAACATCACTCAGATATCTCCCACTGCCACTATTGATCCTAAATATGTGTTGTCTGGTGTTAAAATGAGGAAATAAGGATGAGCACGCTCGATTTCAGCAAAAGCCATTTTTTTTGTACCTTTCAGGAGTATCTATATATATATGTATATATAAAGAAGGACGTATATATGTGTGAGTCTATGTATGTATGTTGCGCGATTTCTCAAAAACGCACCCATTAATTTCAACGAAACTTGTAAACACATCCCTTGCTACCTGGAAAGAAATCTTGTGGGGGGTCACAGCTCTCTAGGACGTACCATTCCCGAGATATTCCCCAAAAATGACCTGTATTAGCCAATACAAGCCTGCAAGTCTTTCTCTTCATATCCTAACTGCCATATACATGGTCACATATTCCTTATCAGCCAATAGAAGCTCGCAGGCCCTTAGTCTCTACACACACATAGTTATACTCCAGGTTTCCATAACAACCCAGCCATTTTTCTTCACTGCTCTAGGTCAGCTTTACGCTAAGGCTACACGATGACACGTGTTGCGCGACAATAAGTCGCACGACACATAGGGCAAAACTATACTGCTACACGTGTCACACCAATGTAACGCGACAATTTTTATAATGATAGTCTATGGTGTTGCACTGCGACAAGTGACATGCTGTGACTGCGATGCGACAGTCGCAGAAAAATCCATCCAGCTGTAGAGGTCACTGTTATGGGGCATACTGTCAATATCTTTTAACGACACACACAAAAAGAAATAGATAAAATATACCTGTGCGAAGCCGGGTCCTTCTGCAAGCTTCAGCCTGGGTGTTCTTTGAAGAAAAAACGTCTAAATGAGAAGCTGTCTTACTATCCCCTAGTATTTTATATGGTACATATGAGGTGGGGCACTGTTACAGATTTTGCATTAGGGACCAGGAGTTTTAAGTTAAACCCTTAGGGCTCATGCACACAGCCGTCGCCCGGCCATGGCCGTAGTGCGGCCCGTATACAGCGGGTCCGCGATACACGGGCAGCGGCCGTGTGCACCCAGCATCACCGGGAGATGCGGTGCGGAACGGAGGCACGGATCGGAAGCCCACGGAAGCACTACAGAGTGCTTCCATGGGTTTTCTGTCCACGCCTCAGCATCGCAAAAAAGTAGTGCGTGCACTACTCTTTTGCGGTGCGGACCGTCAGATGCGGATCGCGGACCCCATTCAAGCGCGATCCGCATGCGGCGGCCCCACGGTCGGTGCTCGTGCATTGCGGACCGCAATTTGCAGCCAGCACACGGTCGGGTTCATGAGCTCTAAAGCATAAAAAGTACTAGTTGCATTTATATATTCAAATTTTCTTACCCTTACTCATTCAGGACGATGAAGTATAAATTATCCCGTCCGTGTTTATTGCAGATATTTTAATTTGTGTCTCAGGCCAGCAGATAAATGGATTGAAAAAGTGACAGCCATTTTTTTCAGAGCTGCAACTATGCTGAGTGCAGTTGTCACTTCCCTTCCCCCACTTTTCTTTGCAGTTCATAGGAAGTGCATGGAGTGCCTGAGCAATACTCATCTGCAGTGGTATGATGTGACTTTTTGCCAAACAGTAGGAAACTTGAGCCACGACAATTGTCATAATTACAGTGTCTTAATTTGTGTCTCAAATGTTATCCTCATTTACCAGCTCTTAATTTAGCATCTAAAACATGGCTACATTTCAGCGACAATTACCGCTAATTTAAAAATAAAGCCAATATCCGCTTACAGCCTCTGGTACAATAAAACAATACCGGATAATTACAATTAGGACTCTAGCGCATTGTTAGCCATTAATTATTATTCCCAGTGAATAATGTATATTTAGCATGCTACTGAGATCTTGAAATAGAAAGGGCGAACTGAAAAGCGGCCACTTTGTGCCAAGTGCGTCTTTTTTTTATTGGAAATCTAAAGATTTGCTCCCAGTTGTAGTTAGAGTAAATTCATTTATAGATTAATCCACAGTTCTATAACTAAAGGGGAAACCCAGCTAGAAATCATTGATGTGTTAGAGTGACTTGTCAGATGATGATATTGTAGAGATGCATGGTTTCAGAACCATACCTAACCCTAACTTGTTGCCCACCTGGCCTCCGCTTATTATTACGTGTTGTTCTATTGGTTTTTATTATTGGCTTAATCTTAATCATAATTATTTGCTTAATCTGTTAATTAATAACAACAAAAACAAAATAACAAGATAAAATGGAAAAAATAAATTAAAAAGTATTGCGATCTACATGATGTTTTACAAGGAGGAGATTTAGAACGTGTATCAACAGAGGTATTTTCACAAGTAACATATATCACCTACGTATCTGCTGGCCCCCACCAACCCCTAGAACCAGACACAAGGACACATAGAGGTTCAGTGCAGGAACTTTACTAAATAGCTGGTATAAACATGCAAGTGCCATTTAGGCAATGCAGACTATGACATAGAGTAGTTATGATTGAATTTCTTAAAATTCGATTAGGTTCTGATATGGGGCTCACAGCCTTCTCCCTCCTCCAATTGCAGGCATGGTTACATGCTGGAGGTAACTGAGGAGTTTGCTGTGAGTCGGCCTATACATTCCTATAATTTTGCCCACTGGCCCCTGGTATTGCCCATATGGCACGCAATGCAGACTATGACATGGAGTAGTGATGATCGAATTTCTTAAAATTCGATTAGGTTCTGATATGGAGCTCACAGCCTTCTCCCTCCTCCAATTGCAGGCATGGTTACATGCTGGAGGTAACTGAGGAGTTTGCTGTGAGTCGACCTATACATTCCTATAATTTTGCCCACTGGCCCCTAGTATTGCCCATATGGCACAGGTAAGTGAGTGTTAGGTCCCGAGCTACTTGAGAGACCTTGGCGTGGTGCTCGGGCTTAAGACATGTCCTCCACAGCAGGACATGTTGACTAATCTCTCAATTTTAACATCAGTTTAAGGGCTTAGTAAGACCTCAGAGTGCACCTGTTTTGTCATTTGTTATTGCTATATTGTTATATTATTTATCACATCCAAACAATTGCCATCTTGTATAGGATGTCTATTGTGGTACTTGTGGTCCGCTGCGGACATCGTCCACCGTATGCATTTTTGCCGGGGATCGCCATTAGCAACAGACCACAAGTGCAGGATCTGCTCCCCTGTATATATATTTGCACAACTGCATTTTTGGGTTGAGCACATCCTGCTTTATGCCACTTTTCAGTTGTTTTGTATAGGTTCTGATATGGCCTAATTGGCTAGTCATTTTGATCCGGTGCCTCAATTGCCTGAAAACTGTCTCCCTCTCTTCTCGATTCTCCAAAAAAAAATCTCACAAAATTAGAATTTCTTAGGCCTCTTTCACACGGGCGTCATGTTTGACGTCATTTTTAACCCCTTCCTCTTCATTTTACTATGCATTCTTTATTAAGAATGCTATTATTTCCCCTTATAACCATGTTATAAGGGAAAATAATAAAGATCTGGTCCCGTTGCTAAGCAAGCATGCAGGAAAATCGCACTGCATCCTCACTTACTTGCGGATACTTGCGATTTTCTCCGCAGCCCCATTCACTTCTATGGGGCCTGCGTTGCGTGAAAAACGCACAATATAGAGCATGCTGCGATTTTCACGCAACGCAGAAGTGATGCGTAAAAATCACCGCTCATGTGCACAGCCCCATAGAAATGAATAGGTCCGGATTCAGTGCGGGTGCAATGCGTCCTCCTCACGCATTGCACCCGCGCGGAAAACTCGCCCGTGTGAAAGGGGCCTTAGAATCCAAAATTTTAGAAAGATCTGGGTTGAATTTTAGAGTAGATTTGTTCATCAACAGGGAGTAGTCTCTCAGTGATGCAGATGCACAGTTGGGTGCATCTCAACTCCGGTGGACCTGTTGGAGTATCCCACAGCCTGTGGCCCCAGTCAAAGGGCACCCGGAAAATTGTTGTGCCATAGCTGAAAAAAAATAATAATAAAGTTACCGTGCTTGTTCAACATATCTTCTCTTTAGTACATGTGTCAAAATCAAGGCTCACGAGCCGAATCCTGCCTGCCAGGTCATTTTATGTGGCCCGCGCTAAGTTGTGGGTTGCGGAAAGACATACAACTGCCGCCAGGAATAGTGATTTGCTATAGCTACCCAGTAGCAGTCTTTTTAAAAACCTAAGCCAGTTATCCATCCACAGACAGCTGTTTCGGGGTGTTGCCCCTCATCAGTGTGGAGTAGGATTCTGGCTAACCGGGAGCAATGCCTCGGAGACTACTCAAACACACCAATAGCTAATCTCAGGGAGACCAGCCACAAAAAACACCGCGGAGCCTTATTTAAGAGTCTCAACACAGCCAGAATCCTACTCCGCACTGATGAGGGGCAACACCCCGAAACAGCTGTCTGTGGATGGATAACTGGCTTAGGTTTTCCACGTCACATCCTTAAAGTTTGTAAAAAGCGGGATCTTGACATAGGGGCCACTTAATATGGTGGATTTGGTGATCTGTGTAATAGAGACACCCCTTTGCTCGGTTTTCCTTCCTTTGAGGGATATCTGGCTTTCATTGTGTTGTAGACCCATAACTGGGGCTCCACATTTATTTTGCATATTACTGTTTCCCAGGGAGCTTTGCACTTCGGATTGCTGTGTTGAGACTCTTAAATGAGGCTCCGCAGTGTTTTTTGTAGCTGGTCTCCCTGAGATCAGCTATTGGTGTGTTTGAGTAGTCTCCGAGGCATTGCTCCCGGTTAGCCAGAATCCTACTCCGCACTGATGAGGGGCAACACCCCAAAACAGCTGTCTGTGAATGGATAACTGGCTTAGGTTTTCCCTGTCACATCCTTAAAGCTTGTAAAAAAGCGGGATCTTGACATAGGGGCCACTTAATATGGTGGATTTGGTGATCTCTGTAATGGAGACACCCCTTTGCTCTGTTTTCCTTCCTTTGAGGTATATCTGGCTTTCATTGTGTTGTAGACCCATAACTGGGGCTCCACATTTATTTTGCATATAACACTGTAGTAGGCAGGGAGTCTGGGGTGTGTCTTGGACAGAGAAGTAGCTGAACCATTGGTGTCTGCAGACCTAGTTGGGGGAAGTCAATGCAGAGAGAAAGAACTGAGTAGAAGGCTGCAGTCACATTACAAAGCCAGCCCACAAGCTGTGTACCAGCCCTATAAAAGAGGAGTGGATCGTATGAGAGGAGCAGCGTGATATCAGTACAAGCAATGGATTACAACACAAAGTGAGTTCAAGTCATTAAAGAGGCTGTGCAGCCAGTAGATATTGATGACCTATCTATTGATAGATGATCAATATCTTATCAGTGGGAGTCCGTCTACTGGCTCCCCCGCCGATCAGCTGTTTGAAGAGCATTCGGCGCTTGTGTAAATGCTACTTCCTCTTCAAGATCACACTACACATCGCCTCAGAAGTCTCGGCAGCACAGTGTAATTATAAGTGCTTGTTCCATTAGCTTGCACTGTCCCTGCAAGCAAGACAACGTGCAGTGTAATTTTGAAGTGGAAGCAGTGCTTGTACGAGCGCTACCTCCTCTTCAAACAGCTGATTGGTTGGGGGTGCCTGGAATCGGACCCCGAGGGATCAGATATATGCTGATCATCAATCATCAATATAATTATCAGGTGATCAATATGTACCGGCTGCACAACCCCTTTAAGTGAAAAGGCAACTAGAGTAAAGATTGCTGAACTGTATCCTATAGAACTAAAATGTAAAACCATACAGTAAACGATACATAAGTATAAATTAGTTTCCAAATTAACAATACTCATTAAAATCTACTCAAATAAACCAAAATTAACAGGCAAATAAGCTCCGAAAACACACCAAACCTAAAAAAATAGAGGAACAATATACCATAAAGTTTAACTTTTTTTTTCTACGTATCAGAAATGGTAAAAAAACGTCATAAATGGTTAAAAACATGGTGAGTAGCATGAAAAGGATGGCAAATATGGTTAGCAGAAACACACAATATAAAGAAAGATGCCAAGTAGTAACAGATGACAGTAATATCAGTACATAAAGACATATGGCACCATGGTAGTAGAGACATGTGTACTCGATTCCCATATTGATAAGATCCATACCATGGAGCGGAGCAGTTCTTTGATGAGGAGGGAATCAAAATGGTCACTTACCAGGATTCCCTTTATCTCCAAGTACACTGAGCAAAGTGAGGATATAAATCGTATAATTAAACGACACTGGGGTATTCTGGGGTATACTGCAGATCTAGGAACCTACGTGACCAGCTGGTAAGAGCGGACATTGGTCCCAAATCCAGACTGACAAAAACTACATTGACCGAGCAGGGCAGGGGGAGCTTCCCCTGCCTTTGCTGTGTCAATTGTACAATGATATGCAAGGATAGATCCTTTATACACCTGATGACAGGGGCCACTTATCCAATACGTTTCCACCTCACATGCAATTCCAACTTTGTCATTTATATCTTAACTTGCCCATGCAGGCTGTTGTATGTGGGGGAAACGTCTACTGATGTGAAGACGCATCTCAATAACCACCGCTACACGATTCGCAAAAAAAGACAAGACTTACCTATTCCTAAACATTTCTCTGATTGTAAACGTTCTGAAAAAGAGCTCAAATGTTGGATTATAGATCATATTCCTTTACCCAGATGTGGTGGCAATAGAATATTGATGTTGAAAAAGAAAGATATATTGGATAAATACCTTGGCTTGTCTAAAACCTAATGGGTTTAACATTGATTATAATCCGGGATTGTATTCATAGGGGATTGGTTTGCCCCACATTATTACTGCATGTACGTTTTAGTCCATATCCTGTGTGTGGATTGTTGATTATGAACACAAACAAGCTATGTAAAGGACTAACGGTTCTTTTTTTTTTTTTTCACAGAAATGATGTTGAACAAATATGGATTCCGGAAGAGCGAAAAACAAGCATATCCCTGCAGAAGAATACTGCGTTCCTATGCCTATGTTAGGAATTATATTTTTATTTGTTTTTGTTCTTTCCCAGGTTGTGCCAAACATACTATTATTCCATAACCTCAGCTCTGAGTCATCAGGAGATCCCTGGTATGGGCTATAGACAAGAGGTATCGTTTGGGCTTCGTGTTTTGACGTACGTGGCACTATGTGTCATGTGTGCCGACATTTAGCCCATTTGGGTAGAGGGTTTGCACTTTGACGAGGTGCATCCTCCCCATGGATTTATCCTCCAAGATGCCCTATAGATATGACTCTGGGCTAGATATGATATGAATTTGCCAGATTCAGTGATGGCGCTGCCCGTAATATTTGCGAATGGGCATGCTCGCACGGTCCCATACGGCTTACCTATTGAAAAATGGCCGCTCGAGTGACTAATATGTAGAGCTCGTGCTCCACGAACGGCACTAGGGGACTCTATGTCTCATATCTGTGACGCAACTTGGCGCTTGCGCACTGGCATTCACTACACGCTGAATTCGGCGATAGTTTGCATGTGGGACCCAGATACACCTGTAGGGTATGTCTTGCTTTTCATGTGTTTCATCACTCCTCCCACTTTTATATTGTATTATGTTGCACACATGTGTCTAATCCACAGCACTTTGCACTTTTTTGCAATTTTTTGCAATCTTTACAAGATCGCTATTATATATGCACTTTATTTTTGTATATGTATGCATACACATGTACTGATCACACTTTATGTGTATTTTGAATATATTTTGTATTTATGCTACAACTTGTTTTATGTTTAACACGATGATTGATGTAATTGATAATTGCTTGTAGGGGTTGAGCTATATATACCCCAAATTGCACTTGTGTTCATTGCTTGAGAAAGGCTCTTTGTATGAGCTGAAACGTTGCCTCACTGCACCTCATGGGTGAATAAATCACTGTTTTTATCTGGAGTGCTGTCCGATTTCCCGACTAAGACATTGGGTAAGCAGCTATACCCTGGGACCTAGCACCCATCCATTTTTTCAGTTTTTCCAGTGCCGCCATTGTTTTCCATTGTGTCAATAATCATATATATATAAAAATATCCCTTTACAACAATATTCAGTGAGAATAGCTTGACTACATACACGGTGACAACCACCACCTAATTTAACATGCCAGGACTAAATCATCATACAGTAGTATAAGATAGAATACCCATCGCTGACGTTTGACCATGAAGGCGTCCACCCCAACATACGTTTCGGTGTACCTTCAACTGTGTAAACATTTTTGTAATATACTTCATCAGGGAAAAAACATTCTTTGTACTATAAAATAGGGTGTAAAAAGTGTACTTGGCAAGGAGAGTCTGTCTTCTTCAGTCTTTAGTTCTACTGAGAGCTGAAGACGCCTATGTGTAACATATAGAGGCTTTCAGCCTTCCTTTATGATATTATGTAACCCTCACAGTTCTGGAATATATTGGATAAGGGTGGGTTCGCACTAGCATTCTGCCATTCCTTTATAGGTTCAGTTTGTAGCAGAATATAACGGACCGGCCAGACGGAATGCAAAACGGAAGCCTTTAAGAGGCATTCCGTTTTGCTCCATCCTAATATAAGTCTATGGGCAAGCATAACGGATTCATCTGGTTTCCCTTATGCAGGACGGAAAACAAAGTCCTGTCGACAGCAGGAAACCAGACGGATCGGTTATGCTTGCCCATAGAGTTCTATTAGAACGGAACAAAAAGGAATGCCTCTCAAAGTCTTTCGTTTTGCATTCCGTCTGGCTATTCCGTTATATTCTGTTATAAACAGAACCTATAACGGAATGGCATAACGCTAGTGCGAACCCACCCTAACACTGACAGTATTATGTCATACATTATCAACTGTTTTGCGGTCCCCAACTTGCGGATCTGCAAAACCCTTACACCGTCCATGTGCGTTCTGCATTTTGCAGACCACACATGGCAGCACTATAATAGAAATGCCTTTTTTTGTCCGTGGCTGTGGACAAGAATAGGACATGTTCTATTTTTTTGCGAGGCTGCGGAACAGAAGTGTGAATGCGGACAGCACACAGTGTGCTGTCCACATCTTTTGCAGGCTCAATTGAAAATGAATGGGTCGACACCAGTTCCTCAAAATTGTGGAACGGATGGGGACGCATTTTGCGGACGTGTGAATGGACCCTAATGGTTACATAATATCATAAATCAATATTATGCTATGCAACTATGTCAGTTCTGGGAGGTCATGACTGGAACTGTTGCATACTCACGCTGCAAATTGGATGCGTGGAAGGGTACTTTCACACTAGTGTCAAAGTTTTCCGTCATTGAGTTCCGTCCTCAATAATGGCTCAATAATGGAAAAAAACTGATCAGTTTTATCCTAATGCATTCTGAATGGAAAGCAATCCGTTCAGTTTGCATCAGTTTGTCTTCAGTTCAGTCTTTTCACGTTTTTGGGATGCAGATAAAAGCGCAGCATGTTGTATTTTTATCTCCATCCAAAAATGCTGAAACACTTGACGGAATGACGGATTCGCCATTAATTTCCATTGAAATGTATTAAGGGCGGATCCGACATTGAAAATTGACGCATTAACGGATCCGTTCTTCCACTCTGCGCATGCACAGACCTTTAAAAATGGTAAAAAAATAAATAACGGATCCGTTTTTACGGATCACAACGGAAAGACGGATCCGTTATTTCAATACAATTGTCAAACAGATCTGCAAACGGATCAGTTTGCAAATGAAATCCGTTTTCAAACGTTTTAACGGATCCGTCGGGCAGTTCCGTTGATGGACCTGCCTGACGGAATCCTTCAACGCAAGTGTGAAAGTACCCTTTTCGCTTGTCTGAAAGGGGACTAAATGGGTTGTCCCAAGAAAAATATTCTGCAGTTTTTAAACCTGCACCAGGACATGAAAACTTTTTTAATTGCATGTACGGTAGTTAAAATTTTGGTATATCCGCGGAGTTATTCAATAATCTGTATAATGCTACCTGCTGTTCATTTTCTAATTTCTCTGTCCATCCAGGTGGACACAAATGCTCATTTTCATGCTTCAACTGCCTCCTAAGCTATGATAGGGAGAGAACTGCAGCAGAAAGGACACGTTCCCTGAGCTGCCAACTTGAAATAAATTTAGCACAACAACTGGAGCAATGAAAGGGGAGATCTCTGGATCCTTGTGAGGTACAGGGCTGGTTCTAGCTTAGTATAACCCTGATTATCATATACTATATAATGTCGGATTTTAATTTTTTACATTAATCATCGGATATCCCCTTTAACTAATACTACTTATGCAATCCCATCAGATCTTCTTTACTATGGCTCCAGGCAGAATTTTACTTCAAACTTTGCATAATCTGCAGCATTTTTCATGGTTTTAACATACAGAAAATTAATACCTGTATCATCAGTGAATGTATTGAAGAATAAGGGATGTAAGCGGAGTACTAGTTGTTGTTGTTCGTCCATCGTTTTTGATGAGGACCTTGACACCTGATGGATAGATATTTGACCATTAGCGATGTTTCCTTAGGTGGCTAATAAGGCCTATGTTAGCATTAAATGTTTTGTTACATACTGAACAGACAGATATAGGTGTTTTTGTTTCAGCATTTGCATTTCAGCATTTGCATTTGCAGCTCTGTCTTTACGAAGTGTTTGCTGCTCCTGTGCTAGGATTGTCCTTCTGGATTCGTACGTCTGGCAGCCCTGATGGATCAGAGAATCATGATCATGAGCCTGAGATTCCCACGAGATGATGTTGATATCCAGGGACTTGAGAGAGGCTTTTCAGTGTATCTTTGTAACGCTTCTTTTGCCCCCCATGCAATCGCTTACCCTGGGACAGCTCACAATAGAAGATCTGTCTAGGTATGCGATGGTCTGGCATCCTTACGATGTGGCCTGTCCAGCGTTATCTGGGCTTTCATCAATAATGTGGAGAGGACTTCTGTATCTCGCAACTTATTCTGCCACTGAATCCTCAGAATTCTACGGAGGCAAGTCATGTGAAAGTGGTTCAGCTGTCTAGCATGTCTTCTGTATACTGTCCAGGTCTCACTAGCATACATCAGGGTGGTTAACACTACCGCCTGTTAGACTTTGAGCTTTGTAGCAAGGTCTATTCCACGGCGGTCCCACACAATGGTCCGCAGTCTGCCGAATGCAGAACTTGTCTTTGCAATTCTGCAGTTGACCTCAATGTCAATTGTTACTGCACGGGAGAGGGTACTGCCAAGATACGTATATCGGTCCACTGCATGCAGCTTTTGTCTTTTCACTGTGATGGTAGGTTCTTGATATTGGGCTTTAGGAGCTGGCTGGTACATTACTTCGGTTTTCTTCGCGTTGATGATGAGGCCAAAGTTGTCACATGCTGCTGCAAACTTGTCCATACTGGCTTGCATTTCCTGCTCTGATTCCGCATTAGGCGCACAAATGTCAGCAAAAAGAAACTCAAGGAGCACAGTCTCTTTTACCTTGGTGACAGCCTGGAGTCTTCGTAGGTTGAACAATTTCCCATCGGTTCTATACCTCATATTGATTCCCAGTGAACTGTTCTGAAAGGCATCTGGCAGCATGGCTGAAAATGTTATGCTGAACAGGGTTGGTGCGAGCACGCACCCTTGTTTAACGCCATTTGTGACAGAGAAGGCCTCTGAAGATTCACCATTGCTCAGAACACGAGCCACCATACCATCATGGAATTGCCGTACCATCAGGATGAATCTGTCTGGGCATCCAAACTTCGACATAATGCGCCATAAACCTTCACGACTAACTGTGTCAAAAGCCTTTGTAAGATCTATAAAGGTGGTGTATAGTTCACAATTTTGCTCCTGACATTTCTCCTGGAGCTGTCGAACTGCAAATATCATTCATGTCCATCGTGCCACACTCTTTGCGAAAACCACACTGTGTCTCAGGTAGCAGACCCTGTTCCAGATGTCAATCAGACGATTTAGCAACGTTCGTGCCAAGATCTTGCCTGCAATTGATAAAAGTGATATTCCTCTATACAGGGGCGTAGAGTTCTATGGGCCTCAGGGCAAACTTGAATTGAACTCCCCTCTCTGTTGCTGTCGCACCCTCTGCGACTCGATCGTTACGCCCCTGCTCCCATCACTACAGAAATACAGGGTCATACAGCGCCTCATAGCTCTCACATCCAGTGACGTCTTCTTTGATGTAGATGTTCTCTTTCCTCATCTTCCCCCTTCAGACCTTCAGACCAGACCACCATTTTTCAGCCATTTTTCGTTTACAACTTTTCCATCATCCTCCCATCTAATGGACAAATCATCCTACTACCCCCAATACTGTGCCGCTGTGCTCCCCAAAACTATATTGCAGAAACTGATAAACCCTAGTACCTAGTAATACTAGTAGCACACAGAGCACCCATATAAAATACCCCTTCTTTGTGGCCTTAGTAGATGCCCCCATAGTGCCCCCCAATAACGTGCCAGTAAGAAATGCCCCCATAGATGCCCCCATAGTGCCCCCAATAATATGCCAGTAAAAAGTGCCCCCATAGTGCCCACTAATAATGTGCCAGTAAGTGCCCCCATATTGCCACCCAATAATATGCCAGTGAAAAGTGCCCCCATAGTGTCCCCCAATAATGTGCCAGTAAAAAGTGCCCCCATAGATGCCCCCTCAATAATGTGCCAGTAAAAAGGGCCCCCATAGATGCCCCCCAATAATGTGCCAGTAAAAAGTGCCCCCATAGATGCCCCCAAATGATGTAACAAGTGCCTCCCCCCAAATCATGTGCCAGTAACAAGTGCCTTCCCCCCAAATCATGTGCCAGTAACAAGTGCTTCTCCCCCCTCCAAATCATGAGCCAGCAACAAGTGGCTCCCCCCAATCATGTGCCAGTAACAAGTGCCTCTCCACACACCCAAATCATGTGCCAGTAACAACTGCCTCTCCCCCCCAAAATCATGTGCCAGTAACAAGTGTCTCCCCCCAACAAAAAATCATGTGCCAGTAGCAAGTGCTTCCCCCCCCCAATCATGTGCCAGTAACAAGTGCCTCTCCCCCCCCCAAATAATGGGGCAGTAAAAAGTGCCTCCCCCCAAATCATGTGCCAGTAACAACTGCCTCTCCCCCCCCAAATCATGTGCCAGTAACAAGTGTCTCCTCCCCAAAAAAAATCATGTGCCAGTAACAAGTGCTTCCCCCCCCAATCATGTGGCAGTAACAGGTGCCTCTCCGACCCCAAATCATGTGCCAGTAAAAAGTGCCTCCCCCCAAATCATGTGCCAGTAACAAGTACATCTCCCCCCCAAAAAATCATGTGCCAGTAACAAGTGCCTTTCCACACCCCCAAATCATGTGCCAGTAACAAGTACCTCTCCCCCCAAATCATGTGCTAGTAACAAGTGCCTCCCCCCAAATAATCATGTGCCAGTAACAAGTGCCTCTCCCCCCCAATCATGTGCCAGTAACAAGTACCTCCCACAAAAAAAATCACGTGCCAGTAACAAGTGCCTCTCTCCTGCCCCCCAAACCATGTGCCAGTAACAAGTGCCTTTCCCCCCCAAACCATGTGCCAGTAACAAGTGCCTCTCCCCAGCCTCCCCCCAAATCATGTGCCAGTAACAAGTATTGTCCCATATAAAAAAAATACTTATACTTACCTCCATGGCAGCAATGAGATGCAGGCCTCTTCCGGTCTGTGTCCCGCGCTGTACGGCTCAGGTGGCACACGTCATCCCCTGCCCCGCAGCATCCATCTGTATCGCTGTCCTGAGGACGGCGATACAGATGACTATGGAGATGAACGCTTTCACAATGGAAGCGCTCATCTTCCTGTGCCATGCTGGCGGCTGCGTTACGCTGGGGGGCCCCGTGGGCCCCCCTGACTTAGGGGCCTGGTCGCAAATTGCGACAGCTGCGACCCCTATAGCTACGCCACCGCCTCAATAATTATCGCAGACTTGTCTATTTCCTTTCCTCCTATAAAGGTATACGATGGACGCTTCTTTCAGTTCCTGAGGTATGGAACCTTGATTCCAGAAAGACTGGAACAATTGGGTGAGTTTTTCAACAAGCACTGCCGGAATTCCATCAGATCTTGGCGCCTTACCGCTGGACAATTGACTGATGGCCTGTAAGGTTTCAGCGTCTGATAATGGGACATCCAGGCTATAGCTCATATCCACCTGGGGTATTCTGTCAATTGCCTCATTATTGATGGTAGATGTGTGATTTAGCACAGAGTGGAAATGTTCAGCCCAATGCGGTAGAATCAGAGTTTTCTCAGTGATGAGAGTTGTACCATTCAAATTCATAAAATCGTTTGGCATCGTTTCTATCAGAATTTCATCTGCTTTGGCACTCAGCCAGGAGTCCTGCATCTTACGGAGTTAACTCTGTATAGTCCTGCGAGTGTTGATAAAATCATATTTCTTTGCAGTTAACGACGGGTCATTTTGATGAGCATGGTGAAGGCGATGCAAAGCCTTAATCTCTTCATCGCTTTCATCAAACCAGTCCCGTTGTTTCCTGCATGCGGGTCCAAGAGCCTTAAATGCAGACGAATGCAAGATGTTCCGGAAACATTCCCAGTCCTTCTCAGAACTTTCCTGCATTTGCAGGTTCGTGAGTGAATTGTCAAGATCTTTTACCAATGAAGCTGATATATTGGGATTTGTCAATGTAAAGTGGATATAAAAAGTCTACACACCCCTGTTAAAATGTCAGGTTTCTGTGTTGTAAAAAAATAAGATAAAGATAAATCATTTCAGAACCTTTTCCACCTTTAATGTGACCTATAAACAAAACAAATTGAAATCTTTTAGGTAGAGGGAAGAAAACACAAAAAACTAAAATAATGTGGTTGCATAATACTCACCTTAGCCACTTGATCGCGTAGTTGCCGATCTCTTCTGTCTTCTTCAAGCATTCACAGCCATCTAAAGGACCTGTGGTGACGTCACATCACATGGTCCAATCACATGGTCCATCACCATGGTGATGGACCATGTGATTGGACCATGTGATGAGCTCAGTGACCTCATCACAGGTCCTTTAGATGGCAGCTAATGAATGAAGAAGACAGAAGAGATCGCAACTACGTGATCAAGTGGCTAACGTGAGTAAAGTTTTTATTTTTAACCCCTCTATCCACATTTTACTAAGCATTCTGTATTGAGAATGCTACTATTTTCCCTTATAACCATGTTATAAGGGAAAATAATAAAATCTACAGAATACTCAACCCGAAACCGGACTTCAGTGATGAAGTCCGGCATTGGGTCTGGTTACCAAACATGACGATTTTTCACACGCGCGTACAAAACGCATTACAAAAGTTTGCACACGCGCGGAAAAATCGTGCATTTTCCCGCAACGCACCCGCCTCTTATCCGGCCGTCAAACTTGACGCCCGTGTGAAAGAGGCTTAAGGCTTTTGCTAGAAAGCTGAACATGAAGAGGAACTTCATCTTTTAGCATGACAACGACCCAAAGCATACATCCAAATCAACAAAGGAATGGCTTCACCAAAAGATTAAAGTTTTGGAATGGCCCAGCCAGAGCCCAGACCTGAATCCAATTGAAAATCTGTGGGGTGATCTGAAGAGGGCTGTGCACAGGAGATGCCCTTGCACTCTGACAGATTTGGAGTGTTTTTGCAAAGAAGAGTGGGCAAATTTTGCCAAGTCAAAATGTTCCATGCTGATAGACTCATACCCAAAAAGACTGAGTGCTTAGGGCTCTTTCACACTAGCGTTTTTTTCCGGCATAGAGATCCGTCGTCGGGTCTCTATGCCGGAAAAATCCTGTTCAGGATTATCCCAATGCATTCTGAATGGAGAGAAATCCGTTCGGGATGCATCAGGATGTCTTCAGTTCAGGACCGGAACGTTTTTTGGCCGGAGAAAATACCGCAGCATGCTGCGCTTTTTGCTCCGGCCAAAAATCCTGAACACTTGCCGCAAAGCCAGATCCGGAATTAATGCCCATTGAAAGGCATTAATCCGGATCCAGCCTTAAGCTAAACGTCGTTTCGGCGCATCGCCGGATCCGACGTTTAGCTTTTTCTCAATGGTTGACATGGCAGCCAGGATGCTAAAATCCTGGTTGCCATGGTAAAGTGTAGTGGGGAGCGGGGGAGCAGTATACTTACAGTCCGTGCGGCTCCCGGGGCGCTCAGAGTGACGTCAGGGCGCCCTACACGCATGGATCACGTGATCCATGCGCATGGGGCGCTCTGACGTCATTCTGGAGCGCCCCGGGAGCCGCACAGACTGTAAGTATACCGCTCCCCCACTCCCCACTACTACTATGGCAACCAGGACTTTGATAGCGTCCTGGCTGCCATAGTAACCTCAAAGCATTTCGAAGACTGATCAGGATCCTGATCAGTCTTCTAATGCTTTTAGGCGACTTGCGTTCTGACGGATCCGGCGGGACGGAAGTGCCTGCCAGATCCTCAGAACGCAAGTGTGAAAGAGGCCTTAGTCAGCATGATGACGACCATTAGACCTGAGCCGCCTGTGTGCAGGTCCGCGTCCACAGCTCCCAGTGATTCCACACCTGCTGCTTCATCACCACAGGACTTTGAACTGGTCGAGATGTCAAGACTTGAGCGTAAATTGGATTTA
Organism: Bufotes viridis; assembly: GCA_033119425.1. Classification (NCBI taxonomy): domain Eukaryota; kingdom Metazoa; phylum Chordata; class Amphibia; order Anura; family Bufonidae; genus Bufotes; species Bufotes viridis. The sequence continues at coordinate 75,975,772 of CM065589.1, read as the reverse complement.
AGTGAGGGAGAGGTTCGCAGAGTCAGCCTCAAATTCTCTTCACAGATTGCATCTTGCTCCAATGCAGGACAGAAGTCGAGATGGTTGGAGAAGGGCTGGGCGCAGTAGTTGACCAGGGCTTCTTTCGTGTCTTGCCGTGCTCTTAGCGTACCACATCGCTTGCAGATACTGCCTTCATGACTGTTGGTCCTATTCATTAGCTCTCATCCGCTCACTCCGCCAGAATCTGTCTTCACGTGCTCGAGGTAGACAAATCCCTCTGTTACCGAAGGTCAATGACCCGACGGCTACTCTTAACCTGGTTTGGCCAGCCTGTCGAAGCTGTTGACCAGGGTGTGGCCGCTGCGCATGTTACAGTTGCTAGGAGCCACAAACAAGACCTTAGTGTGAGGTGGGGACCAAAGGTGTACAAGCTGCCCTGAAAAGAGCACGACATGCCCTCCACCAGAGGTACTTCCCCTCCCTAGACACCTCATACACCCCCCTAGACATCCACCTGACATTTCTCAGACGTTCGGTATGGAAAGTTATCAAGCGTCATTGTCTAGTGTCCTTGCTTAGTCAGTCCAACCGAATGTTTTTGTATTGTACATGGCTGCTGTAAATGAAGCCGGCTGTGCAGGATCACGGTGGGGAGCGGCGTAGTCAATTTGAATAACAGTAGAAATAATAAGTGCTTGACTTTTTGAAAAGTAGTAATTTGTGGAATAAGTGGAGGCTGACAAAGCAACAATGATGTGTTGCTTGATTGCACCCAAATTACCTTTATATCATAGATACCAAACTGTGTGTGATTAGGGGCCATTTTAATTCTAATAACATGGGGATATTTCTACCTTGCTCAAAGGACAACGTAAGGTCTATCATTTTTCTGTTGAGTAAATGACCGTGATTACAGTTAACATAGAACATCTCTGGTCTAGCATTCGGTAATGTGTGAAAATGAGTATACTGGTTTTCAAAGCGATGCATGTGTCATGTGCATGTGCATCAAAGGCATGTAATGACCTTGTGTTTTCTTCCACCATCCAGCATCATACTGGAGCAGGCTTGTCAACTATCAGAAATTTATGGATAGTCAGTAAAAATAGATGTGTCTGCGATTTTTTTGAGGCATTCAGATAGGTTTTCCAATTTGTCCATGATTTTGGGATAAGTTGTCCAGAAAAAGGAAAAAAAAATCTGGTTGGCAACCCTGTACAGGAGACCATGTTACAAATGCTCAAGAAAATGATTTATGCTGGCCTTACATTATAATAAACTCTATAACCCTTGATACAGGCCATAACTGTAATAGCATCTGCTATACCGCTTTACCCTCACCCACTATACACTTCCCCCATTCCTTGTAGATTTTAAGCCCTTGCTGCAAGGGTCCTTTCTCCTTCTGTACCAGTTTGTAACTCGTCTTTTTAAGCGTCTTCTTATTGCAATTATTTTATGTTATATATGTACACCCCTTATCATATGTACAGCACCATGAAATATATGGTGCTTTAATAATGATACAAAATTCTTTCAATGCTCTTTTATTTTTGCCGGAAGTTACAGATACTTTGCAACGTTTCGGCCAGTTTGTGTTGCCCTTCATCAGGCTAATTGCTGAGCTGCGGGGGCCGGACCCAGCGCCCCCGCAGCTCAGCAATTTGCCTGATGAAGGGCAACACAAATTGGCCCGAAACGTTGCAAAGTATCTGTAACTTCCAGCAAAAATAAAAGAGCATTGAAAGAATTTTGGTGTGCTGTCATACGGATTTGTATCTATATAGTATTCCTGAGGTGGAGACGGAAGAAGCTCTTGACGTGCACCCTACAAAAACCCTGAAGCCATCTGAGTGCTGTGACCCCCTATACTGAACGCTTTAATAATGATAATCAGGGACATGTACAAATAATACAGCTAAGGAAATTGGAGATGCTGCCTTGGAGAATTATTTTGACTCTGAAGAAATGCAGACAACAATGTGAAAATAAAAAAATCTCATTTACTGTAGGGTTAGGTTGACCTTAGATCAGTGATGGCTAATCTCTGGCACTCCAGCTGTGGTGAAACTACGACTCCCACCATGCTCCATTCATTTCTGTGGAGTTCTGAGAACCGCCAAGCAAGTGTGCATCTTGGGTGTTATAGTTTTACCACAGCTGGAGTGCCAGAAGTTAGCCATCACAGCTTTAGATGCTTTGCCATCTGGCAGTGAGCACTGGTAGCACAACATCCTTTCCTTTCTATAAGGCCTCATGCACACAACCGTTTTTTTATGCTGTCTGCAAAAAGGGGTTCCGTTGTTCAGTGATCCGTGTCCGTTTTTGCCTTCTGTTGTGTTTCTGTGTGTTCCGTTTTTTTTAGCGGACATGACCCAAAAGATTTTACCAAAAGACAGGCTGACAAGTGCCTACCAAGGGATCCGCAAAAAAAATGGACGCGGAACGCGGATGACACACGGATGACCATCTGCATTTTTTCACGGTCCCATTGACTTGAATGGGTCCGTGAACCGTTTTTCACGGACAAGAATAGGACAGGTTATATTTTTTTGACGGACTGGAATCACGGACCACGGACACGGAGGACAAACGGTGCATTTGCCGAGTTTTCCACGGACCCATTGAAAACCAATGGGTCCGCAGAAAATCACGAAAAACGGAGCAACGGACACGGAATCAAACAACGGTCGTGTGCATGAGGCCTAAGACTGAAACATTACAAAGATCACTCAGATTTAGAACATTAGGGGCACAGTAGGAGTGATTCTTTCTGCTGCCACTAGATGGCACTCACTGTGTACTATTATTGAGGTCAGAGGTACCTCTCTATATAGTAAGCTCCCTCTAGTGGTGGCTGCAGGCAGGCACAATTGTATTATTTAACAGAATAGTTATGTGCAGAGCAATTTGGAACTCAGACCCTTACAAAGAATTTTAGGCATATTTATGAATAATATGAAATTACAAGTACAATGTAGACCACCACAGTTAATTGCTTCACTATCCTAAACTACCAGAAATATAGGTGTTAACCACATATTCACCACACACTTCCAGAGTTATTGGATATTAACACATTATAACCATCCTAGTGTTATGAGAAACAGTGATTTCCCTGTTGTTTCAGATTCCCCTAGTTACTAATCTTGTTTGGGCAGTTTCTGTGCAACTCCCTTACATCTGAATCTGGCTGTGGTTACTGCCTAGCTTGGCCTGGTAAATTAGGGTGAAACCACTAATTGCTGAGCCTTTACATATCCAGGCTTTATTCTAGTTGCTGAAAACAGTATTCCTTCTACTGTACTTTGGGATATGTACAGTCGTGGCCAAAAGTTTTGAGAATGACACAAATATTAGTTTTCACAATGTTTGCTGCAAAACTGCTTTTAGATCTTTGTTTCAGTTGTTTCTGTGATGTAGTGAAATATAATTACATGCACTTCATACATTTCGAGGGCTTTTATCGACAATTACATGACATTTATGCATAGAGTCAGTATTTGCAGTGTTGGCCCTTCTTTTTCAGGACTTCTGCAATTCAACTGGGCATGCTCTCAATCAACTTCTGGGCCAATTCCTGACTGATAGCAACCCATTCTTTCATAATCACTTCTTGGAGTTTGTCAGAATTAGTGGGTTTTTGTTTGTCCACCCGCCTCTTGAGGATTGACCACAAGTTCTCAATGGGATTAAGATCTGGGGAGTTTCCAGGCCATGGACCCAAAATGTCAACGTTTTGGTCCCCGAACCACTTAGTTATCACTTTTGCCTTATGGCACGGTCAGGGCCGGCGCTACCATAGGGGCAAGGGGGGCAATTGCCCCCGGGCCCCCGAGTCCTTAGGGGCCCCCGGCACCGGCCCGCCCCGGCCGCCGCAAACTAACACTAATGCAGCGTTAGTAACGCTTGCTATTATTTACACATAATGTCTGTGAGTCAGAGTCAGTGTCAGTCACAACACATTACACTTAGCTGTCGGCACTCGGCAGGCTTTGCGCAGCGGCGGCGCAGGCAGCAGCAGTCTGCAGCAGTCTGCAGACTCAGAGACTGTGAAGGCCGGGCCCGCCTCCCGGCCTGAGCGAGCGAGAAGGGCGGGGCCTGCGGCTGCTCTGAGCTCCGCTGCGTGCGCAGTCCGTCTCCCTCGCAGTCCCAGTCTCCCAGAACTTCAGAAGACTAGAGAAGTACCGCCGGTATTTATGCCATGAGGGCCATGGGGAGTGCTGCTGCCATGTGTCACTGGCCCATGCCATGGAGGGAGAAATGTGCCATTGGGGGTGGGGGGCCACAGAAGGAGAGATGGGGAGGGGATGGAGGGAGGGAGAAATGTGCCATGAGGGCCATGGGGGCGGAGATGTGTTGCTGCCATGTGGCCATGGCACATGGAGGGAGAAATGTGCCATGGGAGCTGGGGGAGAGATGTGCCATGGGGGAGAGATGTGCCATGGGAGGGGGAGGAGAGATGTGCTGCTGCCAGCCCAATGGTGCAAGGATTGGAGTGGGAGAAATGTTCCATGGGGGGTGATGTGCTGCTGCCACTGACCCATACAGGGGAGAAATGTGCCATTCGAGGGGGGGGGGAGTATGCTGCTATGGAGGGGGTGGGAAGAAATAATGTGACATGAAGGGGGTGATGTAAAAAGGAGAAGGTGATGACGTGACATGGATGGAGCTGGGGGGGGGGGGGTGACATTGAGGAGGTTAAATGTGACATTGAGGGGGAGAAATGTGACATGGAGGCTGGGGGGCATCATTGGAAGCAGCACTTCTTACTGGCACATTATTGGGCACTTTTTACTGGCACATTATTGGGGGGCACTATGGGGGCTTCTACTGAGGCCACAAAGAAGGGGTATTTTATATGGGGGGCTCTGTGTGGTACTAGTATTATCAGGGGTATTATCTGTTTCTGCAGTATAGTATTGGGGAGCACAGCGGCACAGTATTGGGGGTAGTAGGATGATGGAAAAGTACTAAACTAAGATTTTTTTTTTTGTTGTCAAACTGCAGAGATGGAAAATGGCGGTCTGGTCTGAAAGGAGAAGACGGGGTCAAAGAACATCTACATTAAAGGAGATGTCACTGGATGTAAGAGGTATGGGGCGCTGTATTTCTGTATGCTGCCATAGAGAGGGGGAGAAATAATGTGACGCGAAGGGGGTGATTGATGACGTGACATGGAGGGGGGCCCCTTATTGTTTTTCGCCCCCGGGCCCCATTTCACCTAGAACCGGCCCTGGGCACGGTGCTCCATCATGCTGGAAAATGCATTGTTCTTCACCAAACTGTTGTTGGATTGTTGGAAGAAGTTGCTGTTGGAGGGTGTTTTGGTACCATTCTTTATTCATGGCTGTGTTTTTGGGCAAAAGTGTGAGTGAGCCCACTCCCTTGGATGAGAAGCAACCCCACACATGAATGGTCTTAGGATGCTTTACTGTTGTCATGACACAGGACTGATGGTAGCGCTCACCTTTCTTCTCCGGACAAGCCTTTTTCCAGATGCCCCAAACAATCGGAAAGAGGCTTTATCGGAGAATATGACTTTGCCCCAGTCCTCAGCAGTCCATTTACCATGCTTTCTGCAGAAGATCAATCTGTCCCTGATGGTTTTTTTGGAGAGAAGTGGCCTCTTTGCTGCCCTTCTTGACACCAGGCCATCTTCCAAAAGTCTTTGCCTTACTGTGCATGCAGATTCGCTCACACCTGCGTGCTGCTATTCCTGAGCAAGCTCTGCACTGGTGGCACTCCGATCCCGCAGCTAAATCCTCTTTAGAAGACGATACTGGCGCTTGATGGACTTTCTTGGATGCCCTGAAGCCTTCTTAACAAGAATTGAACCTCTTTCCTTAAAGTTCTTGATGATCCTATAAATTGTTGATTTAGGTACAATCTTAGTAGCCACAATATCCTTGCCTGTGAAGCCATTTTTATGCAACGTAATGATGGCTGCATGCGTTTCTTCGCAGGTAACCATGGTTAACAATGGAAGAACAATGATTTCAAGCATCACCCTCTTTTTAACATGTCAAGTCTGCCATTTTAACCCAATCAGCCTGACATAATGATCTCCAGCCTTGTGCTCGTCAACATTCTCACCTGAGTTAACAAGACGATTACTGAAATGATCTCAGCAGGTCCTTTAATGACAGCAATGAAATGCAGTGGAAAGTTTTTTTTTGGGATTAAGTTAATTTTCATGGCAAAGAAGGACTATGCAATTAATCTGATTACTCTTCATAACATTCTGGAGTATATGCAAATTGCTATTATAAAAACTTAAGCAGTAACGTTTCCAATTTCCAATATTTATGTAATTCTCAAAACTTTTGGCCACGACTGTAGGTCCATGATCTTTTTTTTTGCTGTTTTTGGAATTTGTCAGTTGCAGTGCTGTTGTATTGTCCTGGCTGGGTTGCTGGGTTGAATTCAGATAAGGTCAGTGTTGCTTCATTTCTTTTCAGTCACTGTCTACTTATATGTCATACATCTTCCATCCTCTCTCTTGCTGGATTGCTTCCTCCATCTATAACCATCGTCAGTGATCATTCCAGTCAGCTATTGGTTAGTTTATTTTATTACATTATATTTTCTTAAAATTTGCTTGAAATATATTTTTCTTGTGACCACCCTACTGCAAATCCTGGGGGTGCCTGAGTACAACGAGTTACAGATAATACTGGGGAAAGCAAACTGCTACAAGTGAACTCCTGTGGTCTTGTGCACAACCCAGACCTCCATAGATAATGGATATGATTATTAATTGCTTTAACACCCTAGACCAGACCTAGACCTGGGTATTACAAGTGTAACGCCCCAGAGGTGCATTACCACCTTTGCACCCTGCTGCTGTCTCCTATGGTTAACCTAATGTCATCTAGGTATTCATTTCCAGGTCCTGCACAATGTGTATCCATAATTCTGTTATGTAACTGTTTAAGTGTAATGTGCCTGGTTCACCAGTAGGTGGCAGCATAAATGGCAGAGCTATCTTGCATAGAATAGGAACCTTCTTTCCATTCTATTTTCCCCCTTCTATGGAGGAGTTTAGCTAGTTAGAAGTCAGAATAGAGTAACCCCTGCTAGGGAAATGCCGTAGGAGCCCGTCCCTGTTGGACGAGCCCTGTATGGACCAGCTAGAGCACCTTCAGCTCTGCTGGACGTGGAGGCCATAGCTGGAAACCTCAGAAATCAGGAGTGTTCCCTGGACAAAGCTAGAGACAGACCAGACTACCAAGTGAAGTACAGCCTAAAGCAAAAGCTGAGTTCTATAGCCAGCCTGTTAGCATAGCAGAGCCAAAGAGCAACTGATGTAGCAGTTTGCTTGCCACAGTTAATGCCAAGGCCTTCTGGAAACCAAGATAAAGTCTGTAAACTGCTTGGAAGAATGTTTAATGAAAGTAAAGTTGCTGTTCCACCATATACAAGGTTTAGACTCAATCATTTCTTTAAGTACCTCAATTATTCACCCTATTTGCTCTGCTTCGGACGACAACGCCTGGGGTCCAACATATGCAGGTAGGAGCACCGTGACATGTGCACAACACCAATAGGGACACGAAAAACATTTACTTTAAGGGACCCCTGCCCCCGTCGAGTCCATCGCAAAAGGAATATCCTTTTTTATAATCTGGTTTCACTTTCTGATTGTAGATATTTTTAATTCTATTTCCTGGACATGATTATGGGGGCTGCCATCTTGCCTGAGATGTTCTTAAAGGGAATCCGTCAGCAGATTTGTACCTATGAAACTGGCTGACCTGTTACATGTGCACTTTGCAGCTGAAGGCATCTGTGTTGGTCCCATGTTCATATGTGCCCGTCTTGCTGAGAAAAATGATGTTTTAATATATGCAAATGAGCCTCTAGGAGCAACGGGGGCGTTGCCATTACACCTAGAGGCTCAGCTTTCTCTGCAATTGCCGCACCCTCTGCACTTTGACTTACAGGATTAGAAGTTAAGATGTTATCACTGCCTGTCCCTATCAAAATGCAGAGGGTGAAGCAGTAGCAGAGAAAGCAGAAAAGGAGTAATGGTAACACCCCCTTTTCTCCCAGAGCCTCATCTGCATATATTTAAACTTCATTTTTGTCAGCATTGCAAGCACATATGAACATGGGACCAACACAGATGTCTTCAGCTGCCAAGCGCACATGTGACAGGTCAGCCAGTTTCATTGGTACAAATTTGCTGACAGATGCCCTTTAACAGCACTTAGAGGTATGCTTTACAGCAGCTGTGGGATGGGGAAACAACTCTCCTTGTCTGAACACTGTTTGTGTAGATTAATAGTAATGATCTGGACTGACATTCTGCTGTTTGGCCACAAGATGCCACTGTTTCCTAAACACAGCTAACAGACTGCATATATTTCCATTTTCATGAGAGGTGGAGTTTTCAAAGTCTGAAGAAGAAAAGGGAGCAGCCATCTTAGAGGGAGCAGAGACTGAGGAACTGTGTGAGCAGAGGATCCGACGGCATGCAGGTGTGGGAGCATACCTCAATGACCAGAGCTTCAGCTAAGTGAAGCTGATTGTGTCCAAGACCCTGATCCTGACCAGAGGAACGAGGATTGCTTCCAGGATCGCTGATGAGAGCTGCTGAGCAAAGCGACATACATTGCAGGACCGCATGCTTGTTGGAGAGGCATTTGTTCTATTTAGAGTCACCAGCAGATGCAGAGCATACCCGGGTCGGTAAGATCGTGCACGCACCTCATTACAGTGTTGGCGCCTAGAGACTGAGACCAGGCCTGTAGTTAGTTAGATAGGGTCTCTGTTTGTGTCAGGCCACAAGTGTTGCTATTGTTCATTGCAAGGACTCCATAACTTAAAGGGACATTTCACACCGGAGAGCTGATTTACTTCCCACAAACTCAAGCCAGGCTGGCGTTTTGCTCAGAAGGAATACTCAGGCATGTGCTACAACACCAGTTATGGGAGGGGGAATTATGTAGAGCTTTGTAAGATTGTAAGCTGTTGTGTTGCACTGCAGGCTAGCCCGTACCACTCACCCATACAGTTATTCTTGTATTTTTAGTGTAATAACAGGTAAGGTGTGGCCATCCATCGGAGGGCACCGTGTTGTGCAGCACAAGGGTCTCAGCCTTCGGGCTGGGTGAATGTCACAGAGAGTTAACTGTCTAACTGAGTAAATTGCATTTCACTTTGTGCTGCTGGTCATCTAATAAACTTTTTTTCTAAATGAATAAATGGTCATAAACACTTAGTGGGTCATTTAATCAACAGAAATACGACTTTATTAGGCGTATTTCTGGTGCAGACAGGCCTGTCTCATTTACCATTTTCTATGCCTGTTTTAGGTTTAGAAAATGGTCTAAATGTAAAACAGCAAGGAAGCTGTCTTACATTTAGAAGCGGCAGTGGATCTGCGGAAGTTATGTACAGACCGGCGCCTCTACATTACTGCGGCTGATCCACCCCCAGTGAAGGCCTTTATTAAGACCAACGTCTAATACCCTTCTTGCTATGGTAATATGCATGGTTCAGAACCTTGTCCACATTTGTCCCTTTTGACCAGGCCAGCTGGGCTATAACAGACAACAGTCTCTTTACTGGAGATGATGAGTAGCACAGTACAAATAGGTTTTGTATTGGGGATAGCCAATAGTCCTCCCGAATGGCCAAAGATGTGCAAATTCTTTCTCAATATATTTCTGCAATGCCCAACTGTGGGGTGCAGTAATAGATAGGACGGTCAGTCTGTCTCAGTAGTGTGGTGGGTGCGTGAAGCAATGTAACCCAAACCACATGCAGTAAAGTCCAAAGCCATAAATGTAAGTCATCTTTAGGCCTCTTTCACACGGGCGTCATGTTTGACGCCCGGATAAGAGGCGGGTGCGTTGCGGGAATATGCGCGATTTTCCCGCGCGGGTGCAAACGTTTGTAATGCGTTTTGCACGCTCGTGAGAAAAATCGCCATGTTTGGTACCCAGACCCGAAGGTAAGATGGACCATGTGATTGGACCATGTGATGTGACATCATCACAGGTCCTTTAGTTCTTAGCTGATGCTGGGAAAGAGAGGACAGATCGCAAATATGCGATCAAGTGGCTAAGGTAAGTTAACTTTTATTATTTTTAACCCCTTCCACTTCATTTTACTAATCATTCTTTATTAAGAATGCTATTATTTTCCCTTATAACCATGTTATAAGGCAAAATAATAAAGATCGGGTCCCGTTGCTAAGCAACCATGCGGGAAAATCGCAACGCATCCGCACTTGCTTGCGGATGCTTGCGATTTTCCCGCAGCCCCATTCACTTCTATGGGGCCTGCGTTGCATGAAAAACGCACAATATAGAGCATGCTGCGACTTTCACGCAACGCAGAAGTGATGCGTGAAAATCACCGCTCATGTGCACAGCCCCATAGAAATGAATGGGTCCAGATTGCGGGTGCAATGCGTCCTCCTCACGCATTGCACCCGCGCGGAAAACTCGTCCGTGTGAAAGGGGCCTTACTGTTTTTAATGTCCGGGTACTTCTCCCGCCATCTGTAGTATTTCAGTGCTTTCAGTGCTTCAGCTTGATATCTCATAGGGATCACATTTCTCTGGATAAATCTTGTTTCAGCTACACACAGGCTTCTGACTTGGCCTACTTGTCAGCAGAAGACTCGCTAACCAGGAGATCGAACACTAAGAATTGCCAGTTAACTATTTCCTAACCATACATAGTCTTTTGTAATACAGAGTGCATAGATCATAGCATCTCAGTAAACATTTTAACAGATTTTGTACAAAACTGTAGTATTAACCCTTTAACAGGGAACCATAGCATTAACCCTTTAGCAGTGAACCAGCGGATTGCTCTACATGTTTTGTTTTATATTTTCTAGCATTCCATCAGGGATGGAATTTTGCCATCTTCATTGTGGGAACCAACAAACTTGGAAACCTCCTGTAAAAATCCTATGTTAGTGCCTTAACAGGTTGTAGATCTTCTTTTGAGCAATAAAGGGCCTCTGATTTTTAGATGCTTGTATATGAAAGGCCAATGCAGAAAATATCTAAACTTTATAGTTTGACTGGTTGAAGATGCTACATGACAAAAATCCTTATTTCACCTTTGCAGAAAAACTGCATTTATCGTCCCCTAGGAGATGTGTTTGTCACAGACCTATCTGCCTTTCAATTTCTCTGGATTGCACTGGGAAGATTTAGCAAAAGTTTAATAGACCAATTACCCACCTCGAGTGAATACGCAGCCCCATGCAGTGTTTTTCATTTCTCATTTCTACCACTTGTTGAGTGGATTTGCATTTTATTTTTGGACGCAGACAAATTCTGAGAAATGTATTTTAATAGATGGAATAAAAAGCCTTCTCTTCAGATAAGCAGGAAAAGCCAAATAAATGTGGACGTGTCGACAGGACTGTGTGGTCTCTTGGCAGTAGGTGACAATGACAAGGAGAAAAAAACATTTTGTATTATTTGATAAAGAAGTTAAATCTATCAGTTTCGAATCTCTCTGGTTTTTCACCTCTAATGGATCATCACAAGTTCGTTACCTTTATATAACATCCCTCAACTAATTTTCGGACCACACACAAAGCAACTTTCTGATACCACTAGGCATATGACAGCAAACAGTTTAACGTGTATCGCTACTTAAAATGCATTAAAAAGACTCTGTTCAGGGCTTCTGTTAACCACCTCAGCCCCCCAGCTTAAACACCCTTAATGACCAGGCCACTTTTTACAATTCCGCACTACACTACTTTCACCGTTTATTGCTCCGTCATGCAACTTACCACCCAAATGAATTTTACCTCGTTTTCTTCTCACTAATAGAGCTTTCATTTGGTGCTATTTCATTGTTGCTGACATTTTTACTTTTTTTTGCCATTAATAAAAATTTAACGACATTTTTGCAAAAAAATTACATTTTTCACTTTCTGTTGTAAATTTTTTTTTAAAAAACTACATTTGTATATAAATTTTTCTCTAAATTTATTGTTCTACATGTCTTTGATAAAAAAAAATCCAATAAGTGTATATTTATTGGTTTGGGTAAAAGTTATAGCGTTTACAAACCATGGTGCAAAAAAGTGAATTTCGGCATTTTGAAGCAGCTCTGACTTTCTGAGCGCCTGTCATGTTTCTTCAGGTGCTAGAATGCCAGGGAAGTATAAATACCCCCCAAATCACACCATTTTAGATAGAAGACACCCCAAAGTATTCACGGAGGGGCATGGTGAGTTCATGTATCATTTCATTTTTTTTCACAAGTTAGCGGAAAATGACACTTTCTGAGGAAAAAAATATATATAATAAAGTTTCCATTTCTGCTAACTTCTGGAAAAAAAAAAAAAAATCTCAGACGGGCTCACTATGCCCCTCTGTGAATACCTTGGGGTGTCTACTTTCCGAAATGGGGTCATTTGTGGGGTGTGTTTACTGTTCTGGCATTTTGGGCGGGGCTAAATTGTGAGCAGCCATGTAAAAGCTAAGGCCCCTTTCACACGGGCGAGTTTTCCGCTCGGGTGCAATGCGTGAGGAGGACGCATTGCACCCGCACTGAATCCGGACCCATTCATTTCTATGGGGCTGTGCACATGAGCGGTGATTTTCACGCATCACTTCTGCGTTGCGTGAAAATCGCAGAATGTTCTATATTCTGCGTTTTTCACGCAACGCAGGCCCCATAGAAGTGAATGGGGATGCGGGAAAATCGCAAGCATCCGCAACCAAGTGCGGATGCGTTGCGATTTTCCCGCATTGTTGCTTAGCAACGGGACCCAATCTCTATTATTTCCCCTTATAACATGGTTATAAGGGAAATAATAGCATTCTTAATAAAGAATGCATTGTTAAATGATGAGGAAGGGGTTAAAAATAATAAAAGTTAACTTACCTTAGCCACTTGATCGCGTAGTCGCGATCTGTCCTCTCTTTCCCTGCAGCATCGATGATCTAAAGGACCTGTGATGACGTCACATCACATGGCCCAATCACCTGCTCCATCACTATGGTGATGGGCATGTGATGGTCCATGTGACCATGTGACATCATCCAAGGTCATTAATCACTATTCTCAGGCTGTGGATAGTGCTTAGGACCTTGGATGATGTCACGTGGTCACATGGACCAATCACATGCTCCATCACCATAGTGATGGAGCAGGTGATTGGGCCATGTGATGCTGTGACATCATTACAGGTCCTTTACATCTTTCAAGCTAAGGGAGAGGAGGCCGGGCTTCGCGATCAAATGGACAAGGTAAGTTATGATTAGTTTATTATTTTTAACCCATTCTGCACCGGGTTCAACATTAGGGAGATGGCCAAGGGTATTATTTTACATTATAACTATGTTATAATGTGAAATAATACCAGCGGGACAATTTCTGACCCAAACATGCACTTCTGTGAAGAAGTGCAGGTTCGGGTCTGGGTACCAAAAGTGCCGATTTTTCTCCCGCGCGTGCAAAACGCATGACAGCGCTTTGCACTCGCAGGGAAAAATCGCGGCAATTCCCGCAACGCACCCGCACTGTTTGACGGAGTGCACCCGCAACGCCCGTCTGAAAGAGGCCTAAAGGTACTGGTTGGAATTTGGGCCCCTTTGCGCATCTTGGCTGCAAAAAAGTGTCACACATGTGGTATCACCGTACTCAGGAGAAGTAGGGCAATGTGTTTTGGGGTGTATTTTTATATATTCCCATGCTGGGTGAGAGAAATATCTCTGTAAATGACAACTTTTTAAATTTTTTTATTCAAAGTTGTCAATTTACAGAGATATTTCTCACACACAGTATGGGTATATGTAAAAATACACCCCAAAACACATTGCCCTACTTCTCCTGAGTACGGCGATACCACATAAGTGACACTTTTTTGCAGCCAAGATGCGCAAAGGGGCCCAAATTCCAATGAGTACCTTTTAGGAGGGCATTTTTACGCATTTTTCTTGCCCCTAAAATGCCAGGGCAGTATAAATACCCCACATGTGACCCCATTTTGGAAAGAAGACAGCCCAAGGTATTCCATGAGGGGCATGGCGAGTTGATAGAAAATTTTTTTTTTGGCACAAGTTAGTGTGGAAATTGATTTTTTTATAGTTTTTTCTCACAAAGTCTCCCTTTCCGCTAACTTTTGACAAAAAGTTTAATTTTTCATGGACTCACTATGCCCCTCAGCGAATACCTTGGGGTGTCTTCTTTCTAAAATGGAGTCACATGTGGGGTATTTATACTGCCCTGGCATTTTAGGGGCCCTAAAGCGTGAGAAGAAAAATGCGTAAAAATGCCCTCCTAAAAGGTACTCATTGGTTTTAGGGCCCCTTTGCGCATCTTGGCTGCAAAAAAGTGTCACTCATGTGGTATCGCCGTACTCAGGACAAGTAGGGCAATGTGTTTTGGGGTGTATTTTTACATATACCCATGCTGGGTGAGAGAAATATCTCTGTAAATTGACAACTTTGAATAAAAAAATTAAAAAATTTGTCATTTACAGAGATATTTCTCTCACGCAGCATGGGAATATATAAAAATACACACCAAAACACATTGCCCTACTTCTCCTGAGTACGGCGATACCACATGTGTGCCACTTTTTTGCAGCCAAGATGCGCAAAGGGGCCCTAATTCCAATGAGTACCTTTAGGATTTCTCAGGGCATTTTTACGCATTTGGATTCTCACGCTTTAGGACCCCTAAAATGCCAGGGCAGTATAAATACCCCACAAGTGACCCCATTGTGAAAAGAAGACACCCCAAGGTATTCCGTGAGGGGCATGGCAAGTTCACAGAAAAAAAAAAAATTTGGCACAAGTTAGCGGAAATTGATTTTTATTTTTATTTTTTACAAAGTCTCATATTCCACTAACTTGTGACAAAAAATAAAATTTTACATGAACTCGCCATACCCCTCACGGAATACCTTGGGCCGTCTTCTTTCTAAAATGGGGTCACATGTGGGGTATTTATACTGCCCTGGCATTTTAGGGTCTCCGTAATCATTACACGTATGGCCAGCATTAGGAGTTTCTGCGATTCTCCGTATATTGAGCATACGGGTAATGAGATTTTTTCCGTTCAGCCGCTGGGCTGAAAAAAAAAAATGAACGGCACAGATTTATTCATTCGCATCAATCAATGTGGATGAAAAATCTCTGCCAAAATCAGTGACTGCGGTGCGGTGGGCTGGGCGCTAGCTACTTAACAAGTAGCTAACTAACTGGCGGTGATAAGGGACCCTTATGCCCCATTCACACGTCCGCAATTCTGTTTGCGGAACGGAATTGCGGACCCATTCATTTCTATGGGGACAGACTTTGTCCCGCTTGGATCCGGAATTACGGATCCGCGCTTCCGGGTCTGCACTTCCGTTCCGCAAAAATATAGAACATGTCCTATTCTTGTCCGCAATTGCGGACAAGAAAAAGCATTTTCTATATAGTTCTGGCAATGTGCAGATCTGCAAAATGCGGAAAGCACATTGCCGGTGTCCGTGTTTTGAGGATCTGTGGATCCGCAAATCCGCAGATCCGATCCGCGGATCCGTGAATCCACGGATCCGCAAAACACATATGGACGTCTGAATGGAGCCTTACAATGGGGTGTGATCAATGACAGGGGGGTGATCAGGGGGTCTAGATGGGGTGATCAAGGGGTTAATAGGTGAGGGGGGGGGGTGGGGGGGGTTAGTGTAGTGTTTAGTGTAACTTTACATAGTTACCTGGTCCTCTGGTGGTCGATCCCAGCAAATGGGACCACCAGAGGACCAGGTAGCAGGTATATCAGACGCTGTTCACAAAACAGCGTCTGATATACTTGTTTGATGCGATTTATATCGCATCTACAGCCTGCCAGCGATGGATCATCGCTGGCAGACTGTAGTTAAACTCCTGAGACGCGCGCTACTGTGAACGCTTTCTCTCAAAATCAAAGCGCCCCAACTACTGTACCCTGAAAAATTGTGTATGATGCTCTGAGGTCTCCTAGGGCTGTATCCAATCGCTGTCAAGTTCTTTAAAGGGAACCTGTCATGAAAAAACAGCATGTAAATCTGTTCACAGTACCTCCTAGTGCCCTCCAAGTGTCTCCAGAGGGACCTTTTCTTCCGAATGTCACATTTTTTGTCTTTGAGAAAATGTAGTTTTATTCAGCCACTGCCCCGTGCTTCAAGTCAGGCTTGAAGTCATGGGGGCAGCGGCCTAGGCGTCTTCACTGGTCCTCTCCCCGCCCCCTGCTTTCTTGAGTGACAGCCCAGATCGTTTGCCGGGACCGCGCTCTACGTCCGCATGCACAGTAAAGGGCGGCTGGAGCGCGGTCCCGGCTGCCAGCGTGCCGCACCGTCTTTTCGCCGTACAGCGCATGCGCCCGACAGGCTGTAGCAAGCGCGCCTGCGCCCGGCATCTGTGCACAGCCGACGTGATCTCCTCTGCGGCGTGCGTGCAGGAGATCACGTCGGCTAAGCACAGATGCCTGGCGCAGGCGCGTTTGCTACGCTCTGTCGGGCGCATGCGCTGTACGGCGAAAAAAAAAGACGGCGCGAAGTACGCGCGGCAGCCGGGACCGCGCTCCAGCCGCCCTTTACTGCGCATGCGGCCGTAGAGCGCGGTCCCGGCAAACGATCTGGGCTGTCACTCAAGAAAGCAGGGGGCGGGAGAGGACCAGTGAAGACGCCTAGGCCGCTGCCCCCATGACTTCAAGCCTGACTTGAAGCACGGGGCAGTGGCTGAATAAAACTACATTTTCTCAAAGACAAAAAATTGACATTCAGAAGAAAAGGTCCCTCTGGAGACACTTGGAGGGCACTAGGAGGTACTGTGAACAGATTTACATGCTGTTTTTTCATGACAGGTTCCCTTTAATGCCAAGCCAGCGATCGTAATGTCAGAGTGACAGAGACATATATGGCACATGGTAGCCAGTGGTAGCAAACAGCCCATTTAATAACACAATGCACTGTCCAATTTCTTTTTTTATTAAGAAAAAATCTAGTCTAATTTTCCCTTTTTGGTGGCAGATACCCCCCCCCCTCATCAATCTATTGGTCATGCCCTATCACACTATAGGGGGGGGGGGCAACATTATATAATGGGAATACCCCTTTAACTTTAGAGTGAATTTCCCAATTAAAAAAAAAAATCAAAACCCCCTTTTTTTTACTTTTTATCTTTAATACAACTAAAGAAAGTAAAAAAAAATAAAAAATATTGTGGTAGCAATAAAGAAGAAAGTTAAACTATCACTAACTCCCTGAATAAGTATCCATTCAATTCCTGCACGGCGCCACCAATTGGGTAATGAAGTAATATACAGTACATGGATGTACCAGGCTAGGGACACTCACTGCTGCGTTTCTGGATAAAGGTTGAGGGTCCTGACTCCTGAATGGAGAATTAGAATTGTCTAATAATGTTTCCATAATGGGATTTCTAAGCCAGACTGCTTATTGTAGCAAATATGTGTATGTATGAGGTAAATGTACACAGTGTAACTTTCATTTGAATTTCTGGAGCACCTCTGGGACCTGCACCCACAATGAGAACGTTGTGGGGAAATAAACAGAGGGTGCACTGCCCATGCACAGCTTCCCTCCATTTATTTCTATGGGGCCACTGAAAATAGCCGAGCTCTGGCTCGACTATTTCCGTCTACCCCATAGAAATTAATGCGAGCAGGGGCGGAGCGTGCGCGGTGCGCTCCTATTCACTTCTATAGGAGCAGAGGGGAGCAGTGCTTGGTGGTGGACAGACCCCAGGAAATCTGGGGTCCTCCAGCCATAGCTCTCCCCGCTCCATTCTTGTTGTGGTTGCGGGTCCCAGAGGTGATGGGAATACCCCTTTAATGATAGTTAAAAAAAGAATACAAAAATCTAGGACTTGGAAAAGTGCAAAAAAAAAGAATTTGTGAACTTCAGGAATAAAGTAATATTGGCAGCAGTGCCAAGGCTAGGCTCAAACTTCAAAAAAATCCCTATGATACTGCTGCGAACTTGCTGTCCATAGGAATGTACTGAGGTGTGTGAAAATCTCTTCTTGGTATCTTCTATATATAAAAAGAAGGTCATATATGTGTGTGTGTGTATGTTCCGCGGTCACTCAAAAACGCAACCATCAATTTCAACGAAACTTGGTATACACATCCCTTGCTATCTGGAAAAAAATCTTGTGGGGGTCACAGCTCTCAAAAAATGACCTGCATTAACTCTTTCTCTTCATATCCAACTGCCATACACACGGTCACATGTCCCTTATCAGCCAATAGAAGCTTGCAGGCCCTTAGTCTCCACATACAGACAGTTTTACTCCAGGTTTCCATAACAACCCAGCCATTTTTTTCCACTGCTGTAGGTCAGCTTTAGACTAGGGCTACACGACGACATGTGTCGCACGGCAATAAGTCGCACGACACATACGGCACAACTAAACTGCTATATGTGTCGCGCAACATTGATGTCCCACCACTATCGCGCGACAATTTTTATAATGATAGTCTATGGTGTTGCACTGCGACATGTGACATGCTACGACTGCGACACGACAGTCGCAGAAAAATCCATCCTGGATGGATTTTTTGCGACTGTCGTGTCGCAGTCGCAGCATGTCACATGTCGCAGTGCGACATTATAGCCTATCATTATAAAAATTGTTGATACAAAATGTCTTGCGACACATGTCATCATGTAGCCCTAGCATTAAAAGGGCAGAGCGCTGTGGAGGTCAATGTTAAAAGGGGAGAGGCAATGTGGAGGTCACTGGTAAAGAGGCTTTCACTGTGGATGTTA
This sequence comes from Bufotes viridis, assembly GCA_033119425.1. Classification (NCBI taxonomy): domain Eukaryota; kingdom Metazoa; phylum Chordata; class Amphibia; order Anura; family Bufonidae; genus Bufotes; species Bufotes viridis. Next base: position 75,957,034 of record CM065589.1, on the reverse strand, counting down.
CTGTTAAGGGCGCAGGCCGCTGTGGAGGTCACTGTTAAAGGGGCGGACACTGTGGAGTTCACTGATAAGGGGGCAGGGGCCACTATTAAAGGGGCAACTGCTATGGGGGCAACTGTTAAGGCAGCAGGGTACTATGAGGTCACTGTTAAGGCAGCGGGGTACGGTAAAGGTCACTGTTAAGGGGACGGGTCCCTGAGCAGGTCACTGTCAAGGTAGTGGGGTGCTGTAAAGCTCACTGTTGAAGTGGCGGGCTGCTGTGAAAGTCAAAGTTAAGGAAATAGGCTGCTGTGGAGGTCCCATTTTAAAGTGGCAGGGCACTGTGGGGGGAGGGGGGGGGGTCAGTGTTAAGGGGTGGGGGACTGTGGAGTTCACTGTTAAAGGAAAGGGGCGGGGTGCTGTAGAGGTCACTGTTATGGGGGATACTGTCGATACACACAAATAACAAATCAAATAGATTAAATATACCTGTGCGAAGCTGGGTCCTTCTGCTAGTAGTAATATAAAAATCTTTTGCAATTTAAGCAGCAGTTGTATAGCAATTTTATCTCTAGCAGTTAAATCGTTCCAGCTAAGTCTAAACTTCTCGATTTGACAGCTGCGATTTTAAAGAGATTATCAAGCTGCTCAATGCATTTCCTATGGACAGTAATATCACAGTGATTATTTGCAGAGTTAAAAAAAAATCCTTCTGTACCCTAGCCTAAAGATACATGCTGACATAGAAACTTCTCTTGTATTACACAGGTTTGAGAATGTTCAGGTTCATAGCTTGAGGAAATGTATGGCAGGTGCTAGATGCTGGAAAAGTGCTAGCTTATTTGGATTTATGGCTAGGGTAGCATGGAATAGCCCTAGATTAGCCCAATTGAATGACAATGGGGCTAATGCTCATGTGGATTTGTGTCACGACTACAACAGAAATCCGAGTTTCAAAATACAGGTCAGCGTTAATCCCAACATGGGAACTCACTCGAAGGGAAACTTGTCTTAGGGTACATTAAAGTCCATTAAAAACAGATCAACTGTCATGTTTTTCATGGCCATTTTGAATCCGTGTTTGCATCCATTTCATGGTCCTTTATCAGTTTTTTAATGTGTTTTTAGTATTCATTAATAATGTCAGTTCAAAACAGAAGTTAAAATCAGATGAATTTCATTAGCTTTTTTTTTTAAAGCCCTGCAGTGCCCTCAGTATATATTAATGCCCCCCACAGTGCCCCCAGTATAAATAATGACTCTCTGTAGTGCCCCAGTATAAATAATGCCCACCTGTTGTGCCCTCAGTATATTTATTGGCCATCACACCATGCCCTCAGTATAAATATTGGCCTCCACACAGTGCCAGCTGTAGATATAATGCTCCCCTTGTGCCCTCTGTAGATATAATACCTCAGTTATTCCCTCTATAGATATAATGCCCTCATTGGGCCCCCCACCCACGTACATGCAAAGCCAACCCCGCTAGTGTTATGATGCCAACAACTAATAAAAAAAATACTCGCCTCCCCAAAGGCACTCCTGAGAACACTTACTCCACACTGCAGCAGGACCTGAAGCTTCCATCTTCATCATGTGATGTCACACTGGGGGCCAGGCCCTGCTGCATCCAGTGTGAAGTGAGTGTTCGCAGCCGTGCCTGTGGTGAGGTGAGTATTTTTTCTGTTTTACATAGTGTACCCATTAAAAACGGGCCCATTGATTGTAATGGAGTCTGTCTGGCCGTCAAAATCGGCAAAAATAGGACATGGCCTATTTTTTGATGGCCACAATTCACTGGCCTTTAACCCGTTAAGGACCGGAGGTTTTTTATTTTTTGAGCCATAACTTTTTTTTATATTTCGGTCCACTTAGCCATACAAGGGCTTGTTTTTTGCGGGACAAGTTGTACTTTCCAACGACACAATTTAATATTGCATATGATGTAGTGGGAAGCAGGAAAAAATTCCAAATGGGGTAAAATTGCAAAAAAAAGCTATTCCTTCACAGTTTTGCGGGTTTTTAAATTCCGACATTCGATGTGCGATAAAACTGACCGGTTACTTTTATTCTACAGGTTAGTACGAATCCGGCGATACCCTATATGTATAGGTTTTCTTGCGTTTTGGAAAAGATCTGTTTTACTTTTTGTCACCATGTTTTGACCCCTATAACATTTTTGTAATTATATGTACAGAGGTGTATGGGTGCATTTGAAAACTGATCCGTTCCCCATTGACTTTCAATGTAATTCAAAACGGATCCGTTTTGACTTTGACATTTTTCTTTAAAACTAATGCAAACTGATCCGTTCTGAACGGATACAAACGTTTGCATTATAGGTGCGGATCCGTCTGTGCAAATAAACAGACGGATCCGCACCAACGCAAGTGTGAAAGTAGCCTAAGGCGTCCGCATGAAGCAGGAGCGAGCGCCATCTTTAAAGACCGGACACAGGGCGTACATAAAAAATTGAATAGCCATGTAGACTGCTACGGTTATAAAAATGACTGTTTAAAAATGGCCTTAATCATCAATGCAGTAAGCATGGTGGCTCAGTGATAAGCACTGGTGCCTTGTTTCGACCAAAACAGCATCTACATGGAATTTGTATGTTCTTCCCGTGTTTGTGTGGTTTCCTCCAGGTAATCCAGTTTCTTTCAATAGACATACTGATAGGAAACTCAGTTTGTCAGCTTTGTTGGAGACAGCAAGCAATGATAATGGGGGAGATTTATGAAACTGGTGTAAAGTAGAAGTGGCTTAGTTGCCAATAGCAACCAATCCGGTTTCCTCAGATTCCCAAGGAGCTGTGAAAAATGAAAGGTGGAAGCTGATTGGTTATTATGGGCAACCAAGCCACTTCTACTTTACACCAGTTTGATAAATAACATCAATGTCTGTAAATTGCTGTGGAATATGTCAATGCTATATAATTGAGTAAAATATATATATATATATACAGTATATATATTATTAGTGACAATAATATTGTAATTTTGTAGATCAGAGTTATACTCTTCGTATGGATTTTCCTCATCCTTGCCGTGAATCTAGTTGTGTGAAGCACTGGGGAGTTTTTACAGTCCTGACAGCCTACATTTAATTGTTTAATTCTTTTATTAAACCATTGAACACATCATTAGCTAGATAATCTGTTTTTGCCTGCCGGCTAACATAATTAACAGCAAATCCACTGTGATCCATACCACTGCTCTGGCTTCTAATATACATGTTTTTCAGGGGTAACTTTATGCATTTCAGTGACTCTTGCTGTGGAGGCATAAAGAACACAAAGCGTTTATTTTCAGCTTTTTTACTCTTATTTCATCTTGTGAAATCATCATCCCTTAAAGTGTTAGGCTACTTTCACACTGGCGTTTTGGTTTCCGTTTGTGAGATCCGTTCAGGGATCTCACAAGCGGCCCAGAACGGATCAGTTTTGCCCTTAATGCATTCTGAATGGATAAGGATCCGCTCAGAATGCATCAGTTTGGCTCCGTTTGACTCCGTTTCGCCTCCATTCCGCTTTGGAGGCGGACACCAAAACGCTGCTTGCAATGTTTTGGTGTCCGTCTGACGAAACCGAGCCAAACAGATCCGTCCTGACACACAATGTAAGTCAATGGGGACGGATCCGTTGTCACTGACACAATATGGCACGATAGAAAACGGATCCGTCCCCCATTGACTTTCAGTGGTGTTCAAGACTGATCCGTTTTGGCTATGTTAAAGATAATACAAACGGATCCGTTTCGGAACGGATGCATGCGCTTGTATTATCTGAACTGATGCGTTTGTGCAGATCCATGATGGATCCACACCAATTGCGAGTGTGAAAGTAGCCTTACTGTTGTTTCAGGTAATTTCTCAGAGCCGTGTGTGTGTACATGAGGAATAACACTATTTCTGGCCATTAGTCTTTTTAGCAGTATATTCCTCTACAATCTCTAGTTCTACTTTTTCCTAGCTGGTCGGTGGAGACTAGCTGGTATCATGTCTGCCCATACACTACACAAGGAGAAACAGGAGATTCTGCTCTCGAATTCTCATTAGCACCTCCTCAGATGCAGCAGGAGTATTGGATGACATTACACAGCATAACTAAGCTGTTTATATGTAAATCTAGCAATCAAGGTAGACGTTAAATCACTTATAAATCAACAGATGTCTCTGTGTCAGTCTCTCTGTTTCTGTCTGTCTCCAGTAGGCCTTTCCGTTCCTCTCTCCATAGAATTTTAAATAATATGATCCTTCAATGAGCAGGAAGCCTATCTTCACTGAACTGAGAGTTAGTGAAAAGGACGGGGAGCAGAAGAGGAGCCTGATAAGAGAAGAAGAAAGCATCTTTCTCTGATAAGATATATAACAACTAGAGATGAGTGAAGTTTTGGAAAATTCGATTCAACTGCTTCGCCGAAGTGCATTATTTTGTACGTAGCGTGTGCAATAACATCACATACCCCTCAGATGCCGCATTCATACATGATCGCGGCATCTGTGAGTAATAATACAGTGCAAATTAACAGAAAAAAAATTTAATCATACTTACTGCCTCCATTTGCTCGCGATGGGCCGGCCTCCGCCATCTTGCTTGAAGATCTTGCGCCAAATTTTGTGCTGCCCGAGATGACGCCGTCATGGTGGCCAGTGTAGTGACGTCATACGTCACCACGCACGGGATTTCAGCCGAGATCTTCAATCAAGATGGCAGCGCCTGGCCCATTGCGAGCAAATGGAGGAGGTACTGTAAGTATGATTTTTTTTTTTTTACACTATTTCACGTTAAATCGATTCGCTACCACGAAGCATGAGGAAATTCATCTTCATGGCGAAACGAATTTATCCTGAAATTCAAATTGAATTTTACTTTGAATGTCCGTATAGAGAAAGTGACTTTTTAAAATTACCTTTAATATACTACAAAAGGGGTAACGGTACATATATACCAGGTATATATGTACCGTTACCCCTTTTGTAGTATATTAAAGGTAATTTTAAAAAGTCACTTTCTCTATACCTACATTCGCTGTTGATTTGTATGTGACAGAGCATCTATTCTATAATCTGTGTGATTTTTTTGATTTTTCTTGAATTTTACTTTGTTGGATTCGCTCATCTCTAATTACAAGTTTATTTTCTTAAAATATACTTTATAGACATTTTCTGATTATTATATCAAACAAACCAGACACATTGGAATACTCAGACTCCATAGAGAAAAAACACAAACAAAATCTAAATAAAATAAGGCAAACATTCAGTGGTCCTCCTAAGATGCATCTCTGTGTGTTAGTGGGAAGTAATCAGCCCAAAGTTGAATAGTTTTTTTTCTGGTCTCTACAAGCCCTAGTATATTGCGGTTACCTTGTTGTCTCAGAATTTGGGCCTGCCAGAATATCTTCAGGTACAAGTCCCACATTGCGAGGAGTCAATTTTTTTTTTAATCTGCTATCCACAGCCGACCCAGCGTTTCCTTTAAACACTCCATCAAGTACCGTTCCGGCCAATATCTGTGCAATCTCTTTATTGTTAAGATGTTTGACTATAAAATGCCTCACATATTTTTTAATTTATGTCGCTCCATTTTCATATGTACAGTATATAATAAACAGGCATGGAGGGCTAAGCACATTGAATGAAACAAGAGCTTGTCTTCTCTCAACATCCCCTTCCATCCTCTTTTCTCCGAAGGCCATGTAGCAAGTCAGTTTTCGGGGTCTTACATTTTGGATAACAGGTCTGGTCTACTTGGGGCAGGAGGTAAATTAAAGGCATAGATTGCATTGTGCATATTCCTGTAAGGCCTCATGTACAGTGCACGACAGTTTTTAGCGGTCCGCAAAATGGGGTTCCGTTGTTCCGTGATCCGTGTCCGTTTTTGGTTCCGTTGTGTTTCCGTGGTCCGCCAGAAAAAAAGGAAGGAAAAAAAAAGTGTAATTTTAATATCTCCACCCAGGATAATAGAATATATATGCAGGTCACGGACGGCGATGACAGTCGGATGTGCATCCGCATTTTTTCACAGTCCCATTGACTTGAATGGGTCCGCAAACCGTTTTTTTGTGGCCAAGAATGGGACAGGTTAGATTTTTTTGACGGACAGTAATCACGGACGCGGAGGTGCATTTGACGAATTTTTCACGGACCCATTGAAAACCAATGGGTCCGCAGAAAAGCACGAAAAACGGCTAAACGGACACGGAATCAAATAACAGTCGTGTGCATGAGGCCTTAAAAACAGTCTATTATTTCATTGGTATTGACCTTGGCATCTTAGGGGTTAAAAGTCTGTGATCGGAGTTGTCTCTGATCACAGACTCTGCTATGTAAAACAGCAGATACCTGGCAGCTATAGTATCCGGTCAGCTGCTGGGCAGGCACCGTATTTGAAGACCCAACATCCACCATTTATGGTGGGTAATGGGAAGAGGTTAATCGACCTAAAATGCTCAGAAAAACATCTACTGTAATGTTAAAAATGTCATCATCATATTTATGTCATGTTTCAAATTTACTTCTCATGCTCAGTGTACTGTCTTTATTCCGTAAATAAATATATATATGTAAAAAATCCTGACCATCTACTGTTCAAACCTGAAAGGGGTTAAATAATCTGGATATATAATACTCGCCGTTAGTTTGTCCTTTATTATACTGGAAAATGTCCAACCTGTATAGAGCACTTTGGCAAAATGGTTTTCAGGAAATTGCAACTCATCCTATCTGCAATAACATTACAGTGGTGAGGAGGTTAATCCGCTGAAACAGAAAGGCCACACATTATGCAGAAACCATGTAATCAGCTAATGGATGGACTTCATTCAAAGGATTGCAGAAAATGCAGAGGCTGCCCCTAGTAACAGAGCTGTGTTATACCGCGCATCATGACGTCAATATGACTGAGGCCTTCAATGTGAACATAGCCATGACTAATGATGTAACATCAGCAAAAATGTTCTCTTTATGAGAGTTCAGTGGCTTCAGCGCTCAAAGTGACTGAATCAATTATGGTGCCATCAAAAAGCCAATAAAACATACTGGACCTCAATGTAAAATCCGTACCAGGACTCTCCACTTATCAAGTTCCATTTGTAATACTGATGTCATCTTAAATGGCATATGGGCCTTTAGGTTCTCTCATGCACTAGGACCAGGATGTGACTATTATCTCTGCATTGCTATTGCTATGTCCTGGCAACATGGTAAATATGCATTGCACAGGGACGAGATTCATCTTACATCAGGGTATTACTCCAGCTCTTCAAAAACGTCTGTGTGGCAATTTGTGGCCAAGAAAGGGATTCCAGTGCTAGAACAACCACCTTGGGGTACTTTCACATCTGCGTTTTTCTTTTCCGGGATTGAGATAGGGCAGAGGATCTCAATACCAGAGAAAAACGCTTCCATTTTGTCCCCACAAATTTATTGTCAATGGGGACAAAACTGAACGGAACCGAATGCACCAGAATGCATTCCGTTCCGTTTGGTTGCGTTTCCATAACGGGCAGAAAACCGATGCAAGCAGCGTTTTTCTGTCCGCCATGGCATGCGAAGAAAAATGGATCCAAAGCAAGTCAATGATGCCGGATCCATTTTTTAGGACACAATAGAAAATGGATCCGGCACCCTGGTTTTAATGCCAGATCTGTCATTGCTATTTTCAAGATAATACAATCTGATCCGTTCATAACGGATGCAGCCATTTGTGTTATTTAAAACGTAAGTGTTTTTGCTGATCCCTGCCAGATCAGGCAAAACCGCATATGTGAAAGTAGCCTTACTTGTCAGATCTTGCACCATGCAACCTTTTTATCTTCCCAAAAATCAAAGGATTTTGCATCATTTAGAAAGGTAAAGAAGAAGGATGCCAAGCTAAGACGGCTAGCGGAGGGTGACCTACTTCATGGCTTTAAGCAGTGGAAGGGGAATATATTCAAAAAGGAAGGAATTAAAATTTAAAAATTTAAGACTAAAATTAAACAGTACCTTTCACTAAGATCAATTTAACCGTATTAAACCAGGCAACCCGCCTGGTAAAGTGATTCTGCTGATTAAAATTATACCTGTCTAGTAAAAATCGATTACAGAGTTCCTGGGGAAAAATGTTCAGTGCACTGAAAGGCATGGGCAGCGCTAGAAAGCTGAGGAGCTGAGGTGCACTAAAGGTCTAGGCTCCGCCCCTCAGTGCACTGAAGTCCTAATTTGCATTAAAAAAAAGTTTTTTTTTCTTAGGAACGCCAAGACAGGCATCATTTTAATCGGCAGGTCCAGCCCTACCTGGCAGTGTGCCTGGGGTAATAGGGTCGATCCTGGTTACAGTTACAGTGTCAGACTCCATAGCTCATAGCCACACCTAGTGTATGTATGTATGCCTATATGTATATTTAGTCAGCGACAATGCATTGTAGCAGTGTGTACCAGCATTAAAACCATACCTTTGTAAGTTTTATCCATGTAGACAAATGCCAGAAATATAAGTGTGTGCTGCCCCTTGCGCCTTCATGTCTGCCCCCTCCTCTGCGATGTCATGATCCGCACAAAACTCCGCCTGTCTGGAAATCTAATTCCTGTGCAGAAGAGGAGACTGGCTGCTCTTGCACATTGGCATACCTCCCAACTTTTTGGACATTCGAAGAGGGATACTTGTGGTTGTGGTTCATCCATTTTTATACCTATTGTGGGGAGTTGCTCTGGTAGACATTGGTGCGGGTGCAGTATAGAGGCAAAGGGAGTCCAGGTAGTGCAGCAAACAGTGTTTTATTTCACACTTGCACAAACAAAAACTCAAAACAGTCACTTAGTGTTACTTCACACACAGCAAAAACTTGAGGCAAAACAAAAGTCCAAGACTGAATCAAATTCACCTGTGTGGTTTAGGTGCGTGTTCACACCCGGCTGTCAGCTCAGCCGCAGGAAAGTCCAACCTCAGGCTTCCAGGCAGACTGCACACCTCTTAGCAAGCTCTTGCTTCCAGCCCTGAGAGCTCCACAGAACACCAGCAGTTTCCAGGTTAAATCACCTCAAATCCTAGGTGTTAGTTCACACCTGGCTGAATGCTCAGCAACACAAAAAGTCCACTGACCGTCTTTAAATGGCCTGCTCTCCTGACACACAGGTCTCAGCTTTTCAGCCCAGCACAGGGCTCAGATCCCAAACACAGAGAGAGTTTGCATAAAACCCAGCTGTCTTAAGTGCAGCTAGGTAATCACCCAAAAAACCCGGACCGGCACCTAAAATCCGGTCCAGTATTTGCCCTCACCTGGCTGCAATCAACCCAGCAGCACAGGCTGAGAGGAAAATACCTGCTTTTTACCACAAAACCTCTCACTGTGTCACACTATGCACTTCAATAGTTCTAAAATTCTAATTGCATCAACTATAATATACAAGGATGGCTCTAATATACACATGGGAAATATTGTAAATGCAATAAAGAAAATGTATATATCAGATCAAAAAGAGGGACATTTATGGAGCAACGAGCAGAGTTGCCAACCGTTCAGAAATTTCTGGACAGTGAAAGTTCACTTTCTTCCTGTGTCCGTAAAAAAAAATAGTCCATGTGTCCATGTTTTTTTCGGAGGCTGGTGGTACCTGACTAGATTATTTTGGCAGTGATTCTTATCATTTTACAGCTCACGGTAAATGCTGGTAATGAGTTCTTCTCAGTATCTTGAGCTATAGACATGGATTACTTATCATTTTTATCATTCATTATGGTTTTCCGGTTTGTCCGTAAAAAATTTTGGCTGTCCGTGATTTTGGGATACGTTGTCCAGAAAAAATAACAATTTTGGTTGGCAACCCTGACAATGAGGGACAAAGGAACTTGGGTCAAAAATAGGGACTGTCCCTCCAAAAGAGGGACACTTGGGAGTTCTGTATTGGCAGCTCTACAGAGAGCAGTCTACTTATCTCATCAGCTGCGCATGCGCGGAGCCTTGTTATGTCTTTGTGCAGATTGTTACGTCGCAGAGGAGGAGGCAGATGTGAAGGCGCAAGGGGTGGCACTGAGAACTTGTAAAAGCGGGCTTGGACTCTTCATGGAGGCAGGCTTGGACACTTGCAAGGGGTGGGCTTGGACTCCGACAACCCTTATTCACACCCCACTGGGCACTTGTTACAGACTTCATTTTCCAGAGTTGGCCTACATGGTAGACCAGCTTTTCCTACATTTGCATTGCCTTTAGCTATATACAGTGGGTGTAGCTGACAGATTCCCTAGTTTAAGTCTGTAATTCTTTTTATGAAATCATTGGCATTGTCGTGCAGATACCGTCACAGGATCAGCGACTTGATTACAAATGAATCTCATTATAATGCAGCAATCCCATGAGGCTAATCACATTACAGGTCCATAATGTTCTCTGGACTCAGACATCACATGGTCACCAAGCACCATTCACCGACATAATGCGGTCAGACAAAATCTGTAATTTAATTGCCGATCTTCTAGCTTTCTGCAATTCGTATCTTGGAAAATCTTGAGGTGGCTCCATTCCTAAACATTTAATTCTAAAATGTAATTGCTTTAAAGTCGTTCATTTCACTGTTTCGGAGTCCATTAGCGTTAGGCAAATTCTTAACAAACAGAGTAGCTCTAATTTTGTTTGCAGGAGTCATTGGTTCCGCTTTGCAGACCTGCAGTAGTGTTTTTTTTTCTTTTCTTCGTCATACTGTCCTAATTAAGTCTTTCTGGTGGATTTTTTCCCTTTTGTGATTGAGTATTGATTACTACTTCCTGATGCTGGGATGCTGTGCCAGGTCTGCCATCCACTTTTATATGCTTGGACTATTTAAGGAGCACCATTTTTTCAGCTTAATGCAAAGAAGCAAATTAACCTTGATTTGACCTTGTTCTGTCTGTTCTAAGTGCAGCAGCTTGCCTTGTTGTTAATGGTGGCCATGGTGTACGCACTACTCACATCCATTTACCGAACTTGTTTCCAGACCGTATCCACTGCAGACTTGCTGTATCCTAATTAAACATACTGAGAAGTGCCAGATTCTGTGCTTTCATTGGCATAGCAGTCATGTCTGCTTTTACAGCTCCAGCTAAAATTACTAATACACATAATCAGATTTCAGGCAGAGATTCTGCAGATATGCCATAAATTGGCAAGGGAATGGAGATAATTTGTAAAATATACTGCAGTGTAAACTGGGCATGATCTGAAGATGTGGTAATGTATGGAAAATGTATCTTACACTCTGTACCATTGATAGTGCCCCTCATGTGCCTAACCTTCCCCTGCACATCCCTGACTTTAGCATGTTGCCTGGTCATACAGCACCAAATACCGATTACATCCAGGGATGTGTCCTTCAATGCTCTAGACCAGGGGTAGGGGACTTTTTTGCTGTCGAGGGCCATTTGGATATTTGTAACATCGTTCGGGGGCCATGCAAAATTCTCAACTGAAAAATTTGACTGCTGTATTTGGTCAAACATATAAGTGACTTAGGGGTAAGTTACAGACATTACGCTTTAATTTAAAAAATCTAGAGCGCTGACGCTTTGCAGCACAAAATAGCGCCTGCACTATATATATTACAAATAGTACAGGTGCCATTTTGACCACACATAGCAGTCTAATTTTTCAGTTCAGGCCGAACTGGATGGACAAATGTCTTTTTTTGGTCTTATATACTATGTTACTATGTAGTAATTTTTATTTGGCATTAATGGCAGCCAAGCTAAACCCAAGGGGGTCCAGGGAGGGGTTCACCCAGCTTTCACTGTCCCTGCCTCTTCCTTCGCAACTGTCCCTGCCTCATCCTCCGATCAGCACCTCCACCTTCATCAGCCTCCCATCAGACCTCCCAGCCTACATCTGCCTCAGATAAGACCTCGCAGCCTCAGATCAGACCCCCATCAGACCCTCCCTAGCCTTAGATCAGCCTCCATCAGACTCCCAGCCTCAGATCAGACCCCCAGCAGACTCCCCAGCCTCAGATAAGACCCCATCAGACTCCCCCAGCCTCTGATCAGAACCCCAGGCCTCAGATCAGACCCCAATCAGACTTCTCAGCCTCAGATCAGACCCCACCAGTCTCAGATCAGACCCCCCCAGCCTCAGATTAGACCCCCATCAGACCCAAGCCTCAGATCAGACCCTCCCCAGCTTTAGATCAGACCACCATCAGACCTTCCCCACCCTCCATTAGCTTCAGATCAGCCCCTATCAGCCCCCCCAGCATCCAATCAGACCTCAGATCAGACGAGTAAAAACGTCTCCGGACGGCGCTGCCACTCGTCAGATTCACTTACCCTCCCTGGTCTTCTTCCCACCTTTCTGTACTGTGACCTGACAGCGCACAGCATCAGGTCATACTGCGCGTCTACGTGCACTACGTACTAACACTGTACCTGTCAGGACGCAGAGCGGGGCCGGAAGAAGTGGCCAGTGCAGTTCTGTTCTCATCTTCCTGTGCCTCCCACATGCTAATGACTGCTTTCATAATTGAACCAGTCATTAGCATTTTAATTATGTGTTCTAGCAGGGTCCTGGGGGCCAGATGAGATGATCCTGTGGACCGTATGTGGCCAATGGGCTGGAGGTTCCTCACCCCTGCTCTAGACGTTCTATTTCCTCAGTTTCTCCATTTGGACCAGATAACCATGATGTCTCATGTCTCATATCTGAAGAGTTACATTTCATTGTCACATTTTAGATTTCTCATTCTCACTTCCCAACTTCTCAACACAAACTCTGCATCCTGGTGCCCTAACAGTGTCATCCTGATGCACCCTAACACTGTGCCTGCTGTGCTCACCAATAGCCCAAAAATACTATACTTCAGAAAAAATGGTGCCCCCAGTAGTAGCAATGTCCCTTATCATGAACCCAGTAATAATATCTCTATATTGTTTATTGTAATAATACCTCTTATTATACTCTGAGTAATAATAATACCCCTATACTATCTTCAGTAATAATATTGCCCCTATAGTGTCCCCAGTAATATTAATGCCCCCTACAGCATCACTACAAAAACGAATGCCTCCCCTATTTTTCTCCCAGTTATAATAGTGCCCCAAGTAACACCTTATAATGTCACCAGTGTTAAACATTTCCCCATAATCCCACAGTATTAGATATGTCCCCATAGTGTCCCCTAGTAATGCTTTATAGTGTCCCCCAGTAATGCCTTATAGTGTCCTCAGTAATGGACATACCCCCATAGTGCACAATGTCATTGTGCCACTGAAGACCCAGTGCAGCTGGTTATAATAATGTCTTCACTTCACGACAACCGGCACCATTGTACTGCCTAGTAAGCTTGACCCTAGCAGCCTGAGGCCTGGGAATGTGAATGGCGACTCCCGTGCCCTGCCACAGTATTCTAATGTATTGCTGTCCTGAGGATACAGTTACAGTTGAATCCAGGAGGAGCCCCTGTGGCTACCGCTGGATACATAAGTACCTGGCAATCCTAGAATTAGTTAACACTGGGAGCATCGGATTGTTAAGTAGCCGGCTTGTGGCCTTTGCTTGTGTCCGGGGCCTGGCAATGACTGTGCTAGATGCAGTGGCGGATTATAATTGGGGCGTTCGGGTCGGTCGCCCCGGGCTCGGCATCGCTGGGGGGCCCAGCGCCGACCCGAACACCCACGTACTGCGGCGGGGCATGGGAGCGTATAGTTCCCTGCCCTGCCGCCTATCACCGCCATAGGCTTCAGGCCTAGTAGGCCTGAGGCCTGTGTGGTGGTAGAAGCCCGGCGTGCGCGATGACATCATCGCGCGCCTGTATGGTGCCGCTCGTGCACGCTCTGATGTACGCGCGCGCCTGCCACACCATTCAGCATACAGGTAAGTATTACCTTTTATGTGTATGTGCTAACTTGGGGGAGATATTAAGGGACAGTGGGGCAAATTAGTTAATGGATGGCAGTTGTGGGGAAAATTAATGAATGAGCAGTATGGGGGCAAATAAATTAATGGATGGCAGTGTGGGGGCAAATTAATGAATGGCAGTATGGGGGCAAATAAATTAATGGATGGCAGTGTGGGGGCAAATTATAGGATGGCAGTATGGGGCAAATTAATTAATGGATGGCAGTGTGGGGGCAAAATAATTAATAAATGGCAGTGTGGGGCAAATTAATGGATGAGAGTGTGGGGGCAAACTAATTAATGGATGGCAGTTCTGGGGCAAATTAATTAATGGATGGCAGTTGTGGGGGCAAATTAATAGATGGCAGTGTGGGGCAAATTAATTAATGGATGGCAGTGTGGGGAAATTACTGTATGGGGCAGTGTGGGGAAATTACTGTATGGGGGCAGTGTGGGGAAATTACTGTATGGGGCAGTGTGGGGGAAATTACTGTATGGGGGCAGTGTGAGGGAAATTACTGTATGGGGGCAGTGTGGGGCAAATTACTATATGGGGGCAGTGTGGGGAAATTACTGTATGGGGGCAGTGTGGGGAAATTACTATATGGGGCAGTGTGGGGAAATTACTGTATGGGGCAGTGTGGGGAAATTACTATATGGGGGCAGTGTGGGGAAATTACTATATGGGGACAGTGTGGGGAAATTACTATATGGGGGCAGTGTGGGGAAATTACTATATGGGGGCAGTGTGGGGAAATTACTGTATGGGGGCAGTGTGGGGAAATTACTGTATGGGGGCAGTGTGGGGAAATTACTATATGGGGGCAGTGTGGGGGAAATTACTGTATGGGGGCAGTGTGGGGAAATTACTATATGGGGACAGTGTGGGGAAATTACTATATGGGGACAGTTTGTGTGTGTGTGGGGAAATTACTGTATGGGGCAGTGTGGGGAGATTACTATATGAGGGCAGTGTGGGGTATTGGGGGACATTATTTTTGGGGACACTATACAGGTATTATTACCTGGAGCACAATATAGGGTGTTGTTATTATTATTGGGGGCCCTCTAGGGGACATTATAACTGCTGTAGACACTATAGGGACCTTTGGGATAATTTATAAAGCTGGTGTAAAGTAGACCTGGCTTAGTTGTCTCATAGCTACAGATTTCACCTTTCATTTTTAACAGCTCCTCTGGAAAGGAAAGGTGGAATCTAATTGGTTGCTATGGGCAGCTAAGCCAGTTCTAATTTACACCAGTTTGATAAATGACCCCAATTATGAGAAATCTAACGTGTCTGTGTAACAAACTCTGTAGAGACGAGATGCGGCTGAAAGAATTAGTCATGGCGGTCTGGGTCAGACGGAGGAGAAGAGGAAAGAGAAGATCTACATGACAGGAGAAGTCCCTGGATGTAAGAGGTATGTGGTGCTGTATCCTCACTGCTGTGACCTGCGTCTCATCTTCTCCTCCAAGTCTTTATCATAATCATATGTATTTTAAATTTGGCAACTTAAACTTTAATTTTTCACCTGCAGCCCTATGTAACAGCCCAGATACCAGTGATAACTCTCTGTGTGCAGATAATGTTGTACATGTTTCCTGCAGTCCTATGTAACACCCCACATAACAGAATAAATCACTGTGTTATGTGGGGTGTTACATAGGACTGCAGGTAACATCTATGACATCTGTACACAGAGAGCTATGAGATGGTGGGGGTCCGACTCCTGTTAGAGGAGACCGCGATGTTCCAGTGAGCGCCGCAGCCTCTTTGCTCCTTACCAAGCACAGCGCTGTCCATTTGACAGCACTGCGCTTGGTATTGCAGCTCAGCCCCAATCACTCAGATGGGACAGAGCTGCACCTCGGCCACGTGAACAATGAATGTGACATCATATGGCCTAGGAAGAGACTGTGACGCTCACAAAGCACCGCAGCCTCTTCACACAGAAAAAAAAACTGAAACCTAAAATGGAGTGGGGGGGGGGGGGCCCAAGTTGGGTAGACAGCCCCGGGCCTATCATGCACTTAATCTGCCCCTGGCTAGATGATAGGCTCCCCCCAAGTTTAGGATTCTTAGGATGTTTCCCTCTCTGTGCCCTTTTCATTGGGCAAATTTTCCACTCTTTTTGCTAACAATGGAGTTCCTCTGAAAAGAGAAGTCCTGTGTAAGTACTCATCACCTGGCAGCTGAGAAGTTGTAACAAACTTCTTTCTTTATCCTGATAGGTCATGAATATCTAATTGATGGGAGTCAGCACTGACGCCGATCAGCTGTTTGAAGAGACCACAGGGCTCCAATAAGCACTGTAGCCTCCTCACCGTATGAAGCTCAGTGTTGTACATTGCATAGTGGCTGTGCTAGGTATTGCTTGGGACTGAGCTGCATATAGATCATGTGATGTCACTTGCCTAAGAAGAGGCCACAGCAATCACTGGAGGAGCCACTTTTTATTTCAATCTCACATGTTTTGCCTGGACATGACTATGCTTTTCCCCTTTGATAAGTTGCCTCTTTGTTTTAGATCAGCCGCCTACTGTGACATATGCTTACACATTGCGCACAGATTTCAGTACTGTTCCTGTTGAGCACCTGATGTGTTAGAGGCAGCCACTTAGCAATCAGAGAATGATCTGATGCATTAAACTGCCACTTTGGTACCTGTAATGTACAGTTCCTGTAATGCAGGGGTGGACTGGTCATCAAATTTCCCAGTAGGTCGATGCCCAGGGAGCCACTCGAGCCCTCCTCATGGCCACTGGCCAGGTACACAACCATCTGATGCTCTCAGCATTAATTAATGCTAGGACTCTAGAACTCAACTGTATCTCCATCCTCAGTATGGTGATAGGGCAGTATTATATGCTGCATTGTAATATTTGGTTTTGCTGGGGTGGTATTTTGTGCTTCAATATGGTATTGCTGGCCCCCCTACTTCTGTTGACTCTGCCTAATTGTTTAGCCCTGCCTTCTGTCAATGTCGACTCGCCTACAACATGGGGCCACTTTTAGTTTTTTACAGGGCCACTATTGAAATTCAAGAGAACCAACTTGTGCCAAAATTCTAAAGTTCCTAGTGCATTTGCCTAATTATAATGAAAACAGATGTGGATCTGCTGTGTCACTAAACAGATTTACCATGGGATTACTCCTAAGTGATGTTGTCCAGACAGACCCCTGGTCTTTACCCTTTCACCCTTATGCAGGGATCTTGACTCTGTTGCAGGGGAACGACCGGGTTGCTACCTCTCGGATTAGTCTCTGTTCTGCGACTGTTGACCCACAGGCACAAAATGATAGGGCAGGCAGATATTGTACAATCAGGAAAACAGTTCAAAGGACAGGGTGGGCAGCACAGGTGCAGTGTCCCACTCCGTAACAGTAGTGGGGCCCTGTACCTTTAAGCATGTCTTTGTATGCCTGATGTGTATATAGCTGTAAATTCCTAATAACAGGCTGGTAAACAAACTGTACACCCTAGTCACCACTAGGTGGTGCTGGTGCAGGCCAGACACTGGAAGTTAGTTAATAGTGTATTGATATGAAGAGAGTCAGAGAAGTCCATCATGTAGCTGCCACTTTAGCCCTCTTGTCTCTGGCCAAGCTGAGAGGGAGGTTGGAGGAGAAAATATCAGAAGCTACCTAGCAGAGACCAGAGCAACGGTGGATATAGAGCAAGTCTAGTGGAGATAGAAGCAGTCTTAGCTTATGGACTCCACATCACTATCGATCGGGAGAAGCCTCAAAGCACTTGGGCACAGCCTGACAACTAAGCAAAGTTGTGTGTTACCACATTCCTCTATGGGCCATGTGGATCTATTTCTGATGGCAACCAGTACAAAAAATGTAGCAGATGATAGATGCCTGCCGTTAGGTAGAACCGCCCTGTAGGTTGCAGAAAGTAAGATTATATTATATCCAGTACCTGGCAGTGAGCACAGATAAAGAACTCTGATACCAGCATATTGAATCCTATTAGTACCACAACTGAGCCTGTTACCAGGAATTGCATCCCAAGTGAGATCTTCAGTGTAATGTGCTTTATATGGATTATAGCCACCTCTGCCATGTCGATGAACTTGATTAATGTAAAAGATTTGAAATCAAACATCATATAGTACATGAAAATCTCTTTCTAACAAAGCTACAACCAGCCCTGTACCTCACATGGATCCAGAGACGTGTCCTTTCTGCTTCAGCTCTCTCCCTATCACAGCTCAGGAGGTAGTTGAAGGATGAAACTGAGCATGTGCGCCCATCTCAGTGAGCCGGACAAAGAAGTAAGAAAAAAAAAAAAAAAAACGGGTGTCGCTATACAGATACATTTTAGGGAATAATTCAGTGGCTATACTGCATTTTTAATTACATGCAATTACAAAAGTATTTGGATCCAGGTGCTGAATATTTGAAAACTGCAGAATATATTTTGTGGGACAATCCCTTTAACCCCTTTAACTCCTTAAGGACACATGACGTATGGGTACGTCATGTGTCCAGTCCCTAAAGATGGCGCCCGCTCCTGGCCGCTGCGGGCACCATCGCTGCGGGGGTCCGGCTGATTCCTGTAGCTGACCCCCGCAGCTGATGATCGCGGTCGGCAGCGCTGCCGACCGCGATCATTTAACCCTGCAGATGCCGTGATCAATCCTGATCACGGCATCTGCACGCGCTAAAACCGAAAGTAAAGCTGGCAGCGCTCCGGCTCCCTAGTGGTGATCGGGAGAATCGGAGCGCTGTAAGGGATAGCCTCAAGCCTTTCATTCAGCTTGAGGTTATCACTTACTATTTCCTATGGAGCCCTTGTTAGCAATAGGGCTTCATAGGAAAGTAGTAATAAGTTATAAACTCCAATACAAGTGTATTGGAGTTTATGATAGAAGCAATCAGGTAACTGATTTATATAGGTCCCTATGGGATCTATATAAAAGTGTAAAAAATAAAAAAAATAAAAAAATAAAAAATAAATAAAAAAACCTAAAAATTTAAATCACCCCCTTTCCCCAAAATTAAAATAAAATAATAAAAAATAAAAAAATACACATCATGGGTGTCACAATGTGTGAAAACGCCCATAGTATAAAAATATAAAAATATATTTCCCATACGGTAAACAGAAAAACGGAAAAAGCGCCCAAATGGCCGATTTGCCGCTTTTGGACGCTTCATTTCCTCAAAAAAATTAAATAAAAAGCGATCAAAAAGTCCTACACACCCCATAATGGTATCAACTAAAAGTTAAGATCGCCCGCAAAAATAAGCCCCCATACAACGCCATACACTTATATACAAATACGTTATAGCGGTCAAAACATGGCGACAAAAAAAAAATAAAAATTTTTCCCACTTTGGAATTTTTTTCACTATCAAAACGCAAGAAAAGCTATACATATTGGGTATCGCCGGATTCGTACTGACCTGTAGAATAAAACTAAATGGTCAGTTTTATCGCAAATCAAACGTCGTAATTTAGAAACCCGTAAAACTGTGGTGAAATTGCTTTTTTTTTGCAATTTCACCCCATTTGGAATTTTTTTCCCGCTTCCCACTACACCGTATGCATTATTAAATGATGGCGTTGGAAAGTACAACTTGTCCCGCAAAAAATAAGCCCTCATATGGCCATGTGAACGGAAGAATAAAAAAGTTATGGCTCTTGGAAGGCATAGAGCGCAAAACGAAAACGCAAAAATGTAAAAACCCTGTGTCCTTAAGGGGTTAAGAAAAAAGCAGGATCATCTGTCATGGCTTCTGTTTATAAATGATGAATTAATTTTCAATCCGATCCCAATAAATCATTTAGGATTTCTAAAACTTGTAATAGGACCTGTGTCACATGATAAGTTTTTGGTCAGTATTTTGCATCAGTATATGTTTAATATTTGTAAGCCAAAACCAGGAGTGGAACCTATAGAGAAAATGTATAATAGAAATATTTGCAACTCTTCAATATTTTGGACCCACTCCTGGATTTGGCTTACAAATACTGATGCAAAAATACTGAGCAAATACTGACCGTGTGAAAGAGACCTAGGTTAGGGTCAGGTCTGGTTTCCATTACGGATTTTGTACTATTGATGGGGAGAAGAGCCAACTGCACTATTTTTGCTGCCAAAAGTACCAGATCCTTTGAAGGAAAAGGGAAGAATGGTGCACTGACACTGGCCTCGCCTAATATTTTGTAAGGTCTCAGAAGAATAGCAGTGAAAGACTCCACACTGCCATTCTTTACAAGACATGAAAAATTAATTTCATCCTTCATTACCCTGACGACTTGTGTAGTCCTCAATCTAATTTGTAAAATGCGAGCACACAAATTACTGTGTTCTGTTAAATCAAATGCTTGTGTCTGGAAACGTGAAACTGGAAACACTTCCTGACAATGTTTGCTATGGGTTAAACACACATTACTACATGGGGCACGTGCCTGTTATCAGCATAATGCATCATACACCACTGGTGTGAACTGCTGGCTACATGATCATACTAAAGGTGTGTAAATCATCTTTCATAATTTGTAACAGAGGAAATAATAGAAATTTCATTGCTCACTAGGAAATTCACATTGCCACGTAGGGCTAGCTTAGATGAATGTGATGATACCTTTCCTTTAGCGATCCGTTGCTTCATTCAGGAAAAAAAAATACTTTGAATCCATATGAAAATGTGCAGTTAAGTGCACTGAGGGCGGGCATCTTGGGGTTCGATAAAGGCCCCTAGGTCTGCCCTCTGCTTTCCTATTAGCCTAATAGATTGCTGGTCAGTATGCTGCTGACAGCATAATACACTGCACTACATAGTCCCCTTGTCCCCTAGTGGGACTAATAAAATAGTAAAATCAAAACATTTACTAAGTTTTATTGAAAAAATCACTTCCCACTTAAAACACATACACCTTTCGCGATGGAAAAGCTAGCGTTATCATGCTATTCAAGTGAATGTCACAAAATGTACAAAGTAAAAAGGCAATTTTTTCCATTTCTCCCCCAAAACAGTTAAAAGTTAATCAATGATTATGTGTACCCAAAATGGTGCCTAACTAAAACTTGTCCTGCAGAAAAAAGCCTTCATACAGCTACATCGACGGAAAAATAGAAGTCACAACAATAGACAATCACAGTCTGCTTAAACTAATAACACACAAAGAAATAAATGTTACCATGTTTTTATTGAACACAACATTCACAGTGCAGGTGGAAAAAGTATGTGAACCCTTGGATTTAATAACTGGTTGAACCTCCTTTGGCAGCAGTACCTTCAACCAAACGTTTCCTGTAGTTGCAGATCAGACGTGCACAACGGTCAGGAGTAATTCTTGACCATTCCTCTTTACAGAACTGTTTCGGTTCAGCAATATTCTTGGGATGTCTGGTGTGAATCGCTTTCTTGAGGTCATGCCGCAGCATCTCAATAGGATTAAGGTGAGAACTCTGACTGGGCCACTCCAGAAGGCGTATTTTCTTCTGTTTAAGCCATTCTGTTGTTGATTTACTTCTATGCTTTGGGTCGTTGTCCTGTTGCAACACCCATCTTCTGTTGAGCTTCAGCTGGTGGACAGATGGCCTCAAGTTCTCCTGCAAAATGTCTTGATAAACTTGGGAATTAATTTTTTCTTCGATGACAGCAATCCGTCCAGGCCCTGACGCAGCAAAGCAGCCCCAAACCATCATGCCCCCACCACCATACTTCACAGTTGGGATGAGGTTTTGATGTTGGTGTGCTGTGCCTCTTTCTCTCCACACATAGTGTTGTGTGTTTCTTCCAAACAACTCAACTTTGGTTTCATCTGTCCACAGAATATTTTCATTTCAATTCTTAATCATAGATCTTCTGAGAGCTCTTTTGTGCGAGGAATCATTCACATCAGGCAATGCTTCTTGGGAAAAGCAAACCCAGAACTGGTGTGTGTTTTTTATAGGGCAGGGCAGCTATAACAAACGCCTCCAATCTCATCTTATTAATTGGACTCCAGTTGGCTGACACCTCACTCCAATTAGCTCTTGGAGATGTCATTAGTCTAGGGGTTTACATACTTTTTCCACCTGCACTGTGAATATTGTGGGGAGTTGCTCTGGTAGATAACGGTGCGGGTGCAGTACAGAGGCAAAACAAGGAGTCCAGTACGTGCAATAAACAGTGTTTTATTCACACTTGCACAAACGAAATGGTAAACAGTCTCTTGGTGTTCATTCACACGCAGCAAACAGAAAAAAGGCAAAACCAAAGAGTCCAAAACCAGGTTCAATCACCTGTGAGGTGTTAGGTGCGCTGTCACGACCTGGCGGTCGGCCCAGCCGTGGGATAATCCTCCTTCAGGCTTCCAGGTCGACTGCACGTCTCCTTGCTGGGTTTTTGCTTCCAGCCCAGAGAGCTCCACAGGACTAGCAGCAGCTCCAGGACAATCACAGCCCCAGACACAGCTGCTGGCTGTGTTTTATACCCAGCCCAAAACCAGGACTGGATCGTGGGGAGCAGCCACCCACCCTACACTTTAGCTGCTCCCGGTAAGAGCCGGCCCGGATCTGCTTTGCAGCCATGCTATTTACAACTATGTCAGTAGCACTAGCTGCTGCTGACATCAACAAAATACGGCTCTTACCTCACCGAGGCTATGAACCTCGGTGACACATACCTGCCATCCACAACGGCACCCTGCACCTTACCACAATATTTACATGCTGTGTTCAATAAAAACATGGTAACATTTAAGTCTTTGTGTGTTATTAGTTTACACAGACTGTGATTGTCTATTGTTGTGACTTAGATGAAGTTCAGATCACATTTTATGACCAATTTGTGCCGAAATCCATATCATTCCAAAGGGTTTACATACTTTTTATTGCAACTGTATCTATTATCAATAGGCCTCAGTCATGGTCTTCAATATCAGAAGTGCTTGGTTATTAGGAGCACCAGTCTCAATGCTTAGCCTTTTTCATTCTCATTGCCTTGCAGGGAATGAGAACTGTAAGCTCGCCTGAGAACATTTCTTGCACAGATATATGGTTGTCACGTTTCTAACCTTTCAGAAGACACCAGAGTTGCATTTGACATAATGTGAATTTAGCTTATACTGCATGATCTGAACCAACTATTCCTATTAGTTTGCAAAATGCCCATCGCTCACCCTAATGTATATTTTTTGAGTGATTGTAGGTCACCCCCCTGACTTAATATTGTTATACATTCGGGAATATCCAGACTTACTATTTCCTATTCATATTTCATATCAGATCTTTGTTCTTTTTTAGAAACTTAATAAAAATGTGAAACCCAGACGACAAGGACATTATCCTAATATTGCATTCTGCTCATGTACCCAACAACCATTCCGAACAGCAAAAAAGAAAACACTTTTCTGCTGTGTCTACCTGCCATAAATTGCTTGCCATTTAAGCAGACATATTTTCGTCCTGATCAAGAGGGCAGTAACTGTGTGAGAAGAATATTTTTTTTTTCCCAATGAAAGCTTTAGCAATAAAAGATTCCTGTAATATACAGAATATATTCGATGTATTATTACTAGTCACAGTGCATATACGTTTCATGCATATTTTAAAATGTTTGATTGGCTGCTAATGGAATTACCTATTTCTCAGGCTTCATTGACACTACAGTGTTTTTCGTCCATGTTCTGCTCACTGACCCCTGCATTTTTATAGGGCCATGCACACATCTGTGTTTTTGTGGATCAGTGTGGCTGTTCCGTGGCCCATTCTATTGATGGCAGTATAAAAATCCGTATGTATATAAAGCTTTAGTCTAAGGGTTCTTTCACACTAGCGTTTTTGTTTTCCGGCATAGAGATCCGTCGTCGGGTCTCTATGCCAGAAAAATCCTGATCAGGATTATCCCAATGCATTCTGAATGGAGAGAAATCCGTTCAGGATGCATCAGGATGTCTTCAGTTCAGGACCGGAATGTTTTTTGGCCGGAGAAAATACCGCAGCATGCTGCACTTTTTGCTCCGGACAAAAATCCTGAACGCTTGCCGCAAGGCCGGATCCGGAATTAATGCCCATTGAAAGGCATTAATCCGGATCCGGCCTTAAGCTAAACGTCGTTTTGGCGCATCGCCGGATCTGACGTTTAGATTTTTCTCAATGGTTACCATGGCAGCCAGGACGCTAAAGTCCCAGCTGCCATCGTAAAATGTAGTGGGGAGCGGGGGAGCAGTATACTTACAGTCCGTGCGGCTCCCGGGGCGCTCCAGAGTGAGGTCAGGGCGCCCCACACGCATGGATCACGTGATCGTATGGATCACGTGATCCATGCGCATGGGGCGCTCTGACGTCGTTCTGGAGCGCCCCGGGAGCCGCACGGACTGTAAGTATACCGCTCCCCACTACTACTATGGCAACCAGGACTTTAATAGCGTCCTGGCTGCCATAGTAACCTCAAAGCATTCCGAAGACTGATCAGGATCCAGATCAGTCTTCTAATGCTTTCAGGCGACTTGCGTTCTGACGGATCCGGTGGGACGGAAGTGCCTGCCGGATCCTCAGAACGCAAGTGTGAAAGAGGCCTTAGTTGAAGGAGTTGTCAGAGTTAAAACTCTAATCCCCCCGTTGTAGCCATAACGTTCTGTTCTTCGCTGCAATGACAATGTCCCATGTACCATACATGATCACTGCAGTCAATCACTGGAATCAGCAATACACACCTTGAAACTGCTGAGGGCAGTGATTGGCTGCAGTGGTCACGCGCGGTATACCACCATATCGTTACTGCAGTTATGTAAACAAAGCACAGCTGGGAGGATAGAGCAGCGGTGCTGAATGGAGGAGTCTAACTTATTTTATTGTTTTAACAACTTCCCTGCCGTTTAACCTTTTTTTTTCTTTTTAATTTGGACAACCCCTTTAAAGGGAGTCTTTCAGCAGTTTTGACCATGCCAAACTATTGACAGCACTAGGTAGGGTCTGGCAATAGCAGGACAAACCTTTTGTGGAGATTTTATTATCAGGAGTAGCGTGAATATGAACTTTAATTCTGCCAGATATTGCTCTTTAGAAGGTTCGCCACTATATATTACTAGCTGCACATGAGATAGTAACGGCACATACTTGCAGCTAGTAATAACCATTATTCACTATCCTCACCAATATCGAGTAGTTTAATACAAATAATTCTAGTTTACATGCAATTCCTCTCACCTGTGTGCTGGCGCTTTGCTCCAAAAATGGTTGCTGATAAAGGTTTTCAATCGTAGCAGCCTCCATTCATTTACACTGTGGGAAGAACTGCACATGCACTAGTTTCTCTGTCCATCCCCAGTGTATATGAATGGAGGCCGCTGTTGGTCAGAACCCCCTATTAGTGGCCATTTTTAGAGGACGGCGCTGACAAGCAGGTGGGCGAATCTGCATGTAAACAGGAGTATAGAAAGCCCTTTGCATTGCACATTAAGGGAATGCATTAAAAGTTTGAGTTTTTGATCATAAAAGAAGCATTACCATTCACATAGGTTTGTATGTGTATACTGTTCTCTCCACTCTTTATATAGTCAGCAGGTTTCAGGGGTCCAAATTACTCCTTCTAAAGTGGGTATTGTAAGAGGGCGCAAGGTGCCGTCATGGACGGAAGATACGTGTCACCGAGGTTCCTGGCCTCGGTGAGGTGAGAGCCGGGTTTTTTGTGTCAGCAGCAGCTAGTGCTGCTTGACATTGATAGATAGCATGGCTGCAAAGCCGATCCGGGCCGGCTCTTACCGGGAGCAGCTAAAGTGTAGGGTGGGTGGTTGCTCCCCACGGTCCAGTCCTGGTTTTGGGCTGGGTTTAAAAACTCAGCCAGCACCAGCAGCTGGGGGAGTGATTGTCCTGGAGCTGCTAATAGTGCTGGGAGCTGAGGGCTGTGTTTTTGGGACCTGCGGCTGGAGCCAAGCTGGAGGGCTCAAACCCCTGTGAAAACGAACAGGCTGCCTGAAAAAGCCTGTCTATGGACTTGCTAACACCAAGGAGCTAAGGTGACTCTTCCGTTTATGGACTTTTGTGTGTGTGAACAAACACCAAGCCACCTGTTTTTTGTGATGCTCTTTTGTTGTGTGAATAAAACACGGACATTTAATTTACAAGCTTGAACGTTGCCTCTGTACTGCACCCGCTGGTCCTGTCTACCAGAGCGAATCCCCACATTTGGTGGAGGATGCGGGCATGCGCAGTGAGGCTGGCGTAAACGCCGAGTTTTTTCCAAAGTGAATGTCATATGTCAAGCCGGCAAAGTTTCAACACGTGAACTCTGACAAGATGGAGGCAGTTGTAAAGGCTCTCGTGGAGGCCAATTTACAGCAGCGGAGGCCAACAAGCAGCAGCAGGGAGACAAACCAGCTGCTGTTGCAACATGTAATGGCTTTGCAAGCGACTGGAGCCTCTCACCGTGCCCATGATGCCCGGAAAGCGGTCCGCGCAGCAATTCCCAAGATGACCCCGAGGATGATGCCGAGACCTACCTGGCAGTCTTCGAAAAAGTGGCCGTGAGGGAGAAGCTGCCCCGTGACCAGTGGGCTGAGGTGGTCGCTCCGTTCCTGGCTTCCGGACCCCAGCAGGTGTTTCTCGACTTGTCGGACGACCTAGCGGCCGATCATGACACCGTGAAAGGAGAGATCCTAGCCAGACTGGGGGTGAACGTGCTGGTCCGCGCTCAAAGAGTCCACCAGTGGGACTTTAAAACGACTGAACCTGCTAGGCCGCAGTACTACGATCTGCTGCACAGGCTGCAAAAGTGGCTGCAGCCTGATCTACTAAGTCCCACTGCCATGCTGGATCGACTGTTGCCGGACATCTTTTGGAGGGCCCTGCCTTATCCCCTCCAGCACTGGGTCGGCCAGGCGTCTCCGGTAAGTGCCCTGGAGATGGTCGACCTGGTGGAGCTGCTACGAGGCCACCAGAAACCTGCAGGGGAGTCTTGCTGGGAAGGGGCCAGTCAAACCCCGGAGGCCTCCACCCCAGTTCCGACGACCGCGACAGAGAGACCTGCACGGAATGTATCCCCTGCGGATCCGCTCCCGTGGTATGCTGGAGGTGTCAGGAGCCAGGCCACATCAGGGCCGACTGTCCGCATCAGGGTGAGCCGATGGATGTGAACTACGGGTATCGCCACTCCCTGTATGCACGGAAGCTGTGTGCAACTGGCACCCGTGAGGGGCAGGACAACACCCACCTGTGTCAGGTAGAGGTGGGAGATTCTCTGGCGGTGGCCCTGCTGGACTCCGGGAGTTTAGTCTCCTGGTAAGAGCTGCCCTAGTACGGCCTGGGCGGAGTATACCGGCCGTAAAGTCGGGGTCCTATGCATCCACGGAGACTTAAAAGACTACCCCACTGCACTAGTGACTTTGTCCACAGCTGCTGGTAAGTGGACCCACGAGGTGGCTGTCGCTACCAAACTCCCACATGAACTGATTCTTGGGAGGGACTTCCCAGGTTTCCCGGCGCTGTGGCCGGCTATAAAAGTGTCTGATGGGCCCGAGACAGGGGTAACCCTAGTAGAGTGGCCCGATACCACTGGAAGGCCAGAACCCTGGGAGCCCGAATCTGAAGGGCCAGCGGTAGGGTGACCACTGCTCCAGCGGTAGAGGGGGAGACAACCCCACTGAGTGTAATGGTGGGAGACACGGAGGACTTGCCACCGGGACCTGAGTTGGCAGACCTCAATGTCTCCGGGGAAAATTTTGGGACCGCCCAACACCGGGACCAAACCCTAACCAGGGCCTGGGAAAGTGTTGTAATACTGACGGTAAACCCCAGAAACCTGGGGCTGAATTAATGTTTCCACGGTTTATTATTCTTCAGGATATGTTGTATCGGGTGAACCAAATCCGAGGTGAGCCAGTTGAACAGTTGGTGGTGCCCACCGCATATCGCAAGCTTGTTATGGAGCTTGCCCACCAACATGTTCTTGGGGACACATGGGTGGCAGAAAACGCAGGACCGCGTACTACAGCGATTTTACTGGCCCGGTTTGTTTAAGGAAGTAGAGGAGTTCTGTAAGTCCTGTCCGACCTGTCAGGTAAATAGCCCCCATCCGCATTACAGAAGTCCCTGGTCCCTCTCCCAACAATTGAGGTCCCATTCGAGCCGTATTGCCATGGATCTGGTCGGACCCGTACCGAAGTCTGCTAGGGGTCACCAACATATCCTGGTGATTCTGGACTATGCCACTCGGCATCCAGAGGCGGTGCCTCTTCGACACACATCGGCTAGGCTCATTGCAAAGGAGTTAATGGAGATGCTTACCCGGGTGGGCCTACCTAAGGAGGTTCTGACGGACCAAGGGACCCCTTTTATGTCTAAGATTATGAGGGAATTGTGTAAACTCGTTGCATATAAAGCAATTATGGACGTCTGCTTACCATCCGCAAACGGACGTGCCTTGTGGAAAGATTTAACCAAACTTTAAAAATATGCTAAAAGGGTGGTGTCCCGAGATGGGAAGGACTGGATCTGCTTCTGCCCTATCTCATGTTCGCAGTGCGAGAGGTGCCCCAGGCCTCTACTGGGTTCTCACCCTTCGAACTGCTTTATGGCAGACGCCACGGGGCCTGTTGGACATCGCTAAGGAAGCCGTGGGAGTATAGAAAGCCCTTTGCATTGCACATTAAGGGAATGCATTAAAAGTTTGAGTTTTTGATCATAAAAGAAGCATTACCATTCACATAGGTTTGTATGTGTATACTAGTTCTCTCCACTCTTTATATAGTCAGCAGGTTTCAGGGGTCCAAATTACTCCTTCTAAAGTGGGTATTGTAAGAGGCGCAAGGTGCCGTCATGGACGGAAGATACGTGTCACCGAGGTTCCTGGCCTCGGTGAGGTGAAAGCCGGGTTTTTGTGTCAGCAGCAGCTAGTGCTGCTTGACATTGATAGATAGCATGGCTGCAAAGCCGATCCGGGCCGGCTCTTGCCGGGAGCAGCTAAAGTGTAGGGTGGGTGGTTGCTCCCCACGGTCCAGTCCTGGTTTTGGGCTGGGTTTAAAAACTCAGCCAGCACCAGCAGCTGGGAGTGATTGTCCTGGAGCTGCTAATAGTGCTGGGAGCTGAGGGCTGTGTTTTTGGGACCTGCGGCTGGAGCCAAGCTGGAGGGCTCAAACCCTGTGAAACGAACAGGCTGCCTGAAAAAGCCTGTCTATGGACTTGCTAACACCAAGGAGCTAAGGTGACTCTTCCGTTTATGGACTTTTGTGTGTGTGAACAAACACCAAGCCACCTGTTTTTGTGATGCTCTTTTGTTGTGTGAATAAAACACGGACATTTAATTTACAAGCTTGAGCGTTGCCTCTGTACTGCACCCGCTGGTCCTGTCTGCCAGAGCGAATCCCCACATTTGGTGTCGGATGCGGGCATGCGCAGTGAGGCTGGCGTAACGCGAGTTTTTCCAAAGTGAATGTCATATGTCAAGCCGGCAAAGTTTCAACACGTGAACTCTGACAAGATGGAGGCAGTTGTAAAGGCTCTCGTGGAGGCCAATTTACAGCAGCGGGAGGCCAACAAGCAGCAGCAGGAGACAAACCAGCTGCTGTTGCAACATGTAATGGCTTTGCAAGCGACTGGAGCCTCTCACCGTGCCCATGATGCCCGGAAGCGGTCCGTGCAGCAATTCCCAAGATGACCCCGAGGATGATGCCGAGACCTACCTGGCAGTCTTCGAAAAAGTGGCCGTGAGGAGAAGCTGCCCGTGACCAGTGGGCTGAGGTGGTCGCTCCGTTCCTGGCTTCCGGACCCCAGCAGGTGTTTTTCGACTTGTCGGACGACCAAGCGGCCGATTATGACACCGTGAAAGGAAGATCCTAGCCAGACTGGGGGTGAGCGTGCTGGTCCGCGCTCAAAGGAGTCCACCAGTGGGACTTTAAAGCGACTGAACCTGCTAGGCCGCAGTACTACGATCTGCTGCACAGGCTGCAAAGTGGCTGCAGCCTGATCTACTAAGTCCCACTGCCATGCTGGATCGACTGTTGGCGGACATCTTTTGGAGGGCCCTGCCTTATCCCCTCCAGCACTGGGTCGACCAGGCGTCTCCGGTAAGTGCCCTGGAGATGGTCGACCTGGTGGAGCGTTACGAGGCCACCAGAAACCTGCAGGGGAGTCTTGCTGGGAAGGGCCAGTCAAACCCGGAGGCCTCCACCCCAGTTCCGACGACCGGCGACAGAGAGACCTGCACGGAATGTATCCCCTGCGGATCCGCCTCCCGTGGTATGCTGGAGGTGTCAGGAGCCAGGCCACATCAGGGCCGACTGTCCGCATCAGGGTGAGCCGATGGATGTGAACTACGGGTATCGCCACTCCCTGTATGCACGGAAGCTGTGTGCAGCTGGCACCCGTGAGGAGCAGGACAATACCCACCTGTGTCAGGTAGAGGTGGGAGATTCTCTGGCGGTGGCCCTGCTGGACTCCGGGAGTTTGAGTCTCCCTGGTAAGAGCTGCCCTGAATGCGGCCTGCGGAGTATACCGGCCGTGAAGTCGAGGTCCTATGCATCCACGGAGACTTAAAGACTACCCCACTGCACTAGTGACTTTGTCCACAGCTGCTGGTAAGTGGACCCACGAGGTGGCTGTCGCTACCAAACTCCCACATGAACTGATTCTTGGGAGGGACTTCCCAGGTTTCCGGCGCTGTGGCCGGCTATAAAAGTGTCTGATGGGCCCGAGACAGGGGTAACCTAGTAGAGTGGCCCGATACCACTGGAAGGCCAGAACCCTGGGAGCCCGAATCTGAAGGGCCAGCGGTAGGGTGACCACTGCTCCAGCGGTAGAGGGAGACAACCCCACTGAGTGTAATGGTGGGAGACACGGAGGACTTGCCACGGGACCTGAGTTGGCAGACCTCAATGTCTCCGGGGAAAATTTTGGGACCGCCCAACACGGGACCAAACCCTAACCAGGGCCTGGGAAAGTGTTGTAATAATTGACGGTAAACCCCAGAAACCTGGGGCTGAATTAATGTTTCACGGTTTATTATTCTTCAGGATATGTTGTATCGGGTGAACCAAATCGAGGTGAGCCAGTTGAACAGTTGGTGGTGCCCACCGCATATCGTAAGCTTGTTATGGAGCTTGCCCACCAACATGTTCTTGGGGACACATGGGGTGGCAGAAAACGCAGGACCGCGTACTACAGCGATTTTACTGGCCCGGTTTGTTTAAGGAAGTAGAGGAGTTCTGTAAGTCCTGTCCGACCTGTCAGGTAAATAGCCCCCATCCGCATTACAGAAGTCCCTGGTCCCTCTCCCAATAGTTGAGGTCCCATTCGGCGTATTGCCATGGATCTGGTCGGACCCGTGCCGAAGTCTGCTAGGGGTCACCAACATATCCTGGTGATTCTGGACTATGCCACTCGGTATCCAGGCGGTGCCTCTTCGACACACATCGGCTAGGCTCATTGCAAAGGAGTTAATGGAGATGTTTACCGAGTGGGCCTACCTAAGGAGGTTCTGACGGACCAAGGGACCCCTTTTATGTCTAAGATTATGAGGAATTGTGTAAACTGTTGCATATAAAGCAATTGCGGACGTCCGTTTACCATCCACAAGCGGACGGCCTTGTGGAAAGATTTAGCAAACTTTAAAAAATATGCTAAAAGGGTGGTGTCCGAGATGGGAAGGACTGGGATCTGCTTCTGCCCTATCTCATGTTCGCAGTGCGAGAGGTGCCCCAGGCCTCTACTGGGTTCTCACCCTTCGAACTGCTTTATGGCAGCGCCCACGGGGCCTGTTGGACATCGCTAAGGAAGCGTGGGAGCAACAGCCCGTCCCCACAAAGCGTAGTTGAATATGTTACCCAGATGCAGGAGCGTATGGAGAGGGTGTTACCGCTGGTCGGGAGCATATGGAGGCAGCACAACAGGCCCAAAGTAGAGTCTATAATCGTCAGGCTCGAGTGCGAGACTTTAATCCCGGAGACCGAGTTTTAGTTCTGGTACCCACCCTTGACAGCAAATTTCTAGCTAGGTGGCAGGGGCCCTATGAAGTGCTCGAGAAAGTGGGGAAGTAAGTTACAAGGTGCACCAGCCAGGCGGCGGAGCCGGAGCAGGTGTATCATGTGAATTTGCTGAAGCCATGGAAGGATAGGAACTCGTCCAGCGATGACAGCCCCGGCCAGGGCTTCTAGGTGAGAAGGATCAGCCCCTCACCTCGAAGTCCGAGGAAGCAGCCGCCACCGTAAAAATTTCAGATAGCCTGTCCTCCAAACAGGTCCAGGAAGTTAAGGAGTTCATTAGTCGAACACGGATGTGTTCTCGGACCTCCTGGGCGCACATCCCTAATCCAGCATGACATTATCACTGAGCCTCAGGCCAAAGTCCGGTTAAAGCCGTATCGGGTACCCGAGGCTCGGCGACAAGCCATTGTGAAGGAAGTGCAGCTGATGCTCCAGTTAGGTGTCATCGAGGAGTCAAAAGTGATTGGGCCAGTCCGATGAGTCTTAATACCCAAGCCGGACGGGACATTGAGGTTCTGTAACGATTTCCGCAAGCTGAATGAGGTGTCCAAGTTTGATGCGTATCCCATGCCGCGGGTGGATGAGCTCATTGAAAAATTGGGCCAAGCCAGGTATTTTTCTGTCTTGGACCTCACCAAAGGGTACTGGCAGGTACCCATAACGGAAGCTGCCAAGGAAAAAACTGCTTTTATCACACCGGAGGGGTTGTATCAGTACAAGGTATTACCCTTTGGTCTACATGGCGCCCGCCTACGTTTCAAAGGCTTATGGATATTGTAGCTTCGTCCACATCGACAGTGCGCCTCAGCGTATCTGGATGATATCATTGTCCATAGCACCGACTGGGAGAGTCACCTACCGAAGGTACAGGCCGTAGTGGACTCCCTTAGGAAAGCTGGCTTAACTGCTAACCCAAAAAAGTGTGTGATAGGGTTAGAAGAGACCAAATACCTAGGGTATGTCATTGGGCGGGGGTGGTCAAACCTCAGGTAAACAAAATTGAGGCAGTAAGAATTGGCCCCGACCTGTCACTACGCGGCAAGTAAAATCATTCCTGGGCATGGTGGGATACTACATGAGGTTTATTCCCAACTTTGCTACAATTGCTGCTCCATTGACAAGCCTTTTAAAGGGACGCAGGTCAGTGTCGATCCAGTGGAATGAGCAGGCGGATAAGGCTTTCTCTGCTCTGAAGTCGGCCCTGTGTGGGTCCCCGGTTTTGGTGACGCCCGACTTCAAGAGAGAGTTTGTGGTACAGACCGATGCCTCTGAAGTGGGCCTCGGGGCTGTACTCTCTCAGGAAATCAATGGGGAGGAGCATCCCGTGGTTTTCCTGAGTCGCAAACTCACCCCAGCCGAAACCAGGTACAGTATAGTGGAGAGAGTGCCTGGCCATCAAGTGGGCACTAGAGTCTCTCCGCTATTATCTGCTAGGGAGAAAGTTCCGTCTGGTGACCGACCATTCCCCTCTAAAGTGGATGTGCCAGGCGAAAGACAGGAATGCTCGGGTCACCAGATGGTTCTTGTCTCTGCAGAACTTCAAGTTCACAGTGGAACACAGGGCAGGCCGCTTGCAAGGAAATGCGGATGCACTGTCTCGAGTACAGTGTTTGGCGTGTGTTCACCCTGTCGGGGTTGAACAAAGGGGGAGGTATGTAAGAGGGCGCAAGGTGCCGTCATGGACGGAAGATACGTGTCACCGAGGTTCCTGGCCTCGGTGAGGTGAAGCCGGGTTTTTGTGTCAGCAGCAGCTAGTGCTGCTTGACATTGATAGATAGCATGGCTGCAAAGCCGATCCGGGCCGGCTCTTACCGGGAGCAGCTAAAGTGTAGGGTGGGTGGTTGCTCCCCACGGTCCAGTCCTGGTTTTGGGCTGGGTTTAAAAACTCAGCCAGCACCAGCAGCTGGGGAGTGATTGTCCTGGAGCTGCTAATAGTGCTGGGAGCTGAGGGCTGTGTTTTTGGGACCTGCGGCTGGAGCCAAGCTGGAGGGCTCAAACCCCTGTGAAAACGAACAGGCTGCCTGAAAAAGCCTGTCTATGGACTTGCTAACACCAAGGAGCTAAGGTGACTCTTCCGTTTATGGACTTTTGTGTGTGTGAACAAACACCAAGCCACCTGTTTTTTGTGATGCTCTTTTTGTTGTGTGAATAAAACACGGACATTTAATTTACAAGCTTGAACGTTGCCTCTGTACTGCACCCGCTGGTCCTGTCTACCAGAGCGAATCCCCACAGTATCTACATCTACAATGCTACCTGAAATTGGTGAGCACATGTGCAGATAAAGTTAATTTAGAGATGCAATGCTGACTGCTTTCAACAAATGTGCAGTAGACGTCAGATCTGTCATCTTGGAAAGGCTAAGGACGTCAGCCCTTGTGTACATCACTTCCCATGGGCACTGGGAATGCAATTCTATGTTGGCTAAGGTAAGCCTGGAGGGCGGCCTTTAGGCAGGTTCTCATGTCATTATAAACTTGTGTATGGCATTACTAAAAGTTAGGTACAAAATTAACAACGCCTCTAATGTTAACATTTTATAAACTTTATCAGGGATTTAAAGAGTGCTAATTTGCCCTCCGTTGGCGCTGGTAGCACAAAGTCAGTTGGGGAACATCTACACCTATACACTCAGCACTTGTCTGTAGACATTCAGATACATAGTATGCTTTGATCTATTTAGAATGCACTCACTAGTGTCTTTTATATCTATTTGGCGACGTTCACTCTAGAGTTTTTGCTGTTTTGCTACGTATAATACAACTATCTGCATCCATTATGAATGGATCCGGTTGTATTATGTTTACCATAGCCAAGATGGATCAGTCATGAACTCCATTGAAAGTCAAGGGAGGACGGATACGTTTTCTATTATGTCAGATTGTGGCAGAGAAAACGGATCCAACCCATTGACTTGCATTGTGGGTCATGACAGATCCATCTTGCTCCGCATCTCATGATGGAAAGAAAACCGCAGCATGCTGTGGTTTACTCTCTGGTATGGGAACGCAACCAAATAGCATGGAATGCATTTTGGAGCCTTCTGTTCTGTTCAGTTACGTTTTGTCCCTATTGACAATGAATGGGGACAAAACGGAAGCGTTTTTTTTTCCTGGTATTAAGACCCTATGACGCATCTCAAAACTGGAAAATAGAAACGCTAGTGTGAAAGTAGCCTTAGAGAGGAGTTAATTTCCTGAAATTCCTTTTGGGTCCAAAATAAATTGGACAAAAAATTAGATTTCGGTCGGAATCAATTCCGCCTGAATCAAAAGTTCTCCAATTGCCCTGAAAATTGGTCTATGACACTCTGAGGTATAATTTTTGTCCTTCTTATCCTTTTTTTAAATTATATTTTTCTCTCTCTCACTCCCCCACCCCTCTTTAATGCAATGACAGCTGTTAGAGTGACACTGACATATATAAGACTATGGGTAAATGTATTTAAAAACACACTGCACCGTCTCATTTGTGATGCTTTTTAAAATTAAAAACATTCAAAAAAATTATCCCCTTTTGGGAGCGTAATTATCTCTAGGTTGATGGTATTCTAATTCTATAACACTATTTTCTATCCCTAATCGTTATATCTCCCTAAATGTCTAATTCCTCTATTGCATACTGATGTATCAGGGTGCGTGCAGAACACTCTGTGCTACATCCATATCAGCACATGGAAATTTATTCTACCTCTTTAAAGGTAAAAGGCGGGTTTATGCATCAATGTAGCCAATATCTCATGCTGGCTCGTGTGGCAGACATAGGGGGAAGCCACATCTCACCTGAGTACAATGTAATAGGTGGAGGCCCACTAGTCCCTATACGCTACTGTGCATGTATTGAGAAATAGTCAGATTCTTGTTCTCTGCTGTTCAATGCGCATGTCCTAGGACTTAGACTCATTCCTTCAGTTTTTAAATCTTTACCGCGCTTGCGCTTGTACTTAGAGGATTCATTCATATCAATATATAATAGCATGGGGAAGTTAGATGTATTAGATTTCATGAACTGGGTTCATCAGGATTAAATATAAAAATTATCATCGTTATAATAGTTATATAGCTTTTGATCTTATAGACATTAAGAAGTTATTTAACTTCCAAAGACACTGTGAAATTAGTTTTTATCCATTCTAACCAGATATATCTTTTATTATTTTTCTGTATTAATCTGTATTAGTCTATAATATATATCCTTTTTTCTTCTGCAAAAAAAATATTATGAAAACTATTGTAAAAATAAGAAAAAACAAATAGAAAAAATAGGAAAAAAGAGAAAAATAATAAATAAAAGGGGGAAAAAAATTTGATAAAAAATAAACAAAATGGATATGCAAATGAATTATATGCACTTATTAAAAATAACCATGGTCTCAGCCTAAGTTGTATCCCCTCTGCACTACTCTTGCAGAAATAGATGAATACATATGTTATGTCAGACAATTGTACAGTGCATTTTATTTTTATACTACCTGAAGGACTCTGCTTCGTCCGTGTATATTTAATCTACTTCATTTAATGTTTCTGTGTGTCGTTATAAGATATCGACAGTATCCACCATAACAGTGAAATCTTCAGCACCCTGCCCCTTAACAGGGACCTCCACAGCCCCCCACCCCTTAACACTGCCCCCCACCACAGTGCCCCGTCCCTCAAAATGGGACCTCCACAGCAGCCCACCCCCTTAATTTTGACCTTTACAGCAGCCTTACCCTTTAACAGTGAATTTCACAGCACACAACCCCCTTGACAGTGACCTCCACAGAGGCCCACCCCCTTAATAGTGGCCTTTACAGCAATCTGCCCCTTAACACTGACCTCCATAGCGGACCATTCCCTTAACTGTGACCTCCATAGCAGCCTGCCCTTAGGGTGGCCAGAGGTCCAGTTTTAGGCCGGACAGTCCGGTTTCTGACTCCCTGTCCTCCGTCTGGCGCAGGGCCTGGACGGACATAGGGATGTCCTTTTGAACAGCTCACTCTCAGACAGCAGCACTGTGCTATCTGAGTGTGAGCTGCAGGGGGAAAGTCACCCTCACTCCCACCACTGCAGCTAACAAAAGTTGATTTTTAACTTCTGTCAGCTGCGGAAGTTGATCTTTAACCTAATTTTTTCAATCCCTGTTGGCTGAGTGGGAGGGGGTGTAGCCTAACTGGATCGGGGGCATGTCATTTTGATCAGCTCACTCTAAAGCAGTACTGTGCTGTCTGAGTGTGAGCTGCAGGGAGAAAATCACCCTCCATCCCACCCCTGCAGCTGACAGAAGTTGATTTCTTAATTTTGTCAATCCCTGTCATCTGCAGAGGAAGTGGCCTAACCAGATCCGAAGCGTAGCTTAGCAGGACCTAAGGGTGGGGTTTTAAAGGTGACTTGATTGGCCACCCTACCTGCCCCCCGAACTTTGACCTCCACAGCACTCTGCTCCCTTAACAGTGTCCTCCACAGCCCCTAACCCTTTAAAGCTGACCTGATTTTTTGGGAATATCTCAGGAACGGTACGTGCTCGAGAGCTGAAACCCGGTCTAAAACCTTCACGGACACCAGATGTACCAGTGTGACATACATACATACATACATACATACATACACTCAGCTTTATATATTAGATGCTTTTTTTGTTCATTTGTATTTCATCTCATCCTTGGTTTTTGTTCATTTTTATCTTCTCTTATCCCTATTTTAAAGGTGAAATCAGGTTTTTACTTCCTTCCCTGAAGGTATTAACATAATATAAGTAATCAAGTTATCTAAGCATAACTTAGTAGAGATATGATTATCTGAGCATGGCTTGGTATAGGTTTAGTCCCCCTAATTGAACTGCTATGGTTATTAGCAAATTTTCATCCATATATTAGACAAGTAGGTTGAGAGAATTATTTTGGAAGGGATTACCTAAGATATCCCTTTACCGCGTATTTCTAAATAAATGATGTGAATGAGAATCCTTCATTTAATCCAATCGGGCTTATGGTACTGAGCCTATGTATCCAGCAGGCTTCACGTTGTAAACGTTTTTTGTCTAAGTTAACCCCTCTAGGTCCCAATTGTATCCTGTCCACTCCCCAGAAACGTAGCTGATTCATATTTTTTCCATGGACATATTTCATATGTCTGGAGATGGACGTGTCTTTATCTGTCTCAATTGCACTTAGATGGCCAGAGATATGATGTCTCAGTTCTTGTGTCATCTTCCCGACATATAACTTTGGGCATGGACATGCCGCAACATAAACCACCCCTTAGTTTTACAAGTGATAAGCTGTCTGATCTCATATTCCTTTTTATCACTAGAGATGTCGCGAACATAAAATTTTCCGTTCACGAACGGCGAACGCGAACTTCTGCAAATGTTCGTGAACGGGTGAACCGCCATAGACTTCAATAGGCAGGCGAATTTTAAAACCCACAGGGACTCTTTCTGGCCACAATAGTGATGGAAAAGTTGTTTCAAGGGGACTGTGGCATGCCGGAGGGGGATCCATGGCAAAACTCCCATGGAAAATTGCGTAGTTGACGCAGAGTCGGGTTTTAATCCGTAAAGGGCATAAATCACCTAACATTCCTAAATTGTTTGGAATAACGTGCTTTAAAACATCCAGTGTGTGTATACGATCAGGTATGATGTTGTATCGATCAGGTAGTGTAAGGGTTACGCCCGCTTCACAGTGACAGACCAAACTCCCCGTTTAACGCATTGCAAACAACCGCAAACAGTCCATTTGCACAACCGCAAACTCCCCATTTGCACAAAGTTGGATACCAAGCTAGCCATGTCCCGTTCCTTGTCCTCACTGACGTCATTGAAGGTCTCTTCCTCCACCCAGCCACGTACAACACCAATGGTCCCCGAAAGGTGACAAAAAGCCCCCTGGGACGCCTGCTGTGGTTGGTCTTCCACCTCCTCAAAGCCTCCTTCCTCCTCTGACTCCTTTCTTTAGACTCCTCTTTCTGCATTGCCGCAGGTCCAGCAATCGACGACGAAAGGCTGCTTCTGGTAGTGATGGTGACCACAACTCTTCCTCTTCATGCTCATCTACGGCCTGATCCAGCACTCTTCGCAGGGCACGCTCCAGAAAAAACGCATATGGGATGAGGTCGATGATGTTGCCTTGGGTTTGACTGACCAGGTTTGTCACCTCCGCAAATGGACGCATGAGCCTACAGCCATTGTGCATGAGCGTTCAGTAATGCGGCCAAAAAATACCCAGCTCTGCAGAGGCTGTCCTCTTTTTTTCTAAATTAAAAAAATCTGTTCTTACCAGTTTAATCTCTGTTTTGTTCCCTATCAGGGGTCGGTGTATGGAATAGATTTTAGGAACTGGGAGATGGAAAAAGATGGTTGGTCGGTCATCTTCCTTCCAATTTGGGG
Organism: Bufotes viridis; assembly: GCA_033119425.1. Classification (NCBI taxonomy): domain Eukaryota; kingdom Metazoa; phylum Chordata; class Amphibia; order Anura; family Bufonidae; genus Bufotes; species Bufotes viridis. Next base: position 75,917,922 of record CM065589.1, on the reverse strand, counting down.
CACTGCACGTGCGCCGTGCAATGTACTGTGCCACCCTATATGAGTCGTGTGTTAAGTAGTACTATTCCTATCAGTTTAATCCCTGTTATGTCCCCTATCAGGGGACGTGGTATCGAATAGATTTTAGGAACCGGGAGATGGAAAAACATGATAGGTCAGTCCTCTTACTTCCAATTTGGGGCACTGCGGGGGTAATGTGCCACCAATACAAATAGTGTGAACTACTATTCTTACCATTTTAATCTTTAAGTCCCCTATCAGGGGACGTGTATTGAATTGAATCCTTGCATGGGGAGATAGAGAAAAAAGCTTGCTCTATCCGCTTCCTTTTAATTTTGGGCACTTGGAATGGAATTTGCAACCAATGCAACTAGTGTTAACTAAGTACTATTCCTATCAGTTTAATCTCTGTTTTGTCCCTTATCAGGGCCAGGGCCAGTGTAGTGAATAGATTTTTGGAACTGGGAGATGGAAAAAGACCCATGCTCGGTCCGCTTCGTTTGAATTTTAGGTCACTGCGCGTGCGCCGTGCAATGTACTGTGCCACCCTATATGAGTGGTGGGCAGTGGGCACAGTACAGTCTGTGGGCCTGACACACACTGGCAGGCAACTGCAATTATATTAAAGGGTAAAAATTAAATGACTTTTTTATCTGCAAGGTACTGTGCCATCCTATATGAGTGGTGTGCACACAGTACAGTCTGTGGGCCTGCGAGCTCTCACACACGGGCAGGCAACTGCAATATATATATATATATAAAAAAAAAAAAGCAGACTGATGTACCAGCCCTAAAAAGGGCTTTTTGGGGTGCTGTCAGGACGCTGTCCTTACAGCAGATGAGTCTTTGAGGACTGGAGTGGACACAGAACACTGGCCTAGCTAACCCTTTCCCTATTAATTCAGCAGCAGCAGCACTCTCCCTGCTCTAACTAACACTGCAACTTCAGAATGATTCTAAGGCCCCATTCAGACGTCCGTAGTGTATTGCGGATCCGCAACACACCATGCCGGCACTCCCCATAGAGATGCCTATTTTTGTCCGCAGGTTGCGGACAAGAATAGGACATGCTCTATCTTTTGCGGAGCCACGGCCGGATGTTTCGGGCCCGAAACCCGGAAGTTCGGAGCCGCGGCTCCACAAATGAGGAAGTGGAGAGCACATAGTGTGCTCTACGCATTACGTCCAGCCCCATTCACAATGAATGGGTCCGCAGAATTGCGGAATGGATGCGGACAAAATTGCGGACGTGTGAATGGGGCCTAAGATAGATGCTTTCCTTGCTTTTTGATAGGAAGTGGGAGGGTCTGGGAGGGAGGGTATACTGATTGGCTGGAATGTGTCTGCTGACTGTGAGGTACAGGGTCAAAGTTTGCTCATTGATAATGTATTGGGGGCGGACTTAACATCGCATATGTTCGCCCGCCGCGGCGAACGCAAACAAGCGATGTTCGCCGGGAACTGTTCACCGGCGATTAGTTCGGGACATCTCTATTTATCACTTGAATTGGTAAATTGTTTGATTTGAGGGATTTATCTGCAAAAGGAAAAGTCCCCACAAGGTGCTGATTCCCGATATTTTTCTCTAATTTCCGTGTTCATAATTTTGGTCTCTTGGAGAAAGCTGTGGACCAAATGGTCCCTCAGATTTGGACCTCTATGGTAGGTGATACTGCGGTTATACGTGAGGACAAGTCTCAGCTCTCTAGCTGACTATAAAATGTGCCAATGTTTTTTTTAAATATGGTATATCTCTTTGTTGTAACCGTCAAAGGTACCAATACATCTGATGATATCATTATCTTTTTTCGGAAGTGTTTTCAATAGGTCCTCTCTCTTAGTAATTCTAGCCCTTTTAAAGGCTTTTTAAGGGTGTGTGTTGGATAGCCCCTATTTCAAAATCTTTTAAACAGCTTATCACTTTCTTTGATAAAGGAAATCTCACTGGTACAATTTCGTCGCGCTCTCAAATACTGGCCAGTCGGAATTCCACTTTTAAGGGAGGGGGGTACCAGCTTGTCCAATGTAAGTAGCTGTTTGTGGAAGTCGGTTTTATATATACTTCCGTATCAAGATGGCCATCTTCCGTTTTCCTTTTTTTTAAGTTCAGGAAACAAATCTCCCTCTCATGAATCTCATAAGTATACTGTGACGAACTGAGCCTCATCACGAGTTCTTGGAGGGGCCTGCTGTCCCAAGACCAGTTTACTCTGGCTGCCCTGTCACTCCTTCTTCTTCCATAAGCCCTTGTTATGGCCAGCCCCACCCTTCCAAGTACTGTAGTTATCTGTTAACCCTATTGTATGTAAATGAGGCTATTAAAGGTTTTTATGTGTGTGCTGTGTTCATTAAAGAGTCAGATTGGTTTCACTCTCAACATAGAGTCTCATCTCATGTGTGGGGGGAACAGCTATATTTACTCTGGGGATTTCTATATGTATTATACTCCCTTGGATTAAAACATGGTTCTACCCACTAGAAGCTGGATCCTAGTCTTGGGCCCAGGGTTGGTGGAGGACAGTGAGACCCCAGCCAAGCTGTAATGCTGGAAGTGGGGACTACAGTGCTGATGGTGTTTGGTGGAGTGCTTGGAAGTACTCGGTGAGCACTAGGAAGCATTGATTGGCGGAGGTACCCGGTCGAGGTTCCAGGCGGTCCGTCAGATATACTTCATTCCAATATGATTGTTTTTTAAAGCTTGGGCAAATTTGTGAAAAAGTGCATGTTCTCCATCCCACAGGACAAGAATGTCGTCTATATATCTACCCCAGAAAATAATATGGGGGATATATGACGACATCTCGTCCATGAATACCAGGTGATCCTCCCACCACCCTAAAAAAAGATTTGCATAGGATTGGAGCACAAGACGTCCCCATCGCTATCCCATTGATTTGCTTGTAAAAGTGCTCCTGAAACAAAAAATAATTGTGCTCCAAAATAAATTCTAACCTGGACAAAACTAAACCATTGTGCTCTTGGAAATTGGTGCTTTTTGTGCTCACATATGATTTAACGGGCCGTAGGCCTAAATGGTGCTGAATATTACTATATAGTGATTCGACACCCAAGCTTGCCAATATGGTATTTGATGTCAATGTGATGTCATTTATTTTGAAAAGGAAATCCTTAGTATCTTTGATGTAGGAAGGTAAGGATATAACAAAGGGCCTAAGGATTTTGTCCACATATTCACTAATCCCTTGTGTTAGGCTATCATTCCCGGAGACTATAGACCTCCCTTTAATGTTTTTTTTTTGTTTTTATGCACCTTAGGAAGGGCATAAAAGGTTGGAATAGTTGGATTTTTGTTAAAAAGATACAGTAATTCATCCTTCGTTATTAAGTTTCTCTTTTTGGCATCTGAGAGGAGTTGTTTTAATTCTTCTTTCTTTGAGTATTTTATATGTTTTTCTATCTGAGTAGCCTAAGGACCATGTCTACATAGTCTTCTCTATTTTCGATAACTATGTTGCCTCCTTTGTCGCTAGGTTTTATTATAATCTCTTCATTAGTTTTTAATTCTTCTATAACTATCTGCTCTTCAGGGCTCAGATTAGAAGTGATATAGTCTTTTCTCATTTTTAGTGTTTTTATATCTTCAGTTACCAGCTGTACAAAGGTATCTATTTCTTTAAATTGTGCAAAAAAAGGAGTATTTTTAGATTTAGATTTAGCTTTTAAAAATGTAAAGGGCGGGTCCAAATTGACCTCATATTCTTCATTTTCCCTAATTAAACTTTCCAATGTTTCCACACTTCTTTCAGAATTCCTACGTATGTCTGATTCCATTTGTTTGTGTATTTTATGTAGGGCCAGCTTCTGTGCAAAGAGGTTAACAATTAACATCCTAGATCCATACAAATGTGTCACCCTGTGGTATTGGTGAAAATGATAAGCCTCTACTCAGGAGTGTCTTCTGTGATATTGTTATTCTATATCTAGATAGATTAACAATTTGTTTCTCACTGGTGTCCTCTATGGATACAGATGTTTCTATTTGCTGTAGCCTCACTTCTCCCGATCCCTTAATTAGACCCCTGTTTGCCCTAAAAAAAGTGACGCTATAGGCGTAACCTTTTCTCCAGGGATGATGTTTGCCTGCGTAGTTTGTGCCAATGTAGGGGTGGGAGTTTGACAGGCATTTATTGTTTGATGCAATGATTGGGCAAAAGAGAAGGCCTGGGCAGATAAGGAGGAGGTACTTGTGGATGGATTTACATTTGTATTGATCATTATGGTATTCTGATTTGTAGTTTGCTGTTTCTGCACATTTTCGGAACATGGTTTTGTTGTTTCCCATCTATTCTGTACAGGTCTTTTTGGAGCTTGATATCTCCTCTTTTTTGTTTTCCTTTTAGTGCCAAGTCCTTGGCATGCTTTGCACTGAGCTCTCCGTGCCAGAAATCTGTGTCAGAATTTTCCGTATATCTTTGAGATATATTCCTGGTGTTTTTCTATTTTTCCAAATATAAACTCGATCACTGTCAAAGTCCAAACTATCTCTGATATATTTGCGATGTTTATGTTCTTTAATCTCGTTCTGTAAGTGATCTACTTTTTTTTTTATTTTGTGTTCAAGATTTATGAAATCTGGATGTTGATTAAATTCCCGTATTTCCTAAATTTCCATGACACAAGAACTGAGACGCCATATTTCTGGCCATCTAAGTGCAATTGAGACAGATAAAGACACGTCCATCTTAGATAACTTGATTACTTATATTATGTTAGTAACTTTAGGGACGGAAGTAAAAAACTGAATTCATTGGGATCCTAACACCTTTAAAATAGGGATGAGAGAGGATAAAAATGAACAAAAACCAAGGATGAGATGAAATACAAATGAACAAAAAAGCATATAAAAATAAAATGCATTGTACAATTGTCTGACATAACACATGAATTCCTCTATTTCTGCAAGAGTAGTGTAGAGGGGATAAAACTGTCAACTGAGACCATGGTTATTTTTAATAAGTGCTTATAATTCATTTGCATATCCATTTTGTTTATTTTTATTTTTTTTTTTTTCTCCTTTTATTTATTTATTTTTTCCTCTTTTTCCTTTTTTTACAGTAGTTTTTATAATAGTTTTTTTGCAGAAGAAGTAAGTATATATTATAGACTAATTCAGATTAATACAGAAAAATAATAAAAGATATATCTGGTTAGAATGGATAAAAAATAATTTTACAATGTCTTTGGAAGTTAAATAACTTCTTAATGTTTATAAGATCAAAAACTATATAACTACTATAACAATGATAATTTTTATATTTAATCCTGATGAACCCAGTTCATGAAATCTAATACATCTAACTTCCCCATGCTATTAAATATTGATATGAATAAATCCTCTAAGTACAAGCGCAAGCGCGGTAAAGATTTAAAAACTGAAAGAATGAGTCTAAGTCCTAGGACATGCGCATTGAACAGCAGAGAACGAGAATCTGACTATTTCCCAATACATGCACAGTAGTGTATAGGGACGAGTGGGCCTCCACCTATTACATTGTACTCAGGTGAGATGTAAGAACTGATCGGCTTCCCGCTATGTCTGCCACACGAGCCGGCATGAGGTATTGGCTACATTGATGCATAAACCCGCCTTTTTCCTTTAAAGAAAAACCAGCCATAACGCTTGTGTTTGCAGAAGCTCCATCACCCCTGAAGATACCACGTAAGGTGGTCAAACATGTCGGGGGAGCTGCGATTAGGATTTTAAAATAAATTGTCATGTGCTGATATGGATATAGCACAGAGTGTTCTGCAGGCACCCCGATACATCAGTATGCAATAGAGGAATTAGACATTTAGGGAGATATAATGATTAGGGATAGAAAATAGTGTTGCATTACCATTAACCTAGGAATAATTATCCCAGAGAGAGGCTTTGAGCGGTCCACTCTGATTGGATCGAGAACAAAGCCAGGGAAAAGGAGACGCCCACAGCAGAAGACTGTGTCTCCGCCCTGTTGCAAGTTTACAGGTCGGTAAAATACGGAATGGGGCTCCACAGCGCACAGTGCATGAAGGGGGTTGAAAAACCCCCCACACGCATTGCATCAGTGGGGGCCGCACTACAAGGTTTTGACGTAATTAGCCTATGTCAAAACTGATGAAAGGTCCTCTTTAAGGGATATGAAGTGAATATCCCTAAGTGATCTCCCATATACTATAATAACTTACAGTGAAATCGAAAGGGAATAATATATATTGAGTTAGTGGTATAACAAACACAAAGCCCTTTTGCACCATATGGCCTTTTTTTTAAAAAATTTTCTTTTGGTCTGTTGTTCTTAAAATAAACATTAAATGTTATGTTTAAATGAAATGACCAGAAACAGGAATTAGATAACCCCTTTAGGGCTATTGATCTATATATTGTTCTGAATAAGCATCCAAAAAGGCCTTAATTGGGGAAGATACATGTAAATGGTAGTGTCATGGCAAATAGAAGCATTGGAAGAAACAGTGGCTTATTAACAAGTGTCCAAAAATGATACCTTAATCCCTTCTACCCTGGGCCAGTTTTGGCCCTTCTGCCCAGGTCATTTTTTGCAAATCTCTCTGCTTTTAAAACAAAAAGTGATACCTCATAAAATATTTATTAGTTAACAGTGTCCATATGTCTAGTTTATGTTGGCATCATTTTGTTAGAAGGCTTAGAAGTTTAGAAGCAAATCTTGAAATTTTAAAGAAAATTTCCAAAACCCACTTTTTGAAGACCATTTCAGGTCCCTCTTTATGGGGCTTACATAGTAGAAAGCCCCCATAAATGACCCCATTGTAAAAACAACACCCCTCAAGTTACTCAAAACTGATTTTACAAACTTTGTTAACTCTTTAGGTGTTCCACAAGAATTTAAGGAAAATGGAGGTGACATTTCTAAATTTCACTTTTTTTTTAGCACATTTTCCATTTTAATCCATTTTTTCTATAAAACATCAAGGGTTAACAGCCAAACAAAATTCAATATTTATTACCCTGATTCTACAGTTTACAGAAACACCCCACATGTGGTCCTAGACTGATGTAAGGGCACACGGCAGGGTGCAGAAGAAAAGGAACACCATATGGCTTTTGGAAGGCAGATTTTGCTGGACTGTTTTTAGATGCCATGTCCCATTTGAAGCTCCCCTGATGCACCCTTACAGTAGAAACTCCCAAAAAATGACCACATTTTGGAAACTAGGGGATGAGGTGCCAGTTTTATTGGTACCATTTTTGGGTACATATGATTTTTTGATCATTCATTATTACACTTTAAGGGGCAAGGTGACCAAAAAATTATAAATTTTGGCACAGTTTTTATTTATTTATTTTTACAGCGTTCACCTGAGGGGTTAGTTCATGTGATATTTTTATAGAGCAGATCATTACGGATGTGACAATTCCTAATATGTATACTTTTTATTATTTACTTAAGTTTTAAACAATAATAGCATTTTTGAAACAAAAAATTATGTTTTAGTGTCTCTGTAGTCTGAGAGCCATAGCTTTTTTATTTTTTGACCGATTGTCTTAGGTAGGGTCTCATTTTTTGCGGGACGAGGTGATGGTTTGATTGGTAATATTCTGGGGGGCATATACCTTTTTGATCGCTTGGTGTTTCAATTTTTGTGATGTAAGGTGAAAAAAAAGGCTTTTTTGGCACTGTTTTTATTTTTTATGGTGTTCACCTGAGGGGTTAGGTCATGTGATATTTTTATAGAGCAGGTTGTTACGGATGCGGAAATACCTAATATGTGGTCTTTATATTATGGTGTTTATCGGACGGGGTGGATCATGTGATATATTTATAAAGCCGGTCGATACCTAATATGTGTCTTTTTCCTTTTTTTTCTATTTTTTACTTGAATTTTTTATTTATTTAATAAAAACACATTTTTTTTTTCTTAAACTTTATTTCTGTCCCACTCTGGGACTTCAACTTTTGGGGGTCTGATCCCTTCAGCAATGCTTTACAAAATGCATCTGTATTATAATGCATTGCCTGTTAACCCCTTAATGACCAATGACGTATATGACTGTGTACTTCATGATGTGGTGTAAGTTACCGCATCTTGACGTGCACAGTACATCCTGAGAGGAAAGTGTCACCGCAAGTACGCTTGCGGTGACACCGGCATTTAAACGGGTGTCACAGACAGCAGAGCTGTCCGGGCACCCGGCATAGGACCAATCACAGCGGTCCCTGCCTTTGGATCGCTGCGATTGGTCAGTCAGATTTGACTGACCAATCGCAGAGCTCAGCAACGTAGCTCCGATCCCATCATTGAGTTTATGTGAGATCGGGGCCGCGCTGCTGTATTTCTGTTCCCCGATCTTCAGGATGGCCGAGCGGAGGTAAAATTTGACCCCCGAACCAACTCTCCTCTAAATGTAGACTATCAGGATGGTCGAGCGGTGTTAGTGGATTGTCAGGTGTAACATACACCTGGCAATCTACTGTAACGGCCGACATCAGTGTATGTCGACCGTTTAACCCCTTCCATGCCCTGGCCCATAGCGACCACTGTAAGGAAAGGATTAACAGGGAGGAAGCTGTCCCCCTCCCCTTTGGGCGCTACACTGCTCTCCTCTTCTCTGGCAGCCCAACATGTAGCAGAGGCAAGGAGCTCCCTCCTTCCCCCTCCCATCAGTTGCCATAGTAACCACAAGACGCTGCGCTGAAGCATCCGATAGTTACCATGGCAACTGGATGCCATATGCAGGCATCCAGTTGCCATAGTATGTAAGCCTGATAGGCAGCAGCCTGATCAAGCTTCCTATGAATTAAAAATACACTGCAGTGCATTATACAATGTACTATAGTGTATTGTAGAACCATCAGACCCACTGGATCTGCAAGAACCAAGTGGGTCTGTCTAAAAAAAAGTGTAAAAAAAAAGTGTGGGGAAAAAAAAAAGTAAAAAAAAAATCTAACATTTTCCAAAATATGCACATTTATAATTAGTTAAAAATTAAGAAAAAAAATACCCTAAATATGTTTGGTGTCGCCGCGTCCGTAAGAACCTTCTCTATAAAATTATCACATGACCTAACCCTTCAGGTGAACACAGTAAAAAAAAAGACATTTTTTTTTGTCACCTGCCATCACAAAAAGTGAAACCCCAAACTATCAAAAGGGCATATAACTCTCAAAATAGTACTAATCAAACCGTCACCTCATCCCGCAAAAAATTAGACCCTACAAAAACTTTGGCTCTCAGACTATGAAGACACTAAAGAATTATATTTTTGGTTTCAAAAATGCTACTATTATGTAAAACTTAAATAAATAAGAAAAAGAAAACATATTGGGTATCAACACGTCCATAATGACCTCCTCTATAAAAAATATCACATGACCTAACCCCTCAGATGAACACCATAAACATAAATAAATAAAAACTGTGCCAAAATTACCAATTTTTCAGTCATCTTGCCCCAAAAAGTGTAATAATGAATGATCAAAAAATCATATGTGCCTAAAAATGGTACCAATAAAAACATCAACTCTTCCTTCAAAAAATATGGCGTTCAGAAAATGGAGACACAAAAACATATTTTTTTTAATGCTTTATTACTGTATGTAAAACTGAAACAAACAAAGAAAGTAGACATATATATTGTATTGCCGCGTCCGTAATAACCTGCTCTAAAAAACAGCACGTAACCCAACCTGTCAGATGTACCTTGCAAAAAAAAACAAAAAAAAAAAATAGTGCCAAAACATCCAATCTTTGGTTACCTTGCCTCACAAAAAACATAATATACAGCAATTAAAAATCATATGTACCCCAAAATAGTACCAATAAAACTGTCACCTTTCCCCATAGTTTGCAAAATGTGGTCACTTTTTGATTGTTTCTACTGTAGGGTGCATCAGGGGGGCTTCAAATGGGACATGGTGTGTAACTAACAGTCCGGCAAAATCTGCCTTCCAAAAACCACGTGTGTGGTGTTTCTGTAAACCGCAGAATCAGGGCAATGAATATTGAGTTTTGTTTGGCTGTTAACCCTCCATTTTCCTTTAATTCTTGTGGAACACCTAAAGGGTTAACAAAGTTGGTAAAATCAGTTTTAAGTAACTTGAGGGGTGCAGTTTCTAAAATGGGGTCATTTATGGGGGGTTTCCACTATGTGAGCCCCACAAAGTGACTTCAGAACTGAGCTGGTCCTTAAAAAGTGGGTTTTGGAAATTTTCTTAAACATTTTAAGAATTGCTTCTAAAATTCTCAGCCTTCTAACGTCCTAAAAAAATAAAATGACATTTACAAAATGATGCCCACATAAAGTAGACATATGGGGAATGGTAAAAAATAAATATAAATAACAGGTATACTAAAATAGTACAATGCGTTGAATGAAACTTATACCAATGCAGTACAATGCATTGACCCTTCACTCCCAGGGCCGTAATAGTACGGCGCAGCGGGACGTGACTTACCCCCAGCGCCGTACTATTACAGTATGCTGATCGGGTGGGCGCAGGAGCGGGAGTCACTGATAGCCGGACCCCTGCTGTATGCGCCGGCATCGGTGAAAACACTGATACCAGCGCATTAACCCTTGATGTGCCACGGTCAGCGCTGACCGTGGCATGTGCGATGTCCGTGCAGGGATCAGAGCAGCCATCGGGACCCTGCGCTGCTGTGACAGGGACCCGATTGCAGAGAAGGCAGCCCAATGCCTTCCTAAGGCCTCTTTCACACTTGCGTTTTGAGGATCCGGCGGGCACTTCCGTCCCGCCGGATCCGTCAGAACGCAAGTCGCCTGAAGCATTAGAAGACTGATCAGGATCCTGATCAGTCTTCGAATTGCTTTCAGGTTACTATGGCAGCCAGGACGCTATTAAAGTCCTGGTTGCCGTAGTAGGAGCGGGGGAGCGGTATACTTACAGTCCGTGCGGCTCCCGGGGCGCTCCTGAATGACGTCAGAGCGCCCCATGCCCATGGATCACGTGATCCATGCGATCACGTGATCCATGTGTGTAGGGCGCCCTGACGTCACTCTGGAGCGCCACAGGAGCCGCACGGATGGTAAGTATACTGCTCCCCCGCTCCCTACTACATTTTACCATGGCAACCAGGACTTTAGCGTCCTGGCTGCCATGGTAACAGTGAGAAAAAGCTAAGCGTCGGATCCGGCGATGCGCAAGCGACGGTTAGCTAAGGCCGGATCCGGATTAATGCACTTCAATGGGCATTAATTCCGGATCCGGCGATACGGCATGTCTTCCGGATTTTTGAACGGAGACAAATCCGCAGCATGCTGCGCTTTTGTCAACGTCCAAAAAACGTTCACATACTGAACGGAAGACATCCTGATGCATCCTGAACAGATTGCTCTCCATTCAGGATGCATTAGGATAATCCTGATCAGTATCTTTCCGTCCTAGAGCCCCGAGGATGGAACTCTAGGACGGAAAGCAAAAACGCTGATGTGAAAGGGGCCTTAGGCATCGAGGCTGCCTTCCTTGACAGCCTGTGAGATTCAGCCCCCTGGATCTCACAGGAAACAGGCTGTAAGTGTATTACTCTGGTAATACTCACAGCCAATGCATTACAATACAGAAGTATTATAATGCATTATAAAGGGGATCAGACCCCCAAAAGTTGAAGTCCCAGAGTGGGACAAAAAATAAAGTGAAAAAAAAGTTAAAAATAGTTTTACAAAAAAAGCGTCCTTTTCCCAAATAAAGTAAAAAAAATTGTACAAAATAGGGAAAAAAAGAAAAGTAGACATATTAGGTATCTCCTCATCTGTATCGACCAGCTCCATAAAAATATTACATGACCTACAGTTGTGTTCAAAATTATTCAACCCCCACTGAAATTGAGTGTTTTGGCCAGTTTTACATTGATTTTGATCATTTCAGTCATCTTGTTTACAATTAAATCAAAGAGGCACTTGTAAGTCAGACAAATATAACATAAGATTTTATAATGAAATAACCACAAATGTCTTTTCTGTGCTCACATCATTATCAGTTTTATTCAACCCCCAAGTGACATTCAATCTTAGTACTTAGTACAACATCCTTTTCCAGTTATAACAGCTTTTAAACGTGAAGCATAGCTTGACACAAGTGTCTTGCAGCGATCTACGGGTATCTTCGCCCATTCTTCATGGGCAAAAGCCACCAGTTCAGTCACATTCTTAGGCTTGCGCGCTGCAACTGCTTTCTTTAAGTCCCACCAGAGGTTCTCAATCGGTTTTAAGTCTGGTGACTGCGATGGCCACTTCAAAATGTTCCAGCCTTTAATCTGCAACCATGCTCTAGTGGACTTGCTTGGGATCATTGTCCTGCTGAAAGGTCCAACGTCTCCCAAGCCTCAGGTTTGTGACGGACTGTATCACATTTTCATCCAATATCTCCTGGTACTGAAGAGATTTCATGGTACCTTGCACACGCTGATGCTTCCCTGTACCTGTAGAAGCAAAACAGCCCCAAAGCATGATTGACCCCCCGCCATGCTTCACAGTAGGCAAGGTGTTCTTTTCTTCATAGGCCTTGTTCTTCCTCCTCCAAACATAGCGTTGATCCATGGGCCCAAACAGTTCGAATTTTGTTTCATCAGTCCACAGAACACTATCCCAAAACTTTTGTGGTTTGTCCACATGACTTTTGGCATACTGCAGTCGACTCTTCTTATTCTTTGGAGACAGCAAGGGGGTGCGCCTGGGAGTTCTGGCATGGAGGCCTTCATTACGCAGTGTGCGCCTTATTGTCTGAGCTGAAACTTCAGTACCCGCATCTGACAAATCTTTTTCAGTTCCTCAGCAGTCACACGGGGACTTTTCTCCACTTTGCGCTTCAGGTAGCACACAGCAGTCGAAGTCAGCATCTTCTTTCTGCCACGACCAGGTAGCGTTTCAACAGTGCCCTTTGCCTTGAATTTGCGAATGATGCTTCCTATGGTGTCTCTTGGTATGTTTAACATCTTTGCAATCTTCTTATAGCCATTGTCCTTCCTGTGAAGAGAAATCGCCTCTTCTCTTGTCTTCCTGGACCATTCTCTTGACTTCACCATGTTTGTAAACACACCAGTAAATGTCTAGAAGGAGCTTAGTATCACAGTCATTTTACATCTGCCTAATTGGTGCTTATTATGCTTGATTGCTGCTCCTTGACATCCAATAGGTGTTTTCAATACCTGATCTAAAACACTTGAATGAACCTCTGTTCTTAAGAGTGGTAGTCTTTAAGGGGTTGAATAATTGTGTCAATGAAGAAATCACAAAAAAAACATTTAATACTGTATTAAAAAAACAATTGATGTCATTTTAGTCGCATTTGGTTCTTTAAAAAGTCCTTGTAAGATTCAATTCTGAACACAATTACAAATGTACACTAAATTCCCTAAAACCCTTTACAGCATTGGGGGTTGAATAATTTTGAACACAACTGTAACTCCTCAGATGAACACCGTCAAAAATATAAAAAAAAAACTGTGCTAAAAAAAAAACTTTTTTTGTCACCTTTCATCACTAAAAGTGCAACAACCAAGAGATCAAAAAGGGGTATGCCCTGTAAAATATGTCTCTCAGACTATGGAGACACTAAAACATGATTTTTTTTTTTTTTAATGCTGTTATTGTGTAAAACTTAAATAAATAAAAAAAGGATACGTATTGTATCGCCGCATCCGTAAGAACCTGCTGTATAAAAATATCACATGAACTAACCCTAAGGTGAACACCGTAAAAACAAAAAAAATAAAAACAGTGTAAAAAAAAACTATTTTTGTCACCTTACATCACAAAAAGTGTAATACCAAGTGATCAAAAAGTCATACACATCCCAAAATAGTACCAATCAAACCGTCATCTCATCCCGCAATCCCGTCCCTAAGACAATCTCCCAAAAAATAAAAATACTATGGCTCTCAGATATGGAATATGAAAATTGATTCTAAATTTTGTATTTTTTTATAAATAAAAATGACATTTTTTGACTCAAATTTACCATTGTCAAACAATCTCAGAAAGGCCTTGATAAGTAAAAGCGTTATTACCACATAAAGTGACACATGTTGGATTTGCAAAAAATGGCCTGGACAGGAAGGTCAAAACTGGCCCAGGGTAGAAATGGTTAAATGAAATTGGTATACTAACACAGTACAATGCATTGAATTAAAATGAAGCAAACTGTTACACAAATTCAGTACAATTGAATTATAATGTTATACTAACACAGTACAATGTATTGAATAAAACTGGTATACTAGAACATGTCCTATTCTTTTTCATTTTGCAGACAAGAATAGGCATTTGTTACATAGTGTTGGGACCTGTGGAACAGGAAAATGCAGGATGCACACAGCACAATGCATTGAATAAAACTTGTATACTAATACAATACAATGCATTGAATTAAACATAAACTAATGCAGTACAATGCATTGAATTAAACTGGTATACTAACACAATACAATGCGTTCAATTAAACCGGTATACTATTGCAATACAATGCGTTGAATTAAACTGGTATACTAACGCACAGAGATGCGTTAAATTAAATTGGTAAACTAATGGAGTGCAATGCATTAAATTAAGTTATACAAGCGCAGTACATTGCATTGATTTAAACTAGTATACTAATGCAGTACAATACATTGAATTAAACTGTCATACTAATGCAGTACAGTGCATTTAATTCAACTGCTATACTAATTTAGCACACTATGTTGGATTAAATTTATACTAACGTAGTACAATACATTGAATTAAATTGGTATACTAATGAAGTACACTGCTTGGAATTAAACTGGTATACTAACGAAGTACAATGCACTCAATTAAATTGGTATACTAAAACAGTACAATGTGTTGAGTTAAACTACCATACTAATGCAATGCAATGTGTTGAATAAAACTGCTATACTTACGCAGAACAATGTGTTGAATTAAATTGTTATACTAATGCAGTACAATGCGTTGAATTAAACCGGTATACTTGTAGCTGGCCAGCTAAGACCTGTCCTACGTTGCTTATATCGCTTATACAGTATGTTTATACAGCTAGACCTGCCAATAACCTTAATACAGTTCATATGTTTATATGTTAAAGACAAAAGCAGAGTTATTTACGGTGACTTCATGTTTTTGGATGTCAAGTAACAGTTATATATTATGTTCACAGAAGCAGAAATATAATATGCCTTTAAGATTCAGTAAAATGAATGTAAGGTAAGCTCAATGACACAGCAGAATTAACAACAGAAAAATAGAGTTAAACTGTTGTTACTGCCCAGGAGTCTTGACCAATCACTGCCAGCCTCATACTGAGCAGGAGTCTTGACCAATCACAGCCAGCCTCACACTGAGCCTGTGTGGGAAATCCCCTAGCTGGAATCATTATTCACCAGAGACAGAGGAGCTGAACAGACACACAGTTCCAGTCAGAGCTGTTTTATGGAAGCAAAGAGGCCAAAATAGTTCCACCAAATTGTAAACAAATTGCAACAAAGCATTCAATCTGCGAACTGCTCATACCAGACCAATCTACAATTATATAGAGCAAACTGCAAACCAAGTAGAGCAAGTAGAACTATTGGTAAACCTCAGATATACCTCTCAGAGAGATCATAAAGTGCTTAACTAACTTAAAGCGAGCGTACAGATACTGAAGAGAGAAATATATCCACCATTTATGTTGAATGACAAGATTGAACAGTTAAACCGCAATTTTGTGATACTTTATTTAACACGTGTTTTGTACATGGAGTATCTGCTGCGGAGGTGTCCGTGTTTTATATGAAGAAAAGTTGACGTTGATAAAGAAGTTATCTTAAGCATTTGGTATGCTCTTTAAGCCTACTGTTTTTATAGAACGATGCTAGAAGAATTAAAGCAGAGTAACAGACAGTCTGGTTGGACTAAAAGGTTAGAGATATCAAAATTCTTCTAATGCCACAGTGTAAAAGGCACTTCATTGTGCTGCGCCTGTCACAATAGTAACATAGTACACTACATTGAATTAAACTTATAATAACACAGTACAATGCATTGAATTAAACTAGTAAATTAATGGAGTACAATGCAATGAATTAAACTGTTATACTAATGTAGAACAATGCATTGAATTAAACTGGTATAATGATGTGGTAAAATGCATTAAAGGATATTGACACCTTTGTAAAAATAAATTTTTTTACACTAACTTAGTTTGTGGAGAAAATCTTTTCTACAATTGGTTCTATTTATCTATATTTTTTTGTTTTTGTTGTGCTTCCTATGCACAGCAGGCTGCTTTCAGTGAGTTTACAGAGAATCCGCCATCTGAGGGATTTTCTGTAACTCCTGTGTGCACACGGGAGCGCGAACTGTCTTCCTCTCCCTCCTCCTTCCCCCCCCCCCCCCCTCACAGACATCTCTCTTACCAGGAGCAGCTCCAGACTAGATTGTGGTTACAGGACCTGTGGTGATGTCACAGTCATGTGATAGCCATGTGTGTGGGAGGAGTTAGGTGAACACAGGGTCCCTGTAGAACAGTGCTGGTGGAGAATGCAGAGGTACTTTATGTATGGAAGGTGTGTGTATAAAGCAGAGCTATGTCAGAGTCAGTGTAACCAGTCTATTGTACAGTTTTCTGTGTGTAATGTGCACACAGTAGCTCTATCTGTGTAATGGGCATGTGGTAGAGCTGTGTATGTAATATGTATATAGTAGTGTCAGGTGGGCGCAGTGTATGGCAGTATCAGGTGGGCCCTGTGTATGTATCACGACCGGCGTGCCGAACACAGACGTGTGACGCCAAGGGAGGGAAAAGGGAAACCCTGTCCAAGGGAGAGGGAAAGGTGGTGACCCCTAACTCACCTAGAAGCTGGCACCTGACTGCCCTGACGTTCCTAGATGGGTTTTTCACCCGTACGCTGATCACGTGCCTAAACCCTGGCTTTCCTTAAGCTGAGCCCTAAGTAGTGAATAGGGCGGTGGGAGCACTAGTCCTCACCACTAACACTAAAGGAAAACACCAGGGAGAGGACAGACAATACAGACAAAACATATAAGCCCAGGTGGGTGACAACAGCGGACACCAAAAGCCCAACAGGGATCCGGAGGGTAACGCTCTGGTATGACAACCAGGAACAACAGCTAAACCGCTCCAGTGGGTCAGTATAGAAGTCCAGGCAGGAAGCTCTATATCTGGCAACCAGGGTGTGGGAAGGGGGAATATAAGGAGGTTGGGAGTGACGGACAAGAAACAGCTGAGGAGAAGAAGCTACGGATCTCCGAGTGAGACAAAAAGGATTGCAAGGCAAACACAGAAAGCTACCATTAAGTAACAGCATGATCTTTAGACATAGAGCACGCAGCCATCCGTTGAGACTTCCTGACCCCAGGTATAATGGAGTCAGACGTGGCTCCTGACACCCTCGTGACAGTATGGCAGCGTCAGGTGGGCGCTGTGTATGGCAGCGATAGTGGGCGCTGTGCATGGCAGCGACAGGTGGGCGCTGTGTATGGCAGCGATAGTGGGCACTGTGTATGGCAGCGTCAGGTGGGCGCAGTGTATGGCAGTGTCAGGTGGGCGCAGTGTATGGCAGCATCAGGTGGGCGCTGGGTATGGCAGCGTCAGGTGGGCGCAGTGTATGGCAGCATCAGGTGGGCGCAGTGTATGGCAGCGTCAGGTGGGCGCAGTGTGTGTCAATGTAAGGTGGGCGCTGTGGATGGCAGCGTCAGGTGGGCCCTGTGTATGGCAGCGTGAGGTGGGCACAGTGTATGGCAGCGTCATGCGGGCCCTGTGTATGTCAGCGTCAGGTGGGCGCAGTGTATGGCAGCATCAGGTGGGCGCAGTGCATGGCAGCGTCAGGTGGGCGCAGTGTGTGTCAACGTAAGGTGGGCGCTGTGGATGGCAGCGTCAGGTGGGTCCTGTGTATGGCAGCGTCAGGTGGGCACAGTGTATGGCAGCGTCATGCGGGCCCTGTGTATGGCAGCGTCAGGTGGGCGCAGTGTATGGCAGTGTCAGGTGGACGCTGGGTATGGCAGCATCAGGTGGGCGCAGTGTATGGCAGCGTCAGGTGGGCGCTGTGGATGGCAGCGTCAGGTGGGCCCTGTGTATGGCAGCGTCAGGTGGGCCCTGTGTATGGCAGCATCATGCGGCCCTGTGTATGGCAGCGTCAGGTGGGCGCAGTGTATGGCAGTGTCATGTGGGCCCTGTGTATGGCAGCGTCAGGTGGGCGCAGTGTATGGCAGTGTAATGTGGGCCCTGTGTATGGCAGCGTCAGGTGGGAGCAGTGTATGGTAGTGTCAGGTGGGCCCTGTGTATGTATCACGACCGGCGTGCCGAACACAGACGTGTGACGCCAAGGGAGGGAAAAGGGAAACCCTGTCCAAGGGAGAGGGAAAGGTGGTGACCCCTAACTCACCTAGAAGCTGGCACCTGACTGCCCTGACGTCCCTAGATGGGTTTTTCACCCGTACGCCGATCACGTGCCTAAACCCTGACTTTCCTTAAGCTGAGCCCTAAGTAGTGAATAGGGCGGTGGGAGCTCTAGTCCTCACCACTAACACTAAAGGAAAACACCAGGGAGAGGACAGACAATACAGACAAAACATATAAGCCCAGGTGGGTGACAACAGCGGACAACAAAAGCCCAACAGAGATCCAGAGGGTAATGCTCTGGTATGACAACCAGGAACAACAGCTAAACCGCTCCAGTGGGTCAGTATAGAAGTCTAGGCAGGAAGCTCTATATCTGGCAACCAGAGAAGTGGGAAGGGGGAATATAAGGAGGTTGGGAGTGACGGACAAGAAACAGCTGAGGAGAAGAAGCTACGGATCTCCGAGTGAGACAAAAAGGATTGCAAAGCAAACACAGAAAGCTACAATTAAGTAACAGCATGATCTTTAGACATAGAGCACGCAGCCATCCGTTGAGACTTCCTGACCCCAGGTATAACGGAGTCAGACGTGGCTCCTGACACCCTCGTGACAGTATGGCAGCGTCAGGTGGGCGCTGTGTATGGCAGCGATAGTGGGCGCTGTGCATGGCAGCGACAGGTGGGCGCTGTGTATGGCAGCATCAGGTGGGGGCAGTGTATGGCAGCGTCAGGTGGGCGCAGTGTATGGCAGTGTCAGGTGGGCGCAGTGTATGGCAGCGTCAGGTGGGCGCAGTGTGTGTCAACGTAAGGTGGGCGCTGTGGATGGCAGCGTCAGGTGGGCCCTGTGTATGGCAGCGTCAGGTGGGCACAGTGTATGGCAGCGTCATGCGGGCCCTGTGTATGGCAGCATCAGGTGGGCGCAGTGTATGGCAGTGTCAGGTGGACGCTGGGTATGGCAGCATCAGGTGGGCGCAGTGTATGGCAGCGTCAGGTGGGTGCTGTGGATGGCAGCGTCAGGTGGGCCCTGTGTATGGCAGCGTCAGGTGGGCGCAGTGTATGGCAGCATCATGCGGGCCCTGTGTATGGCAGCGTCAGGTGGGCGCAGTGTATGGCAGTGTCAGGTGGGCGCTGGGTATGGCAGCATCAGGTGGGCGCAGTGTATGGCAGCGTCAGGTGGGTGCAGTGTATGGCAGCCTCAGGTGGGCACAGTGTATGGCAGCGTCTGGTGGGCACAGTGTGTGGCAGCGTCAGGTGGGCGCCGTGTATTGCAGCGTTAGGTGGGCGCTTTGTATGGCAGCGTGTAGGATGGTGCAGTGTATGGCAGCATCAGGTGGGCGCTGTGTATGGCAGCGTCAGGTTGGCCCTGTATATGGCAGCATCAGGTGAGCGCTGAGTATGGCAGCAGTGGTCTTATGTTTAGTGTATGATGTTGGACAAATGTAAAATTGTCTACATTTATTTTTGCATGGGAGACTAGCAATGGTTTCCCTGCAGAAATATCAGCCTCAGAGTGTTAGGTACTTTCACACTATCATTTCTATTTTCCGGTATTGAGATCTGTCATAAGGTCTCAATACCGGAAAAAAAACTCTTCCGTTTTGTCAATTGGGACAAAACGTAACTAAAATTAAATGCCCCAAAATGCATTCCTTTCCGTTCTTATACCGGAGAGAAAACTGCAACATGCTGCTATTTGCTTTCCGTCCTGGGATGCGGATCGTTTTCTCTGCCACAATAGAAAACGGATCCATCCCCAATTGACTTTCAATAGAGTTCATGATGGATCCGTCTTGGCCATGTTACAGATAACACAACCGGATCCGTTTATAATGGATGCAGACGGTTGTATTATCAGTAACGGAAGTGTTTTTGCTGAACCCTGCCGGATGCAGTAAAAACGCTAGTGTGAAAGTAGCCTTAGCTGTAACATACAGCTGACACTCTGCATGAAGGGGATAACCATTGGGCCGCTGCTCTGCTGTGACAGCTGCCCGATGCTTGAAGGGTAAACTGAGGGAGGGACCTCCTTCCACCATTGGGGCGCTGCGCTGCTGTGGCAGCGTCCCGATGGTTACTATGGCAACCAGATGCTTTCACAGGCATCCGGATTGCCATGGTAAAGCTGAGCTTCACCAGGCATACTGTGAATGACAATACACTGCAGTACACTATACAGTGTACTGCAGTGTATTGTACAGGCATCAGACCTACTGGATCTTCAAGAACCAAGTGGATCTGAGTCAAAAACCTCTTCCTTTATCCGCACATATAATTGGTTAAAAATGTAAAAAATAAAAAGCAGTAAACATGTTTGGTATCGCCGAGTCCATAACGATCTGATGTATAAAAGAATCACGTACTTTTACAGCATGGTCAACGCTATAAAAAAAAAAAAAAAGAAAAACTATGATGGAGTTGCAATTTTGCCCACCGCACTTCCCACAAAATGGTATAAAAAGTGATCATAAGAGTCATATGTACCCCAAAATAGTACCAAACAAACCGTCATCTCATCCTGCAAAAAATGAGACCCTACCTAAGACAATCGCCCAAAAAATAAAAAAGATATGGCTTTCAGAAAATGGAAACACTAAAACATGATTTTTTTTGTTTCAAAAATGCTCTTATTGTGTAAACCCAAAATATATTTAAAAAAACAGACATATAATATCACATGCACTAAGCCACCTGGTTACCGCTGTAAAAAAAAATGAAATAAAAACTGTGCCAAAAAAGCCATCTTTTATCACCTTACAAGACAAAAAGTGTAATACCAAGCGATCAAAATGTGCCCTAAAATGGTACCAATCAAATCGTCATCTTATCCCGGAAAAAATGAGCCACTACCTAAGACCAATTCATTTTCAATGTGCTGTCCGCATCCGCACTTCCATTCTGCGGCCGCGCAAAAAAAATTGAGTATGTCCTATTCTTGTCTGCAGCCACGGACAAGAATAGGCATTTCTATTATAGTGCCGGCCATGTGCAGTCCGCAAAATGAGGAACACACATGACCGGTGTCCGTGTTTTGCGGATACGCAATTTCCGGACCACAAAACAGTTGCGGACGTGTGAATGGACCCTTATGGTCCATGGTAGCAGAATCCATAACGGAATGATTACCTGAACCTTGTACACCGAACTTGAAACACAAGTTCACTCAACACTAGTCGCAACATCGCTGAAAACATTGCGACCACAGGGGTGAATAAAGTGTTTGCGAGTGCTGTCATTTATCATACTGGTGTAAAGTAGAAGTGGCTTAGTTGCCCATAGCAACCAATCAGATTCTACCTTTCATTTTTCACAGCTTCATTGGAAAATAAAAGGAGGAATCTGATTGGTTGCTACAGGCAACTAAGCCAGTTCTACTTTACACCAGTTTTTAAAAATCTCCCCCACTGTGTACTTCTAGCATTGTGTGTCGTCACACTGTACTAATCTGTGTGGGAAAAGTGACTGCTCACTGTGCGGACTGCACACAATACTGTATTCAGAAGAGAGTGCATGAAGTTAGAGCTGTCAGTAATGAGATCTATATCCTGCTTATAATGCCTGGTTCTGACCGTAGATCGCTGCACTAACGTTACCAGCAGAAATATCTATTGTGTCTACAAATAATGGACTTTCTACAGAAAGGAAAGTAAGAAATAGATCTGCTGATTACACGCTGTAGCATACTGTAAGACTCACCATTAGAGATGAGCGAACTTTAAAAAAAAGTTCGGCGTTCGGCGTTCGGCGTTTGGGTTGTGGTAATCGCCGCATCCCGTTATGGATTCCACTACCACGGACTATCGCGGCATATGGAATCCATAAGGGGCGGCTTCCACTAACCTGAACTGTTGAACAGCCGAAGGACCTGGGGTGACATCACCATCATGTGATCAGTGCAGGGGGCGTGGCTCAGCACGTCACCCCAGGTCCTTCGGCTGTTCAACAGTTCGGGTTTGTGGAAGCCGCCCCTTATGGATTCCATATGCCGCGATAGTCCGCGGTAGTGGAATCCATAACGGGATGCGGCGATTACCACAACCCGAACGCCGAACTTTTTTTTAAAGTTCGCTCATCTCTACTCACCATGTTGTGGATTGGTATGAAATCTTACTACCAAGTTACTTGCAAGTTCGAGCAGCCTATATGTAAGTGGCTGATAGCTGTGCTATGTAACAGGATGTGGGGGCGGGGCAGCAGAGCTTGTGCTGGTGCATGTGAAATCCACAGGAACGCCCACAGAGCCTCCCAGGAGATGACAGCCTGAGCAAAAATCATATCAGAGCATTTCTGAAGGCATGTGAAGCAAAGCTGATACCAGTAAACAAACAAGTGCAATTTTATTAACACATTTTTCGCTTTATAAGACACCTACATTTTTGCGGAGAAAATTAAGAAAAAAAATATTTTGAACCAAAAGGTGTGCTTTTGCTGGGTTTTGAACTAATGGTGGTCTGTGGATGACACTGTTATGGGGGGATCTGTGGATGACACTGTTATGGGGGGGATCTGTGGATGCTGCACTGTTATGGGGTATCTGTGGATGACACTGTTATGGGGGATCTGTGGATGACACTGTTATGGGTTATCTGTGGATGACACTGTTATGGGGGATCTGTAGATGACACACAGTTATGGGGAGATCTGTGGATGACACTGTTATGGGGGATCTGTAGATGATACACAGTTATGGGGAGATCTGTGGATGACACTGTTATGGGGGGGGGGATCTGTAGATGATACACTGCTATGGGGGATGTGTGGATGACACACATATAGCATCTTATGTAATGGGGGTCACTATTCACACAAGGACAATATACTGTGACACATATGATATTCTTATCATAGATGATCTTATGCTGGTCATAGTATCATATGTGTCACAGTATATTATCCCTGTGTAAATAGTGACCCCCATTACACCACCGGGCACCCCCTCACAGCAGTCTTTATATGTAAAATCTTTTTATGTAATGCTCCAGCAATGGCTCTGATTTCTTCTGTAAAAGTACTCACTATCAAAGCAGCGGTCCGGCCGGCAGCGTAACGTAACTCACTCAGTCATGCTCCTGCCAGCTTCATTAATGAAGTGGGAGGAGCATGACTGAGTGAGTGATGTCACACGCCGGCCGGACCGCTGCTTTGATAGTGAGTACTGTTACAGAAGAAAGCAGAGCCATTACTACTACAGAGGACTGCGCTAGTTTAAGGCAGAGCCACTGCTTGAAGATTACATAAAATGATTTTACATATAAAGACTGCTATAAGGGGGTGTCCGATGTAATGGAGTACACTTTTCATATGTAAAGTCCATTCATGTAATCTTCAAGTAGTGTCTCTGCTTTAAACTAGCGCAATCCTCTGTTGTAGTACTCACTATCAAAGCGGCAGGCAGGCCGGCAGTGTAACGTCACTCACTCATTCACGCTCCTCCCACTTCATTAATGAAGGAGGAGCGTGAATGAGTGAGTGAGGTTACGCTGTAATATCTGTAATTGGTTTCTGCCAGAGACATGGCAAACACATCCTCTCACTGAGCTGAAGGACCTGCCAATATTGTGAACCATGATTAGCTTACTGGTTTTCTGTTAGCCACTCATGGCGGCTATGGGCAAACCCCCCTCCCTCCCAGGGTGATGTAATCCTCCATCTTCATCCTCTCTGCCCTGTTTCCCTCACTTTTTTTCAGTGAAATGGTGGGTGCCGTTTTGTGCGATTAATCTCAAGCAAAAACTCTATTGCCAATATTTCAGAGGAGCATTGCCTGGCCTATAAGATTCCTTATGCTGATTAGGCACTCTCCATATGGAGATATCATATCCCCCAAATGCTGACCTAGGCCTCTCACCAGGTTAGGCCAGTACTCTCTGTTCTGCACTGATGATGGGCAATTACCCTGAAGCAGCTGTCTGCAGATGAGGTGCTGGCTTAGTTGTTATCCAAGTCTTGTCTCAAGGCCTGTACATATTGTGGCATAACAGACAGATCTTGCTAAGAGCTGTTTTATATATACCATCTTCCAAGAACCTAATGGTCACCCTGGCTGAGCTCCAAAGATTCTGTGTGCAGATGTTGGAGAATATTCCAGAAGGTAAACCATTACTACAGCACTCCACCATTCTTGGCTTTAGGGCAGAGTGGCCAAAATAGAAGCCTCTCCTCAGCAAAAGAAACATAAAAGCATGCCTGTAGTTTCCAAAAAAATGGTGATGAAACCAAGATTGCAATTTTTGGCCTCAATTCTAAGCATTATGTTTGCAGGAAACCAGGCACTGATCAATACCATCCCCTCATTGAAGCATGGTAGTGGTGGCAGCATTATGCTGTGGGGGTGTTTTAGTGGCTGGGATGGGGAGACTGGTCATGGCTAAGGGAAAGCTGAATGGAGCACAGAGATATTCTTTATGAAAACCTGAACAAGACAATGACCCTAAGAACACATCCAAGACAACACAGTGGTCAAGGGACAACTGTAAATGTCCTTGAGTGGCCTAGCCAGAGCCCTGAGTTGAACCCAATCAAACATCTCTGTAGAGAACTGAAAATAGCTGTCCACTGATGGTCCCCATCCAACCTGACAGAGCTTGAGAGGATCTGCAGAGTAGAATGGCAGAAAATTACACAAAATCTAAATGTGTAAACCTTGTAGCATCATACCCAAGAAGACTGGGGCTACAATTGCTGCCAAAGGTGCTTCAACTAAGTCCTGAGTAAAGGGTCTGAATACTTATTTCAATGCGATAGGATAGTTTTTCTCTTTCAATAAATTAGAAAATATTTCTAACATTCTGTTTTCACTTTAGGGTATTGAGTGCAGAATGATTGTGAACTTCTTAAGTTTTTTAGTACAAAGCCCCAATATAACAAAAAGTTAAAAACTTACAGGGTCTGAAAACTTTCTGAATACACCGTTTAACAAGTCATCGCTGCGGTCAAGTAAAGAAAGACCAGTGAAAAAACAGAGAACTGTAGATTTAGGAGCAGGGGAGGATATACAAGTTGTCTATTTTTATTTTGTGCCACATATAGCATACATGGGGAGTTCCTGCTTCAGTAACATGATTAACATGTATGGTCTATGTTTGAAAGCTCTACATGTGCTCCTTCATTCCGCTTGATCTATATCAGGGATGGGAAAACTGTGGCTCTCCAGCTGTTGCAAAACTACAACTCCCAGCATGCCCAGTCTGGCTATAGCTATCAGCCTACAGCAGGGCATGGTGGGAGTTGTAGTTTTACAACAGCTTGAGAGCTGCTGTTTGCCCATCCCTGATCTATATGAAGCTACAGAACCCATTAGTATGGATGCTTTATAACCGAATTAGAATAGGAATTAGCCTTCCAAAAGAAGTTTGTCCTTGATGTAACTAAACTGACTGATACTATGTGATTTTAACAATGAAATGAGGGTGACACGGTGGTTATCTTAAATGTGACTGTTCTGAGTCATAGATTTGCAAATCCAGAATAAAAGTTATATAGCATACTTAAGGCGTCCACTGAAGTCACAATGAACGTTGGGCTTCTATGCACCAGCACCACCCCAGATAAAACACAGAGGTGACCCAGGAGGTGCCTTCTATTCAATTTCCTCCTCTTACATTGTTAGTCAAGCAAAACGGATAACCCCATATGCCTGCATTCACTCCACCCCCGCAGCTGCTCCAGGCTGCTTCCTACTATGAGCTGGGATTGCCCACTCCACTCCCAGCATTTCAATTATTGATTACACACAAATCTTCCCTCCCTATTCATTTCATCTGTACGCCTTTACCTCTCGTGGTATTCAGAACAAAAAGCATGTGTGCATGTGTGTGAGACACTTTCGTCCTTCTTTCTACTTCTTATTCAGCACTGCAGCAGAATAGAACTGCAGAGTAAGATCCACCCAATGTGCTAGTCTTCCCTATTTGGTGGCCCGTTCAGCACTGAAAAGCGGACAGCTCCCTGCACTGAGAAATACAGTATTGCTGAGAATGAGCGGATAGGAGCAGGTGGACGAGGTAAGCAAGGGGGTACGGGCGGGAAGATACTTTCACAGCTGCCCATCACTGCATATGAAGATGCTTACACTTCCTAAATATAGGATTTGCATGAACTTGGTAACTTTTTGTACATTTAGACAAAATTTGAGACAACTTGCGTAGGGAATGCATGTCAAGGGCTACAGTGGATTATCTCTAGAAAAATTCTTCTTTTTGTGTTTTCGGTTTGTTGTGGTTCAGAAATATTTTTTTAATTTACAATGAATTCTCTTTGAGAAGACCACCGAAATGTGGGGTCTTCTGGAGGTTTGTCTTCTTAAAGACATGGTGGAATCGGTCATAATAAACCTGGTCTTGTCTAGAGGTGGTCTTCTCTGCGAGGTGGTTTACAGTGAAGCCTCTTTTAGCTAACCACCCGAAGTTGTGGTCTTCTAAGGACAGTGGTCTACTCAAGTAAGATGGTTAGTATGCATAATACATGGTTGAATCTAACACAGGAAATCTAGACTGGATGAGGGGTTGGTCTTTTCGGAGAAGTGTTTTACAGTTAAATCTCTGTGAGTTATAGTCTTCTAGGGGGAAGGGGGTCTTCTCAAAGAAGATGGCCAGTATGCATAATACATGGTGAAATCTGTCACAGGAAATCTGGACTGCATGATGGGTAGTCTTCTTAGAGAGGTGGTCTTTTGGAGAGGTTCCACTGTATGTCTTAAAAGAGCACCAGTCTATGGTAAGAAGTACCTATAGACTTATACCAGGAGCTGCTAATACTATTCTTACAATTGTAATGTAGTTAACGTAGTGTGTATGGGGGCAGACGTTTTTCTAGACTAATCCAGATGAGAAATACTACAGTCAGTCGCTGCTCTGCTCTGAAATAGGTGCTTCCAAAGAGCAATAGATTGCAGTAGACTGCACAAAGCCAATGTCTGTGAGATATATTTTAGATTTTGTTTCTCATTAGTGCATATTTTAGCCTAAGGACCATGTATACAACTAGTTGTGGATTGAGAATTGATGTGTAGGTGAAATTTTTACAAAAAGTGTAGCGCCCTCATCGTGAACGTTGCAGCAGGAAACTTATTGCAGCCTTGTACTTGGCTCAAAGTGCAGGAAGCATGCTGCAGAACTAGCGTGCCTTCACTCTTCACTGCCTCAGCTGCCTGCAGAGCTCTGTTCGCCAGGTCCCTCCGGTAAAAGAGGGGTTAAACAAGACCTGCCGGGTTCTGCAGAGTCTGAGTCATCCACAGGAGCTGTCATTTGTCAAACAACTGCACAGTGAGTCAAATGCAGAGTGTCAGGGCAAACAAAATCTCATTACCAGAATCAGTGTGCGTCAAAGGGTGCGCTGTGATGGATAGCGGTCGCTCTTCTTTCGAGTGGTAATAAAACATGGGCCGGCTGCACAAAAACAATGATCACAATAAACTGCTCTTTTTTTTTTGGACAGGCACAAGATAATCTGCAGTCAACTGCAGTGCAGAGTGCTGAGTATAACCAGGAACATGGATAGGAGGGATTCCTCCTGTAACAAGGATGCCTAGAGAAGACATGCCTGTAATAATCAGAAAGTTGACCATAAATTTTAGTTGCAATCACTCAACTTTCTGCATTTGTCTAGCAGCAAGAATTAAATTGCAATATATTTGATATGTATATAGTATATATATATCATATATGGGGTCATCTCAGAGGTCAAGAAGGGGGTCGCCGTGAATGTAAAAGGTCGCGCCCATATGTCAAGCCCATTATGTGAGGAGTGACGAGCTTGTATACTTAGATTTTCTATTTGCCCTTTCACCATAGGATCAAATGATGATAAATTAGATTACACAGCTAATGTAGTATTTAAATGACTAGCTGGCTGTGGTCTCTGCAGTGTGTTCATAGCCTCTTACCACCAGGAAAATCCACTGTCAGACACTGAAGAAGAGAGCAATCCTCACAGCCGCAGAATAAAGTCATCTTATGCACTAAGGTCCACTCTGAGCAATCTATACATGATCATGGTCCTTATGGTCCTAGATTCTGCTTGATGGCTTCTCTGCCATGTCTTAGGGCTGTAGATGACATTTTATTGGCTTTATAGGAAGATCTAATCCCTGACTGCAGATAGTATTTACAGTGCTTTCTATTATAGTCATCATATTCTATCATGCCGGCCTCCAGATTTAATGTGTGGAATAATTAATAAGAATAAAGTTTTAATTTGATAACATATGGCAAAATGTTATATTCATCACGTTAGGAGGTATCTTACGTGTTGCAGACCTAGCATCGAGACTATACCGATGACGTCATCTGTGGAAACATCAGACTAAACAAAAGCTATTCAGTTACAATGTATCTGTTTGCAAACACAGAGAAATGCTTCCAATAACCACAAATTTGTTTATTTCTAGACATTACATTTATTCTGCGGTATAGGCGTTAGAATTTCCATAGGCCAAGCAATTATATTTCTAATAAATGAATTGGCAACTGTATAAAAAAATTCATTTGCTTTTCATTGGTAAGGGATGTTAACCTGAGATCTGCTTTCATACTAAGATTTGGGGTGATACAGTGGAGTGAAGGTGACCCATCTGCATCACCAGTGTGGTATACGCTCACAGAATATGGGACATGTCAGACATTATATATTAGGATTGGCAGTGCAGTATTTCCTATTCATTCTCGCCATGCTGAATACACTTTATGGGACTAGAAATTGTATAAATTTGTTTTTATATAAATGATTTTGATGCTTATCGCTACTGATTTTACATATACATTTCACTAAAATGGTTTGAATCATGAAATAGTACAATTTAAGAAATTCTCTTAGATGTAGTGAAGAGAAACGCATTGCAGAAATACAATAATCGTCGCCAGGATGTATTTTACACTGGGGATTCTAGAATTTTTTGTGATACGTGTTATTAGACAGGAATCGGGATTACATGTTGAGTGTTTCCTTTGCTTAACCTAATTTTCGCTTCTGTCATGCAATAGAGAGTGGGCGGAATTATTGAGAAGGAGATAAGTCCCCTCATCTCTGCTCCTCTTTTCAGGCACCCATGACATCCTTTTAAGGTTTTACCAGCTGGTAGGAATGTATGAGACGTCATATTACATCATTCCAACTGTGCAGACTAATGATAATTGTATTACCGCATTGGGACCATTAACTGTCAATTGTTAAGTGCCATTGGCTTCATTCTTCGCAGGCGTTACCCTGCATCATTCTACTATACCATACTGCAGAGAAAATGTCCATACACCTCATTGTGCCATAGATTGCTCACACTGCATTCCTTATGGGAAGTTCTAATCAGGAAATTCACTGATAAACCAGGCACAATGTCCTGTAGGACCAGCTCAGCTGAACGTAATGATATCTTGTATTTAGTAATCTATTGCTTCATTTAGTAATCTTAATCTGTTTGAAAATGAGCATATAAAGGGGTTGTCCCACAAAAAATATTCTACGGTTTTCAAACCAAAACCTGGATCTGAATACTTTTGTAATGGCATGTAATGAAAAATGTTGCATAGCCTCTGAGTTATTCAATGAAATACATTTGTATAGCGCCACCTGCAGTTTGTTTTGTTCTTATCTCTTTGTCCGGCTCACTGAGATGGCCGCACATGCTCAGTTTCATCCTTTAACTGCCTTCTGAGCTATGATAGGAAGAGCTGAGACATGCCCCCTCTAGCAGAGCAATAAATGTGGAGATCTCTGGATCCATGTGAGGTACAGGGCTGGTTCTAGCTTCATGAGAAAGAGACTGCCATGTACAATATGATGTCTGATTTTCATTTTTTACATTAGTCATAGGATAACCCCTTTAAGTGCACTGAGAGTGGAAGCAAGCCACTCGGTGTGACCTTGCTCCTTCGGCTAGCCCCTCCCTCCCCTTATTGATTGATAGGTCATGACTATGAAGGAATCTGACCCTTTTAATCAAGGAGAGGGAGGGGCTTACAGGAAGGAGGAGGAGCCAGGGTGCACAAAGTGGCTTGGGCTACTGTGTACACTATGAACCAAGCCTCTATGTTTATGGGGGAGTAATGAGAGATTGTCGGGTGTTCAACCAACAGCTATTAAAGGTGCTTGGGCACCTTAACTAAATTATGAGTGTAATGGCCCAAAAATGGTCCAGTTATTTATCCAGATGAGAACTTCTCAAGATTCTTCAACTAAGATCTCAAAAATCATAACATTATGCTTGGGCCTTATTAGTGGTGTCAGCCAATGGCAAAAGTAAAAAATATTGCTATTCTTTATCCAAATCCCTGTATATTATATTAAAAGAAGCACAAAAGATGTGAATTATATTGCTTAATTAGATGTTGCTACAGGAAGAGAAAGGCCCCAAGCAAACTGCAGAGCAATGAGTCCAAGGCAGAATGTGCCAGAATTTTGGCACAATTAGTAAAAAAAAACTTGCATACGTACCTTGCACCATGTTTATTAAAGGGAACCTGTCACCATGAAATGCAATGCAATCTGCAGACAGCATGTTCAGTAAAAATTGTAATTTATACATTTAGCTTTCTGCTCTTTCTAGGCTTATTTGTACACCAGGACCATCTTATCGGTGATTGACAGCTACCTGTGTGTTAAGCCGACACCTTCAATTGCTTTTCAATGGCTTTTGTTTCAGGATATCAGGATGAGTTAAGAAACTTGAGTTAAGAGTTTAAGTGCTAACTCTGCTACATCCGTACATACTTATACAGGGAATGCTCAGCCAAGAACAACACTTAGTGTGAGGATGGGTCTGTAACATAAACCTATTGGGTCTTACAAAAGATCAAGAAGTGTGCAAAGGGGTAGGTGAAACACCATAAAACTTGGTGTTTCCAAGAATTTGATATTAATGGCCTATCCCTGTTCAACCCCCCGCACCCGTCAGTCAGCTGTTTTAGGGTATCTTCGGGTAACTCCGTGCCAGGACTACACTGCGCGGTCCATTGCAAGCGGACTGAGCTGGTAACTGCAGCACTGTTTGCATTGACTTCTGCAGTTACCAGCTCTGTCCGCTACACAGTGGATATAGCAGTGTAGTTTCAGCACCATAACCACTGCAGAACAGCTGATCGGCAGAGGTACATGGTGTCAGAAACTCGTGAGGTTTCACCCCCTCCATTTGCATACTTGCACCTAATTGCACCACATTTTGCCACAAATTATGCCAGAATCTAGGTGCACTCATATTAGTAAATGTTGGTTAGTATGGGTAACAATGCCCCTCTCTAATATCTATCGGAAAATCTTCAGACCTTTATTTTTTTCACATTTTGTTATGTTGTGGGACTCTTAAATTAAAAAAAAATTAAGTTTTCCTCCATCAATCTGTACTCGATCCTGCATTTTGCATGGATATAAGTGTCCAGATCCTTTGCTATGAAACATAATTATGCTCTGGGGGCTCCCTATTTCTCTTGATCTTCTTTTAGATGTTTCTACACCTTGATAGGAGTCCACATATGGTAAATTCAGTTGATTGGACATGATTTGGAAAGATACTCCCTGTCTATATAAGGTCTCATAGCTGACAATGCATATCAGAGCAAAAAACCAAGTCATGAGGAGGAAAGAACTATCAGTAGAGATCAGAGACAGACTTGTGTTAAGGGTAGAAAAAAAAAGTCTACTGCACTGAAAGTTCCCAAGAGCACAGTGACCTCCAGATATTAAATGGAAGAAAGTTGGAACAACCAGGACTCTTCCAAAAGCTGTCCACCCCACTGAACTAACTAATGGGGGTGGAGAAGGGCCTTGGTAAGAGAGGTGACAAAGAACCCAGTGGTCGCACTAACTAAGCTCTGAAGATCCTGTGTGCAGATGGGACAGACTTCCAGAAGTCAACTATCATTGCAGCACTCGTGACTGTGAGAAACAAGATCCTCTGGTCTTATGAAACCAAAATTTAACTTTTTGGCCTCAATTGTAAGCATCATGTCTCGGGGAAACCAGGCACTGCCCAATACCATCCCTACAGTGAAATATGGTGGTGGCAGCATCATCCTGGGGTGGTGTTTTTCAGAGGCTGAGCCAGGGAGACTGGTCAGGTATAAGAGAAAGCTGAATGGAGCAAAGTATAGAGATATACCTAATAAAACCCTTAAGCAGAGTTCTCTGGAGCTCAAGCAGGGCTGAAGCTTCACCTCCCAACAAGACAATTACCCTAAGCACACAGCGAAGACAACACAAGAGTGGCTTAGGGACAATTCTGTGAATGTTCTTGCATGGCCTAGCCACAGCCCTAACTTGAACCCAGTCGAACATCTCTGTAGAGACCTTAAAATGGCTGTTCCCCGATGGTCCCATCCAACCTGACAGTGCTTGGGAGGATCTGCAGAGAAGAACGGCAGAAAATCTAGATGTGCAAACCTTGTGGCATTATACTGAAGAAGACTAGAAGCTATAATCGCTGCCAATGGTGCTTCAAGTACTGAGTAAAGGGTCTGAATACTTATGTCAGTGCAAGATTCAATAAATTAGCCAAGATTTCAAACATTCTGTTTTTATTTTGTCATTACTGATATTGGTATTTAGTGCAGAACGATTCGGGGGAGGAAGCAACTTGATTTTATTTTTTATTTTAGCACAATGCCGCAACCGTACAAAATGTAAAGGGGTCTGAAGACTCTCTGAATGCTCTGGACTGCATGAGGGCACATGACACATTTTTGTTCTGTTAGATTCCATATGACACAGTGTGCTTCTTATAAAATCTTCGACATACAGAGGGGCGGTATACAGCTCTTGAGTGCTATAGGCACTTTCATTGCAAAGGAGACATAATATGGTTGTTTGCCTGAGCCCAAAGTCTTGTGGAGCAGGAGCAATCATGGATCACCAATTATAGAAGGGGCAAGATACTAAACTATACAAAAGTTAATAATTCTTCATAAAGATAGTTTGATCGCTTTATTAAATACAAATACTGCACAACACATATATGGTACAAAAATATACAGTGGGTAGAATTTTACAGTGCCCCCCATTTTGAAATTCTAAGTATCACAGCTATTCTGAACAAAGAATCTTTTGTACTTTCTAAAGAGAACAGGATAATCAATTCATTGCTTGACAGGAGATCAATATCAGTGGAATTTATAAGTCATGCGATTTGTGCTTTTCATCATCCTTCCAGAGCTGAGAGTCTCTCCTTTTCTTGTCTTAATTATTTGCCTCAATTAAGATAATTGCACTTTGGGACCTGTCTCCATTATGGCATCAGTGATACATTTTTGCCAAATATTATGTGTAAAGTGCACTGGTGTTGCTAACAGATGGTAGTAGATATGTATTATATGTAAGGTATTTATATGATTTAAAAAATGTAGAAAGTTAGAAATTTCATAAAACCAAATTTTGTATTGTATACAAGTAAATGCAATACAGTGTGGCTCCAGTGAAGTAACTGGATGTTGTTATATTGTTTTCCCCGAGACAATTCAATG
This sequence comes from Bufotes viridis, assembly GCA_033119425.1. Lineage (NCBI taxonomy): Eukaryota > Metazoa > Chordata > Amphibia > Anura > Bufonidae > Bufotes > Bufotes viridis. Next base: position 75,884,163 of record CM065589.1, on the reverse strand, counting down.
AAATGGTTGTGTAGCTATTGCTATAAATATAGCAGACGCTTGATCTAATAAATGTAGCAGACGCTTGATCTAATAAATATAGCAGATGCTTGATCTAATAAATATTGCAGACACTTGATCTAATAAATATAGCAGACACTTGATTAAATATGCTGTCAGAGCTAAGGACAAAATATCCACAATAATTCTGAACTATCAGATGATCAGCAATTATAACTGGCTAGAAGAGCAGACTTGGGAAGGAATGATGGTCCTAAATAAGGCTGTAACTAACAATACAGTACTTTTATCTTTATTACATTTTCATACACAGGATAACAAGGGTGAATACTAACAAAGACAAGTATCTGCTATACAGTGGACTGAGCTATGTAGTACCAATGCCAACTTCTAGCACCAAAGCTACACTAAAATCGGCCTAGGGCAGTGTTTCCCTACCAGCGTGCCTCCAGCTGTTGCAAAACTACAACTCCCAGCATGCCTGGACAGCCTTTGGCTGTGCGGGCATCCTGGGAGTTGTAGTTTTGCAACAGATGGAGGCACACTGGTTGGGAAACACTGGCCTAGGGTACCGGGTTTTGGACCCCTGCCAATCAGATCATGAAGATAGGCCATAAATTATAAAACCCTGGAATACCCCTTGGGGTTGTACCAGTAAGACAACTTATGTTCTATCTACAGGATAAATACGGGATTAGTGTCTGATCGGGGGGGGGGGGGGGTCTGACTGCTGGGACAACAGGGACCTATTTTTCCCCATTTTTATGGAACAGCAGTCAAGCATGGGTGCTGCCAATCTATTTAACTCTATGGGGCTTCTGGAGATAGACAAGACATCATACTCAACTATGTCTGGCAGCCCCATAGAGTTGAATGGAGCGGCAGTCAGACATGGGTGCTGCCACTCTGTTCAACTCTATGACGATGCTGAAGACAGACAAGCTGTATTACTCAACCATCTCCGGCAACCCAATAGAGTTGAATGGAGTGGCAGACACAAATACGCAGTAGCAGTACGTGATTTGCAGGAGCCCCAGTGGTTGGATCCTGTTGATAGGAGATAACTTGTCTTCAGGAGATAAGTTGTCTTCATCGAACAACCCCTTAAGGCTTCTAGTTTCCCTATGTACACAACTTATGGCAATTACCAAATATTCTAGAAGTTTTCCAACTCCCCAATTTTAATTAGTATGCATTCTTAACAAAAATAAGTAGAAGTAATAATTATTCTTGATCAGGTATGCTTGCCTCCATACTCCCAATTCCTTTGTATTACTCATTCTGGGATTATTATCAATGTTAGAGTGGTGAAAGCATAAAGCTAACCCTTACTTACATGATACACAGCTAAAATGTTGACTGACACATTCTAAAAATAGTTGACATGTCCACAGCTCAGAATACTGTATATTCCTTTGTAGAAAGTTTACAGACCTAAAAACCTGCATAAACTTCTTGGTTTGTGCTAATCTGAATTAAGAGGAATTGCTGTGAAATTATGGGGAAGTATGCCAGTGGGACAGGGCAGGGATTAAAATGTCTTATGATTTGGGAATGAAATATTGGTAAGTATGCTCCAGGCAAAACGGATAAGTGGTGCATGACAAAGGGATTCTCTGGTATTCTTTCAATTCCTATTTCATGCCCTGTCCCTTCAGAGTGACACAAGGCATATTAGGATAGTGGATGCTCTGGGATGCCATGGATGGAGATCAGTGCCTTTGCTGATAAATCAATGAGTAAAGAGCAGATGTGAGTGGAAGCCAACTCCTGTGAGCAAAATCAGGAGACAGAATTCATATCAAGAATAAGGTCAAGGCTGGCAGAGTTCATGCAACAGGATAATCAAAGGCAAGGAGCAGTGTATATGTAATGGAGAGTTCTTAAATAGCCATAGAGTTCAATACTGAAAGTAAGTACTGAGAGCCTGTTAGCATAGATAGCAGAGCTGTAGTTGAAACATGGGATCCTGTGAGCAGTGACAGACATAGCAGGCACAGAGACTGCGCTAGGCATAACACAATGTATCAGTTTTGCTTGGAATGTTCCTTTAAGGACTTATGATGGACTGTGAATTCTAAAGCCAGCATCTTAGTGCAATGCAAACATTTGACAGCAACAAAATAAATTAGCAAAGGCATAAGAGACAAGGAGATGGGACAGAGCAAAAAGCAAATTTGTACTGTGTTGTTATCTATAATTAAAGTATTGATAAGATTTTCTGAAACCTATCTTTGGCCTACACATGTGTGTGATTTCATTGAACATGTAATTATTATGTCTTAAGTTACATAACAATCGTATTCTAATGTGTTTTTAAACATTTATTGTACTTGTATATTAAGCCATAGCGTTGATACAACTTCATAGGAAATGAATAAAAAGAATATAAATTAAACTAGTCCAAGGACATAACATTAAATGTTCCTCTTCTGGTGATTTATGAGGTTTCATTAAGGGCTTACAATAAATGAAGATACAATCAGTGACCTGCCTGCTGTCTTAAGCATGATTTTTCTTAGAACATGTCTGCTTCTGAAAACCTTTACTGAAGAATTTTAATTTATACCACTTTTCCATTATAAAAAAAATTACTGACCACCGTAAATTAAATGACATGGCATCACTGAAATTGAACTATTGATATAAAACATTAATAGCCATATAGTCAATAGTGATATACAGAGATGTGAAACCCAAAATATAATAATAATCTTTATTTATATAGTGCCAAGAGGTGTGAGAGCCCCGCTAACAAGAGCTTACAATCTATGAGGAGATAGGGGTGACACAAAAGGTAAAAAGTGCTTGATTTGTACAATGGTCTGGCCATCTTAACATAATAGGGAGTAGGTATAAAGCTGCATAAGCCAGCCAGCCACCAGCCAATATCTGTAGTGCATTAGTGCATAGGATGTAGTAGATAGTGAAAGATCCAGTTCAAAAGAATGATATTGAAGGAAAGTTAGATCAGGGAAGGTGATAGGCAACTCTAAAAAAAAGTGTTTTTAGGGAGTGCCTACAACTGCAGATGTTGGGAATTACCTAATTGCTTGGGGTAGGGCATCTTGAAGATAGGTGTGAGAGGGTTGGATTATGGTGGATGTTTAAATTAAATCCTATAAGGTATGGGCAACCACTAAAATGGCTAACATAGGGTGGAGGCATCAGAGTAGCAGTTAGACAGATTGATGAGCCTGGCTGCTGCATTTTGAATAGATTGGAGAGGGGAAAATGTATATAGGGAGTGAAGGAGTGAGATCAGTATCAAACATAATCCCAAGACAGCAGGCATGTTGCCTAGATGTTATGGTAGTGCCACACACTGAGAAGGAGATATCAGGTTTAGGCAGGTTAGTGAAAACACAAGAAGTTCCGTTTTCGAAAGATTTGATTTCAGATACAAAGAGGACATGATGTTAGAGACAGCAGATAGTCACTGGTGTTTTGTAGTAATGCACGTGTAAGGTCACAGATGAGGTATATAGTGAGTGTCAGCAGCATAGAGATGATACCGAAAACCAAATCTACTGATAGATTACCAAATAGGGCCAAAGATCGAGAGAAAAGTGGAGAGGACCTAGGACTGGACCCTGAGAGACCCCAATAGCAACAGGAAGAGGAGAAATTGAGCCAGTAAACAATATGCGGTAAGAGAGATAGGAAGAAAACCAAAGGAGAACAGTGTCCTTAAGACAATAGATTGAAGCATACTGAGGAGGAGTTGGTGGTCTACAGTGTCAAACAGGGAGTAGCTACTCTTGCATTTACAGATGTATCAGAGTTAAAAGGAATGGTCAATGTGTTAAGCAAACAATGGCAAGAAAATTTTGATTTGACTTTTTTAATGGTTTTTAATGGCTTTTTTCTGGAGTTTTTAGTTCTGCTACATCTGTAGGTGTCAGCAGGTTAATTCTAACTTTGGTAAGCACCATTTCTGTAGAGTCTAGACTGCAGGGGGACTGCAGAGCATTAAAAGAGGGATAGTGGATGAGGTGTGAGTAGACCACATCTCAATATTTTTTTATTTTTTTACTCGCTTATATAGCGAAGACATATTCAGCAGTGCTATACAGACATTATCATCACTTGCTGTCCCCAATGGAGCTCACAATCTAAGATCAGAGATAAAGGGGTGATTAGAAACAGGTCTGTAGTTAGTTGAGCAGGGTGGGTCAAGAGATGGTTTCTTTAGTAATGGGGTTATGGTAGAATGTTTGAAAGAGCAGAGGAAGATACCAAAAGAGAGACATATATTGAAAATGTTAGGTGAGGAGAGAAACTGGAGGAGCTGTGAGGGAATAGGGTTGGTAGTGCAGGCATTAGGGTGATAAGAAGAGAGCAGCCTGGAGACTTCCTCTGTGACTGTGTCACATGTAGAAAGTGAACTAGAGGTGGTGCGATAGGAAAGTAAGTGGCCAGATCTTTAGCACAGATCTTGAGTGCTGCATTACAAACATATGAGGTCTGATATATGTTACCATCTGATATAGCGATGGCAACGGCTACCAAAAGGTCTCTCTGCCGATATGAGTATTGTGTCCGAGAACAGTTCCCCTCTCAGGTATAACCAGAGAACCAAACATTGTACACAAAGCACTCATTCCTGACTAACCTTGGACATTCTGGCCATAAACACCAAAGGAAGTGTGGGGGCGTCTTTACTCTGTAGTCTCACCACTATGCAATGGAACACCCGCAAACAGAAGGGTGGCCTTATCTTGTATTCCCTTCTAACAACAATGCTTCACACTTCGTCAGCTTGATTAATTAAATGGGTAGCTAAACATTTTCCTTAAGGCGGCATGAAAAGCCTTAGCACATACCTAACCTTGGCTTAACACTAGGTGCAATTTAGGATAAGGAGGCAGTATTCTCCCTTCTCTCCATGAGGACTATTTCCTCAAAACACAAATTAGCAGCAGGTTACCTTAGCGGTATTAGATCTGCTTGGCACATAACCATTCGGTTCCTTCAAGGGCAAGGACCGTTTTTTTTACTGTACTCAGAGGCGATCTATAATGAACAAGGCGATAGGGGCAGTCCATAATAACTAAGCAGTACATAAAGTGTTTACTATCTGGTGATCTGAAAAAAGTGCAAACATAATCCATACAATAGTGCATTTGAAATCACATTGGTACCTGCAAGAGAAATACACAATGGGCAATATTCTTGAACGCTGCTTAAAATATAAAACGATAGTGCAAATTTTAATAAGGCATATTGTTAATGCAATTAATGCTAGTTTCACACTAGGGGCACGGACCTCCGGCAGGCTGTTCCGTTGGGTGAACAGCCTGTCAGATCTGTCCAGCTGCTAGTGAACTTGTGTTTGACTTGTTGTAGTTTTATTCCGGCGGCCTCTCGGCGTGAGCTGCTGTGCCTCCACCGCAACTCCGCCCTGCCCCCATTATAGTCGATGGAGCTGCCGCCATCTGCTGGTGTACCAGGCACATTACACTTGAACATTGACTTTTGTTAATTCATTCCTCCTCTGCATACAAAAAATAGTCCCTCACATATAGCCCTAGAGATGCATATGGCATGTAATGCCCCCACAATTTCTTGCTCCATTGTGTAGAGAGAGAGATAAACACTAGCTATATAATGCATTTCTATGAATTTAGAAGTAGATATGAATGACTGAATGAATGAATGAAGGATGTGTCTGGACTTATTCACCACCTCTGAATGCAGTAGAAGGTGGACACAAACAGTAAACAGCAGAGGGTGCTACCAGACAGGGAAATTTAATGTACAGGCGGGCCATTTATATAGATACACCTTAATAAAATGGGAATGGTTGGTGATATTAACTTCCTGTTTGTGGCACATTAGTATATGTGAGGGGGGAAACTTTTCAAGATGGGTGGTGACCATGGCAGCCATTTTGAAGTCGGCCATTTTGAATCCAACTTTTGTTTTTTCAATAGAAAGAGGGTCATATGACACATCAAACTTATTGGGAATTTCACAAGAAAAACAATGGTGTGCTTGGTTTTAACGTGACTTCATTCTTTCATGAGTTATTTACACGTTTCTGACCACTTATAAAATGTGTTTAATGTGCTACCCATTGTGTTGGAATTTCAATGCAACCCTCTTCTCCCACTCTTCACACACTGATAGCAACACCGCAGGAGAAATGCTAGCACAGGCTTCCAGTATCCGTGGTTTCAGGTGCTGCACATCTCATATCTTCACAGCATAGACAATTGCCTTCAGATGACCCCAAAGATAAAAGTCTAAGGGGGTCAGATCGGGAGACCTTGGGGCCATTCAACTGGCCCACAATGACCAATCCACTTTCCAGGAAACTGTTCATCTAGGAATACTCGGACCTGACACCCATAATGTGGTGGTGCACCATCTTGCTGGAAAAACTCAGGGAACGTGCCAGCTTCAGTGCATAAAGAGGGAAACACATCATCATGTGCAATTTCGCATATCCAGTGGCCTTGAGGTTTCCATTGATGAAGAATGGCCCCACTATCTTTGTACCCCATATACCACACCATACCATCAATTTTTTTGTTCCAACAGTCTTGGAGGGATCTATCCAATGTGGGTTAGTGGCGGGGTGTTGCTATCAGTGTGTGAAGAGTGGGAGAAGAGGGTTGCATTGAAATTCCAACACAATGGGCAGCACATTGAACACATTTTATAAGTGGTCAGAAACGTGTAAATAACTCATGAAAGAATAAAGTTACGTTAAAAACAACCACACCATTGTTTTTCTTGTGAAATTCCCAATAAGTTTGATTTGTCACATAGCCCTCTTCCTATTGAAAAAACAAAAGTTGGATTCAAAATGGTCGACTTCAAAATGGGTGCCATGGTCACCACCCATCTTGAAAAGTTTCCCCCCTCACATATACTAATGTGCCACAAACAGGAAGTTAATATGACCAACCATTCCCATTTTATTAAGGTGTATCCATATAAATGGCCCACCCTGTACATAAAAACATCTATACTTTTATTGCATGTATATTGTAATAATATTTTGGCCTCATGAACACGACCGTATGTGTTTTGCGGTACGCAAACCACGGATCCGCAAAACACGGAAGCTGCTCCGCTTTCCGTTCCGCAATTTGCGGAACGGAAAGTTGCCCATTGTAGAAATGCCTATTCTTGTCCGCAAAACGGACAAGAATAGGACATGCTCTATTTTTTCTGCGGGGCCACGGAATGGAGCAACGGATGCGGACACCACACGGAGTGCTGTCCGCATCTTTTGCGGTCCCATTGAAGTGTATGGGTTCGCGCCCGAGCCGAAGAATATGCGGCTCGGACGTGGACCAAACATATGGTCGTGTGCATGAGGCCTTTTTTTGAAATGACCTATTCATTGCATAGTAATACTTTTTGTGGGATAAGCCTCTTAAGCTTAATGTACTGTAAAGGGGTATTCCCCCCCATAACCATTTTTATCATATCCAAAAGATAGGCCATAAATGCTTGATAGATTTAGGCCCCACCGATGGGATCTTTCCCTTTCAATACAATGTTCTTTTTACTACAGGAATTTATTAGCAAATAGCAATATTTCTATCTGTATTCCTATACAATGGAATGCCTCACAGCTAGAGATGAATTTTCTGAAATTAGATTTAGGTCTAATTCAAAGAATCGGTGGACAGATTTGATTTTAGTTACAAATAAATCCTACCCAAATGAAAAGTGCTCAATTGGCCCGGAAAAGTCACATATGACACCCTGAGGACTTCTAGGACTGTATCCAACCCCTTTCAAGACAGGATTAGTAATGTCAATGTGACTGCGACATATATGGCTATGGGTTAATGGATGGGAGCCAGTTTAATAGCTATTTAATAACACCCTGCACTGTCTGAATGTTTTTAGTTTTTTTTTTTATTAAAACATGGTCTAATCATGATCCCTTTTGGTGGTCCCTTTTCTCGGTCTTCTAACCTGTAAAATCGTTGCTGCCGTTTTGAGAGATTCATCCGAATTAAAATTTAAAAAATTCAGATTTGGCTGGAGTACAAATTTTTGGCCATTTGAGACAAATTAGATTAATTTAGATTAAATTCGCTTATCTTATCTCACTGCCTTCTATCTGAGGTAAACAGTAGGATATCCTCCTGAAATAGACCTCCAACATAGGGCCGGTAGCATGACGTGAACAGAGCCTAACATGTATTCTTACCTCAGCCAAAAAATGATAAGATTATCCCAGGGTGTCCTACTGTTGAGACCCCTAGCAATAAGCCATAACTTATGGTGGAACCTGGCAGCAAATATTCACATGCACTGCAGCACCACTACAGGGGAAATCAAACATTACCCATCTAAATGAGAGACCTCCCCCTATTAACCCACCAGTTCCTCATAGATTATTGGAAAATAGGTTTTCTAAACCAGGTCATAAACTGTAAAAAATGCATATTTTTTTATTCTTGTAAAACAGTTATTCTGGAAACAGTGTTAAACTAGCATTCTAACAGAAGTTGCATCCAAACTATAAATTTAAGGTAAATCCAGTCTTAGAGGGAATGACTGTAGATCGTGGCTGTAGATGTACATTTTTTAATTAAGTGTCAGAATACTATGATAAAATATAGTATATGATAAAAGTTCTAGCCAAAAAAGTCTAGTCTCAGTGAAATCATTTATTTTATGACCATCACAAGTACGAGTAGCATACAGCAGAGGTGGCCAGAAAACCTACAAGGAGCATCAATAATAAGTACAGTGTGTATGTTTTACGTTAATGTTCGCACGTTCAGGATCCTGTCATGATTTATGTGCAGATTTCATGCCTAAATCCTGACAGAATATTCGGACATTCCACTGGAAGCACATGTGAACGGCAGGGGTGTAGCTATAGGGGGTGCCCAGGTAGCAGTCGCTACCGGGCCCAGAAGCCTGAGGTGACCCAAAGATCCTTGTGCCACCTAAGAAGACAGTTGTATTATAGAAAGTGCACGCTGGGAGGGCTCTGTCATAGATTTTGCACTGGGGCCCAGAATCTTCACGTTATACTTCTGGCTGGAGGGAAGGGGTTAGGTCAAGAATTTTTGCTTCAGGTAGCAAGAAGGCTATGTGCTTCCCTGCCTCTGGCCACAAAGCACTGAGGGAAGGGCGGCCCAAGCTGAACTCTTGCACCAGGGCCCACAAGCCTTTAGCTACGCCCCTGGTGAATGGGATCATTTATATTCCATCAACTCCAACGCGCAGCAGAAATTTGAGTTTTATTTTCGGATTTCTGCTGCAGATTTATTGAAAAATCCATGGCAGCTTTGCCCATGGTGAATCCATGCCATGTGAACATGGTCTAACTTTAATATCTCTCCTTAAATCAATAGCGTGTTCTCTGCTAGATAACAAAATCATGGCATTAGAAAAAATGCTTTTCCTGTGTTTTGTCAATGGTCAGAGCTGTCTTTGCCACCTATAAGGTAGAGGCCTGAAAGATGGATTCATGTTTCAGCATTTTAGACTACTTTTTTGTTTATTAGGCAACCACAGCCCAGTAATAGAACATTTGGCCACCAGTAAAGGCTCATGCACACCACTGTATCAATTTAGTGTTCTAGAAACCGCAGATATGGGTGTGGTCCGTATGCAGAGAAGTATAGACATGTTATATCTTTTGCAATACGGACGCGAAATGTACACGGATTATAGAAAAATGTAGAACATGTGCTATGTCCTCGTGGTTTACAGACCACAAAACAGATATGGTCATTTACATGAGGCCTTAAGCAAAGGTTTTGGATGTCTCCACTGGTAAGGCAACTGAAGATAATGAGTCTAGAAAAACAGGTACCCACCAGGGATTCAAGGTGTCTAACTGCACTCCCTATTACCTAAATGGATGCTTCTTGTAGTTACAGGTTAGGTGCTTCAAAGTCCCGTATTTGCTCTGGGTCTGTAGTCTTCACTGTGAGGAACCCCAGCGGGCACAGCATCTCTGCTCAAAAGTGAAATTGTTCAGTCTGCAATCGCTCTTCGTGACATTACATCCAGGATTACTGTGAGGTCCAGAATCCTATGCGTTTCGGAGGTAGCGTCCTCACGTAGAAGTGTGGAGTTGAGTAATACACCTTGAATCCCTGTAGGGGACCAAGACTAAACAGGTCAGTGTTATGGCTTCTTCCAATGTAGTGGTATATGAAAAGTTGGTTGGTATTTGGCAATACTTAGGTCGTTATCAGCGGAAATAGATAAAAAAAAAATTTTCACAAGTATTTTTAGTTAGGAGCAGAGCAGTCCCGCCATCTGTTTAGCAGCGTAAGTATTAAGGTGTGATTTTTATTCTGTTTCTGAATCTAGCCAGCCATGGGGGCTTTATAGAGTTATGTCCTCTGTACCGCTATCTACTCATCGCATTCCAATTCCTGCACTCTGATATCATCCCTAGACACATATTTTGGGCAGAATAGATCTATGATTGATCGCTTCTACTAGTATCAGATGTGTGGATGATGTTGGAACATAAGTAAGCTAAAGAAGAATGGGACTGGGATATTAGAAACCACACAAATGAAGCCTGCAACCAACCAAGTCGTACTGTGGTCACGATATGAGAATGGTTTTAAGATGTTTCCTTGTATTAAAGGTGTTGACTGGGTATTTATTATTGATGACCTATGCTCAAAATAGATCAACAATAACTGATTGGTGGGGCTCCAACTACTAGCACACATGCCGATCAGCTGTTTGAGGAGGCAAGTGACCTTACGTTAATCGGTCACATGGCCTAAGCACACACTCAGCCCCATTCAGGTCAATTGAAGTGGGCTGCAATACCAAGCACAGTGCCTATTAAATAGATTGCGCTGTGCTTGGTAACCTGCAATTAGTACTGCAGCCTCTTGAAATAGTCAGGGGTGCCAGGTATCAAAACCCCACCGATCAGGTATTGATGGTCTATACTGAGGATCGATCATCAATATTAAATACCTGAAAAAGGGGATTTTAATATTGATGACCTATCATCAGCTGGTTGAAAAGAAGGCCAGACGCCGTGCCAGTGCAGCAGCGCATAGCAGCAGTGAGCTGTGTAATTACAAAAAGCCGTCCCATTCACTTCTATGGGATGGCTCCTTTCTATACTACTTGAATACTACAGAGCACTCGCATAGACGTGAATGGGACGGCTTCTTGTAATTACACCTGCTCGCTGCTGCCATGTCGACGGCGAGCATGTAAATAATAAAAGGAAAGGCAACGCTTGCACGAGCGCAGCATTCTCTTTAAACAGCTAATCGGCGGGGGTGTTGCGTATCGAACCCCCACCGATCTGATATTGACCTGAGGATAGGTCATCAATATTAAAATCACGGAAAATGCTACATATGAAAAGAGGCCATTGACCAACAGACTAAGAGACTAATAGCTATAATGTACCTTTTAATAACTCACCAATAAATCCTTATCTTTTTGTAATAAAATTTAAATATTAGACATAAAAATTTCCCTAAGACATTCAACTGTTTATTTCCAGCATTTGCACCATTATGTACCAACAGCACTTTGTAAATCAGTTCCATTGTTATAAGTTTGGAAACTGAAAATAGACAGTGACATTATAGTCTGCATTTTGCATTGTAGAAGGCCAATATATGCCATATATTCAATCGGATGGTATACAGGGTGGAAGGATAACAGAGAGTCTCACTCGCATCATCAGATGGTAAAAGAGGTGCATATATTCCTTGAAACGTGTTATCTTCAAATTAAAGCCAACAGCACAAGCTGCTGTGGTCCCTTCAATAGTGTTAAGCCTACCTTACCACAACACCATCAAGGGAAACGCTCACCTATGGGAACAGAAAAAAGTATTTTTTTCTTATTTGAAAGTACTGCATTGCCCTCCAAGCGTAGATCTATTCGGACAGTAATTCCAACTAAGAAGTACATGCTTCAAAATCTCCACCACTAAGTGTATGCTGCAAGATGTTGTCCCTACATTGCAGTATATGATAAAGGTATAGAGCAATACCACAATTTTACTTCTATCAAATTCAAATGGAATATCATCGGGGAAAAAAATTCTGGTATTTTCATGGATATGCCATATATTTCTGTGTAAGTTCCTCCTCTGTCAAGAAAGGGGCTCCCATACTCATCTATTTTTGGAACTCCCATTGGTGAATAGAGAGATGTGGGACCCTCACGTATTGGACATTTAGAGCATATTCTGCGGATATCTCATAAATGTTGAGATGGGAAATACCCATGGAAGTCGGCGGCACTACAAGGTACGGTAGGACTCCATAAATGTCTTTACAACCTCTGAGTCATATGGAACAATTATATGATCACCTACATTGAGTCCGAAGATGGGGAAATTTCCAACTGTGTCCTCACAGCTGTCCTGACATCTCTCTAGATTTCATTCAAACATTGTCTATCTCATATTATCCTTTTATTACATTACATATTCTATTATATAAAAAGATGCAAAATTAACTCCCTGAACATGAGCACAGCAAGTTGTGGTGACTATAGATTCAGCAGCTGAAGGCTCGGCTACGTCTAGAAGAGTGATACACCACAATAAGGAAGGAATGTTACTGCTGCTCAGAGTTGCACAGAGTACACTCAGTCTTGATTGCATTCACATAAGATACTGTTTGGTATCACAGCATGGGCTATCACGGGAACTACTGCTGGGAACACATCAGTAACTAAAGGCAGATTATCTGAATGCCTTTTCGTGATTGGATTCCCAACACACAGGGAAATATTGGTCTTTACCTTGACACAATTATCCCACAGTACAAAGCATATTTATCCTGTAACAATAGGATTTCCACTTCAGAGCTATACAACTCACATTTAACTTATTAAGATGCGTATAGCAAGGCTAAAAAAATATATCAGCCATGGAAAGAGTATGTTTTGGTTTGTCGCAATAATGGATATTTGACTTATCCTACAAGAGTTGTTTTTCGGAAATTGTTCAAATATTTAACAATGTCCTCCATGTATTCCTCAAGATAATTTACCATCTGCAAAGGTTACCATATACCTTCAATAGCTGTGATCGTCCAAAAGCTATCCCTCCAAAATCTCCCATACACATGTATGGTAAATTCACCCGAGCATGTAGCTACTTTCATTAAGGAGAGTGAAGAAAGCTTGCTTCACATGGTGGCTTATCCCCAGGGAGAACAAAAGGATCAGTCTTTGAAATTCAACATGCCGAATCCTTCCTTGTTCTGACATCATAGCTGGTAGATTGTCAGCTTGCCTGTAGAGTTGAGCGAACTTGTATTTTAAGTTCGGCGTCCAAAGTTTGGGTTGGGGTTATCAAAGAATCCCGTTATGGATTCCGATACCACGGACCTAACGGAATTTGGAATTCATAAGGGGATTCTTCAATGAACCCGAACCTTGGACAACACTAAGGACCTGGGGTGACGTCACCGTCATGTGATCAGTGCAGGGGGCGTGGCTCTGTACTGGATTCGATAAGAGGGTTCGATAACCCCAACCCGAACTTTGGATGCCGAACTTAAAATACAAGTTCGCTCAACTCTACTTGCCTGGTGTTGTCTAATGTATGTTATGGTCTTAAACAGTATTTTATCATTCCATTGATTGTTTTTGAAAGGGTAGTGGATGCTAGGCACTTTGAGTGTTCCCATGATGCCTGAAGACCATTAGAACATTTTCTGCATTTGCTTTTATCACTATTGTCCTATATCCAAGGTAACCAAATCATTTTTAACAACCTCAAATGTTTGCCATTATTAAAGTGGCCTTTTTGTGCCATGATAATTATCACCCTGACAGCTTGCAGCCGCTACTAAGCCACAACCGTGATAAATATATTCCTGTTGTGTGCAGCACTTTTCCATTTTGATTGTTAGACTGCTTATCTATATTTTGCCCAAAAAAGACAAAGAACTGCCTGAGTGCAGTTTGAGGTTCTACAACAACTATAGTTACACCGTTGTTCTAAAGATGGCTATACACCTTCAATAGCTATCAGGCAAACAAAGGGTGGGACTGGCCAGACTTTCAGAGGATCATCTATTGGGCCTAGTCTCTGAAGCCATAATGGGCCCTAAAAGTTCCAGCGAAAAAACCCATTTGGCGCTGCTTTGGAGCTAGTTACTTGTCTAACTCTTTGATTCAAAACTATTAGATTTTATTGATATAAGGATTGAAATGGATGAGTTACTACTTACCTCATCCATTTGCTTGCGACGGCCGGCTGCCGCCATCTTGATTGAAGATCTCGCACAAAATCTCATGCACAGTGCTGTATGATGTAACCACACCGGCCGACGTGATGACATCATCACAGGCCTCGTGAGATTTCGCGTCAGAACTTCAATCAAGATGGCGGCGGCTTGACTGTCGCGAGCAAATGAATGAGGTAAGTATGATGTACGTTTTTTTTCTTAATTTTACACGGTATTATTACTTTCAGATGCTGCGATCAGCTATGAAAGTGGCATCTGAGCGGTACAATGATGGGGATCAGCTAATTCACCGCTCCCTGTCATTACACCCACTACTTACAAAGAAATGCGCTTTGTGAAGTAATTCGCCACAAAGAGAATTGTTTTTGTAAAATTTGGCAAAGCAGGCGAATCTCATTTTTGAATACTTTGCTTATCTCTAGAATATCTGCCGGTCTGACAGAAAATGGCTAGTTCGGTCAAAATAGCCTAATGTGAATGAGAACATTATAATATATATATATATATATCTTCAGAATTTTCCTCCGCCCAAAAAACTCTATCTTGTTATTATTAAAGCTTTAAAATGATGGATCACAATTCTAAAACAGCCATAGAAACTTAGAAATCTAGTACAGCCAATCAAATTTAAAGAGTCACTGTACTTTCAGACAATTTCATTTTATTTATTAGAGAATGGTATAAATAGTAAATTTCTAAATCACTGCATTACAAAAAATATAACAAAAGTTAGAAGTCGCACCACTCTACATAAAAACGTAAAATTAAAAAGAAAAGCTGGGCACTCACTTATAGTTGGAACCAAAATTAAAACCTTTAATTGTATCCAGAACATATAATACTGCACCTAAAATAAAAACTAAATGAATGGGATGCCCACAGATACACCAAGATAGGGAAATGGAGGGAAAAGTATATCCGATTCTCATAAACATATATCTCATAAGACAAATAATGTGGTCCAGAATATAATTCAACAGATAATATCCATGCCAGCTCTAAAATAATGTTCACAAGGTCCTAAAAAAGTGAAGAAAGTGAGTTGGGTGTCCCCACTTAAAAATCAGCCAGCATGTGTCTGGAAGCGGCGTCCCGCTAAACACACTGCACGAGCGGCGTCCCGCTATACAGCATTAATTTCCGCTCCTGGTCACTGTATCAGAGCTCAGTCTTAATGTATCTAACACAGTAAAGTTCACAGTCTTACCGGGATGTAGTATGTATAAGTCACCTCATTCAGGACGCTGTGCTGTCAATGCGAATATTTGCACTCACGTCTCAGATGTCCCGCTGTCAGTTCGCTTCGCAACCAACGCCGTCTTTTCGCGTGGGCAGGCGGCACCACGTTCGGCGATTATTGCACACTTCCGGATAACAATAGTACGGAGGATGCTGCTGGTGATGAAGGAGATAACGGCTCCGCTAGAAGGAGGAAGGCACTTCTTACTATCTCTCCCGGTTTCAGTATCTCCACTGCCGCGGCCTCCCCTTAAGATAAATCACCGACAGTAACGTTACTGTTCAACTACCAGACACATGCAGGCTGAATTTTAATTGGTGACACCCAACTCACTTTCTTCACTTTTAAAAAAAATATGCCCGCATCCATCGGAAAAATGCTTTAAAGTCATAGCCACTAGGGATCTCACTTTCACCCAAGTTGCAGTACAATGCCTGCTGTCAGGCAAGATCCATCCCTAGTAACAGAGACACAGAGACACAGAAGATGGCAGAGAAGAAGTGGGGGCGTGCCAGAGCTAGCTGAGATCCTGAGCCTGATTAAAACAACTGCTTCTACACTGCTTCTGAACATCACAGGAGTCTCCTGTTTTTCTCTTTATCTGTTCTGTAAGTCTGGAGCTAAAGACAAACATAGTGGGAAGTAAAGGAAATGATGTCACAGCAGTACAGTGCTGACAGATTCCACAGAAAGGAGATGCTCCTACAGGATTGTATTATGGATTTGTATGCCGCCCTATGATTCTCCCATGAGGCACGTCATGTAATGGAGCATTCCATAAATCTTCTTGTGGGTTTTCATTGAGTACACTTTTGAAAATACTTCTGTGCTCTTCCGTTGGAAGCAAACATGGAACAGTACAATAAAATTCCCACAAGGATCCGTAATACAACTAAGCGCATGTGGGAAAAATTCTAACCTGTGGGCTGAGAAAGAAATATGAAATGTTGGTAATATCCAAGTTTTATAAAGAACCTGTAGAAACCCTTTAAATGGGCAAGTTAGAAAGGCCAACATATTTTATAGAAGATGGCGGCTCAGACAAAAGTGTCAAACGTGGACAGGGAAAGTAATGAAAACAGGAGTAATACACTTAGACAAATACACATTTACATCTATGCCTGAAGGAAAAGCAGATACCAAGCTATACCAAAAGCAGAACACTTGAAAACCAATATCTCAGCCCTGGTATTATTATAGCTAGAGAATAAATCTGTAATAAAATGTAAAATTAAAGCTCCTGAAGTCTAATGTACCATATAAAGATGTATAATTTAATATGTTAAATTATTAATTCTGCAGTGGAAACGACAGTATGTACAGGAACGCGTGTGATTTATTTATACTCTACCACGTTAACTGTTTCACTCTGTGGCTGTGCAGATATTTCTTCCCGCTCCAAGTACTGCAGCAGGATGGAAGATGCCTAAAGTCTCAAACATGTGAAGAATTCTTTAAATGGATTATTGAGTATAAATAATAGAGATTATACAGAATGCAATACGTTTATCAGTAAAAAGAAACTAAGAATTAAGACAATAAAATGAGATATTCAGTGTACTCACTATAAAAAAGCTAATCAACATATCAATAGAGATCCTCTGTAGGGTGCTAGATGTAGGGTGCCCTGGGGACTAATCCGTCTATTGAACCAGGGACCAACATACTCAAAAGTGGGGCAGTAGTAAGTGAGGCACAATAAGCAAAAAAGCGTGATAGAACACTGTACTGTAATTTATAGCACCTATAAACACACAAAACACACATAGTACACATAATACCACAATAATGTGTGTAGCGTGTACACTTATTTACATACATTGAGATTTTCTGCTAAAGTAAATTGCGTCTTTGATTTCTTCTCTTTAGTTGTTAATTCTCCTCCATGTCATTGATTAGATGGACATTTGTGGAAAAGCCCCTCAGATGCCGCGTTCATATATGATATATAATCCGAAGTAAAATAAAAAAATTAAAAACTCATACTTACCTAACTGATTTGCTCGTGACAGGCCAGCCGCCGCCATCTTGCTTAAAGATCCGGCGAGAAATCTCGCGGGGCCCGCCATTACCGCATCACACTGTCCGGCGTGGTGACGTCATACGTCACCGTGCACAGGATTTCAGCCAAGATCTTCAAGCAAGATGGCGGCAGCTGGTCCGTTGCGAGCAAATGGAACAGGTAAGTATGAACATTTTGTTTTTCACTATTTAAGGTTATCGATTCGCTACCATGAAGCAAGAGGAAATTCAGCTTCGTATCAAATCGAATTTATCCTGAAATTCAGATTAAAGTCCACTAGTGTCAACCACTATGGCCGTCATTGCTGCTTCCTGTTTCTCTAACCTCCTGGCCAATCTGTATAGAATTATCCATCCCCACAGCTGCATAATGGCAATATTTTACTGTTAACATCTCTTTTAAGACTACACAACAAATGTATGAGCTCTAATGGTGGCCATATCGGTTATCAGAGATCTACTTTCTACTGTTACAGACATTTAGGGATATTTATCAAAAGTAGTGGAAAGGAAAATTGACTTAGTTGCCCATAGCAACCAATCAGATTCCACATTTCATTTTCCAAAGGAGTTCTGAAAAATGAAAGGTGGAATCTGATTGGTTGCATCGGGCCACTAAGCCAGTTTTCCTTTGCACCCATTTTGATTACTCTCCCATTTCTACATTGTAAATGTGCAGGATAACTTTCTGTGAATTAAAAATATATAGAGTCTGTGCAGCAGGGTGGGTGCGCTTTATGGCAGTTACGCTTTATGGCAGCTGCGATAAATGAATGTTGATTGCCAGGTCAATACAGTGTATAGGACATAATGGAGTACTGTCCATCCGGCACAAAACAGGGAGTGACATGGGAGGAACCCAATTAAAGTGGGATCAGCCTACTATCTCATGTGTATGGGGGTGTCCCCACTGACTCCCAGTGACAGATGTCAAAGGGGAGGAAGCAGCAGACCTTTTTGATTTCAACATGTCCAATCCTTTGTTCTCACAGGAGACAAGGTTCTGTCAGACGTCTCTGACAGCGGAATATTACAACCTCTCCATTGACGACACATGCATGCTTGACCTAAATCTGAAAACTGGAAATATAATTTAAAGGGGTTTTCCAAGACTTTAATATTGATGACCTATCTTCACGGTAGGTCATCAATATCTGATGGGTAGAGGTCTGACTTCAGGAACCCCCACCAATCAGCTGTTTGTAGAGGCCGCAGCGCTCCAGTGAGCTCCACAGCCTCTTCCTAGGCCAGTGACATCATGTTCATCGGTCACATTGTTTCCCACTAGGTCCCATCAAATGAATGGGTCTGGACTGCAGTACCAAGCACAGCCACTATGCATCGTATGGCGCTGTGCTTTGTATGCCGTGAGGAGGAGCTCATTGGAGATCGGCGGGGGTGCCTAGAATTGGAACCCCCCGCCAATCTGATATTGATGAATTATCTTGAGGATAGGTCATCCATATTGAACTCCTGGAAAAAAAAAACTTTTAATTTTTGATGGTTCTAGTGGCCAGTGTGAAAACTTTAGTATTTCAAAAACACAAAAAAATGTCATTTTCTGATGATACCTTCCATTTATAGGCAAGTCTATTGTAACATTCAAGTTTCCTTAAAGAGGACCTGACACCACTCCTGACATTTCTATTGTAACAAACGCTTATATTCTTCATTAAATAATTCTGGGCACCTATTCTTAAGGGCTCATGCACACGAACGTATTTTCTTTTTTTGTTGTGGACCGTATGCGGAACCATTCATTTCAATGGGGCAGCAAAAAAAACCTGGAGTTACTCCGCGTGCGTTCAGTTTCCGCATTACGGACAAGGATAGGACTGTTCCGTTCCGCAAAATACGTAATGCACATGGACGCCATCCATATTTTTTTCGGAACGCAAAATACATACGGTCGTGTGCATGAGCCCTAACTCTGTGCTGCTCTTCTGCTAGTCCTTCTAGAAAGCTATGAATAAATTGAGAATTGAGTGTTACCATTCCCCTTTTCAAAAGGGTGTGTCTGCCACTTTCAGCACTGATTGGACAGTTTCAGTGTATGAATGTACTCATACTTCCAGGGGGATTAACAGAGGAACTGCACAGCACAGAGAAGAATAGGTGTGTTTACTAAACCAGACATGTCAGGAGAGCTGACAGATCCTCTTTAAGTATCTAACATAGGCCGGTTTTAGAGAAACGTGACAAACACCTGCCATAAAAAATACAGTACAAATTCAAAAGAATATAACAAGAAATAAATATTTTTTTTAGCATGTAATAAATGATCTTATATAAACCTCATATTGGAAATGCTGTTTGGCCATTTTTCAAGCCAGTATCGCTATCGGTTAAATCCAGCATTATTTCATATTTCCAGTGTCTTGCTGGGAGAATGCAATTTTACTGAGTGAAGTCATCGTGTTACAAAGTCATTTCATTAGAACAGATACTGTACGTGTTTGGAAACATTGGGTCAAAGAGTCCTATAAATCAATGTGACTTCCACCGTAGAATTCACAGGTCTTACTTAATCAGAGGAGGATGCAGGCTTTTTTAACTGTCGTAATAAATTAATAAACACCCACAACAGAGAGAACGGAATGAGATTTTAAAATCATCTGTTTTTCATCTTTAGAATGTTATATTCATTTTATTAGTGGCATTATAAATCATGACTATTTCGGTAGCATTTGAATGATTTTTTAGCATTTGTTCTTAGACCTGGTGAGCGCAGCTTGTTTTTGGCTTTGTTAGTCACTGTGCCTTTTTCTTCTACTTTAGAAGATCGAGTCCTAACATCAGAAGTAGAAAGAGAAATGTGAAACTTGAAAAACAATATTGTACAAAATTCTTCAATTTTTCCAAAATTGCTACGTTCACACCACATTTGAAACAGTCTGCAGATCCAGGGTCGGACGGTTGTCCAGGTACTAGCAGCTTTCCACTGGCTATTAGGCTCCATTCACACGTCCGCAATTCTGTTCCGCATTTTGCGGAACGGAATTGCGGACCCATTCATTTCAATGGGGACATTTCAATGGGGACAGATGATTCGCGTTCCCGAAAAATATAGAACATGTCCTATTCTTGTCCGCAATTGCGGACAAGAGAAGGCATTTTCTATGAGAGTGCCAGCGATGTGCGGTCCGCAAAATGCGTAACACACATTGCCGGTGTCCGTGTTTTGCGGACGTGTGAATGTAGCCTTAGTCTGTAAGTTACTGTGTTTTTACGCGAACCAATAGTTCAGGCAATTATCAGGAACAAACTAAGGCCTCTTTCAGACCGGCGTCGCGGGTGAGGGCCGGATAGGATGCTGGTGCATTCAGGTAAAATCGTTGCATTATTCAGACACGCGTTGCATTATTTTGCACACGCGTGATAAAAAACTGAATGTGGTACCCAGACTCGAACCCGGACTTCTTCACTGAAGTTCGTGTTTGGGTTAGGTGTAGTGCAGATTTTATTATTTTCCCTTATAACATGGTTATAAGGGAAAATAATAGCATGTGGATTGAGGGGTTAAAAAATAAAAAAAATGAACTCACCTCATCCACTTGATCGCGCAGCCGGCATTGTGTTCTTCTTTGAGGACCTGCCAAAGGACCTTTGATGACATTATCGGTGACGTCACCGCAGGTTCTTTTGACAGGTCTTCAAAGAAGAAGAAAGAAGACGATGCCGGCTGCGCGATCAAGTGGATGAGGTGAGTTAATATTTTTTATTTTTTAACCCCTCAAGTCACATTTTAGTAAGCATTCTATATTGAGAAAGGTATTATTTTCCTTTAATACCATGTTATAAGGGAAAATAATACGGTAAATTAACCTTATTCAATTTACTAACATCATCTCCTAGCAACCATGCGTGAAAATCGCATTGCATCCGCACTTGCTTGCGGATGCCATGCGATTTTCACGCAGCCCTATTCATTTTTATGGTGCCTGCATTGCGTGAAAAACTGAATGATGATTTTTGGTGCCAGCAAAACCACATAATCAACTGATGAACGAGCTTTGCTCATTGATCGAGTAATTGCCGGCATCTTTTACAAAGGCCAATTATTGTGATAATCCCCAATAATTAGCCTCATTATTGGTCCATGTAAAAGGACCCTTAGGGACTGTGGTAATGACATTCATAGTTACCTTAAAGAAGACCTGTCATCAGTGTCGGACTGGGGTGCCTAGGTCCCACCAGTGGAAATTATTCTAGGGGCCCACCCTACAGCTACCAAAAATAAATATTACTTGTTTATTTTTCGGGCTCATGCACATGAATATTTGCAGTTTAACACACAATACAGTGTGCAGAACAGAACAGTATTGTGCACTGCTCTGTATCAGATTGTTTCTCATTAAGCAGCTCATTGTAGTTGATAACCTAATCTGTTAAGGTCCCTTTACACAGGGCGACAGAGCAAGAGATTGTTGGGAAGGAAGCGTTCCTTCCCGACAATTGCCTGCCCTCTAACGGAGGAGAATGCTGTATTTATTTACATGCAGTGGGATCTCTATTGTATGCGGAGCAGTCATCACTACGGTCAGTGCTCTTCCCCCATACTGACTGGTTGTTTGCTGGCAGCAGATCGTGATTACACAGCACAATCTACTTCCAGTAAATGATCATTTTTATGTGCGCACAAACGATCGAATTACGGTACCCGATGAATGAGTGTTTCGTTCGTTCATCAGGTAATCAGCCTACACGGCGTCCACCGCAGCCATTACGCCCAAGAGCTACTAAAGCAAGCAACACGGTAACCTGTGTCACTGTGAACTACACTGTGACAATATGTCTATTTTATTTTTTTTACATAATAAAGCGTTTTTTTAAAAATCACGTTTCCATTTCTTTTTTTTTTTGCCAATGATCTTGAGTAGGGGCTCCTTTCTTACAAGAAGAGTTGGCATTCACTTGAGGGGATAGGTCATGTCATATTTTTATAGAGCAGGTCGTTACAGACGCAGCGATGCCTAATATGTCTATTTTTTTTATTTCTGTTACCCTCAGTTCACACGAACGCGTTGTAAAGCGCATAACCGATGCAAACCAATGCTTCCCTATGGGACTGGTTCACATTTTCGCGTTTTACAGCACGTTCGAACGCGCTGAAAAACGCCCGACGCATAAACAAGTACTTGAGCTTTTTTTGGGGCGTTTGTCGCTCGCTTTGGCCCATAGACTTCAATGGGAACGCGCAACGCTTGTATTTTGCGCGTTTTTGACACTGAAAACGCGCGTTCGAACGAGCGTTTATGAATTTGCAACACCAGCAATGCACTCTGATTGGCCAAACTTCATATAGACAGGGATATTTTGTCATTGGACAACACTGCAGTCAGTCACACAAACGCGCGTAAAATGCGTGTTTACTATTGCCAAAAACACGCACAAAAACGCGCGTAAAACACGCGACAAAAAAGAGCGGAAAACGCGCGTCTCAGAAACGCTCAGGTCTGAACCCAGCGTTAAAGGGATTGTCTCATCTCAGACAAAAGGGGCTTATTGCTAGGATATTCCTCCATTGCCTCCATAGGTGCGGGTCACACAGCCCTGATAGTGGTGGAGGGCGCACTGCGCATACGCAGCTGCCCTCCATTTATTTTCTATGGGGCCGCCACAAATAGCTGTGTGCTGGCTCGGCTATTTCCGACGGGCCCATAGAAGTGAACGGGAGCGGTGGCTGGTCATACGCGGTGGGCTCCCATTCACTTCTATGGGGAGACCGCTTCGTGGTGGACAGATCAGAGTCCTCCAGCCTCCACCTTGCGGGGCCTCGTTACTGATATAGGTGGGACCCACATCTATAAGACAATCCCTTTAAGTTTTACACAGTGATAAATATCTTTTTGTGTTACTGTTTTCCGAAAGCCATATTTTTTTTATTTTTTGGGCGATTGTCTTATGTAGGAGCTTGTTTTTTTGGAGGATGAGGTGACAGTTTCATTGGTACCATTTCGGAGTACATACGATTTTTAAATTGCTTGGCATTAGACTTTGTTTTGGCACTGTTTATATTTAGTTTTTTTATGGCATTCACCTGAGTGTCATATTTTTATAGAGCAGGTTGTTACAGACGCAGCGATACCTAATATACCCTGTATGTCAGTTTTTCTTTTTTTCTGTTATATATAATTTTATATGACTTTATTATGGGAAATCTGCTTTTTACTTGAAACCTAGGTATCCTACAGGTTAATACAAAAAAACAAAAACAAACAAAAGCACAAAATGAAACAAAAAATACTATATTTTTTTACATTTACGTCTACGGAGCTGTGTGTGGACTCATTTTTTGAGGGGCCGATCTGTACTATATTGATACCATATGTTGGAGTGTGTATGACTTTTTTTGCAATGTTTATTCAAATTTTTGTAGCATGCAATCACAATTGTTACACTGCAAGATGATCGTTAGCGGTCATCATTGGAAAAATCGGGCAGTGTAATACAGGCTTAACTGGAGAAACTAGGTCTATTGCATCAGCAGTGTCACACTAATGGTACGGCCATATAATGCGGCTGTGCCGTGGTTGGTATGTAGGTGTCATGTGGCTGAGTACCACTAATAAAATAAACTATTCGATTCTAATCAGTTAGTGTGGTCCCGTTGTGGCTTGCATGGCTGTGTGGTACTCATCTGTATGGTGACCGCGTCCCAACTGCACCATGGCTATACCACAAGGTCGTAACCTAATACAAATGAAGTGGATAAATACTTCCAAAGCCAATATAGAAATTGCAAAAAAAACATAAAATGTTAAGTAAATGCATTAAATTTGGGGTACCATTGACCATAAACCGTGAACGTCCAAATGAGTAGAGACACCAATATCCATCACTATTGTAAGGGAGAGTAAATGGATGAATCCCAAGTTGTTCTTTCGATGAAAGAGTCTCATTAAGACACGAGGAAGCTTAGAATACATACAAGAGATGTTTGATTAGCTGCAGATTAAGGGCGTTCATTACTTTGTCTGTTATTGCGCTGTATGGAATAGCATTTAACTCTAATGTCCTTCATATTAACTATAACTTTAACCGTAATTTAATGAATTGTATAAAAAGAGGAGCAGAGCACATTTTAATTGGTGTAAAGTGATGGCAAATATCACAGTTCTCAGATTTTTATGGCATATTCCTTAGTACATTTCCAGGAGCATAGAGTAGATATGGGAGTATACGGGGAAATATACATGAAGAATGTTGTATAATGTTCATCGTAGAGTGGTTGAATCGGGTGGTCCAAGACTACAAACTGAGGATCTGCTTCTTCTGTCAAGATACATTGTGGGAAATATATAAAATTGAAGCTCAGCCACATTCACTTGAATGGAGAAGGTTTAACCACTTGAAGACCACAGGTTTATACCCCCCTAGTGACCAGGCCCTTTTTTACAAATCCGCACTACACTACTTTCACCGTTTATTGCTCGGTCATACAACTTACCACCCAAATGAATTTTACCTCCTTTTCTTCTCACTAATAGAGCTTTGATTTGGTGCTATTTCATTCTTGCTGACATTTTTACTTTTTTTGATATTTTACTTTTTTTGGCGAAATTTTTTCAAAAAAATGACATTTTTCACTTTCTGTTGGAAAATTTGCCAAATAAAACTACATTTCTCTATACATTTTTCACTAAATGTATTGTTCTACATGTCTTTGATAAAAAAAAATTCTATAAGTGTATATTTATTGGTTTGGGTAAAAGTTATAGCGTTTACAAACTATGGTGCAAAAAAGTGAGTTTCCGCACTTTGATTTTCTTAGCACCTGTCCTGTTTCCTGACGCACTACAATGCCCAGACAGTAGAAACACCCCATAAATGACCTCATTTCGGAAAGTAGACACCCTAAGGTATTTACTGAGGGGCATAGTGAGTTCATGGAAGTTTTTATTTTTTGTCACAAGTTAGCGGAAATTGTTTTTTTGTTTTTTTTTCAAAAATTTCATTTTTCGCTAACTTGTGACAAAAATAAAACTTCCATGAACTCACTATGCTCATAGCGAATACCTTAGGGTGTCTACTTTCCGGAATGGGGTCACTTGTGGGTATTTTACTGCCCTGGCATTTTAGGGGCCCCTAAACGTCAGAAGCAGTTTGGAATTCAAATGCGTAAAAATGTCCTGTGAAATCCTAAAGGTACTCATTGGATTTAGGGCCCTTTCGCATCTTGGATGCAAAAGTGGCACACATGTGGTATCGCCGTACTCAGGAAAAGTAGAGCAATGTGTTTTGGGTTGTATTTTACATATGCCCATGCTGGGTGTGAAAAATATCTCTGTAAATGACAACTTTTTCCATTTTTTTATACAAAGTTGTCCATTTACAGAGATATTTCTCTCACCCAGCATGGGTATATGTAAAAATACACCCCAAAACAAATTGCCCTACTTCTCCTGAGTACGGCGATACCACATGTGTGACACTTTTTTGCAGCCAAGGTGCACAAAGGGGCCCTAAATCCAACGAGTTCCTTTAGGATTTCACAGGACATTTTTTACGCATTTGGATTCCAAACTGCTTCTGACGTTTAGGGGCCCCTAAAATGCCAGGACAGTATAAATGGCACACAAGTGACCCCATTTCGGAAAGTAGACACCCTAAGGTATTCGCTGAGTGGCATAGTGAGTTTATGGAAGTTTTTATTTTTTGGCACAAGTTAGCGGAAATGTTTTTTTTTTTTTTTTTTTTTACAAAGTCTTATATTCCACTAACTTGTGACAAAAAATAAACTTTTACATGAACTCACCATACCCCTCACAGAATACCTTGGGGTGTCTTCTTTCTAAAATGGGGTCACTTGTGGGGTATTTATACTGTCCTGGCATATTAGGGGCCCCTAAACGTCAGAAGCAGTTTGGAATCCAAATGCGTAAAAAATGTCCTGTGAAATCCTAAAGGTACTCATTGGATTTGGGCCCTTTGCGCATCTTGGCTGCAAAAAGTGTCACACATGTGGTATCGCCGTACTCAGGAGAAGTAGGGCAATGTGTTTTGGGGTGTATTTTACATATACCCATACTGGGTGTGAAAAATATCTCTTTAAATGACAACTTTTTCCATTTTTTATACAAAGTTGTCCATTTACAGAGATATTTGTCTCACCCAGCATGGGTATATGTAAAAATACACCCCAAAACACATTGCCCTACTTCTCCTGAGTACGGCGATACCACATGTGTGCCACTTTTGCAGCCAAGGTGCGAAAGGGCCCTAAATCCAATGAGTACCTTTTAGGGGGCATTTTTACGCATTTTCTTCTCTCGCTTTAGGGCCCCTAAAATGCCAGGTCAGTATAAATACCCACATGTGACCCCATTTTAGAAAGAGGACACCCCAAGGTATTCTGTGAGGGGCATGGCGAGTTCATATTTTTTTTTTTTCGCACAAGTCAGCGGAATTTGATTTTTTAGTTTTTCTCACAAAGTCTCCCTTTCCGCTAACTTGTGACAAAAGTTCAATCTTTCATGGACTCAATATGCCCCTCAGCGAATACCTTGGGGTGTCTTCTTTCCAAAATGGGGTCACATGTGGGGTTTTTGTACTGCCCTGGCATTTGAGGGTCTCCGCAATCATTACATGTATGGCCAGCATTAGGAGTTTCTGCTATTCTCCTTATATGGAGCATACAGGTAATGAGATTTTTTCCGTTCAGCCTCTGGGCTGAAAGAAAAAATGAACGGCACAGATTTCCTCATTCGCATCGATCAATGTGGATGAAAAATCTCTGCCAAAAATATGCAAGAAGAAAAAGGGGCCTGGCGATTGCCAGGACATAGGAGCTCCGCCCAAACATCCATACCCACTTCAGCTCCTATGTCCTGGCAAGCGTGATTTCTCCATTCACATCGATCAATCGATCGGTGTGGAGGAAGACATCTTTTCCAGATTTTTGATACAAAGTGTTTGCCAAAGCATATGAACTCCAACACCTCTCCTCAGCTCATATGCCAGGGCAAACGTACCTGTACTGCAGAGGAGAAATCTCGCCTTGCAGCGCCGCAAACACCGACTTCACGTGTCTTCTGATAGCAGCGCAATGCTTCTCTCAGAATGCACATCAGTGCTGCAGCTGGCTCTTTGCTTGATCCACCTAGAAGGTAAAAAAAAAAAAGAAAGAAAAACCAGGCAGCAATGCAATAATTTTATTAACATTAACTTTATAGAACATTAGAAACCGAACGTTAACTTAAACATTTGAAACATAACTTGAACTTTTTGCTTACCTGTGGATTTTTTTACCTTAAGTCTCATGACACGGCCGTGAAACTCGGCCGTGCATGGACCGTTAGTATCTCGGCCTGGCAGCCATCTGACAGCAGGAGTGCACGGCGTCACTGGTTGCTATGACGCCGTGCGCTCCTGCTGTCAGATGGATGCCAGGCCAGGATACCACGGTCCATGCACGGCGTGTTCCACGGCCGTGTGCATGAGGCCTCAGAGGATAAACCTCTCCTTCCCCGTGGGACAATGTGCAAAGCACAAATCACCCAGAGCTGTGGCGAAGTACATTATGCACTTTGTCCCAGGTGAAAGGAGAGGTTTGCAGCAGCTCTGTGTGAAAGGGCCTTAGACACGAGCGTTGCTCACGCATGGTGATCGCAGAGGAGCGCCTGGCCTGACTTCTCCCGCACAGACGGGTCGCATAGCATCATATTGATTTATGATGCTATGTAACTCCTACAGTTCTGGAATGCATTGGATAGCACTGGCAGCAGCAGTATGCCAGTGCTATCCAATGCATTCCAGAACTGTAAGGTTACATAGCATCATAAATCAATATGATGCTATGCGACTCCGCCTGTTTTGAGAAGTCAGGACGGGCGCTCCTTTGCGATCACCATGCGTGAGCAACGCTCGTGTGCAAGGACCCTAAGACTCTTGTGTGCCTGGCCTGTGTCTTGCAATCCCTATGCTAATAATGTACCTGGGTGTGATACTTGCGGAAGCACTCCCTATGCATAGGGCAGGCTGGTCAGGACAGTCAGGACAAAAAACGGTGGTGTCACGCCTTAGTCCACTCCTGCTACAGACACGACATCTTTTTCTTGGGGAACGGTGGCTTGGGGTACCAGGGAAGACACTGGGAAGTGTCTCTCATGTAGCTCACTACATCGGGGACTTGGGGCACAGAACCTCCTGGATACAGGAGTTCGAAATGATCTCTTCCTGGAATTTAAGGAAGGATCCCGTTCTCCCAGCCTTACTGTAGAGAACGTAACTGTTATATATGGCCAATTGAATCAAATATACAGACACCTTTTTATACCAGCGTCTGGTGCGTCGGGAAACTAAATATGGAGCCAACATTTGGTCATTGAAGTCCACCCCTCCCATGTGGAGATTATAATCGTGGACTGAGAGGGGCTTTTCAATGACTCCTGTCGCCCGTTCTATTTGGACAGTCGTGTCTGCGTGAATGGTGGACAGAAGGTAAGCGTCCCTCTTGTCCCGCCACTTCACCGCGAGCAGTTCTTGGTCACACAAGGCAGCCCTCTCCCCGTGCAAGTCGGGTATTAATGAGCCGTTGGGGAAGCCCCGGCGACTAGGCACGCGGTGCCACAGCATTGGATTCCGACTAGATGTAAGTGCCGAAAGAGGGCCACACTTGTGTAAAAATTGTCCACGTATAAGTGGTACCCCTTGCAGACTAAGGGTGACACCAAGTCCCAGACAATCTTGCCACTGCACCCCAGGTAGTCAGGGCATCCGACCGGCTCCAGTTTTGAGTCTTTTCCCTCATAGACCCTAAAACGATATGTATAGCCTGTGGCCCTTTCACAGAGCTTATACATTTTGACCCCGTACCGGGCGCGCTTGCTGGGGATGTACTGTTTGATGCCAAGGCGCCCGGTGAATTGTACGAGGGACTCGTCTATGCAGATGTTCTGACTGGGGGTATACGCATCTGCAAATTTAGATGACAAATGGTCTATGAGGGGCCGAATTTTATGGAGCCGGTCATAAGCAGGGTGGCCTCTTGGATGACAGGTTTCATTGTCGGTGAAATGCATAAAGCGCATGATGACCTCAAACCGTGCCCTGGACATTGCAGCAGAGTACATGGGCATGTAATGTATTGGGTCTTTAGACCAATATGACCGCAATACATTTTTTTAGTTATGCCCATGCTGAGGGTAAGGCCCAAAAATGTTTTAAATTCGGAAACGGTGACTGGTTTCCACCGGAAAGGCTGGGCATAGAAGCTTTCCGGATTGGCGGTTATATATTGTGTGGCGTATCGGTTGGTTTCTGCCACAACTAAGTCGTAGAGATCCGCGGTGAAGAACAGCTCAAAAAATTCAAGGGCCGATCTGAAATTGGCTGTCTCCATGCGAACTCCTGACTGGGCGGTGAAAGGGGCAATACGGGTGCGGCGGAAGGAGGGATTGCCAATTAGGGTTTGCCAGCACCTCTGGGAGACTAAGGGGTCTACGGGCCTGAGAACGCGGTGGCTGCGACGGGGAGTTAGTGCACGTGCCACCGTACCAGCAACTGCCCTTCTGGTGCTCGCCACTTCACCAGGGAATACGGCAGTGCTGGTAGAAGGTCCAGGATGTGCTGCGCTGCCGGTGTATGCCGCACCATCAAAAAGGTCAGCGCTAGCACCACTCTGCTGCATATGAGGCTCATCACGCGGGATATGCGAAACACTGACATGGGGTCGGAGTACGCCTGACCGTAGCAGGGACCTCAACCTCGTCATCTTCGCTAGCGGTTAGAGTGCCACTGCTGTCTACAGGTTCATATTCTGAACCACTGGATTCAGCGGGTGAAGCGTCCCCATCGCTTTCATCCATCACGGCCAGAATCCTGTAGGCCTCTTCAGCGGAATACCCCTTTTTGCCATTTTGGAGTAACTAAATTTAGGGGTATTCCTCTGAGACTACCCAGGAAAAAGAGCACACCTACCTAGTAAAAGGGAGTGCTTGCGAAGTAACGCTGCGATCGCTAATAAAGATCCAATAACTCAAAAGTGATCTTTTATAGCGGTGCAGCGATTTTACTGTGTTTTTGCAGTGATCAGAAAAAAAATTCTGTCACTGCGGTGGGCGGACTGAGCGCAAGTGTGCGCACAAGATCAGGCCTGATCAGGCGAACAATGCGTTTTTATAGAGCCTAAAGTGACCCTACTGATATAGATCTGATTGCGATCAGTCTTGATCACTTACAGATACTATATTAGTATTAGTGCTGATAAGCGACAGTGATGACGCTAATCAGCGACTAATAAGTGACTGTGCGGTGCGGTGGGCTGGGCGCTAACTACCTAACAAGTAGCTAACTACCTGACGGTGATTAGGGACCCTTATAGGGGGTGATCTATGACAGGGGGTGACAGAGGGTGATCAGGGGTTTATATGGGTAATCAGTGGCTACTAAGGGGCTACTAAGGGGTTAATAACTGACAAAGGGGGTATGTAATGTATGTGTGGTGATTTGGTGTACTTACTGAGCTGCTTGTGTCCTCTGGTGGTGGATCCAGCAAAGGGATCACCAGAGGACCAAGCAGGACTTATATCAGACGCTATTTTGTAAATAGCGTCTGATATCTGATTTTAATAGGTCGATTTAAAAAATTACAGCCTGCCAGCCAATGATCGCGGCTGGCAGGCTGTAGTTTCACTTCTCCTCTGTGCGTCACAGTGAACGCGCGCGCGCGTTCATGTGAAATCTCGGGTCTCACGAGATGACGCCGATAGGCGGCAGTGAGACCTGAGAGAGCCGCCGCGCTGACGCCCATCGGCGTTAGCGTGGCGGCAAGTGGTTAAAATAGCAGACACAACCCATAGGTAGAAATTGGCCCAATTTCTGGAAAAAAACAGACTCCTTATTTCTAATCTTAGACAACCATAATATTGATGGACTATACTCTTGAGAAGCCATCAATATCAGATCAGTGGAGGTCCAACCCCCATGGATCAGCTATTTTGTAGCACATCCTGTGCCAGAAGTATCCACCAGAACTACATAGCTTGTCCATTGTATAGTGGACAGAGCTGGAAAGTGCAGCGCTGGTAACTGTCCACTAAACAATGGATGTAGCTGTGTAGCTGTGGCATCTACTTCTGGCCCTGGAGCTACAATGAATAGAATGAAGCTAATCTGTGGGAGCACAGGCTGTAGAACCTCAGTTGATCTGATATTAATGGACGATCTGAGGATCTACCATCAAATGGCAGATTAGGCAGAGGTGCTGTGAGTTGTACTCTCACTGATCAGATATTGATGACATATTCTGAGAATATTAAACTGCCAGAAAACCAGTTTAACAGGTTTTGATTAAGGATAGGGAAAGATAGTTCAGATTTTTCAGATTTTCCAGGACTTAAGTAGTGATATCCCATACTCTGGATAGGTTATCAATGCTGGATCGTGGGGGTCCAACTACCTGCACCCCAGCCAATCAGCTGTATGAAGAGGCTTGCGGAGCATCGGTGAGCTCAGCGAACTCTTCCTTAGCCAGTGATGTCACGCCCATCAGTGACATGACCTTTGTTGAGCATTCAAGTGAATGGGATTGAGCTGCCATCCCAAGCATATCTGCAACTGATCGGCAGGGTTGCTTGGGGATAGACCCCCACTGATGTGATATTAACCTATCCCTTTATCCAAACATAGAAAATTGGTCTTATGTGCATTTGATATGTGTTGATTGATTTTGTAAGCGCTACATTAGTTATTTTCTATGTTGTTGCATGGTTTTAGACTAGGAAGTTTCTAGATTGTTGATAGAAGTCTTTTTATGTGGCAGGGATGCTGTCTCTTCATGTCTCCCTTTCTTAGGCCTCTTGCACACAAATGTTTTTTTTCCCATTTCCGTTACGTTTTTGCGGGTTCCGTTTGTGGTCCGTATACGGAACCATTCATTTCAATGGCTCCGCAAAAAAAAACGGTATTTACTCCGTATGCATTCCGTTTCTGTATTTCCGTTCCGCTGAAAGATAGAACTTGTTCTATTATTGCCCGCAAATAACGTTCTGTCACTCCATTCAAGTCAATGGGTCTGCAAAAAATACGGAATGCATACAGAACACATCCGTATGTCATCAGTATTTTGCGGATCCATGCCCACTTTGCCCATGTGTTTACTGTTTACAAACAATACTGTACATTACAATAAAGATTACAAATTTTATGTTTCCATTTGCGATCCGCAAAAACGGATCGCATACAGAAACTATACAGAGATTTTTTGTGAAACTACGGAACGGAAACAGAATGGAAACGGAAACACAACAGAAACAAAAAAACAAAACAATGGATCCGTTTAAAAATGGACCGCAAAACACAGCAAAATACACACGATCATGTGCAAGAGGCCTTAACAGAAACACAAAACATCTACCTTCCAACTTTTACATTGTTTGATATTGTACGATTATTGTGTCTGTGTTTTTATATATATAAATATATATATATATATATAGTTATATGAGGTCAATGTATCTTAAACACTATAAGCTATACCCAGATCTAAGAAAATTGTAGGCCATGTCCTGCGCAGATAGTAGTAGTTAAAAGAGGAGGTTGTATTTAGTGTAGGTTCCTGTCCTAAAGATATCGCCTTGTCATTGGTGGACAGTACAAAATGTATTTGTCAAGAATCTCATATTTATAATGTAGCATTCGTACATTTACTATAGTGAGTATGGCAATATTGTATTTACTTGATTATTTGTGTTTGCAGAGTGCTGTTGCATTGAGTTTGTTTTTGATTTTGTGTTTTCAGCCATGGCGCACTCGGATGTGCTGACTAACCCCCTTTTTTTCTTTGCAGTCTGCATTGGAGATGTGGCTGTCACCATTGGTTGTGCACTCCTAACTAACCTGTCTGTCCCATAGGCTGATTTTAATTAGTTCAGGGATAAAACTGTAGCCTGCTCTCCCTGCATTTATCGGAGGCCATTTGGCACCAAAAGAGGTATAATACAGTGTGGGCTCAACATGCATGTGGTACCTGCATTCCCTGAATTTAATGGAGGCCAGTATGGCACCAGCGGAGGTAGTATTTAGTGTAGGTTCCTGTCCTAAAGAGATCGCCTTGTTGTTGGCAGACAGGCACAAATGATTTTTTACAAAATGTTTTTGCCAAAAGTTTCACATTTATAGCATAGCATTAGTACATTTTCTATAGTGAGTATGGCACGATTGTATTTACTTGATTATTTGTGTTTGCCGAGTGCTGTTGCATTGTGTTTGTTTCAGTAGTTAAAAGAGTTGTCTAACCCCCAAGGCTCCAATGAGCTATTGCCTGTTCACCAGTGCCCAATTCCCGTGCGGAGGGTCCCATCCCTGCTGTTTTCACTTCCATTTTGTCCAATATTGAATTCACTGCTACAGCCATTTACTGGCCCCAATGGTGTGCTAAGTGGGGGGCAGTGGGATGAGAAACCTCGGCCCCGGAATGGAACACTGGAAAATGGGTGAGCAGTAGCTTTCATTTTTTTTATGTTAAATGCTTTCCAGGCAATAACTGATTTGATTTTGGGGTCATACAACCCCTTTAAGTAGAAGAATGAAGAGTTTAAAATGTGAAGTCAAGAAGGTATCCTAACTCAATCTTCTGTATGTTCTTTGGTGCATGACAAGCAGGGAGTAGGTGCCACCTTTTTCTTGCTGCCTGGAGATTTGCCATATGTCAGACAGATCTTCCAGCATGTCACCGGTTTCTTACTGTTGAAGTTGTATTGATGTAATCTGAATACATGTTGTGGCCATAAAATGGTTTGTGTATTTTCTTTTTCTTTGCATTGTATAATTCTGCAGTGTGGTTGACTATGAAAGTGCAGACGCATGTATATCCATAATCATTCTCTATATGCAAACCAGCAAATATTTTTGAGCTGTGATAATTAAAAACAGAAAAACAGAAGGAAATGCTAAGAAAAGACCTGCAGCTGCATTTTTTTATTACTGAGTGCAAGTATTATTACATAGTAATTTACATAGATTATTCCGGTGTGTTTTATACAATCATTACATATGACTAAACAAATTAGGAGACTCTGGTAAAAAGCATCACTGGGTATTAATAAAACATTTCTATAAAAATGTCTTAAACCTATAAAAAGGCATTTTATGATTTCTCTCTTTCTTACTGTGATGTCTATTTCTTACCTTCCTTGCAAGTAAATGTCTAGACTTTGAACGTGTACTGCAGCATGTATGTGCTATAGTATATATAGTTTAATAAAAATACAATACAAGCATATTCATTTCTTATAAAAAAAAAACATCTGTTAAAGCAGAAATGAATATTAGATTATGACTAGTGATGATGAACATATTTCTTAAAATTTGATTAGGCCAAATTGGTTTGGCAATTTGATTCTGGTCCGAATTATTTTGACCCGAATCAAAAGTGCTCTGATTGCCCCAACATATTGTGTACAATTGTCAGGAAGGAAGCGTTCCTTCCCGGCAAACGCCTGCTCATCAGTGAAGGAGATTTCTGCTGTTACATGCAGCGATCTTCACCTATCTATAGGTGTTGCTGGTGACATCACTCAATCCCATACAGAAACATTATTTGTGGCCAGCAGAGTGCTGTTTAGATGGCACTATCTGCTGCCCACAAATCGTCATTTAGGTGACTGCACCTATTACCCTATGAACGAGAGTTTTGCTCGTTCATTGGGTAATTGGCGGCACCTTTTAATGGGCGTTCATATGTAAGGGGGCCTTTAGTAATCTTTAGGGAAATATATGGCTATAGGGGAACACATGGCAGCACCCAAAAAAGCCAGATATTAGAGGCCACGTCCCAATCCATTGCCGACAAAATAAATAAAAAGAAAGATGAGAAGACCTGAAGGTGAGCTGTGCCAGTCTTGGAGTGCTTATCTCTCCCTCAGTCAGTTTGTCCCTGCAGATCATGCTCAAACAGCGCAATGCTGCTGTCTGAGAGTGGAGCCACTGAAAAGGTGGACATTCCAACATCCTTCTATGGATAGGGTGCCACAAAACCAGACTGTCTGGCCTGAAGCCGGACTGCTGGCCACCCAAATGATGTCATTTTGAGAAAATGGGATTATCAAAAATTGAATTGCCATATATTCAGATTTGGATGTGACCCACGTTTTTGGGAAATGTAGTTTGATTTCGATTTTTTGTTTGTTGGTAACCATGCAGTGATTCTCCGATGATGACTAGCACAGGAATCTTTTCTTCAGTGTTCCTTCTCCTTCCAAGGTGGGGAAGAATTTATGGAATAAGTTTGTACAAATTTGTGAGCGATATGCAAATAACCACGGTACATTGTATACATGTGTCCATTCTTTGTACCCTCAAATTTGGTTAAGGACTCCAATATCTCATGAGACAAATTCAAGAATACATTACAACGTGCAAATCATGTTTTTTTTTTTTTTTTATAAAATCTGGTAATCTTGAGCCAGTATCTCAAGATACTAACTGTATGTTAAACCAACAGGAAAAGAAAGGGCACATCTGTGAATGTATATAAAGTAGGCCATGTGCATTTTTGGCCATCACTTAATTCAACACTTTACCACCACAGCTGTCCGCTAGTGGTTGGAATCTCACTGACCTAAGATTTATATGATAACTACTGTTGAGGGATGCCAAGCATTCAAAACGGAATTTGGTCCGAAGTTTAGGAAAGCTTCGATTCGCAATGAATTGGAATTTTCTCACGCTTTGTGGTAACGAATCAGGTTTTCCTAAAATGGTGGCTTCATGTGTTACAAAGCGAAACTAAGTGTAGAGGAGAAAAGCCCAGGAACGAAAGTTTACCCATAATGCCGTGCAACTAAACAATCCACAGATAGCCATCCCTTGTGATGTCACAGCCCTATAAAACACTCATCCCGTGCGATCTTTGCTATTGTCCTGTGATCTGAGCATAGGTAGAGATGTGGCAAGCACTCAGGCGCTAGGGACAGTGTTGCTGAAAATGATTAATAGAAGAATATTGGAAAGGGAGAGTGCAGGGAGAGCGCAGGGAGACTGCAGGGAGACTTACTCTGCATCTGTTTAATTTATTTATTCCTACATTTACTTATTCCTACATCAGCCGTAAATGAAATTTAATACCAATAAGATGGAAGCCTTTCTTACTCCACTGCCAGCGTGCCAACCAATACCATCCAGTCTGCATCCCTTACAAGGGCCAGGTCTTAATGATGACCATCCTCATCTTTTTTTGGCTTTACTTCTTCTAAATCATCCTTGAAAGTCTCCATGTACTAGAAAAGTCAGCAAGATGCAGAGAGAGGAGGAGCTAGAGGACATTCTCATTGATATTAGATGATGTGGAAAAGCAGATGGTAGAAGAAGGGCTTCCACCTGTAGGGCAGGAGAGTGCTGGGGTTGGAGAAGTGGGTACAGCCCTTGTTAAAAAGTGGATTAAAGGTGCCGACTGTACAATGCGGTCTTCATTATTAAATGAAAAGCAGCTGTGGGCTAATTGGCCATGTGGTTCTTCACCGGAGTATATCCACAGCCCACCTGCAGCACAGCTGCTCTGTGTGGCCTTACCCTGAGGTAGAGTGGCCTGGGTATACCTGATTTATAGAGATTCATGACCAATTAATTCGTAAGAAATCAAGTTTCTTGCGGAACTTCGGCAAAGCTGCGGAATCGGATATTTTTAAATCTTCGCTCATCTCTAAATAGGACCCCTAAATGATGGTAACGGGGTGTTGGTCACTGGGGATCAAGTAAACTTGATGTATACACAAAAGAAGAGAGGAAATCTCATGAAGGTGGTACCTGTACCACTGGTGTAAATACCTCAAATAACATAGTTAACTGGCTGACTGTAGATATGGTCCTTAGTAAGCTAAAAAAAATAAAAGTGAACAAGGCCCCAGGTCCAGATGGATTTCACCCTAGAGTTCTAAAGCAGCTCAGTTCAATTATTGCTTTGCCTTTGTTCATAATATTTCAAGATTCTTCAATGACAAGCATTGTACCAATGCTCAAGGCCTGGTGGCATGGGTGGCATTAGAGACAGAGCTTGGTAAGAGCTCATTTCCAGCCCTTTCTTCCCAGAATTCCAGAGGAGCATGTATGGCCTATAAGCCTCCCCACGCTGACTAAGGTGTTCTCTCCCCAAGGAGAGTTAGTACCCTCCAATTGCAATTATGGAACACAAGTATTAATCCATATAAGCAAACTACTTCTGAAATACTGTTAGGTGTATTTAAACACTCATTCCTGCTGAATTACATTGCGAATCACAGAGAGCAAGAACTACTAAAATATAACTTTTATTAAATAATATTTAAAATGAAAATACTTCATAAACACTCATCGATGTAACTTTATCCTTATCAAAATGACCAATACCAAACCATAGCAAAATAAATCCTCTATATAAAGATAAAGTCAAGGAGGAGGTTAGTTCATGCAAATAATACCAGGGTGGTCAGAGAAGGGGAATGTCTATTTCCTCCAATGCCCTGACTAATCCCTTAACCCAGGGGAACACCCTAAAGGTGGATGGCCCCTGGTCCCGTACCTAACCTACCTTACCCTTACTTCTCCCTAATCCGTCTCAACGCGTTTCACCACACAGCGGTTTATCAGGGAAGTGATATGAAAAAAACAACAAATTCTCTAGGACAAAACAAATGTTGGTCCACAATAAAACAGATGTCTAAGATATATCTATCCGATATGGCGCAGCAGATAAACAAGCAATTAATCCAATAAACAACTCATCAAACAAGTTCATCGGTCCCAATAATCGAATGATCAATGTCACCCTCTATAAATTCATGCCACAATCAGCCGTACATGATCCCATAAATTAAATCAAGTTAGTGATAATTTTACACATGATTAAGGTAATCCAGATACACATGTAGGTAGTTCATATGTTAATTTCATCATAGGATCAAAACAGCACATAATTCTTAATCAGTCAGATGGCATGATACATATCCATGTGCACCTCACATCCAGAATCCCACATCAAAGGGATGACCTGCGTATCCAGCTAAGATTGCTTATATATAGAACATCAAAGCGCGGGCACACGTCTTTATAACAGGTGACAAATATCAGAACAAATGGTTAGTCTCTTACTGCACCCATGCGTCCTCAGGTGAGTTCACAGGATCTCCAACATCAGCATAAACCTATAAGCAGAAGTGGGCGCTATATAAATAATCCGTTTGTGCTGAAGTGGTGCTCAAATACCTCTCAGGGTCCTACTCACAGATTCTGATGTTCATGCTTGATATACCTAAACACAAATAGCAAGCCCACTAAGTACATGCCATTATAAGTCTCTTCTCCCACAGTTGTCATCATGATACTTACATTCGAATGTCACCTGCACTTATGACTGTGTGCCCGCTGGGTCCGTGGAGGCGCTCAGTCGGTTCACATGTGCCGCCCTTTTATAGCGAGGGAGCCTACACCACTTCCTCTTGCAGGACCGCACGCATCCTGCGCTTCACAGACCAGACTTCCGCACTGTGGAACGCACATGCGCTCCACCGGGAGTTCATAACCTGCCTATGGAACGCAAATGCGCCCCACTCTTTACCGGACATTCAGGCTACATTGATATCATCAATTATGATCATAATCAAAAATGGAATATACTAAGGGGGACCATTATAGTCAATATGCTATGTCTTAAGCGCCATCATAGAGTTATTTAACAAAGTATCAGTCAAACTTAGATTCAATTTCCTATCATACCTAGGACCCTATAGATGAAGATAAATTTAATAAACATTTATTTAA
The DNA here is from genome assembly GCA_033119425.1 of Bufotes viridis. Lineage (NCBI taxonomy): Eukaryota > Metazoa > Chordata > Amphibia > Anura > Bufonidae > Bufotes > Bufotes viridis. The sequence goes on along the minus strand of CM065589.1, from coordinate 75,844,971 downwards.
ATCTATGGCACTTCGCGTTCTGATTAAAAGAAAGGGCCAGTTTTTCTTTCACAAAAAAATCACCAATATGCATTTTCATCTTTCAATGGCGTACCTTTATTAAAGGAAACAGGAGAAGGTTAACATCTCATTTAGCCCATTTGCAGCCTGCGACTTAAAACGTTAAATCCATTCGGATTCCTTTTGTAGGATCCGACGGTCCCAATCACCTTTACGTGTGGATTCCCTCACCAATTCAAGAACTGAAAATGTCAGTGACTCTGGTCTGCCATTGTGTGCCTTGATTACGTGATTGGCTTCTGGTGTATTATTCTTCCTACACACATCATTGACGTGCCCCCAGATACGTCTGGGTAGTTCCCTGTAAGTTTTTCCCACATAGTCCTTTGGGCATGGACACTGACATAAATATACTACACCTTTGCTTCTGCAATTAACAAAATCCCTAATAGAGTATACCTGTCCCGTGCTAGAGCATCTATTCATTTTGGTATTACGGATGTATTTGCACGCTTTGCAACTCCCGCATGTGCCCGAGACTTTTGGTGGCACGTAGTGACTGTGTACAAAGCGGTCTCTTATACTTCTTCCTTTCCAGAAGGTCACACTAGGGGTCTGAGTAATTACTCCCCTTAAATCCAGATCCATTAACAAGATAGGCCAGAATTTATCCAAGATTGCTCTGATTTCTTTATTCGTAGTGTCATAAGTCGATATGATGCGAATAATGTTTAAATCCTTTTCCCCGCTTGTTTTCAATTCTCCTCTAGGGATTAAAAGTTGATTTCTATCCTGGTTCTCCGCAAATTTAAAGGACTTTTTGAGGACCGGATTTGGATAGCCCCTAACCAGGAATCTATCACAAAGTTTTCTCGACTCCTGATAAAAATTCTCATTATTTGAGCAATTACGCCTTATTCTGAGAAATTGGCCTTTTGATATACCATGGTTTAAGGCTGGTGGATGATAACTGGACCAATGTAAAAAGCTATTAGTCGCTGTAGGTTTCCTATATACCGTAGTGGTAAGGCCATCCTGTAGCTTACTGACCTTTACATCCAGAAAGGTGATGGACTGATAATCGGCCTCAGATGTGAATGACAAACCTATAGGGTTGTCATTTAATTCATGGCCAAATAGCTCAAATTCTTGTAGATCACCCTTCCAGATGATGAAAATATCATCTATGAAACGCGTCCAAAGCGCGATTTTATCCCCCCACCATGATGGGTTATCCGGAAAGATGATGGTGTCCTCCCACCAGCCCAGGAGGAGACTTGCATATGAAATATATCTACATGATCTGATGCAACGGGGGGTGGCAATCTTTTACTCTTTGGTTTGAGGTCAGTAAATAGACCTTGTCCGGGTGATCTGGAACCCCCTTCCCATAGACCCACAAGTAATTGGAGGTCTGGTAGGTCACTAATCTGAACCCCTAGCTGTTCACAAGACTGTCTATCAGAGTTTCTAATGAATTTGAACCATTTTAGTTTTCTGGCGAAAAGATGCAGATCCTTGATCCACGTGAATGTGTTAAATTTGGTAGTGGGAACGAATGACAGTCCATTTTGTAATACATTCAGTTCAACATTGGTTAATACATATAATGACAAGTTGACAATTTTCAGTTCATCATCAGACCCTAACTTCCCCCCTCCCCTGCCTTGGATCGATCCCGTAGTTGGTATGGAGGAGGGCCCTTGCTTTAAAAACCAGAAGTTGTAGGGGGTGCTGTTGTATCTGCAGTTGGTTGGGTAGATTAGGAGGACTGGTATGATGATGACGAACCACCATATCCCCCCCTCTTTTGTCTCCCCCAGTTTTGCCATCTCCTGCCACCTCCCCTCCCTCTTCGGCGCATGCCCTACTACCGTTATTGAACCTCTGATAACTGTTAGAATCTGAGTCCTATGCCGGTTGATTTTGATCCTTATTCAATTGGTACGCTCTATTCTCTTTGAATTCCTTCAAGTCCGTTACAAATTGACGATGTTTCCGTTCTTGGCATGAATTTATAGAGGGTGACATTGATTACTCGATTATTTGGACCGATTAATTTGTTTGAGTTGTTTATTGGATGAATTGCTTGTTTATCTGCTGTGCCATATCGGATAGATATATCTTAGACATCTGTTTGGACCAATATTTGTTTTGTCCTAGCGAATTTGTAGTTTTTTTCATATTACTCCCCTGATGAACCACTGTGTGGTGAAACGCGTTGAGACGGATTAGGGAGAAGTAAGGGTAAGGTAGGTTAGGAACGGGACCAGGGGCCATCCACCTTTAGGGTGTTCCCCTGGGTTAAGTGATTAGTTAGGGCATTGTAGGGAATAGACATTCCCCTTCTCTGACCACCCTGGTATTATTTGCATAAACTAACCTCCTCCTTGACTTTATCTTTATATAGAGGATTTATTTTGCTATGGTTTGGTGTTGGTCATTTTGATAAAGGATAAACTTACATCGATGAGTGTTTACATCGATGAGTGTTTATGAAGTATTTTCATTTTAAATATTATTTAATAAAAGTTATATTTTATTAATCCATATAATATACAGTATATTGATATGTAAACTACAATTATGGAACACAGTTATCATCCATACTATATATATGCCCTAGAATTTCCAAGCAAGTCATGTGTCGACATAAAGCTCATGGCGGGCTATCAGTACCAGACTTCTTACGGTACTATAAAGCAGCGCGTTTAGCTCAGTTGTTTCTGACACATTTAACTGCACAAGCGCAACCTTTGTGGGTTTCCCTTGAGCAATCTTTGCTTACACCGTTTTCTTAGAGAGACCTTATTTGGTCTACTTCTGCCTTCCTCCTCCTTAAGTCCCTACTGTTCCATCTCTCACTCCTCTTGTGGAGATCAGTTAGGTTCAAACACTTTCTCCAATCCAAACCAGCCCCCTTGGTGTACCTATTTGGTAACCCGGCTTTTCCTCCCGGGCTCCAAGCCACCACTTTCTCATGGTGGGTTTCCAATAAATTGTGCTCTCTTCGGACATTCCTAGTGAGGGGACATGTGCTATCCATCTCGGATTTTAAGGAGAAATTGTCCCCCCCCCTGAGCCTGAGCAATTTAATGTCCACCGTGTATTTTCCTTTCTCCATTACCTGAAGCAAGGTGCTCACACTATTGATTATACTTCTTTTGAAAGGCTTATGGCTTTTTCTCTATACAAACGGGTTTGGTATCCAGAATATATGCTATTCTTAATGCGCCTGCAGAAGGTACTAAGCTACGCTATATGACGGAGTGGGCGGAAGACCTGGCAAAAGTATACTCTATATCTAGATGGCACTAACGCTCCCAGACAATCTCCAAAGGTTCATGGCAAACTACCTTTGCTGAGTCTTCAATAAAAGTATTGCACCAGACCTATATGGTACCGACCAAAATACACCACATTTATCCTGATGTACCTTCTACCTGTCTTAGGGGCTGTGACGAGGAGGGCACAATGCTACATACCTGGTGGACCTGCCTTACGGTGTCCAGGTTCTGGAAACGTATTAGCGGTCTCTTATCCTCCCTGTTGGGTTGTGCCTTTCCTCTATCACCCCCAATCTATCTTTTGGGCGATAGACCCTCCTGGCTCACACACGCCAGGTTCAAACTAACACAATTTGTCCCATTGGCTGCAAGGATTCACATCGCCTTTAAGTGGCGATCTTCGTCACTGAGCTATCAAGCGGTCCTTGACAGGATTAACAGAATGTTTCTATACGAACGGCTAGCGACCATCCGTACGGACTCATTTGCCCTTTTAAAAAAAGTCTGGGAGCCTTGGCTATCTTCCCCCCACTCCACAGATTTCTCTCGCTGCTAGGCGTTATAATCCACTCCTCGCATGTACATTATTCTGACTTGAAGCTTGGTGGGAATGTGGGACAACTTGTACCTATACTTTACCTATAATGTAGTTGTGACCGAAATATGCTCAATGGAATTTACCTCTGATACTGTTCTTCTTTTTTGTATCTGTCTGATTCTGTACTTTGTAATCTGTACTACCTTGATATATTGTTTAAAATAACAATAAACACGCTTTTGAAACATATATATGCCCTACACATAGATTTTCTTAAACTAAAGTATTGAAAATACTTGCAGAGAGTGTTGTATAGAGATTTTTTCAATACTAAAATTATTTCCTCTTCTTTATATTGCAGATGCATAATTCAATTTTGTTTTAATACATCATCTGTGTAATAGAAAAGGCACCTAATCCATCACCCACAGACGTCTTCTGCGATTTGTGGAACAGTAAGTTATCCTACACAATGGAAGATAACTACAGAGACAGGACTTCACTAGTGAGAGGTGCTAAGGATATAGCTAGGGAAGCAAAGAGACACACAGCCAAAAGCGCAAATAAACCAAGAGAAGTAGAACGTGATGGATATGTCCACAGAGTCGAAGACCACTTCCCAGATGAAGAGGCGTACTATACACGTGGCAGCTACAATGAAGAGGTCAACGATGATGAAGGCTCTAGTGAAGCAACAGAAGGCCATGATGAAGATGATGAGATGTATGATGGGGAGTATCAAGGAATTCCTGGTCAAGGGAAGGATGGCATGGTTACTCTAGGTCAAGCCGTTCCTGATGAATATAAGGCTCGACAAGATCTAGAAAGTGAACGGAAAGCTGATGAAGAAGAGTTAGCGCAGCAATATGAACTCATCATTCAAGAATGTGGACATGGCCGCTTTCAGTGGACCCTCTTCTTTGTGCTTGGCATGGCTCTAATGGCTGATGGAGTTGAGGTGTTCGTAGTTGGATTTGTGCTGCCAAGTGCAGAAACCGATATGTGTATACCTGATTCTGGCTCTGGCTGGCTCGGTGAGTACCATTTATGCTATTTTTGTTGTAAATGACAGACCAAGTATTTGTCATATTCTTGAGTAACTGCAGAAAGGTGTTTTTGCCAAAAAGACTATGGCCCTGATTTATGAAACTATTTTGAGTAAACTGCAAATGTTTCTAGCACACAACATTTACAATGTAACTGTCATTCAGTTTATTTTTAATATTGTGTAGGGACAAGGATGTTAAAGGGTATCTCTCAGTAGATTTGTACCTATGAAACTGGCAGACCTGTTGCATGTGCGCTTGGCAGCTAAAGACCTCCGTGTTGACCCCATGTTAATATGTGCCCGCAATGCTGAGAAAAATTATGTTTTTATATATGCAAATGAGCCTCTAGGAGCAACGGGGGCGTTGCTCTGATCTCTCTGCAACCGCCGCACCCTCTGCACTTTAATTGACAGAGCCAGGCAGAGAAAACATTATCACGCCCACCCCTGTCAATCAAAGTGGAGAGGACACAGCAGTTGCACAGAGTTCAGACCCCCTTGGTGTAAGAGCATTGCCCCCATTGCTCCTAGAGTCACATTTGCATATATTAAAACATCATTTTTCACAGCAATGCGGAAAAGGCACATACACCCTAAGAGCAGTATCATGGCCTGCCACAGGATGAGCAATGTGGTGCGCAAGATGCCAGGCTCGCTGCTGGTGGGCAGAGATAGACACATGGGCCCAGACCACCAGCATAGCAATAGATGGGGCAGGGTAAGTGACAGTGCCTGTGCCCATTCGGAGAAGCGGGACAGTGGCTGGCATCGACCGCTAGTGCAACAACTTGTAACTTCTAGGCTGAGGCTTCCTGATTATTTCTTTGTGGTCACTAAACAAGTACAGTATTTTTTGCATTTTGTATGAGATTGATAAAGCATATGATGTCTAAAATATCTAGTGAATGCAGATAGAAGTAATTAGTTCTGCACTTGTGTTTGACAGTCTGTTCTGTTTATTCATATAAAGGCGCATTTACACACCCAGATGAGCAGCAGATTGTCGGGAAGGAAGTGTTGGCTGCACGCTCAGTGGAGATGAAGCGCTGCATGTACATGCAGCGATCACCTCCACAGTGTGATGACAAAGGATCGCTATCACTCGTCCTAGTACAGCTGCATTGTTTCTGGGCAGCAGATCGCTGCCTAGACTGCACGATAATTTAGGTGCCTGCATGAACGACAGTGTCACCTGATAAATGAGCGCTTTGCTCGTTCATCGGGTGATCTGCTGCACCTTTACATGGTTAGATTGTTGGGAACAAGCGTTCACAGGAACGTTCGTTCCCAAAAATAAATCTACTCGTGTAAAGTCACCTTTAAATGATGAATTGTTGGACCCACAATATTTATGAATTGGCTAAATAATTTTTAACGGTGATATCATCTGATCATTATAGAATTGGATTACATTTGCCATTCAGTTTCTCAGAGTTAGAAACTACTGTGTGTTTTTATCTTCTTAATTGAAGCATAAACACTTATAAAGACTTATAAAAACCTCAAACATATTCAACTCTAATGTACATACGTCTTTGTTTTTTTTTTTGAGACGTGATGGATGAAATCTTCAGTAATGAAGTGATTTACTTCACCCATTTACTGTCATTCACTATCTGAAACCACAGAGCAATTTGGATAATACATGTTGACAATCCATCAAATACATGTTAAGACACGATATTTGCATACAATCATTTGCTAAAGCAGTGCATGTGGCATGTGAACCTTGTCTTTATAGTTTGAAAGAAAAAAAAATGTTCCTGCCATCTAAGTTCATAATAATAATAATTAGTTTTGAGCGAGCATGCTCGGTTGAACACCAGTTTGGCTCGAGCATCGCCTTGCTCGGCACATCGCGGTGTTCGGCCGAATACCGCTTGTGCTTGAGCGCGATGCTCAAGTCTCCTCCCCGCACGCTTGCAGCCAATAAACGTGCAGGTAAGTACTGCCACTCACTGTAATGCCGTAGCCATGTTGGTTACTGGCATTACAGTGATTGACTGGCTGGAACGCATCATCGGGTGCTCTACAGCTTGGTTCGGCTCAGTCTTAGTCAGGGAGAGCTGTGCTGTAGAATAGACAGATAGTGTAGGGAATTGTCTGCGCTACATCTCCTGTATAACATTTGGGCATCCTAAAAATATCTGTGACATCCAGTGTACTTTTTCCGTAGACGCTGCAGACAGCAACATTATCTGCGCTACATCTCCTGTTTAACGTTTGTGCATCCTAAAAATATCTGTGACATCCAGTGTACTTTTTCCGTAGACCCTGCGGACAGTGACATTACCTGCGCTACATCTCCTGTTTAACGTGTGCGCATAGTAAAAATATCTGTGACATCCAGTGTACTTTTTCCATAGACGCTGCCTACAGCGACATTATCTGTGCTACATCTCCTGTATAACGTTTGCGCATCCTAAAAATATCTGTGACATCCAGTGTACTTTTTCCGTAGACGCTGCAGGCAGTGACATTACCTGCGCTACATCTCCTATTTAACGTGTGCTCATACTAAAAATATCTGTGACATCCAGTGTACTTTTTCCTTAGACACTGCGGATAGCGATATTATCTGCGCTACATCTCCTGTTTAACGTGTGCGCATATTAAACATATCTGTGATATCCAGTGTCCTTCTTCTGTAGACTCTGCGGACAGTGACATTACCTCCTGTATAATGTTTCCGCATCCCAAATACCTGTGACATTGTCTGTAATTTTTTCTTAGCTGCTGTTGACAGCAGCGCCATTACCTGCGGTACCTCTCCTATATAACATTTCCGGGTCCCAAATATTTGTGACATTGACTGTCATTTTTTCTTAGCTACTGTTGACAGCAGCGCCATTACCTGTGCTACATCTCCTGTATAACGTTTATGCATCCTAAATATCTGTGACATTGACTGCAATTTTTTTTGCGCATACAATTAAAAAAACTGCGCTACTGTACACACAGCAGTTCCAACAGAGGCAGGGCAACACTCTTCAAGGTCTGGGACAGTTTCATGACACCCCGCCAGCACCCTCACCCTGATGCACGGCCTACTGTCACAAGGAGGGAAAATTTTGGGAAGATGGTGAAGGAGTATGTAGCAGTGCTTTACAACTATTGGGTGTCCAAGCTGGACACGTGGCACGAACTGACACTCTATGGCACTCAATTCAGTGCGTTTGTGGAGTATTTGAATGATACGAATAATATGAATATGTATTTTACTAGCAAAAAAGAGAAAGAGGAGCTTGAATTTTTAGATGTGAAGGTAAGGATTAGAGATGGGAATTTGCATACTACAGTGCATAGGACAAACACGAACGCACTATTGCGTTATGATAGCTTCCATCCGCCCCATGTTAGGCAGTCCTTTATGGTCAATTTATGCGCTTGAGGAGGATGGTGACAGATGAAGGAGAATTTATTGAACAGTGCAAAGAACAGAAAAGGCGCTTCCTCCAGAGAGGATATCCCGAGTATGTTATAGACACAGCATATATGAAGGCACGCAAAAAAAGGCAGGGAGATTTGATTGGATGTAAGAAAAGAAACAGGAAACAACTCAACAACAACATTAGGACGGTATTCACATTCGATTACACTCCAAAGGCCTCGCTTATTAAAAAAGTTATCCTGAACAATTGCCACATGTTAGTGCAGGATGAATCTTTAAAAGAGAGGACACTATTGTTAGTTTCAGGAGGAGTGGGACCATTGGAGATGCAATCGTTAGGAGCAACTTACAGAGAGACGATTTGAAGTGGTTAGGAAAGTGTGCACCGCAGTGGCGGATCCAGAGCCTGGTCTCGGGAGGGGCACTTCCCCGGGCAATTGGAACTTATGGGGCCCCTGTGTCCCTGCCCACCCTCAAGCCACACCCACACACAGCCCTACCCATATATCGCGCCCATACCTCTTACATCCAGTGACGTCTCCTTTGATGTAGATGTTCTCTTTCCTCATCTTCTCCTTTCAGACCAGGCCACCATTTTTCTGTTGTTTTCCGTCTCTGCAGTTAAACAAAAAATAAATCTTAGTTTATTACTTTTCCATCATCCTCCCATCTTCTGGACAAAACATCCCACTACCTCCAATACTGTGCCGCTGTGGTCCCCAATAGTGCCCCCAATAATAAGTGCCTCTCCCCCCATCATCATGTGCCAGTGACAACTGCCAACCCCCCATGTGTCAGTACCAAGTGCCACACCCCCCCATGTGCCAGTATGAAGTGCCCCCCCATCATGTGCCAGTAACAGCTGCCTACCCCCCCATGTGCCAGTACTAAATGCCAAACCCCCCAAGTGCCAAACCCCCCATGTGCCAGTATGAAGTGCCAAACCTCCCATGTGCCAGTATTAAGTTCAAGTGCCAACCCCCCATGTGCCAGTATGAAGTTCAAGTGCCAACCCCCCATGTGCCAGTATCAAGTGTATCCCTCAGGTGCCAGTATGAAGTGCCAAACCCCCCCTCATTTGCCAGTATCAAGTGCCAACCACCCCCCTTGTGCCAGTATCAAGTGCCAAACCCCCCCATACGCCAGTATCAAGTGCCTCCCCATCCTCATTTGCCAGTATCAAGTGCCAACCCCCCACCATGTGCCTGCATCAGGTGCCAACCCCACCTCATTTTCCAGTATCAAGCGCCAAACTGCTGGCCCCTCATTTGCCAGAATTAAGTGCCAACCCCCCCCCCCATGTGCCTGTATTAAGTGCCAACCCCCCCTCATTTGCCAGTATTAAGTGCCAACCCCCCCACCCATGTGCCTGTATCAAGTGCCAACCCCCCCTCACTTGCCAGTATTAAGCGCCAAACTGCTGCCTCCTCATTTGCCAGTATTAAGTGCCAACCCCCCATGTGCCTGTATCAAGTGCCAACCCCCCCACCCCCATGTGCCTGTATCATGTGCCAACCCCCCATGTGCCAATTGCCCCCCCATCCCACCCGGATCCACCAATGGTGCACCGCAGGGCAATTTTGCATGCGGACATTGCTCCATGTGCAGCTTCATGTACAAACGCAGATACCTCAGAATAGGAGGAGTGGAACATGTAGTCAAGCATTTTGTATTTTGCAAAACACAGTTCGTAGTGTATGTGATATTCTGCCCTTGTGGGAGGTTCTATATAGGTAAAACCTTTAGTTCCCTTTATGTGAGATTTAGGGAACATAGAAAATCTATAGAGAGTAGGATTGAGGCAACTCAATTAATTATGCATATACATGCTGAACATGGAGGTAGAAATGATGTTTTGAAGTGTGCAGGAATAGAGGTGGTACAGATGCCTGAATGTGGAGGAGATAGGAAGCGCATCTTACTTCAGAGACAGGCCACATGGATAATTAAAACCAATGCAATGGGTCCCTTGGGACTAAATGACAAAAATGACTCAGCTGTCTTTGTTTGAGATGGTTTTATATAAAGTGTTTCTCATGGGTGAATTTTTTTTTTGTTATGAGCATTGTAATGTGATTGAGTTTTAATTTATGACCGTCTCACCTGTTTGATGTGACACGGCCGGAGGAGTAAGATATTTAATGCCCGACTGAGTCACGTGAAGCTTGAGAAAGCGCAGGTAGTGCGAAACGGCTGTTGCCTGATTGATCTGTGCAGTGCCAGCATCTACTTTGTTTTAATCTTAAATAAAGCATCAGTTTTGGGTGAGTGCCGCTATTTATTCCTCTTCATTTGTTAATTTTGCACGGCTACTTAGCAGAGCACCACCATGTATCGCATGAGAGTTCGTGTAGGAGTGAATCCTATTGGATATTGGCCCCACCGGGCAGTGCCAACCGCGTTTTCTTTTATGGATGTAATGCAAAAAAAATGTTCAATTTCCAGAGACCCCTCCTCTGACTCTTACTTCAAAGAAGCTTGGTCCTGTGGCAAGAAATTCTTGCTTGCACACTGTATAGTTGTTGGGATATATTGACTGTTTTGACCAAGGTGTTGAGGAACCCCATGATTGCAGGAAATCCTTGTTAAGAAAAACTGCCAATAGGAGATTCAATGACCATAGACCACCAGCAACATGGGACCAAGTGCCAAACCCCCATACGCCAGTATCAAGTGCCTCCCCATCCTCATTTGCCAGTATCAAGTGCCAACCCCCACCATGTGCCTGCATCAGGTGCCAACCCCACCTCATTTTCCAGTATCAAGCGCCAAACTGCTGGCCCTCATTTGCCAGAATTAAGTGCCAACCCCCCATGTGCCTGTATTAAGTGCCAACCCCCTCATTTGCCAGTATTAAGTGCCAACCCCCACCCATGTGCCTGTATCAAGTGCCAACCCCCTCACTTGCCAGTATTAAGCGCCAAACTGCTGCCTCCTCATTTGCCAGTATTAAGTGCCAACCCCCATGTGCCTGTATCAAGTGCCAACCCCCCACCCCCATGTGCCTGTATCATGTGCCAACCCCCATGTGCCAATTGCCCCCATCCCACCCGGATCCACCAATGGTGCACCGCAGGGCAATTTCGCATGCGGACATTGCTCCATGTGCAGCTTCATGTACAAACGCAGATACCTCAGAATAGGAGGAGTGGAACATGTAGTCAAGCATTTTGTATTTTGCAAAACACAGTTCGTAGTGTATGTGATATTCTGCCCTTGTGGGAGGTTCTATATAGGTAAAACCTTTAGTTCCCTTTATGTGAGATTTAGGGAACATAGAAAATCTATAGAGAGTAGGATTGAGGCAACTCAATTAATTATGCATATACATGCTGAACATGGAGGTAGAAATGATGTTTTGAAGTGTGCAGGAATAGAGGTGGTACAGATGCCTGAATGTGGAGGAGATAGGAAGCGCATCTTACTTCAGAGACAGGCCACATGGATAATTAAAACCAATGCAATGGGTCCCTTGGGACTAAATGACAAAAATGACTCAGCTGTCTTTGTTTGAGATGGTTTTATATAAAGTGTTTCTCATGGGTGAATTTTTTTTTGTTATGAGCATTGTAATGTGATTGAGTTTTAATTTATGACCGTCTCACCTGTTTGATGTGACACGGCCGGAGGAGTAAGATATTTAATGCCCGACTGAGTCACGTGAAGCTTGAGAAAGCGCAGGTAGTGCGAAACGGCTGTTGCCTGATTGATCTGTGCAGTGCCAGCATCTACTTTGTTTTAATCTTAAATAAAGCATCAGTTTTGGGTGAGTGCCGCTATTTATTCCTCTTCATTTGTTAATTTTGCACGGCTACTTAGCAGAGCACCACCATGTATCGCATGAGAGTTCGTGTAGGAGTGAATCCTATTGGATATTGGCCCCACCGGGCAGTGCCAACCGCGTTTTCTTTTATGGATGTAATGCAAAAAAAATGTTCAATTTCCAGAGACCCCTCCTCTGACTCTTACTTCAAAGAAGCTTGGTCCTGTGGCAAGAAATTCTTGCTTGCACACTGTATAGTTGTTGGGATATATTGACTGTTTTGACCAAGGTGTTGAGGAACCCCATGATTGCAGGAAATCCTTGTTAAGAAAAACTGCCAATAGGAGATTCAATGACCATAGACCACCAGCAACATGGGACTACAACCCTCTCTGTCTAACACCTACCCATACATTGTTCCTTTCACATTCGCTCAGTGAGTAATTCTCATCTCATATATCCTCCGAGCAGGACATAAAGTCAAGACAGTAGTATCTTCTGAAAATAGGTGGACCAAGATAGATTTTCACAATTTGGGTCATTTAAACTGAAAAAGATGATATGAATGGTGATTTAATAACCATAAATATAGATTTCACCAGCAGCGCAGAAGGGTCTGGAGGGTCTTTCTTGAAACTAATAATATTAAAAGGTATGATTACAAGGTCAGTGAAGATGTGTCATTGATCCAGATATTTGCCTCATCTGGAGTTTTCTTTCTGACCTATGGAAAATTGATTTCTGTCTTGTATGGGTTGTTGTTCTTCTGGCTCCACATTGAATATCCTAGAAGGACATTTGTTTTTTCTTAGACCTCATTGTTACCTAGAAGGTTCATAGATTGACTGCTGTGGAACGGATAAAGGGAAATGTTCCCATGTTGGCAAATCTTTCTCTCATGATAAAGCATTTTTATTTCAGAAGAAAACCTTACAATAACCTCACTGGGTGGTAAGGGTGAGTCCAGTACAGTGCCATTGCCATAGAAGTCAACAAGTGGACACAGATGGACACACATGCACAACACAGACTCCAATATCTTTCAAAAAGGAGAACAAAAGCTAAATTTTCCCAATGGTTTGACTTTGGTGGCCTCTTTACCCAGATCACATTATGCTGTAGATAGAGGATATTTTACCACATAGTTCTTGATTCGGCCAAAATAATATGAAATATTGCAACCACTGTGTCTTATATTGAGTTGTGTGTTTTTCTTTCATGTTTTACAAGTTTCTCTATGTAGAAGAGGCTCCAAAGCAATACCTTCACAAAGTCATTTACTGAAGGACCTTTTGCATGGGCACATAATTGGAGCAATTGTTGCTCTGGTGAAAGCATTACTGATCCAGTTACCTAAATCATTATGCCAGAAAGAATGGAGCAGAGGATGGGACTGGCAGTGGCACTGGCTGCAACAGTTATCCTCATAGATCGCAGTGGCAGTTCTCACACCGATGCTCCCTAGGGCCGGAGCATTGACATGAGAGTGCACCATTTCTTTCCTCAGGGCACATCCTGATGTTGAGGCTCCTGCCTCATGGTAGTTGGGCTGCCCTTGGTGGTATCAGTTTGGTATGGGAGCAAGGCATAAGATCTAGATGCTGTGGCCGGAGGTGGTGCTGAAGTCAGTAACCAGACCAATTGTGGAGAAATAAACAAATCTCTCTTCACTAAGGTGCAGAATGGGAGTTGTAGTACATCCAACAGTTTAAAAACACAGTTCCAAACAATTAACTGCAAATCTTCTCCAATAGCAATCTAATGATATAAGCAATGATGGGAGGTTGTAGTACTCCTTCCCTCTATCTTTCTCTCTCTCTGCAGAATGTAGGGCTGGCAATAAAGTTCTTCTCTGTAATTCCCAAGCTGAGAGGTACAGAATTAAGATATAGCTGACCAGGACCGTGTCAAAGTGTGGAAGGGCGTATTAGCGATGTCTCTCTTACTGCAATAAAGTCTCTATCAGCCTTAAATAAAGAATACCTTACTGACTGATTTTAGAGCTCGGCCAATCAGATTCTGGACCTTCCAGTTATTTATTTTCTCTCTGGAGTACTGTAGACTACAGATGGCTTTCTGGATGCAAATGTCTTAGAGATAGTGATTCTCTGAGACTTAGTTGTCGGAGGGGCTCTCTTCCTCAGCTAATACTAGACTCCATGAAGTAGGGGCTGACCAAAATCTCCTAACTTCCTACAAGGGAAGAGTCAGGATTATTAACCCAGACTAATCCGTACACAACTATACCGATAATATGTGCAAGAAGGAAGATAAGTCGGCATCAATCACATTTAATACGGATCACTTAGGATGCTCCAAATTCAAAGGTAATACACAATCCGGAAGGTGCTTGCTAGTTAGTAGGAGGTTAATCCACAATAAGAGAATAACATCCATGGGACTTCCTCCGGTTAAAATTCCAATGACTTTATTAGTGAATATTCAACAGTGCTAAAAAGGTACGAGACAAACTCTGCAGTACGCGGCCAACGATCATTTCGCATCTTCTAATGCTTTCACAAGGCCTTCAGAAAGCGCAGGAAGATGCAAAACGATCGTTAGCTGCGTACTGCTGAGTTTGTCTCATACCTGTTTAGTACTGCTGTATATCTACTAATAAAGTAACCGGAGGAAATCCTGTGGATGTTATTCTCTCATTGTGGATTATACCAATAATACATCAGAACATTAAATAACAAAAAAAAATGTTTTGCAAGTTCCCTTTTCTGGGATACTGCAATTGTTTCTGGGCAGCAGATTCTGATGTCCAAACAATGATTGGCTGCTTAGAAACAATGAATCTCTATGGGGTGACCAATTGCAGCAGTCATTTCTCGTCTCTATATGAAGCAAGCCCCTGAGGAGCCGCTGCAGAGAATGGGAGTGGTAGGGGCCCTGATGAGATGATGTGTAACACTGTATTTCTCCCTGATGTGTCACAGTGTTTTGCTCCCTGGGGTTCGGTGCAGTGAAAAGGTGATATGAAGAAATCAGGTAGAAAAAAAAAGTTTTTCTGAGTGAAAAGGATGAATTTCAGTACATTCAGATGTTGTCTGTACTAGATGGAATGTCTCTATCCCCAGATGATGAGATATGGTGGCAGGCAAGATGGAAGACAATAGCACTCTATGGTAGTCCTTCTCTCTCTTCAGATTTACCTACGCTAACAGAAATAAATTGGCACTTGTGGCTATAGGTGTCTACTTGTTATATGCAGGCTTTTAAATATGCCTGTGGTGATAGGTGTCTTAACTTGTTATCCCCTCACCTGCAGCAGAGTCTGTATTGCTGTAGTGCTGTTCACTTTGCTGACTGTAAACATTGTAGCTTGAAGATCTTCTGTGGCCTAGGACCCTACAATCTCCCTGGAGTAGTGGTCCTCACAAACAAGCTGTATCTTTAGTCTCAAAGGACCTTGGATCGGGAGCAGATGAAAGTGCCCCTTCACTCCAGGCTTGCTGAACTAACTCTCCCTAGAACTGTCTAGAACTCCCCTCCTGGCAAGAAATAGGACCAGCCCAATCCTACCAAGGAGGGTGGAATGAAATGGAAATTTCTATTCCTAATGCCAATCATACCTTATCATTCTGAAGCATATGGCAGATACTTAACATAACATGACTTTAAAATACAGTATATATAAAAAATTGCAGATACCCTATCTGAGGTATTACACATATAGTGGAGGTGATTGCTGCATGTAAATGTCACTTTCAGCTCCTGTGAGGAGCAGGGAGTTATCAGGAACAAATGGTCATATAGTTACTGGTCCTGGGACAAAATAAAAAGGTGTTCAAAGCTGGAAACCCATCTTAGGTTCCATTCACACGGACGTTGTATATTTCAGATTCGCAATACACTGGGCTGGCACCCCTATCTTGCGGACAAGAATAGGACATGTTCTATTTTTTTCAGGAGCCGCGGACCAGAAGATCGGGGACGCGCACCGGAAATGCAGATGCGGACAGCACACTGTGTGCTGTAAGCATCTCTTCCGGCCCCATTGAAAATGAATGGGTCCCAATCTGTTCCGCAACATTGCGGAACAGATCCAGACCCATTCTACGGACGTGTGAATGGACCCTAAATATCATATCACACACCAGCAACTTAATGGAAATAGCACATATTTTACAACTGGATTTTTTTAATACTCCTCACCCCCTTCAAGATTCCAAGTGCTGGCTGAAAACGATCAATATCAGTCAGCATAAAAACAAGTTTAAAGTATTGTTCAATTAGAGAATACAATGAATCTAAGAGACTGTCCTTTTACCATTACAAATGATATTTGTTCCATAGCAAATGCGCATGTTTTCTGTAAAACGTCTCATTCCTTCATTTAGACAAATCGTATTCTCCAGACATCTGTCCAATTTTTCACTGATGCACTTCAGCAGAAATAGGCACTAGAGGAAAGATTATAGCAGCGCTTCATCACTGGCAAGCAGGTGTCCCTTGTCAGATCAGCTTCCCGTCTTTGCCTGCAGGTCAGATGTGTCAGCTTAGCTGGCATTCTGTGAGCCAAGCAGAGACAGACAGGTACATGATTCAGCTGAGACTTATCATAACCCCTTTCGGGATTGTACCATAGCTCTGCACACATGCTGATCCAGCAGCATTAACTTCCTCCAGTCTTTACTTCTGCTGCAGAATATTAATGGCATATCAAGCAAAAAGCCAGACAAGGGATGGTACACATCTCCTGTTCCTCAGCTAAAGTCAGTCCTATTGATTCACACACAGAGGTATCAACTTAAATCTTTAGTTTACCCTCAAATGACAGCAAAAAATAAAATAAAAAACCTTTAGGTTACCCTTACACCTTTCCAAAAGGAATTCCCCGCAATCACAGCAAAAAGATATTTCCATTTTTCACTGATGTGTGCTGTCCACATTTTCCAAGGACAGCACACGTACCCATTGATTCAAATGTGTCTGTTCACATTTCAGTATTTTTTTACTGATCGTGGGTCAGTAAAAAAATCACAGAGACATGCACTACTTAGATCCGTGATGTGGACCAAGCACGCCCATAGAAGTCTAGGGGTCCGTGAAAATCACAGACACACCACGGATGGTATCTGTGGAGCGTCCATTTTTCACTGAATATTGATAGGAGATTCTTTGGAAGTTAATTTTCAGCTGAACAACGTCAGTGAATTACGGATGACACACGGATGGTAAAAACAGACACACGGACGAACCATGGATCCTTCACAGACATCTTCATGGATGAAACTCGTGCGCTTTGACACGGAAATGTGGACAAAGCCTTATTCTGCTACTAGGGCCTACATCTCAGTTTTGGTCAAGATTTATTATGTAGGGAATTTTTTAATTCTGTTTTGCTCAAGTCTGTGTTGCAGTATTTTGTGCCAAATTTATCAAATGTCAAACCTTAGTAAATGTGGGCCAATGTGTATGAGGACTTCTATTGACTACCATCAGTCGTTTGTACCATGAGCCCAGGAGAGGAATGATAGCAGCAAAAATGGTGGTTGTAGTTACTGACTCTGACACGCCCCTGGGCTGTGCAGTGACAGGGAGGGTGCACCTTTCTTCCATGCTCTGGTTCTGCATTTTCTCCTGCCTGATGGTGGTTCGGGGACCCCTTGGTGGTGATGAAGTGAGGGATAAGGCAGGGTCCCCTGCAATGTTGGAGGAGGCAATAATGAGGCTTATTTACCAGGAGAACAGTTCTTTACTGGAAGATCAAGTTCGCACGTCAGTACCGTTCTTGATGTGCATGGACTGGCAGCTCTTACACAAAGATGCAATTTCCACAGTTCCCAAAGGTACATGGGTGCAGAGCAAAGTTAACCGGCCAAGTTGTCTCTTTAGGCCATTGTTTTGGTCCACGTCTGAGCCGCATTCGGACCCATTCACTTCAATAGGCCGCTCCGTTCCGTGGCCCCGCAAAAAAAATAGAGCATGTCCTATTCTTGTCCATTTTGCGGACAAGAATAGGCATTTCTACAATGGGCCTCGTTCCGTTCCGAAAAATTGCAAAACGGAATGCGGAGCAGCTTCCGTGTTTTGCAGACCGCAAAACACATACGGTCGTGTGCATGAGGCCTTAATGGTACTACAGATTTACACAGCAGGATGTAGCATAGTGGCCATACCCTTATTCTGCCTTTTTAAGTCAGTCCACATGCCCGAGTCCACCTTTCATTTCCATTTCACATTTCGAATATGATTGGTTGTTATGTGTAACTAAGCCAGTTTTCCTTTACACCAGTTTTGATACGTTTCTTTAGACAGTTTATCTCCACAGAGCTTCTACACGCACTTTTTCTCAACACTAGAATGCTTTTCAGTTTTTCTTTCTCTTTCTTCACTTTTATTCTACATATTTGCTTCTTTGGGCTGCGGTCTTCCGCATCTGCTCACTTCACAGTCCTTTTTGCAGTGTGAAACTACCATAGTAGTGGGACGCTGTGTTTGGCTAAAGTGTTTTTGCAATAAAAATTGTAATACAAAGCAACTAAAAAGCAACAAAATGTGACCAAATCAATGTGTGTGAACCCAGTCTAAGATACTCCCCATTGTGCCACTTTCACACAGTGTTTGTTTGTTTCTGCCGATTTTGTGGCATTTTGTGATATTTGGTGTGTGTTTTTTACTGTGCAGGTGTTTTGCTACTTTTTAGGCAAAAAAATGTAGCTCCAGATCTTGCATGGAAGTCTAACGGAAAGAAACACAGGTTCCTTAGGCCTACCAGAGGAATTATTTTCAGGGCCCAACCCCGATATCATCAATGAATTCTAAAAAGTTCTGAATTAAGAAATACACCCCAGTGGCAAGAGATTATCTCTAAATGCAGCTCCAAAAGGTTTTTTCACCTGGATCTTTGGGGCCCACTATAGATTCAGACTGTGCCCACCAGGGGATCCTCTGGTCCTGAGTCTGATGGGAAATATTTAGGGGGTTCTGCAGTTATTTTAAACTGATGATCTATCCTCTAGATAGATCATCAGCATCTTATCGGCAGGGGTCCGACACCCGGAAACCCCACTGATCAGCTGTTTGAGAAGGCAGCGGAGCTGGCAGTAGCGCCGTGGCCTTCTCGCTGTTTACCACAGGCCTAGTGACGTCACGACTAGTATCACTGGCCTGGGCTCTGTTTACTTGAATGAAGCTTAGCCACGCCCAGGCCAGTGATACTAGTCGTGACGTCACTGGGCCTGCAGTAAACAGTGAGAAGGCTGCGGTGCTACTGCCAGTGCCACTGCCTTTTCAAACAGCTGATCCGCGAGGGTCCTGGGTGTTGGACCCCGCCGATCAGATGCTGATGATCTATCCAGAGGATAGATCATCAGTTTAAAATAACTGCAGAACCCCTTTAAATGTGTTTTTATAGTGATATTTTTTTAATGCAGCATGCTCTGGTTCTGGCATTTTTCCCTCACTGTCTTACATTTTTCTCCCATAGACTTCTACAGTTTAAATTATTTTTTTGCAACAGTTTGAACACTTGTTTGACAATATTTTCTTGCATGGATATTTTTGTGCTGTGTTTGACACTAGGGACTGTTGAGGTACTGGCGGGGGAGTGGTAGGGCCCGGACTGCCGAAGGTGCACATAACTTATGATGAGGACCACGGTTCATCATAAGCTATGTGCATCTTCTGCCAACGCAAAGGGGAAACAAAGCCGGTCTTTGTAAATGACCCCCGCTATGTGGCAAAAATGCTTAGAAAATTTCTCAAAAGACATACAAAAATGTTTATCAAATCAGGCTTCTTTGAGCCCTTTTTGGGCAAAAAAAAAAAAACCCCACCAGGAAAAATCAGTGAAAGAACCCTCATTTGTGACCCAGTTTCTTTATTATTTTATGCACTTATATAGAGCTGCTAGAGTACGCTGCCCTTTACAGACATTAGCATCAAGCGATCCCCAATGGGGCTCACAATCTGGAGTACCCGGAGGAACCCACGCAAACACGGGAAGAACATACTAATTCCAAATACAAATGTGTTTGATTTTAGGCCACGTTTGAAGTGCTGCCTTTTACACATCCCAGTAAAATATCAGTGGAACCTGAAAATACATGAAAAGTAGAACATTTTTAATACGGTCAACACTTATTCTAGTGCATTGTTCCCACTGACAGATCTCAAGTAGTATTGTATGTGGACAAGAAGAAAACAAAAGGAAATCATCCTGACAGTAATTTATGGAAATAAAAATTGTCATCATTCAGTCCAATGCGGTTCTGCCTCTGTGAGGATCTAGATGAAGCATAACAATATTTTCCTGCTTGCCAGGTAGACATTTCTGCACGTCTGAATTTCATTTCACATCGCTTGATTTTATGGACTCACTCAATAGCGTACTCAGATGAGAAATTCATTGTCGAAGATATCTTTGTTTTCACTGCAATAGGATTGCATCGAAATTGTACTTAGAAGCCAATTCTGCTCAGGGAAATAGATTCATCAGTTTGCATTTGTCATTATCACAGCTGGAAACCGTTTCAATCTGCAGAGAAAGTCAGATGAGTGAGAGCAGTCACAGCAGGAGAATGTCCTCAATGACCAGAAGGTATTAGAGAAACTTTACATTTAATACGATTACAGAACCTTAGCGCACTTCGAGTCAACCCCATTTCATTCCTTTATACAAGTTGCTCCAGATGGTCTTAAAGGGAATGTATCACCTACATTTTTCCCCCCACAAATTTACAAATTAAAACCAGAGACTGATAAATATTATTTTTTAATCAGTTTTTGTTCTTTGAGTGTACAATGTTTTTTTTGTTCTGTACATAATTATGGGGGCAGCCATCTTCCTAAGCTACTCGTAACTATATTCAGAGATTTCCTCTGCAGCAGCCACATGGATCATAGAAACCTGAAGTCTCGAGATGATTAGAGAAATAACAATAAACAATAGGTCATTTTCTGAAGATGCATTTGCTTTAAAGCTAAAACCTTCATCCATTTGCTGTGACCCAGTGGATCACCAGTAAAGGTTTACTGTTTGCTAAAAATTGAAGGTTATGATTTAACCCTAAGTTCACACTTGCGCGTTTTACAGCGCGTTTTACAGCGAGTTCGAACGCGCTGAAAAACGCCCGATGCATAATCAAGTACTTGAGCTTTTTTGGGGGCGTTTGTCGTGCGTATTGTGATTGACGCCACAGTAGTCAATCACAAGAACACGCGTACGACGCGCGTTTCCTATTTGCATAAACGCGCTGTAATACGCGCGACAAAAACGCGCGTAAAACGCGCTTTCAAGAACGCTCAGGTCTGAACCCAGGGTAAAGGAGTTGTTCGGGTTAAGAGCTGAAGCCAGACATAACCACTTCTTCACAAAGTCAGCCTATATATGTTGAGCATCAGCCTCACTAATAGAACTGTGCATACAGCTGCCTCATGCTAGATTCCCTTTAATGGGGAGAATCATTGGGCCCCATAGCAAGAATCTCAGGTGGGCCCCCATGCCCTATTCCTAGCCCCTCCTACTAACTGCCCCTGCCTCCTCCCCTATCCCACCTTTTCCCTGTACCTCCACCCTTGTTTCACCAACAAAGATAAAAATGTACTATAAATAATATATATATAACCCCCTCCATGAACTGGGCCTGCTACCCCCCTCCCCATATAGCAGTGGTACACTATATAATATGCAGCAGGCAGCAGTACGCACAGTTCATGCGGAGGTATTGCAACGGTATACTACATAATAAGCGTCAGCAGGCACAGTTCATGGGGGTATGTGGCAGTGGTACACTATATAATAAGTGGCATCAGGCATAGGTTCATAAGGTATATGACAGTGGCACACTATATAATAAGTCAGAGCAGGCACTGTTCATAGGGGTAAATCAGTAGTACACTACATAATAGGTGGCAGCCGAGACAGTTCATCAAGGGATATGGTGATGGTACACTATAAATTAAGTGGCAGCAGGCACAGTTCATGGGGGGTATTGGGGTGGTAGAATATATAACAAGTGGCAGCAGGCACAGTTCATGGGGGAAGGGGGGGGGGGTTATTGTGTCATGTCCCATCCACAGCCTCCCCGGCTGACTCCCAGCCCCAGCCCAACCAATAAACTTTTTTTTTTGAGAGTTACACTGTGATGTAGCTGTGTAAAGCTTGCTGTCACTGTGGCAAAATGGTCGGAGAAGATCTTCATAGACCTGGAGCCTAGAGTCACTATGGTGATGCTGTTGCCCGGTTAGGTCACAATCAGGACCGGAATGGCAGTGGTGGGACACCAAAGTATAGTTTCTCTTCAGGGTTCTAGGCTAGCCAATCAGCAGCAGGCTCTGCAAGCACTGCTGCTGATTGGCCAGCCCAGAGCCCAGCAGAGAGGCAGATTGCTGTTTGGATTTGGGTTTATGCAGAGCCACTGATGCACTGGGTAAGGAAGAGGGGGGGCCACCTGCACAACCACCCGGGAAGCTGCCAGTGGGGAACTTGAAGGCAGGGCCCGAGCCCCAGACAGGGACTCAGGAGCCTTTGTATTTGTAATTGGCGGGCAGGGGGCGTTGGGGCTCCATAGCAGCTGCGCGGTCTGCCTCTATTGTAGGGTCAACACTACCCTGCGCCACTATTTTGGTGTAAAGAAGTTGCAAACCTTGTGTTTGCGGATTTTTAAATGCCACTTGTGACTAAGTTTGTTGCAGGTGCTGTTTTTACACGGCATTCGCCACTTTCCCAAGAAGAGGGCAAGACAATGGTAGGGAGGGTTGGGGCCAGTGGTCCCAACACGTTTATTATTTGCACCAGTTTTCATTCAGGCACACTGACTGACGGAGGATGTGCCTAAAATAGGTCAGACCCCCTTTGCCCCATGGCAGCTGCATGGTCTGCCTCCATTGGAGGTATGCCACTGCCCTAAAGGGTGTATTAGACACCTGGATGGCGCAGACGATTCTCGGGAGGGAAGCACTCCCTCCTAGCAATTGTAAGATATCTAGCAGAGGACATCGCTGCTATTACATGCAGCGATGTCCTTCATGGCATGGGGAGGAGCGATCGCTTGTCCCCATGCAGGACAGTGGTATGCCAGTGGCAGATTGCTATTACACAGCGCGATCTGCTGCCGGCACCATTGTGATTTTTTATGCATGCACCAGGCATTTGGAGGCAGTATTAGATTTCCAGATGTTCGTCTGCCACAAAATTTGGCAGTCTAATATACCCTTAAGACTTTACTTCTTGTGGAAAGGTTTTATTGCCTTCTGCACACACCACACTTTGAGAAAGACTGGCCACCTGGATCTATGATCTGGACCATTCAGTATGGAAGTTGCAGGAATAGTTAATGAGAACGGACTTGCAGGCCTGTGGTTATTTGGAAAGACTTCAGGGTACCTAGGGCTCACACACCTGACTGTAGCCTGTTTTGCGGTCTGCAAATTGCGGATCCGCAAAACACGGATACCGACTGCGTGCGTTCCACATTTTGCAAAACTGAACGTCCTGCTCAATATATCACAGCAGGCATTCTATGTCCATCTTCAAAGAGCTGGCATAGCCATACATGTACAGTGGATGTCGTAGAGGAGTTAAAAGCAAATATATAGTTTAATAAAACAGGTGAAACATGTGGGTTATCTGCCTTTTAGTCAAACAAATCATGCTCAAACAGGGTATTGGAGAAGGACCACTGAAAATATTAATTCTTCTCCACAATGCCCCCACAGCAAACTATCTGCTGGTAACTAGTCACCTACTTTGATAAACGGCCCCAGTGCTACGTTGCTTCCCCCGGACACCGTTGAGGTGTCACAACATGTTGCTGCTCTGCGGAGGGGATGGTAAGGCGTGGTTCACCCCGATGGGAAATAAGTTCAGAGAGTCAGGTTTGGCAGTAAAGCAGGGTGCTTCTTTATTGGAAGAACTCAAGTGCAAAACGATACAGGCAATGCACCGAGCTGGCTTCTTTAGCCGTTGGTAGAAGAAAGTTCTATGCTGAGGAAAGGCCTGAGCTAGCTGTCTGTCTTTCTCTCTCTCTCTATCTCAGAAGGCTGGTACTCTAGTCAAAGGGCTGGTGGCTCAGGGTCTGTGGCTCAGTAGTTTGGCTGATTCCGTGTTCAAAGGGCTGGCGACCTATGGTCTGTGGCAGAGTTTCCCTGTCTGAGCGTCCTCTTCTGGTCACTTGTGCAGTCTGGCAGAGTCTCTCTTACTGAACACTGGTCCCTATCTGCAGATAACTAGGGGCTCTGACTGCTCTACTTTTATACAGTTTATAACTTACCTAAGTCTCCTTGTATTGCTGTGCAGAGTCAGTCTGGGAGGGTTTATATGCTGACCAAACAATCCTCAGCTGCTGTACTTGACTGGAAACCGACCCAATCAGAGTTTAGTCTCTGCGTCCAATCATAGAATAAAGCGGGGTATTTAAATCATGGTCCCAATCTTCAGTGCTTGGTATTCTGTTTGTATAGGCTCTATACTGTGTGTTTACTATTGCTTTCTCTGGTTTTGACCTGTAGCTTGTTTTTGGATTATCCTTTGCTGCTGATTCTGCTCACATCGATTCTCCTGGCATCGACTCTGGCTTGCCCCTGAATTTCCTTTTGTTTGCTGCAATCATTGTGTTTGTCTCTCTTGGTATTCTGACCCTGCCTGCTTCTTTTACTTACCTGGTAATCCTGACTTCTGCTACTAATTTCCCTGCACCAGTAATCTGTTATCTGGATCTGCAGACGTATCTTTAGCACCCAAGTCCATCCTGACTCTCAGTTGCTCTGGTGAACACCTAGGGATAGCATTAGTTTGATACTACCTGGAGAGGTTTCAGAAGGCTAGTAGCAGGTTTTGGGTACACTCACATTGGTCTGGACTGTGGCTTTAGTTTCCCTAACACTAGAACCTTCTAATGGGAGGGGCAGAGTGGAGATGCACAGTCTAACAGAAACAATGTTGCAATTCCAGTCTGCTTAACCAGTCAAAAGGGCACTGTTGTGTCTGTTTTTTTCCCTCCAAATCTTAGCTCTCAATATTCTCTTGTGGAAAATGACTAGAAAGTCCCAAAGTCTCTATTAACCCTTTTCACGGCACAGTAAAAATGCAGTGCAATAACATGAATAGGATGTACTACAATAAAGTGCGTTTCAACAATATAAAACAGTATGTGTAAACAACAACATAAATCATAGAGCAAGTAAACCCTACAAAGTGCAGTAAAGTAGGGAGCTGATTGTTTTGCCTAGTTGCAATAGGGACACATGTCTACAAATGTCCATACTCCAATCTACCCTACAGGGAACTACAATTGTTCTATGCATTTCTATGCCCCTACAGACTGGACACATCATCAGGAGTAATGTGTGAGCAACAACATATAGTAGTGACTCCGACTGCAAATGATGGTGTACAGTCAGCCACAGCCTCCGGAACTGGTACGTTTATAACAGACTATTTACCAGGACTACTCCTCCCCTTCTGGGAGTCTCCAAGTTATCAACGCCCAATCAAGATCATGGGCATCATGAAAATTCCCATTCCAGCCTTGACTGAAACTTAAATCATAACCAGTAGGGAGATGGTAAATACCTAATACATTTAGTACACTAGAGTGATTGTGAAGATTTTTTTAATTTCATTGAGAGTGTTCTTCACGTTTTCTCCTGAACTGTTCATAAGGGGTTTTACAAGTACTAGGACCCCTCACCCCAACCCCTAGTTTGCCTATCATAGTTGGACTATATTTTACAGCAGTTTACACACATTACATTCACATCATATTCACCACTATGGAGGAGATTTATCAAGACTGGCATTCCCCTATGCAGGAGTAAGATGTGCCTAATTTATTATGAAGCAAATGCCTGTTAATAACTTAGGGTACTTTCACACTAGCGTTTTGGATTCCGTTTGTGAGATCCATTTCAGGGCTCTCACAAATGGTCCAAAACGGATCAGTTAAGCCCCAATGCATTCTGAATGGATAAGGGTCCGTTCAGAATGCATCAGTTAGGCTCCGTTCCGCTTCTATTCTGTTTTGGAGGCGGACACCAAAACGCAGCTTGCTGCATTTTGGTGTCCGTCTGAAGAGGTGGAGCCTAATGGACCCGTTTTAAATTACAGTGTAAGTCAATGGGCACGGATCCGTTTTCAATTACACAATATGGTGCATTTGAAAACGGATCCGTTCCCCATTGACTTTCAATGTAATTCAAAACGGCTCCGTTTTGGACTTTGTCATTTTTCTTTAAAACGAATGCAAATGGATCCGTTCTGAACGGATACAAACGTTTGATTATAGGTGCGGATCCGTCTGTGCAAATAAACAGACGGATCCGCACCAACGCAAGTGTGAAAGTATACTTAGGTGCATCTCTGGCACTTTGTGCGCCAGAAACTCAAATCTACACTAGCCAGGGGCTGGCATAGACTTGAACTATGACTTACACCAGTTTCTAGTTATAGTTAATCCAGCGTACTGGGCTAAGACCAACCCTTCCTGCTAAGCCTTGCCCTTTTTTCTTACGACTTGTGTAAAGTATCAACACGCTCACAAAGTCGTAAATCATGGTGTGAATATGGCATGCGTCATAATCTGTGACTTTTTTTAATGCACAATAATGGTGTAAAAGCTTCCATAAATGTCCCCTTATGTATTTTCCTGTGTGAGCTATCCATAGGCAGACATGCCAGTGCAGACTTATAGTGGCACTGCCACAAAAAATTTCATTCTCTGACCTGTTAGAAAGGTATTTGATGTAAACTGTAGTGAAGATAATCTTCTAGTAGTGTCTGTGTTTGTGAGTTATCACCTCCCTTCTGATTCTCAGCTGTGTCACGTGACCAGCACTCAGACTTTCCAAATAACACAGCATCTTATGTGTGGGCAAGAAGCCAGTTTCTCTATGTATTCCTACGGGAACCTCAATGTCAGTAAATAAAGAAGTAACTGACTTCCTGTCCTGTGTCAGTTGGAGTGTAGGTCACATGACACAGCTGAGGATCAGACAGGAGGGGGTAACTCACATACAGTCACTGGTGAGAAGATTACCTTCACTACAGATTACATCATGTACCTTTCCAACCGATCATAGAATAAACATTTTTGTGGGAGTGCTACTTAAAAAGACTTGACTGCCTTATATGGCATATGGAAAGTGGTTTCCTTTAAGGGAACATAATAATACTAAATTATTAAGCCCCTTCCTGCAAAACCTTGTACATGTATGCGACTGTCAGAAGGTACTTGGTACAAAGTATGGTGCTGGCATTCCTCTGCAATCATCAGCTACAGATCACCCTGCAAAAAATGAGCCTTTACACAGTTCCACAGACAGAAGTATAAGAATGAATGGGTGTCATAATATGGGGATGCTGAGAAAAACGTATTTTCTCAATAAAATACTAAAAAAATAATACTATAATAATATGATTTCTTGCAATCATACTGATCCACAGAATAAAACCAATGACTAATTTTTACCACCCAATTTCACTGCATTAATAATTTTAATCGTCCCACTTTGTTGTATGGAATATTGAATGGTTCTATTAGAAAGTTAAAAAAAAGCACTCACATGGTTATTTAAACAGAAAAGAAAAAAAAAGTTATTGCTTTTGAAAGGAATAAAATTAAAATTGTTTAGGATGGGAAGGATTAAGGCCAAAATTTGATGTCATTAGGGGTTTAAACTTTAAAGGGATCAAAAACATAAAAAAAAATGTATCACTTATTACAGGATAGATAATCAATGTCTGATGACTGGGTGTCTGACCACTAGGATCTTCTCGTGGTCATCAGACTGGGGGTCTCTGTGTCCCCTGAGTGAATAAGCAGTGGTGTGCATGCACCACCACTGCTCCATTCACTTCTATGGGACTGATGGAGATAGCAGAGCAAAGTACTAGCAGTCCCATAGACAGAAAATGAAGCAGTAGACATGCATGCACACCACTGCTTATTCACACAGGGGACTTTCAAATCCTTCTTACTATTAGGGGTTTCAGCAGTCAGACCCCCAGCAATGAATCAGCTATACTGCGGATAGGGGAATAAGTGTTATTAGTATTTTCCCTATTACAATATATATCTGCTGAGTCCTACACATTAAATGCTGGTGGTGAATACAAAATATGGAGCACGGAGCTAGCATCGAAATACAGCCCTCTCCCACCAGACAACTTCTCTAAACTGTAGTTACCGTATGTTTTATTGGACTCTCCCCAGGTAATTTTGCTTTATAAATTCTCTGCACCTGTGCTCTGCTCACTGCCAACTTCATTTATGCTGGATATGGAACACCTTCAGAAAATGTAATAAATGGAGCTGGACTAGAAAAGGCTCATATATGTAAAAATATCCAGCACTGCTACATGATTTAAGTAGCCAGCTTACAGCAAACATGGCAGTTCTTTTCACTTACTCTTTGCTGAGAATGTTGTTAAAATCAGATCACTGCTAAAAAATCATTCTTTTTCAAGAGTTAAATGTTGTGATTTAATGTTAAAAGCACTTGTCTCTGCAGTGTCCCACTATGTGCTATATGTGGGCACTTTAAACTTTTGCTGCTAAATGTCATATTTAATGTATTTTATTTCGTAATATCGGCCTGGCATTGTCATTACCTCTATTCGCCCCTAGGTGGTGCTGGCGCCACATACTATATATAGCTGGGGTTTGCTGATTCAGAGTAGTTGGAGAGGAAGTAGTAAGTGAGAAAGAGAGAGGAGATGGAAGTGTATGGAGGAGAAAAGTAGGCTCAGTCCGCGCCTTTCTTTCCTCTGGGCCCTGATCAAGCCTACAGAGGACAAACAAAGTATTTACCGCAGCATAGCACAGACAAGTATGTCTGAATATAAAGCAAGTCTAGTGAAGATTAGAGCTGAGTCTAGCCAAGGGACTTCACAAGCACCGCTGACCGGGAGGAACTTAAAGGTACCTGGACACAACTGGACGATAAATGTGCAGAAATATCCCTTTTCACTAAATGCCTTCTGGTACATAGTGAACCTGAAGACTTCAGAAGAGCATCCTACATCAAATAATGTAGCAGAGAGTTTGCCTGCCACAAGGGAGAACGCCCTTATTGGATTGCTAAACATAAAGTAAGGAAACCATTATATTTAATACCTGTATGCTAGAGATTGATCTTAGTGCAAAACTATTTAAGCAAGAAGTGTCATTCTGCCTGTTAAAACTAAAGTCTTCAGAGAACTCCTGAACTGACAATTGCCAGACCTGTTATAAGGAATTCCAGTTAAACCAACATCTGTATTATTGCTTTTGCTGTATTTATGAACTGTGACAGCTGCCCTGAGACAATTGATTCAGTAAATGGTCAACAGTTTTCTACTACAACTGACTCCTCATCCTTTCTATTACTTTCAACATTTGCACCTTACGGTTCTGGCGTCACGAACACAGGGGCCCAGCTACCAAAGCACCTTAAACACCTATACCTACAGTGCTACACTGCTTCCAGCTACTGATGGCTGACCGGTGGTGCAAGATGAGAATTCAGAGGTGGAAGTGGAGGAGGAGGTGGAGGAGGAGAAGCCACTAATGTAGGTGGTGGCAGAAATCCTGATGGTAGTAGGACCCCCAATCCTTGGCGTTTGTAGCACCTGTGCCATCCCAGGGTACGACTCGCTCCCGGCCTCCACAACGTTCACCTAGTGTGCCGTCAGTAAAATGTAGCGTCCCTGGACTAAAGCACTTGTCCATGTGTCAGTCGTTAAGTGGACCTTCCCAATAACTGTGTTGGTCAGGGCACGGGTGATGTTACGAGACACATGCTGGAATAAGGCGAGGATGGCACACCGGGAAAAATAGTGGCGGATGGGGACTGAGTAACGAGGGACGGCCAACGCCATCAGGCTGGGGAAAGCCTCAGTGTCCACAAGCCTAAATGGCAATATTTCCAGGGCCAGCAATTTGGAAAGGTGCGCATTTAGTGCTATGGCCTGTGGGTGGCTGGGTATTTGCGCTTTTGTTTAAAGGCCTGGGGTATGGACATCTGTACACTGCGCTGGGGCACAGAAGTGGATGTGCTAGATGATGGTGCTTGCGAAGGTCAAGGTGCCGGGCGGGAGGCATCCGGGCCTGTGTCTTGGACAGGGGATTGGCCAGCACATAACACAGGGGAAGAGGAGGCAGTTATGTGACCCGCAGACACTGACTGTGGACCCAGGCATTTGGCCCACCTATTAGGGTGTTTTGATGCCATGGGGCGGATCGTGCTGGTGGTGGTAAGGTTGCTAGTGTTCACGCCCCTGTTTATTTTGGTACTGCACAGGTTGCAAATGACAATTCTTTTATCGTCCGCACTTTCCTCAAAAAAGCGCCATACTGCGGAACACCTACCCATGGAAAGGGAGATTGCGGCAAGGGCGTGCTCCGTGGAACAGTTGCGAGCCTGTTTGATGTGACCCGCCTTCTCCCTTTTGCCACCCCACTGCCTCTTCTAGCCTGTTGCGGTGCTGCGAATCCCTCCCCCTCTGTACTGCTGTCCTCGCTCGGAATGCCACCTTCCCAGGTTGGGTCAGTGATTTCATTGTC
The DNA here is from genome assembly GCA_033119425.1 of Bufotes viridis. Lineage (NCBI taxonomy): Eukaryota > Metazoa > Chordata > Amphibia > Anura > Bufonidae > Bufotes > Bufotes viridis. The sequence continues at coordinate 75,814,450 of CM065589.1, read as the reverse complement.
CACCACCTCCACTTCCTAACTCTGGTCATCCTCCTGACTTGTTGACCTAACAAGAACTTCACTTATTGACAACCTCTTGAGACACTAATTGCCGTTGACTTATTGGCAACTGTGTCTCATCATCATCATCTACCTCGTGAAACACTAATTGCCATTCCCCACCATCATCTTTTTTTGACTGGATGCTCAAGAGTTTGGGAATGAGTGCACAAGATCTCCTCATGTCCCTCTTCAAGCGGGCTTGGCGAGAGGCCCAAATCAAGGAAAGGTGATGAATAGAGCTCCTCGGAATATCTGAGTGTGGGATCACTTGTTTGCCAAGACTCTCCTTTGTGGGAGGAAGGAGGATCAGGGTGAGGATTCTCTTGACCAGACTCTTGGCTACTAAGACTGGACTTTGTGGAAGACATGATTAAAGTATTGGTTGATCTTCTGGGTCCTACCATCTCTTTACCCCACCATGCCCACTTTCTTCCTACCAATCCACCCACCATCATCCCCAAATAATAACACAGCACCTCAGGTGTATTTTATTGGCCACAGCAGCCATTTATTATAACATAAAATACATAACATATATATATATATATATATATATATATATATATATATAGCATAACCACAGACGAAGGAGGTCCTGGAAGCCCCCAAATTGTCCACCTACACAACCACACAGCAAATCCACCTTGCCTCCAGCCGCAGTATACTAGCTCGGAGACACCCGGTGGTGGACGCCTCACCAAACCGAACAGGTAAGCCCCACCATGAGAGTCCAGCCCCCACCATAAGGGGCCCTCTCAACCTTTGGATCCCGATCCGTACTCCCAGCTTCCAGTACCTCCTGCCGCCTCGACTGCCATGACAGACACTTCCCCCAACAAATCCCCCCCTTACATCCTCTAAATTTAATTTTTATATTTTATTCATTATTATTTTTTTTTTTATACAATACAATTCTCCCCTTTCTCTTTTTTTTTTTTTTTTACAAAAACTGAACCTCCACTAACACAACCTCTATCCACTACCCTACCTCAAACCCCCCCCCCCCCCCCCACTGCCTGCAACACACGGGAGGGTGGGTGGGTGGTAGCTTTTCTTTCCACAAAATGGCACCCATGGCCTTACACCACCCCCCTATATAGCCCCCCAGACTCCTCCCTACCTGTGCAATGCCCCCCACTTTCCAATTAACCATTTCAAATCCCTTTAACCCTTAACCTTCCTGACCCTCACAACCAAACTTAATCATGCTGGCCTACCCTTAGCTGCGCCCTAGTCCGACCATACTTGATTAAAGTATTGGTTGATCTTCTGGGTCCTACCATCTCTTTACCCCACCATGCCCACTTTCTTCCTACCGATCCACCCACCATCATCCCCAAATAATCACACAACACCTCAGGTGGATTTTATTGGCCACAGCAGCCATTTATTATAACATAAAATACATTATATATATATATATATATATATTTATTTATATTTATATATAGCATAACCACAGATGAAGGAGGTCCTGGAAGCCCCCAAATTGTCCACCTACACAACCACACGGCAAATCCACCTTGCCTCCAGCCGCGGTATACTAGCTCGGAGACACCCGGTGGTGGACGCCTCACCAAACCGAACAGGTAAGCCCCACCATGTGAGTCCAGCCCCCACCATAAGGGGCCCTCTCAACCTCAGATCCCGATCCGTACTCCCAGCTTCCAGTACCTCCTGCCGCCAACAACGCGCAACTTGACCCCAAGCACCTCAAGCTTGCGCGTTCTGCCACACACCCAACGCTCTTTCAATTCCATCCTGCAATCCCAGTGACCACAAATCAATTCCTACTGCGTTCAAATGAACTCCATACCTTCTCCAGAACTCCCCCACACCATCCTCCAATTCCCTATGCCTTACCGCAACTGCCCCGTGTTTTGCCAAAAATTTCCCTATAGCCCTATTAACTTTAATTCGGGCCTTGTTGATCCTATCAACCGACCGTGCCTCCCTCCACTTCCTCCGAGGTACAATGTCAGACCACATAGCCACCATTTCAGGAAACAAGGACCAAAGCCTCAAGAAATCAAATTTAACGTCCCTGATCAAGTTACGCACTGGCGTAACTCCCAAATCATTCCCCCCACAATGAACCACAAGCACATCTGGGGCCCGGTCCAAGCGTGCAAATCTATGTACCTCACGTAACACCCCCCCCCCCCCCATAACATGCCCCTAAACCCCAACCACCTTGACACCGCCAGTTCCTCAGACAACCCCAACTGGCGACCATGCCTTCTCACGTCCGCCCTAAGCGCTCCCCACCATACGAAGGAGTGGCCCAGGATCCAAACAAGAGCCGCCGAGGAACCTGAAACAACAAAAACCACATTAAGCATAGTGCCCCACCAACCCCGCTCACACCAAAGGATCCAACCTAACGTATGATCTAAACCGGACAGATTCCCATCTCCCAATCCTCATAATCTGCTCATCACTCAGCCCCAGCCTCGCCGCTTCAGTCGCAGCCCCGATCCTAAAAGAATGTCCTGAATACTTCGCCGAATCCACCCCCAAAGCTGACAGACATTTCTTTAACACCGCTACAAACTGGTATCTTGATAAAAAACGATCCGTTCTCGTGCCTGAGCAAGGGGCCATCCACAAAACTAACCCCCCTCTTAATATCCACCAGGGTAGCAACCGGACACATCATGCACCCAGGAACCGCAAACAAAGTAACCCTACAACCTCTACCTTCCATATGAGTCTTGGATCCCCTCAAGCGGATCACTACCCTGTCCCATCCCACCTCTACGTCCCCCACTGACAAACCTCCTGCACACCGAACACTCCTGCCAACCAATTCCCCCAAACGAAAAGCACCAAAAAATGCTAACGAGAAGGACAACTTAAACAGCTGTCATTCCCATACCGAAGAACAGACCAAGTCAACCTGCCTCCCAATGCCCAACAGTAACTCAAACGATTTCGGCTTCCTACTGTCCTGATACCTCCTACCTCGCCTCCAACCCTTCAACACCTGTTTAACCAAAAAGGTCTTAGACACATCCGCCAAACCCCTGGACTTAAACCCAAAAACCAAACCCGCCACACACCTGTTAACCCGCGCCACCGACCACCCCTCCTACTTCATTTGCCCTAAAAATAAAAGCAAAGGAACCTCTCCCCCATCTACCCCCACCCCCAATCCTGCACACCACCGCTCCCAACCTGCCCAAGCCTCTCATATGCCGCCCATGTCCCGTCGCACAGCGATGCCCTAAACAGTCCCGCTACAGTACCTCCAAGATTTCCCACATTGACGCCGGACAAACCAAACCTTCCAGGTCCGCCTCCGGTGCCAACTGCCGAAACCGTTCCCACTGTGAACGAGAAAAGAATCAGCTATGGAATTAGACACCCCCGGGACATGACACACCACCACCGACGCATTAATAGACAAACACTGTAAAACCATATGTTGCAACAACCTCACCACAGGAGAGGAGAAGGCGGTCAATGAACTGATGGCCTGCACCACCCCAAAGTTGTCACAATGAAAACGTATTTTCCTATCCCGAAACTCATCACCCCACAACACCACCGCTAACACTATCGGGAAGAGCTCCAGTAACGCTAAGTTCCTCACCCATCCCTTACTCACCCATGCCTCAGGCCACCTTCCCGCACACCAATGCCCTTGGCAATAAACGCCAAAACCCACCCCCCCTGCAGCGTCCGAAAAAAACTCAAAATCAAAATTATCAACCACCTCCTGCATAACCAGTGCCCTGCCGTTAAAATGTTGTAAAAACCCATCCCACACCTCCAAATCCATCTTCAGCGCCTTCCCTAACCTAATAAAATGGTGTGGAGCCGTTACCCCCACCGTCACCGCCGCCAGCCGCCTGCAAAAAAATCCTGCCCATCGGCATAATGCGACAGGCGAAGTTCAACTTCCCCAACAACGATTGAAGATCCTTCAACCGTATCTTCTTCGCCCGCCCCGCCCTTTCCACAGCTCCCCGCAGATCCCGCACCTTATCGTCAGGGAGTCTACATTCCATCCTAACTGTATCAATAGTGATTCCCAAAAAACTCAGTTCAGTCATAGGACCAACCGTTTTATCCTCCGCTAACGGAACCCCAAACGATGAAAAAATTGCCTGTAACGATCCCAACAGTAACGCACACACGCACGAATTAGCCGGACCCAAACACAAAAAATCATTTAAATAGTGAATGATGGACGAACAACCCGCCACATCCACCACCACCCATTCCAAAAACGAGCTAAACCTTTCAAAAAACGCGCAAGATACCGAACAACCCATAAGTAAACATCGATCAACGAAAAACTTCCCCTCCCAACAACATCCCAATAAATGAAGGCTATCTGGACTAACCGGCATAATGCGAAACGCTGCCTCCCTTGTATGCCTCATGGCTCCTGTCACTCCCGCGCTGAGCAGGCCTCCCATCCCCCATAGCAGGGGAGGATCCCGCCGTTCCTGCTCCCGATCCACCGCTGCCGGCTGGAAAGGACAAAGGGAGGGTCCCCCTGCCCTGCGCTGGGTTCCGCCTGCCATTCGGATTCCTCCCATGCTGGGAGGACGAGGATGGAAGCTGCCCTGCATTCCCCCGAGGTGGAGGGTCCCTGGAGGGGCTCCTGACACGGCGCCGAACCCGGGGGTCTCTGTAGGACTCAGGCGCGCCGGCGGACGTACCCGCCACGTCCGTCTGCCTTCAGGCGGTGAGCTAACAGCACCCACCGCCTCCCCCCTCAACATGCCCTTCATCTGGGAGCTCAACCAGTCAGGGCCCGCTCCGCCGCTGCCTCCCTCAACCTGGACAACATGTCGTCAATGGTAAGTGCCTGGGACATCTTACCAGCTTTTCTTTCCACAAAATGGCACCCCTGGCCTTACACCACCCCCCTATATAGCCCCCCAGACTCCTCCCTACCTGTGCAATGCACCCCACTTTCCAAGCAACCATTTCAAATCCCTTTAACCCTTAACCTTCCTGACCCTCACAACCAAACTTAATCATGCTGGCCTACCCTTAGCTGCGCCCTAGTCCGGCCATACTGGGTGGTGCTTAACCTACTGGAAGCATTATCTGCTGCAATCCAACCGACCACCTGGTCGCACTGGTGTGACTTCGAGAGTGGTGTCCTGCGCTGCCCTGCAAACTGGGACATGAAGCAAGGTATTGTGGATGAGTGTGTTTCTTGTGCTCTGGCATCAGGCACAGTTTCACCACGCACAGGGCCACGGCCTCTGTGTGCAACATCAACAGCACGGCCACTTCCCCGTCCCTTACTGCTCAACCTTGAGCATATTAAATGCTATATATGCTTGCAAATATGTCACACGTACAGTATTGCATGTTTTGTAAGTGTATGCGCAAATAAATTACACTGAATGTCACAGATATTTAGGATGTGCAAACGGTATAGAGGAGATGTAGCGCAGGGAATGCCGCTGTCACCAGCTGGTAAGAAAAAATGACACTAAATCTCATAGATATTTAGGATGCGCAAACGTTATACAGGAGATGTAGTGCAGGTAATGTCGCTGTCACCAGCGGCTAAGAAAAAATTAAACTGAATGTCACAGATATTTAGGATGCACAAACGTTATACAGGAGCTGTAGTGCAGGTAATGTCGCTGTCATAAAGAGGCAGAGTGGACCTTCAGGCCAGGGACAGTTCAACCGGGTGGTCTGAATGATCGGATTTCCTATGCCTGTTTTATTGATTAAGGAGTTCCATTCATACATTAGGGGGACTTTTTAATCTTTGGCCCCTTCCCATGTTCTTTCCCCCCCATAGTGCTTTGAAGCCATAATACCTTAATATCTATTTAGGGTCCCCCATTCTCTCTGCATTGTGCTGGATCTGGTGCTCATGGTCCCGTAGTTTTGTGTCCACTCTCATTTTTTCAGATGGGAACAGTAATATGGTTATAGCAATTACATGCCTGACAGCATCACCATCTCTTGATTTGGCTCTATTCATGCACCGATTGGTTCTTCGTGCATTTGGGCAGACCGAGGTGTGGCACTACAGTGCCCAGCAACATGTCCGGTCCAAATGTATTTTAGCTACATGCCGAATTGCCCCTTCACATACTGTGTAATTAGGGTGGCGGTGACCACTCAGGGTTATTTTTCAGGCATTAGCACTGGATCGGCAGCTGTGGAACTACAGCGCTCACCGTGCCCTCCAATTAGTAATGAATAGTGAAATCCCTCTGCACATTAAATGTGCCTGCCAATTTATCTGAGATTTTGTCCCTCCTCGTATCTATGCCCTAACTGTAAGCCTGCCATATTATATCCCATTGTAACATATAGGAAGGGGGAACTGTATTTTAATGCGGCGGTATGAGGCGTCCGGCGTTGCCATAGTGGCGACGCTAATGTGGGCTCTCATTGGCCGGGTCGTGTTACTCTGTTCTGCCCATCGGGGTGTGTGGCGCCGCCACAGAATGTTAGTGTGGCAGTGTCTAGGCAGGAATCTCCATACACTTGGCTCCTGATGAATCTGGAAGTAGATGAAATGCGTAGAGCGTGACCTTTAGTCAGGAGACCAGTCTAGTACAGCGATGTGTATTTAGAGGGCAGCATATGAGTTATCCACAAAAGCAGGATTGAGGTGGTAGTAGCAGCCCACGGACGGCACCTAATCTGCTATATCCAAAGGGTAACCGATAGGAGCGGCTAAGTGGTCATTGAAATATATGACCAGCGCACGCAATATTGGCGGCCCTGTATGCGCTGGTAATAGCGCAAAATTGAACTTGATTTCATTATTAGTCACATTCGGACATATATCCGTAATCTGCCCCATCGGCAGAATACCGGATATGACTTTAAATGTGTGATGTGTGGATCCTTTGTGTTAGTGTAGGACGGTAGGAGTGTGCACGCAAATGCCATATTGAGCTCACCGTCTGATGTGGGATTCCCATGCATCGCAAGTTTATGAATTGTAGCACCTTTGTTTTTAGTTTAGATTAATAAAAGTTATGTTTTAGCGTCTTTGATATTTTTTAGTGATAGGTTCACTGTCAGCAGCGGCCAAACAATCGCATCATGCGAATTATACTTTATAGTTTCCATTGAATTAGGCATTTTTATGGTTTATCCTTGATATGTAAGGGTTAAAAAGAGCAGGAAATGGTTTAAAAAGAGGATGGGGTGGGGGAGGATTTAGACGCCCCTGACGAAGCTCTGTGAGTGAAACCCGGGTCGGGCAAGCGACTGGATGTGCTTAATGCTGTTTTAATTCTGACTCTTGTGAGTATATAATAAAAAATTGGCAACTATGTTTTAAGGAATTACTGCACCAGCGAAGTGTTTTATTGCCTTATAGTGCATGAAGTATATATATTGATGAAGAAAGACACCACAATTGAGATTTACCACTGCATAAGATCTGCCGGCATCTAGTAAGTAGACTGGTGAAACTAAGTGGGGAAAGTGTCTCAACGGTATTTCACGATTATATGTATTTCTGGATATCCGCAGAGCCCTTTGCGAGGTGAAGGCATCTGGGATTTAACTCCACCTTGGATCCTTTTTCTCCCAGAAGAAGTATACACCTGATTGTTGGACGCGCGGTCTTAACCCCTTTCTCTCTATACCGCAAAGTGTGAACTGATCTCCACACACATACAAGACCTGCAGCGTAGTACCATAGGATCTTCACTGGTGACTAATTAATTGTTTTAAACAATTGCACGCAATTTAGCGCAGGGTGCGCTAATATTAAATATTACAGCCAGATAAAACAATAGTCCTTAAAAGGACTTTTGGGTCTCTAACACCTTTCAAGACTAAACCCTGCCTAAAAAAAAAAAAAAAAAAGACAAATTCCTGTCCCTACACTATCTGTCCGTTCTGCTGCAGCTCTCCGTGACTAAGACTGAGCCGAACCACGTGTCATCAGGTGCTATATAGCACCCGATGACGCGTTTCGGCCAGCCAATCACTGTAATGCCAGTTACCAACATGGCTACGGCATTACAGTGAGTGCCAGTACTTCCCCGCACATTTAGCCAACAACCATGCGGGGAGGAGTCTCAAGCATCGCACTCGAGCAAACACGCTCGAGTCAAAATGATGTTTGGACTAGCATACTCACCCGACACTAGTACTTATGCTACTACTCTACAGCTGGGAAGGCCCCCCTTCCCCACGGGGTCTCTGTGCGGCTGCACAGGCTGTATGTCTGTCCCTGGTTTAGTTGATTTTTTTTTTGCCAATTGCTTGTGGCCAGCAGGAGGCCCCCTGATCTGTCGGCTCCCTGCATTTATATGGTTTGCATGCTGGTAAAGTCCGCCACTACCTATATCATGCAATGGAGCATGCCAAAATTTAAAGTGTAGACCTTGATGGGACATAGGCACCATCTTATGGATCTGTACCACATTCCTGCCTAATACTGTCTTAGGCCTGAAGCTTTACTGCATAGATTTATCAAACTGGTGTAAAGTAGAACTGGCTTAGTTGCCCATAGCAACCAATCAGATTCCATCTTTCATTTTTCACAGCTCCTTTGGAAAATGAAAGGTGGAATCTGATTGGTTGCTATGGGCAACTAAGCCAGTTCTACTTTATACCAGTTTGATAAATGACCCCGTTAGTGCTGTGTGAGTAGCTGAGAGAGGCTGCAGCATGACGCACCAAAGAGGATAGATGCCATATAAGCCAGGCCTATGGCATTTTATCCATGACTTTAGCAGCAATGTCTAAGACAATTATTAAAACATAGAAAAACATAAAAACAGGTGCTAGCTGCTCATAGTAACTGGAATAAGACATGTTATATGGTTATAAATGCCTCGTTACCTTGAGAGCTTTTATACAGTTACTCTGAAGGCAGGTTCCTAGTTTCCTAATCTTTTATACTTCTGTAGAGACAGGCAAGTGTGCCACGTTTTCACCGGAGAGAGCGCTTGCAGGCATTATAAAGCAAATGAGCACATTTAATTAGAAACTGAATCAATTAGAGGAGAATATTGGCCCCTTTTGGCAAGAACACAAATAAAATAATAGTTCAATTACAATGTAAAACTCACCACCTGCAGTCCTAAAAATGAGAACTCACTGCCAAAGGAAATGCTGCTGATTTCAGTCAGTAGAATTACTTCTAATCCCTCGATGTTGAGAATGTATGCAAGGCATGTTACACAAAGACATTAAAGGGGTACTCCGGTTTTAATGATCTCATTTATTTGTTTAGAGAATAGGCAGTTATACAATTTTCTAATACACAAGCTTTTATTATATTCACATAATAGCCTTTCTCAAAAAAAAAAAAAGAATGGTACGGCCCATTTTAGTCCTGTAAAATGCATCCATAGGAGATCTAAATAGAACTAAAGATGGCGTCAGTCATGTGATCCTCAGTTCTGTCATGTGACCTCTGGCATTCAGTTAACTTTTCAGATATCTGTGTGCACTATTCTGTACAGTGACATCACTGCATGTATTATTGTGTGAGGGCAGCATACTATAGTGACAGACCATCTGATTTCAGCTGGCTGTCACGTATAGACTAAGAATTTAGCACTTTTACAGGACTGGCAAGGCAAATCTTGCAGCATGGGCTGCAGTGAGATGAGTCTGGGGAGATGAGCCTCCGCTCCCTCCTGTCCATGACCGGTGGGTTTCCTTCATGTTGCGCATAAGAAATAAAAAGTGGGTAACCTATCAATAACTAGACCTATCGTGGGGGCACACCCAACAAAAACTTAAGTAGGAAACTAGGAAGACAGGCCCTCTATATCAGGTCACCAGCAGATATCAACAAAAGGCAGGGATAGTATAGGTATGTTAAAAAACTATATTTATTTTTGTAGTAGTAATGATAAAAAAAAAACGTATTTCAATATAGGTCACTCCCAATGTACAGGGAGAGGGGAATAGTAGTGAAAAATTAGATAAAAAGGTAAGAATTATATGGGGATAGGAACAAAGATAAAAAAGAGGGGGTTGTGAAAAAATGATGGTGTTAAAATGATATTAAAACGCCCTGTATTGGGCTATATGTCCAGAGAAAAAAATAATAATGATAAAATATTGCAAAAGTATAGTCAATGCTCTGGGATGAGTTCAGTGGAAAAAAGTACAGCAGCAGACCCAATGTATAAGTATATGCAGCTATGTGAAAGTGATTTTCATTTATGCGAAAATAGCCTTCATTTATGCGAAAGTGATTTTCATTTATGCGAAAATAATTTTCAGCGAACCAGTGCCTGTTGGCGTCCCACCGAAAATTGGCTCACTGGTCGCTGAAAATTATTTTCACATAAATGAAAATCACTTTCACATAGCTGCATATACTTATACATTGGGTCTGGAAGGCTGCTGCTGTACTTTTTTTTACACTGCTGCTGTACTTTTGCAATATTTTATCATTATTATTTTTTTCTCTGGACATATAGCCCAATACAGGGTGTTTTAATATCATTTTAACACCAACATTTTTTCACAACCCCCTCTTTTTTATCTTTTTTTCTATCCCCATTAAATTTTTACCTTTTTATCCAATTTTTCACTCCCCTCCCCTCTCCCTGTACATTGGGAGTGACCTATATTGAAATACTTTTTTTTTATCATTACTACTACAAAAATAAATATAGTTTTTTTTTAACATACCTATACTATCACTGTCTTTTGTTGATATCTGCTGGTGACCTGATATAGAGTACCTGTCTTCCTAGTTTCCTATACGCCTGCCTCTTCTGACTAGGGTGAGTCAGTTCAGACACGTGCACCTTGCATATTGTCCATACAGGAGAGCCACCGTATTTCCTTCAAAACCTAAGTAGACCTACAAAGAACAATGGTAAAAATGTAGCAAAAACCGAACACAATGCGGACACATAAACACATCACATAATGCAACTATAGGCTAGATTTGGGAAATCAAATATAATAGCATCCAAAGCGCACTCTAACAGAATAGAGTGCATAAAGTGCAAATGCAATGCCCCACTAATGAATGTGGCGCAAACGCGTCCATCATAAATTATGCCCAACCATATCCCAGTATTCTATCCTAGAACCAGTGCTAGAAGGAGAAAATATCAGCCCACGTGAAGGCACTGAATAACGGCACACTATGACACCCTATACCAGAAGCTTGCATAAAAAAAGTTTCAAACCCACAATTTCCAACCTTTTGACTGCAATTGCCATGTGGTGTTTCTACACAGCCTTCACCACTTTCTAAAAAGGGAGTGTGATGTGGCCAGTTTACTAACGTAAATGACAACTGAAATCTACTCCAGCTACAAGTCTAAGAGCAAAGACTACAGGAGGATGTACCCAATTTATGACAATGCCCACGTCTCATCTTAGACTAATCACATCCTCCAGCAGTGTAGGAGATATCAAAGACCAGCGTAAAATGGTGGTCTTTGATAATAACCCCCATTGTGTGTTGATATACAGACCAAGGCCTTTCACTAAGTTACATTAGGGTTCATAGTCCAGGGTGGAAGAGAGAGTTCATTTTTTATTCCCTGATGGTCTACACTAATTACTTCTTTGGAAAGTGGGTTATGTCTCATGGCCCTGTGGTTTACTCACCTTCCCAGGCTCAAATGATGTGTTCTGCTGTGTCCTGTCTCTGAAAGGAGCCTGTCATTTGCCATAACCTGAATTTATCCATTTATAAACTGGAAGCAGTACTGAGTCTTGAAGATAACAATTCCATTATTATCGAGCCTTACGACAAGAAGGGTAACGTGGTGATAATAGATCATGAACATGAGGATCTTGGATGTGTGTTGGACATCAATCTTTCCTTTCCACTTTCTGAAATGTAACACGTAGAGAAGATTTCAGACAACTGACCCAGACCAGGTTGTTATAGCAAGCTACACTCAAGAGCATAACTCAAGATGTTGAAGGAAGTCTCTAGGGCTTCCATAATTTTATCATAGGACTTACAGGTAGCTCTCACCACTTCACAAAATAGATCATCACGGGAACTTCAGGGTAAGACCAAGGTTGAACACTAGGCTTGGAATGAAAACCCCACAAGAATTTCCCTTGGGCCAGGTTTTTCAGGGGTTTTGCTTTTGGTCAGTTGATCATATAGCTACAAACACCTCTGTGGGTTTTGGTGGTGGTCACCCACTACTCACAGCCTATTCAGTAGCAAAAGCTATGTCCTTCAACTAGTAGGTGCATCTTGAACAGGAGAACAAATATTGATAAGTCCACATATGTTGAAATAAATAATAAAGTTTACATGGGGTGTCCTTACTTTTCCACATGACTGTGTAGCGCAGGAGTGCACAACCTTTTTTAGTTGGGAGCCACATTGTCAGCCTGAACCTATTCCAAGGGCCGAAAATAAAACTTAAAGGCATATTTTAACATACAGTATATACTATAAATGTCTAGTTACAGTTCTAGGACTCCCATCTAATAGGAGAATACATGAAAGATACATGTAAGAAGCCATAAGACATAGACCTACATGTCTTTTACCAGATCTTTGGGGCCATACAGAATGGTTTTGAGGGCCGCATGTGGCCCCCAGGCCGCAGGTTGTGCACCCCAGGTGTAGCGAATGTACAGTATAAATGCCTATAGAGGTGGATTTGTTCCCCTACTACAGCAGAATCTATAGAAATCTGCGACAACTATTCACCTAGGTCAATAAATCTTTTGGAAAACATCTTTCCATTATTTTTCAATAGCAGAACTTTACAAATCATTTCTACTTCTGAAAAACTAAGAAGTTTGTGTTCTGCAGAGTAACCCTAAATGTCTCTGTTATATTAAGAGAATTTTTGAAGCAGAATTTGACAGCGGATGTGGGTTGCGTAATTACTGCACTTGCCAAGTCGCTGAATTCCCCGCTCGATTGTTATTGTCACAGTACAACCTACACCTTGTCACATATTTCTATATACATAATACGCTCTCTCCAACTAAGTGCTTCATCGAAAACTTACTGCTGAAAGAGTTTAAAGATTCATTTATTCTGCTTTGTTTTAGTTTTGTTTACGACCTGACTTATGTGATCAACTTGCTCCAATTCATGGGAAATTATATTGCATAATGCATGGATTCAAAAGAGGACACACATACAAATACTGTATATTTTTGGTCTTTGCAGGCTAGTTGTTATTTACCGTATTGTTCACCCTATAAGACGCATCGGGCCATAAGATGCACCTAGGTTTTAGAGGAGAACAATAAGAAAAAAATATTTTTTATTAGACCTCAGGTCAGACCACTAATCAGACCCCCAATGTTAATCAGACCTAAGCTGACAGCCCCAATAAGACCCCCAATGTAGACCTCCAATCATACCCCAGATCAGACCCCAATGTGCATGACCCCCAATCAGACCTCAGATAAGAGCCCCATGCGTCATATCAGACCCCAGCAGCCTCATATCAGCCCCCATATGCCTTTGATATTAGCCCCCATATGCCTCTGATATCAGCCCCCATATGCATCTGATATCAGCCCCCATATGCATCTGATATCAGCCCCCATATGCCTCTCATATCAGCCCCCAGCAGCCTCATAGCACATTAAATAAAAAAAACACTTATCTCTACTGCTCCAGACGCCTCCACTCCACTCCTCCAGCGCTCCTCCTGCTCTGGATGCCTCCGCTCCACTCCTCCAGCGCTCTTCCGGCTCCTGATGCCTCTGCTCCACTCCTCCAGCGCTCCTCCTGCTCTGTGACCCGACGCGCACAGAGTGAGGTCACAGAGTGCCCTCACACTGTGGCAGCCACAGCTCAGCCGACAGCTGAGGAACAGGAAGCGGTGAATACAGAGCCTTCAACGCTTCCTGGTCCTCCGGTACTAATGAGCACTTCCAAAATTGAAGCGCTCATTAGTATTCGCCACATAAGACGCTGGGACACTTTACCCCACTTTTGGGCATCTTATGGGCCGAAAAATACAGTATATTCTCTGGTTCTTTGCATCTACCAGAAGATATTGGAGGAGATTTATCAAGATAAGCGCTTTCTGCTCCGATCTTGATATCCCCGGCGCTGCCAGAGAATGCGCCTAATTTACCACAAGGCGCATTCCTCATCATAAATTAGCTGCATCCTCCTGCAGTCTGTGCGCCTAACCAGAAATCTACAACAGCCCAGAGCTGCGTAGATTTCTGGCTTCGTTTACAGCAGAAAATTGGGGTAATTAAAAATAAATGTATTGGGTGGCTGGCCACGCCCCCTTCTCTGCCCTTGCCACACTCCCTTTTAGAAAAGTTGTGAGGATGGCGAAAAAGGGGAGATGTGACAATTTTTTAAAAGTCGCAGTTAGAAAGACACACCTGCGACTTTTTAACATTATTTTTCAGGCACCAAAAGGAATGATAAATCTCCACCATTGTTCTTAAGCCCCATTATCCAGTTATACTGTACATAATGAGATCAATTTACTAACACTAAATGCAAACTTTGTCTAGACCAGGGGTGCACAACCCGCGGCCCACGGTCCGCATGCGGCCCCCAGAGCCAAAGTTTGCGGCCCCTGTCCTCCTAGAGAGAAACACAGCTGATCGTGCAATCAGCTGTGTTTCTGCCCGCAGTGGCCCGCAAGAGAGCTTACAGCTCCTGCTCTGTAGCAGGAGCAGGACAGCCGGGGGAGTGTGGAGAAGGCAGAAGCAGTTGATCAGCACTTCTGCCTTCTCCTAAGATACGTAGGCAGCGCGCTGTGCATTGTAGACCCGGCTTGGGGGCAGAGGAGTGCAGAGCTGCAGGGTCAGGACTCAGAGACCCTGATCAGCTCTGCCTGTGTACAACGCCCCCACAGCAGGTTGGTTTCCTCTGTAACTGGGGCTCCTATGGATGCCCCAGTTACAGTGGAAATAATCCAAAAAAAAAGTCTGTGTCCCCAAAGGTCTTTCAGTGACCGTTTGGGACAAATTATGTGGAAAAAATATATTTAAATTTTGTTAAAATATTTAAAAAATTTAAAACAAAAAAAATATAATTGTTATGGTGTTAGGTGGCTCTCTTCTGAAGGATAATAGACCTAGGTGCTCTGTATAGGGTTCCCCCAGAATGGAACCTAAAAAATGTATAGTATATGGAAAATACAGGCACTCAGATATGGAAAACTGCAAACAGTAAATTTAATAGAAATTCATCAATATAAAACAATTCTCAGATAAAAATAGAAAATAGAGAATAAAATATAAAAATCAAAAATCAAATGATCATAAAATGCAGAAATGCGCAGGTCAATGCAGAAATGCCGCAGGTCAATGCCTCCAATCAATCTTCCATCATCACATAAAGTGTCGTGAAACAATCTGCATCATCATACATACGTATTGCCATAGATCGATATTTAATACATCAATACTCAATACATCTATACACTCAGCCACAGTATGTACAGAAAAATATTACTCCTTCAATTGAGTCACTCAGATGTATAGTGACTATATATCTTAAATGGCGTCAATGTTGCAATTAGTCAGCAAGGTATTTGTCCTTCAATCAAAATGATAGGTATAAAGGTGTAAAAGTATCTTCACTAGACATAAGTTCTTGATGATAAATATATGGTATAATATACCCACTCTACTTGTGGTGTTGCAAAATATGCAGGTACTTTATATCGATGCCCGAGTAGTTAAAATGGTATATCTTCCATCAAAATGAAAAAGTATCTTCACTGGATATATAGTTCTTGGTAATAAATGTATGGTATAATTTGCCCGCTTTATTTGTGGTATTGCAGAGTATGCATATACTTTGTATCAATTTTATATCAATACCCGGGCAATTGCAATGATTTATGTTAAGCAGCGCTCAATTTAGGAGTGCTTATGCGTTACCGCTCTTAAGTTTTCAAATCTCCGGTGTCCGGTAATCGGATGTCCCTCTGTCCGGAGTTGATGTAGTAGCGTCCTTGTGGGGATACAGCGCGGCGTCCGCGCTCTTGCTTCCGGGTATGAAAAGTCACGTGGCGTCCCACGTGTTACTGTGACGTCATTCTTTAGCTATTCCAGCGCGCTGTAAATCGCGGTATAAAGATCTTTATAATTTATAGCACCAATTCAGTAACCATACGCGTTTCGGGATATTCCAATCCCTTCTTCAGTGGCAATGTAATGTCGACATATTTCCTACACCCTCTTTATATTCCTTGCTTGGTGCCCATTGGTTTCGATCTGATTGTGGATATTTAAAACGGCAACATTGTTCAGTGTTCTTAAAGAGGCAATGTCACTCATTCAAATAACAATGTTGCTCCATAATTTTATAATTTAAGGCAATAGTATAGCCTACATTCTAAAAGCAAAGTTATTATGTTTTTTGTAATTTATATTGAAGACATCAAATACTATTAAACTAATGAATAATATCTGCAAACAACACAAGTAGAAATAAAATAATATCTGTGGGATGTTTTTATGGGGTGTTTTTATGGATACTTTTATCCTTTTCTCTTTTTTTTTTTTTCCCCTTTTTCCCTTTTTTTTCTTTTTTTCTTTTTTTCTTTTCTTCTAATTTTTCTCTTATAGACGACACGGAGATTGAGGAGATGGACCATGATAGGGCTGTTCTATTAGTGGCCGTGTCGTCTATAAGAGAAAAATTAGAAGAAAAGAAAAAAAGAAAAAAAAAGGAAAAAGGGGGAAAAAAAGAGAAAAGGATAAAAGTATCCATAAAAACACCCCATAAAAACATCCCACAGATATTATTTTATTTCTACTTGTGTTGTTTGCAGATATTATTCATTAGTTTAATAGTATTTGATGTCTTCAATATAAATTACAAAAAACATAATAACTTTGCTTTTAGAATGTAGGCTATACTATTGCCTTAAAATTATGGAGCAACATTGTTATTTGAATGAGTGACATTGCCTCTTTAAGAACACTGAACAATGTTGCCGTTTTAAATATCCACAATCAGATCGAAACCAATGGGCACCAAGCAAGGAATATAAAGAGGGTGTAGGAAATATGTCGACATTACATTGCCACTGAAGAAGGGATTGGAATATCCCGAAACGCGTATGGTTACTGAATTGGTGCTATAAATTATAAAGATCTTTATACCGCGATTTACAGCGCGCTGGAATAGCTAAAGAATGACGTCACAGTAACACGTGGGACGCCACGTGACTTTTCATACCCGGAAGCAAGAGCGCGGACGCCGCGCTGTATCCCCACAAGGACGCTACTACATCAACTCCGGACAGAGGGACATCCGATTACCGGACACCGGAGATTTGAAAACTTAAGAGCGGTAACGCATAAGCACCCTAAATTGAGCGCTGCTTAACATAAATCATTGCAATTGCCCGGGTATTGATATAAAATTGATACAAAGTATATGCATACTCTGCAATACCACAAATAAAGCGGGCAAATTATACCATACATTTATTACCAAGAACTATATATCCAGTGAAGATACTTTTTCATTTTGATGGAAGATATACCATTTTAACTACTCGGGCATCGATATAAAGTACCTGCATATTTTGCAACACCACAAGTAGAGTGGGTATATTATACCATATATTTATCATCAAGAACTTATGTCTAGTGAAGATACTTTTACACCTTTATACCTATCATTTTGATTGAAGGACAAATACCTTGCTGACTAATTGCAACATTGACGCCATTTAAGATATATAGTCACTATACATCTCAGTGACTCAATTGAAGGAGTAATATTTTTCTGTACATACTGTGGCTGAGTGTATAGATGTATTGAGTATTGATGTATTAAATATCGATCTATGGCAATACGTATGTATGATGATGCAGATTGTTTCACGACACTTTATGTGATGATGGAAGATTGATTGGAGGCATTGACCTGCGGCATTTCTGCATTGACCTGCGGCATTTCTGCATTTTATGATCATTTGATTTTTGATTATATTTTATTCTCTATTTTCTATTTTTATCTGAGAATTGTTTTATATTGATGAATTTCTATTAAATTTACTGTTTGCAGTTTTCCATATCTGAGTGCCTGTATTTTCCATATACTAAAAAAAATATAATAAAACACAAAATATGATGTGGCAAATAAAATAGAAAATTATAAAAAAAAAATGCTAATAAAATAAAAGTGTTCACTGTCTTTTTGTGATCCCTTGAGGGACACGTTATGTTGCAAAAATATATATAAAAAAATAGAAATAAATAAATAAATAATAAAATACAAATAAAAAGGAAAAAAAGTGCAAAATAGTAGTGTTCATTGTACCCCAACAGTCTTTTTATGACCTCTTGTGGGACATATTATTTAAATATATTTCTGCTATATAATAAGTAATAAACCCCCCCCCCCCAAAAAAAAAGAAATAAAATATTAATAAAATACAAATAAAAGTAAAAAATAAGGCCTAATGCACCCGAGCGTATTTTCTTTCCGTGTCCGTTCCATTTTTTTGGGATCATATACAAAACCATTCATTTCAATGGGTCCGCAAAAAAAATGGAAGTTACTTTGTGTGCATTCCATTTCCGTATGTCCGAATTTCCATTCCGCAAAAAAATAGAACATAATCTATTATTGTTCGCATTACAGACAAGGATAGGGCTGTTCTATTAGGGGCCAGCTATTCTGTTCTGCAAAATACAAAATTCACATGGATGTCATCCGTATTTTTTGTGGACTGCAAAATACATACGGTCGTGTGCATGAGGTCTAAAAAGGAAAAAGTTTAAAATTAACAAAAAGTGTCAGTGTCCCCCAAAGGTCTTTTTATGACCTCTTGGGGGATATTATTTGTAGCAGAAATACCTGTATATAGAAAAATGCAGGCTGCGCACAGCGTGAGGGCGCTCTTGACCTCACGCTGTGCACGTCAGATCACAGCACAGCCAATGGAGGATGTGAAGGAAGAGGATTGCGATGTAGGTGAGGAGCAGCAGCGTCCGGAGCATTGCTGTGAGGGAGGGTGCTCATCCGCTGGGGCTGATGTGAGGCAGGGGGCTGATCTGAACTAGAGGGGTGATCTGAGGCATTGGGGGGTGATCTGTAACATTGGGGGTCATTTACATTGGGTTTTGAGCTGAGTTCTGGTTTATGGTCTTATTAACATTGGGGGTCTGATTGGTTGTCTGATCTGTGTGTCCTAAGGGGCTAAAAATACGGTAAGTTAAAAAAGAAAAAAAAATATAATAATAAAATGCATAAAAGAAAAAACACCCACACTAACCAAAATTGTAACCATTATCACGTGAAACTATTATATAACAAAATGACCGACACAAAATAGGGAACTAATTATAATTATTTATTTTGGTGGCAGTTTGCATATTTAAAGAATAAGGAGCTATAGTTTGAAAAAAAATACTTTTTAAAAATGTTTTGTACAGTTTTCCCCAAATAAAACTAAAAAATAAATTATA
Source organism: Bufotes viridis (assembly GCA_033119425.1). Taxonomy (NCBI): domain Eukaryota; kingdom Metazoa; phylum Chordata; class Amphibia; order Anura; family Bufonidae; genus Bufotes; species Bufotes viridis. Next base: position 75,795,064 of record CM065589.1, on the reverse strand, counting down.
TATATAATAAAAAGGCCCTATGTCTCAAGTGAAAAATTATTGCAAAAATTATTTTGACAGTCCGAACACATAAAAAAGTTACAACTATTTGAACCACCATGTGCGCTAAATCACAGAAAAAGTATTTGTTCAGGCCTGGTTATTAAAGTGTTAACCAATAAGCACTTTCTCCATTAGAAAGTGCTTACTGGTTTTTACATGGCGCCTGTAACTGGGGGGCAGGAGGTGGTAATAATTAATGAGCGGCAACCTCTGCAGTTTAGGAAAACGCTCATTTATGAATAGGAGGTAGGAAGGAAATGTCACCACGTTTCCTGTAAAAATGACTTTTAACACATTCCCGCAGCATGGCCCCTGAAACAGAGGATTCATACTTACCTTCTTCAGGCCGACCTGGCCCCCTCTGCCTTCATCTTCTGGTTCCTGCACTTTTACACCTGTCAGCGCATGGCCATGGTCACATACACGACTCCAGTCAATGACTGACCACAGCAGTGACACGCTGCTTGTGGCCACATCACCGCTGAAGCCAGTGACTGGCTGGAGAGCTACAAGTGACTATGGCCATGCACTGCCAAGTAAAAACAGCACAGGGAGCAGGTAAGTATAAGGCTACTTTGCAGACGAGCATTTGTCACAGAGTGAGTTTGCAACACAGCACCCGGCTTAAACTTCCAGCACTGCCGGGTCATATAGCATTATATTGATTTATGTTGCTATGTAACCCTTACAGTTCTGGAATGTATTGGATAACGCTGGCAGCATTATGTCAGTCTTATCCAATACATTCCAGAACTGTAAGGGTTGCATAGCATCATAAATAAATATAATGCTATGTGACCCCCGGCAGCGCTGGGAGTTCCAGCCGGGTGCTGTGTTACAGACTCCCTCTGTGACAAATGCTCGTCTGCAAGGGGCCTAACTCTTCAGTTTCAGGGGCCATGCTCAATTACTGGGAACAAGTGTTCATAGGAACGCTCATTCATGATAAGTGGCGGTATAATCGCGCCGCACATCTCTCTGTGTTATCAGGGATGTGCTACTGATAATTAATTTAACTAAATGAAGGAGAAATGACTGTAATAGCGATCATTCCTCCCCAGTCACTTTACATTGGCCTGTGTAATAGGCTGATGCAAATGAGCCCCTTGAAATAAAGCGTTGTGACAATGCGGCCCTCAGACCAAAAAAGGTTGTGCACCCCTGGTCTAAACAGTCTAAAAATTTGCCAGATGCCGATGGTGGATGACAGGTTTGGCACACCTTCAAGTTGATCTAACTTTCTATCACCTTCTAGGTGGTCTACTTTACAGGAAGCAGAGTTACTAAAGATGCATATACCATAAGTGATGACTATGCAGGATTATGCAGGATGAGATGTACAGCAAGCAGAGTTACTAAAGATGCATATACCATAAGTGGAGACTATGCAGGCAGGGGTGTAACGATGACGGTCGCGAAGAGGGCCCATTGCACATCTAACGGGGCCCAACACTGTCTTTGTCCTTCACACCGGGCCCCATTAGACCACTCATCACATCAGCATCACATACGGTTGGTCCGGCATCTATTAGGCCCCAGCCCTACCAGTTGTATTTATAAACTAAGCGGGAGGGCGGAGCCTGGCCAACATCAGTCAGGCTCCGCCCACCGTGAATACTACTAGTAGGGCAGTGCTGGGGCCTGATTGATCCTGGACCGACCGCATGTGATGCTGATGTGAGGAGCACTCTGACAGGCCCTGGCATGAAGTACAGTGACTGTGCCGGGCTCCGTTACATGTGAGTGAGGACTAGGGGAAAACTACTGGGGTCACTATAGGGAAATTACTGGGGGCAGTGGGGAACATTAGTGGGGGACATTACTGGGGGAAGTGGGGGACATTACCGGGGGCAGTGGGGGACATTACTGGGGGCAATGGAAGGACATTACTGTGGGCGCAACAGGGACATTACTGGGGGTAGTGGGGGGATATTATTATTACCAGGGACTGGCATGAAGGGACGGGCCCAATCCAAAGTTTGCACTGGAGCCCATAGACCTCTAGTTTTCGCAGAGTTATTAAAGATGCATAGAGAAATGGCTGTTAGATCCATGCCATATTTAAAGCCTCATTCACATGTCAGTGTTCCATGTACGTGTGCTGTATTTGTACTCCATGGACAGCACATGTACCCATTCAATTTAATGTGAGTATTCGCACATTGTTTTTTTGCTATGGTCCGTGGGTCTGTGTTTTTATATAGCCCATAGGTCCGTGAAAACCATGGAGGAAACACAGATGCCATCTGTATTTCATCTGTATCATGGATGATTAGGAAGAGATTATTTTTAAGCTGTGCAGTGAAACACTGATGACACACTGATACTTCAGGGCATCTTCACTGAGGCATCACTGACCACCTTTTCACGAATTTAAGAATGGACACGGACGTGTGAATGAGGCTTAACTGCCTGACGATGAATGATGACACTTTGTAAATGACTAACGTGTCAGTCCCATACAAATTTTAACCTTGTGCCAAAGGTGTGTACCCAAAAAGCTTCCCTGACAAGAAGGAAACGTTGCCAGTCTCCACCTCTTGCAGGCTTCTTAACCCTTTCAGCACTGAAGAACGGAAAGCTATTCAAATCGCCTTCCTATTATTCTAAAAAATGTTCTAAAACACCAAAGATATTGATTTGATTTTTATTTATGTAACCAATATGTTCAGCAAATCGGGTTTTATCTTTTCTATTTGTATAACCTACATAAAAAAGCTACATTTTGTACACCAAACAATATAAACCACATAAGCAGAGTCACAATTAATAAATTATTTCATTGTGGACGTTTTACAATACATTAATTTTTGATAACCAAACTTTTGCGACCGTTGATGACCTGAACAAACTGGGAGACCCTGACTCTTACCTCTTTTGACTATACATTTACCACACCTCTCTACAAAACGTCACAATTTTTCATTCACAGAACAGCACTGGTAACACTGGTAAATATTTATAAAAATCTGCCTAATTTGATTAAACTGATTACTGTAAACTGTGGAAAAGACCAGCTTATCATTAGATTTAGTAACATCTTCCAAAGGGGATTGAAATATAAGCGCACGTCTGGATTTATTCATAGCAATTTCTGATGCCCTGCCAAGCATCCTCTTCTCATAGTTCCTCTTATGTAATAAATCTGACACTTTTCCTATTTTCTGTTGACAAATCTGGTCATCTGAACAAGTTCCTCCATATCTTCTACAAAAATAAAATCAAATCAATACCTTTTGTTTTAAAACATTTTAGAACAACATGGAGGCGATTTAAATATGTTTTTGTTCTTCGATATTAAAGGCTAAGGCCCCTTTCACACGGGCGAGTTTTCCACGCGGGTGCAATACGTGAAGTGGAAGCATTGCATCCGCACTGAATCCGGACCCATTCATTTCTATGGGGCTGTGTACATGAGCGTTGTTTTTCACGCATCACTTGTGCGTTGCGTGAAAATCGCAGCATTCTCCAGTCGGGTGCGGTGCGATTTTCCTGCATGGTTGCTAGGAGACGATCGGGATGGGGACCCGATCTTTATTATTTTCCCTTATAACATGGTTATAAAGGAAAACAATAGCATTCTAAATAGAGAATGCAAAGTAAAAAGGGCAATAGAGGGTTAAAAATAATAAAAAAACTAACTCACCTCCTCCATTTGTCACTGAAGGTCCTTCACCCCCCGCCCAGCTGAAGACAGAACAGGAGAGCGGCAGCTACGCGATCAAATGGAGGAGGGGAGTTGTTTTTTTAAATTATTTTTAACCCTCTATTGCCCTTTTTACTTTGCATTCTCTATTGAGAATGTTATTATTTTCCTTTATAACTATGTTATAAGGGAAAATAATAAAATATACAGAATACTCAACCCGAAACCGGACTTCAGTGCTGAAGTGTGGCTTCGGGTCTGGGTACCAAACATGCCGATTTTTCTCACGCGCGTGCAAAACACATTACAACAGTTTGCACATGCGCAGAAAAATCGCACATTTTCCCGCAACGCACCCGCCTCTTATCCGGGAGTCAAATGTGACGCCTGTGTGAAAGAGGCCTAAGAAACCTGTCAGAGGTGGAGACTGACAACGTTTGCTTCTTGCCAGAGGAACTTTTTGGATACACACCCTTGACACCCTCGGTTTCCTGGGGATTTAAATTGGAAAGAAGATATTCTATATTTGTATTTATATGCTTTCATTGTGTATTTTTTCCCCCCCTATGTGATATGTTAAAATCTTTCTCTGTGTCCTCCCTCTGTTCATGATGTAACATTTCCGGCTTGTTCTTATTGGTCCATATGGTTTTATATTTGATTTGGTTCATATCAATGGTATGCTGTGATTGAGCACTGTTAGTGTAGAACACTATGGGGGGAATTTATCATGGGGAGACTATTTGAAGTCAGTTTTGCTTGAGTCTGTGTTGTACTTTGTGCTACATTTATCAAATGTCACAGGTTGTTTGATAAATTTGGCATGTCCTTAAACCTAACACCTTTGTCTAGAGAAGCTGCTCCACTTTTCCTACTCCACCCTCCTCCTGGAGTGTGATCGTGACTTATTTGCGACGTTTTAAAAAAGTCGCAATAATAATTCTGAAGTGAAACTCATTAACATAGCTAACCACACCCTCTTTTTAACCCATATTACAAAACTTGAGTCAATGGTGTAAAAATGCAAAAAGTCACAAAATTTTGTGCAATCGCTTAGTGGGTGCAAAATAGTCATAAAACCCCTATTTTGCGACTTTTTGATGCCAGAATTCTGGAATGAAGGAATGATAAATCAGGGCCACAGGTTATTCTTGGACTTTGTATGACACTTTTTTGTATCTTATTGCCTTTTTTATAATCAAGCTAAATAAGCAGCTAAATAAGAGTTTTTTTTAGAAGATTGGATCCATTTCCTTCACTTTATATATCTCCCAGAATGCCCTGAAGGTTCCAGGACTCACAGAAAATCAACAAATCTCCCAAATGCCGGCGAAACCTCCTGACAGTTTCTAATAGTTGTATGTGGCACCAGGGTAACATCATCAGACAAAGCCTATTACAGCAACACCCATGGCTGCCACTGTTTTGCTCATTGGTCCCAGGTTTCAGCTTCCCGGCGATGCTGACCTGCCTCCTGCTCTTCCTTTCCCCAGTGGGTCTGTCTAACAGGTTTGCTCTGTCCCTGCAGCCTGCTTACTGGCTTAGACTACTTTCACACTCGCGTTTTGGCCTTCCGTTTGTGAGATCCGTCATGGGCTCTCACAAGCGGTCCAAAACGGATCAGTTTTGCCCTAATGCATTCTGAATGGAAAAGGTTCCGCTAAGAATACATCAGTTTGCCTCCAATCAATCCCCATTCCGCTCTGAAGGCAGACACCAAAACGCTGCCTATAGCGTTTTGCTGTCTGCTTGACGAAACTGAGTCAATGCGGATGTAATTCAATGGGGACGGATGCGTTTTCTCTGACACAATCTGGCATGATAGAAAACTGATCCGTCTCCCATTGACTTTTAATGGAGTTCATGATGGATCCGTCTTGGCTATGTTACAGATAATACAAACTGATCCGTTCATGATGGATGCATGAGGTTGTCGCCCAAAAGGAGAGTGTAAAAGTAGCCTTAGAATCTTGAAATTTTTAAGAAAATTTCCAAAACCCAATTTTTAAGGACCAGTTCAGGTCTGAAGTCACTTTGTGGGGCTTACATAATAGAAACCACCCATAAATGGCCCCGTTTTAAAAACTACACCCCTCAAGGTATTCAAAAGTGATTTTACAAACCTTTCCCTTTAGGTGTTCCACAAAAATTAAAGAAAATGTTGATGAAATTTCAGAATTTCAGATTTTCCATTTGAATCCATTTTTTCCAGTAACAAAGCAAGGGTTAACAGCCAAACAAAACTCAATATTTATTGCCCTGATGCTGTAGTTTACAGAAACAACCCATAAGTGGTCGTAAATTGCTGTACGGACACACGGCAGGGCGCAGAAGGAAAGGAACACCATATGGTTTTTGGAGGGCAGATTTCACTGGGATAATTGTAAATTGCCATGTCACATTTGAAGACCCCCTGATGCACCCCTACAGTAGAAACTCAAAAAAGGGACCCCATTTTGGAAACTACACCCCTCAAGGCATTCAAAAGTGATTTTACAAACTTTGTTAACACTTTAGGTGTTCCACAAGAACTAAGGGAAAATAGAGATGAAATTTCAGAATTTCACTTTTTTGGCAGATTTTCCATTTTAATCCATTTTTTCCAGTAACAAAGAAAGGGTTAACAGAAAACAAAGCTCATTATTTATTACCCTGATTCTGTAGTTTACAGAAACACTCCATATGTGGTCTTAAACTGTTGTACAGGGACACAGCAGGGCGCAGAAGGAAAGGAACGCCATATGGTTTTTGGAGGGCATATTTCACTGGGATAATTTTAAGTTGCCATGTCACATTTGAAGACCCCCTGATGCAGCCCTAGAGTAGAAACTCCAAAAAAGTAACCCAATTTTGGAAACTACACGATAAGGTGGCAGTTTTGTTGGTACTATTTTAGGGTACATATGATTTTTGGTTGCTCTATATTACACTTTTTGTGAGGCAAGGTAACAAAAAATAGCTGTTTTGGCACTGTTTTTATCTTTTGTTTTTTACAATGTTCATCTCACAGGTTACAATTGTGTGCTACTTTTATAAAGCAGGTTGTTATGGACGTGACAATGCCACCTTTTTTTGGTTGTTTGTTTCAGTTTTACATAGTAATTTTTGAAAAAAAGATTTTTTAGTGTCTCCATATTCTGAAAGCCATAGTTTTTTTATTTTTTGGGCGACTGTCTTATGTAGGGACTCATTTTTTTTCGGTATGAGTTTGATTGGTACTTTTTTAGGGTGCATATGACTTTTTGATCGCTTTGTATTACACTTTTTGCGATATAAAGCGACAAAAGGGCTTTTTTGACACAGTTTTTTTTATTTTATTTTTATGATGTTCACCTGAGGGGTTAGGTCATGTGATATTTTTTACAGCAGGTTGTTACGGACGCGGCAATACCTAATATGTCCACTTTTTATTATTTATTTAAGTTTTACACAATAAATGCATTTTTGAAACAAAATAAATCATGTTTTAGTGTCTCCATATTCTGAGTGCCATAGCTTTTAAATTTTTGGGCGATTGTCTTAGATAGGGTCTCATTTTTTGCGGGATGAGATGATGGTTTGATTGGTACTATTTTGGGGTGCATATGACTTTTTGATCACTTGGTATTACACTTTTTGTGATGTAAGGTGACAAATAATGGCTTTTTTTTACACCTTTTTTTAAAAATTTACGGTGTTCATCTGAGGGGTTAGGTCATGTGATATTTATATACAGCAGGTTGTTACCGATGCAGAAATGCCCAATATGTCTATTTTTTTATTTATTTAATTTTTACACAATAAAAGCATTTTTGAAACCAAAAAAATCATTTTTTAGTGTCTCCATATTATGAGAGCCATAGTTTTTTTAATTTTTTGCCCGATTGTTTTATCTAGGGGCTAATTTTTTGCAGGATGAAGTGACGGTTTGATTGGTACTATTTTGGGGGGCATACACCTTTTTGATCACTTAATGTTGCACTTTTTGTGATGTAAGGTGACAAAAAATGATTGTTTTAGCACAGTTTTTATTTTATATTTTGTACGGCGTTCAGGTGAGGGGTGGATCATGTGATATGTATTGTATGTGTTTTATTTTGGGATTTTTTTTTACTTGAAACTTTATTTGTTTTTATTATGAAAAACATTTTTTTTAAACTTTTTTTTTACTTTTTATATTTGTCCCACTATGGCACTTCAACTTCTGGGATCTGATCCCTTCTGTAATGCTATACAGTACAACCTGTATTGTAATGCATTGGCTGTCAGCTTTTATGGTGACAGCCTGCCTGTGAGACCCAGCTGGATCTCACAGGCTTCCGTAGGAGGCAAGCCCATAGACATCGGGCTTGCCTTCTCGGCCATCGGGTCCTCACCACTGCAGCGTGGGACCCTATGGAGATGCAGATGGCACCCGTACCCTTTGCAAACCCTCTGCATGCCGCAGTGAGCTTTGACCGCGGCATACAAGGGGTTAATATGCCGGCATCGGTGTCTTCACCGATGGCGGCGTATGCAGCAGGGACCTGGCTGTCAGTGACTACTGGGTCCGTGCCGCTAATTGGGCGGGCGCAGTTCCTGCACCCACCAGATCAGCCCGCCGTACATATACGTCCCTGGTCCTTAAGTCACGTCCAGCTGTGACATACATGTACAGTAAGGGTCCTTAAGGGGTTAAAGGACCAGCATGTGCACCCTAATCTTCTCCAGCCTATGGCTCGCTACCTTAGAGTACCTAAGGCCCCTAAGTACCCTAAGTACCTAAGGCCACCTGAGCAATAGGTTTTACAGCATGCAGTATCCTTCAAAGGTGTCTGTTCAGTAGTCTTACCATGTACTGACTTTCTGCCCGTTTACTAGATTCTGACCCTCCGCTGCCTGACCTGATCTGGGCCTCTCCTTCATTTTGACCCTTGTCTGCCTGTCCCTAACTCAAACCCGACTCTGACTCTTGTGAATTAGTTGTCAATCACATAGAGACTACTCCAGGAAGTAGCAGCCAAGTGGTTCTGCTGCAGCAAAGTCTGGATCACTGGACAGGGGTTAAAGGATGAATACCAGGTACCTGCCAAGATAACGCCCTTAGGATTAGCCCAAAGTCAAATGTGTTGGTTGACATAGTGGTTACACACCCACTGCTGTAACAAAGCCCCAGCATCACACAGTTAGGGGGTGGTGTAAAAGAGGTGGGACCTACTGTGAAAGGAGCAGAGCTTATGAAAAAAACGTATGCCTTAGACCCTCTCACAAGAGTGTAATTCAGATTCATTACCACAAATACCTGTCCAACCATTGGTGTAATGACCAGAACTAACAGCATATTAATGTTATATGTCCGACTGTCAATTTAGATCATAAGACCTGCGGTTAGACCAGAATTTGCCACTCGTATGACAATTGTGTAAAATCGGCCTAACTCTATCAACTCCATCCAACCAGTTTAAGTCTTTGTTTTTCAAAGTGAATACACATCGGAGAAACATAAAGCCATGTCATTTTGAGATTCTTAATCTTTGCCTCTGGGAAGAAAGTCTAGTATTAGCCGCAGTATTAGGTCGGATTAAATAGATCAGTTTTATCGTCTGTGTAAGGATTGGAAATAAGAAGGAAATCAGAACTGAGCAAGAGGTAAAAAAAAGCTGACAAAAGATGCAGTCAGTTCAATTATGTTTCACTGACGTACATTATTTTAAGACAGGGCTATTGATTGCCTGGCACTGAGAATTTGTAGAGGATCAACTAAAAAATCAATTAAATCAAACACCAACTATAGCAATGGGATAAGGAATCAAGCTGCATGTGTCTATGTGTACTGCTACACAGCACTACTTTCACATGCAAATAATATTAGTGGAATAGATAGTGTGTTCATGAAGACTAAGCTGTAAAGCTCATTTAATACAGTTGCTGGTTTACCAGTTCACTGTTATGTTCATATGTATTCTCCTTATCACCGCAAACAGCTGTTGGCAAGAAGGTTTTCTTGTGACAGTACAATCTATTACTCCTGATGACATCCGCAACCATACCTCTGTTGCCAGACACAAAGCCAGGAGATCATGGGAGGTAGAAAATAAACATAAGATGGGCATTCACTTTACCAATCGTGTATAATAATAATAAAATATTTCAAATTTATAATTTTTAGAGGAAGGATCTAATATTACTACTTAATATCCTCCATTAAGGGTAACCTATGATAATCATGCTTTAAAAAGGCTCATCCCACAAATTAAAAATAAAATAAAAAATACTCAATGTCCTTGTCTGTCCCTACCTACAGTCGTTACACTGATGCTGCCTGCCCACAGAAAGTGAAGAGACAGGGGAAAAAAAAGAAATGTTTTCACTGATATTGTTAAAATAATGGTGTGCATTACTGCTACACAGTACCAAACTGTGAGACAGAGAGTGGTCACAAGACAAGCCTCGGTCATAGACACAAAGGAATCAATCAGCAATTCAGGGACAGGGAACAAGGAACCTAGCTAGTGAGCCAAACAAAGACTATCACTGGCAATGGTGTGTGGCCAGGAAGGGATTTAAATAGCGCACCGAAACCCTGGTTCAGAACCTGATGCAGTGGCGTACACACAATCCATGGGGCCCCGGTGTGAAACTGATCCATGGGCCCCCCCCCCCCGTCGCCCCCCCCCCACACCTAATTTCTGAGAGCGCTGCTAATGGCCATTTCAGCCCCAGTTTACTACTAAAATTATTTTGGCTAAATAAAGTATATTACAAAAATGTAACCTATCACTTGCTATTTCCGTGCGGCTAATCCGCTGCGTGAAAGAGTGCCAAGCCCCGCTCCAGACAGCAGAGAACAGAGCACTAACAGGATTGATAATGCTCTGTGCCTCTCTGTGATCTTTTAACTACAAAATCACGGTGACAACTTTATCTCACTGTGATTTTGTAGTAAAAAGATCACAGAGAGGCACAGAGCATTATCAATCCTGTTAGTGCTCTGTGTCTCTGCTGTTCGAAACGGGGCTTGGCACTTATTCACACAGCAGATTACCCATACAGGATGTTAAAGAGCCCTAACCCCAATGCACGGCTACACTTACCCAGTCCTAACTAATAAAATCTGGTCCTACCTCATCCAGGGTGTCGCTGGTGTCGGCGTGATGTCCGCTGGATCCAGAACAAGGTCCCTGTGGTGAGAAAAAAAGAATAATTACATAAGGAAGAGATGGTGACTGCCCCTGTGAAATCCCCAGCAGGGGGCGCTGTGCTGGCCGGTAAGACTGAGCCATGCCAATGTATAGCAGAGTAATCTAGTGCTACCACACAGTACTAATGCCCACCTTGAGGCCCCTCACAGTACTAATGCCCACCTTTGTTCCTGTCACAGTAGGTATACTCAGATATGTGCCCCCTCACAGTAGTTATGCCCAGTTATGTGTCCCCTCACAGTAGTAATGCCCAGATTATGTGTCTCCTCACAGTAATATGCCCAGATATGTGCCCCCTCACAGTAGTAATGCCCAGAATATGTGCCCCTCACAGTAGTAATGCCCAGAATATGTGCCCCTCACAGTAGTAATGCCAAATATGTGCCCCCTCACAGTAGTAATGACCAGAATATGTGCCCCTTCACAGTATTTATGCCCAGTTATGTGCCCCCTCAAAGTAGATATGCCCAGATATGTGCCCCTCAGAGTGGTTATGCCAGATTATGTGCCCCTTCAAAATATTTATGCCCAGATATGTGCCCCTCACAGTAGTTATGCCACATTATGTGTCCCTCAAATTAGATATGCCCACATATGTGCCCCTCACAGTAGTTATGCTTTCATATGTGCCCCTCAATCCTCATATTCTAGATAGGTTGGGTGGTGCTCCCTTGAAAGGCGTGGGTCGCAGGAAAAGGTTCCCAGGCCAGATATACAAGTATAAGAAAAAGTTCCTGGACACCACTGTTGTTACTTGCTTGTGTCTTTATTAAACAGCTCAGATTACAGTATGCGGTTTGCCAGTTGTGAGTAAGTATTATAACAACGCTTGGCGGTAACGCTTCATCAGGACACTGGACGTGCCGCACTGTGTAAGAATCCGTGTTGGAAAGGAGTGGTTGGAGCTCTGTGGCTCTGTTGGCAATGCTGCGCGGGGTCAGAATCATGGCAGCTAAGAGAATCAGGATTCTGACCCCGCGCAGCATTGCCAACAGAGCCACAGAGCTCCAACCACTCCTTTCCAACACGGATTCTTACACACTGCGGCACGTCCAGTGTCCTGATGAAGACGTTTACCGCCGAAACGTTGTTATAATACTTACTCATTCAACCCTCATAGTTATGCCTTCATATGTGCCCCCCTCACAGTAATGCCTGATTAGGTGCCCCCCCCTCTTTGCCCCTTGCCCCCAGTCTGCAGCCTTAGAAGAAAAAAAAACATACTTACCTTCTTCCCTGATGACAGGCTCCCTCCTCACTCATCTTGGTGCTGGCTGTGCTGAAGGCAGATTCCCGGGTCTTCAGATCTCCTCCTACAGCCAGCAGCGCGATCTGGGGCCAGCAGGGGGAGCTCCTGAGCTGAGAAGAGCAGTGAAGCAGGGATGAAAGAGGTTTCCCTGCTTCACTACTGAAAAGAAATGCCGACCAGCCGGGTGTGTGAGTGAGTGCGCGCACCCCCCAATCCCGACCCCCCCCCTTCCCTCCACATTATACATGTAATGGAGCGCTCTGTACTTTGTGCTGGGCCCCATCAGAGCGCTCCATTACATGTTAGTACAACATTAGGGTAGCTTGCTGGCCTGGGGGGTGGGTCCACAGGCGGCCGGGCCCCCTGGAGTGCCGGGCCCGGTCGCAACTGCGACCCCTGCGACCCCTGTATGTACGCCACTGACCTGATGGGTCTATGACTCAGTGCTCCATTAGTCAGAAACACTAGCACACAGTAATAGAGCAGCTGAGCAACCAGCCCACTGCTAGTCTCCTCCAGCACATGGACAATAAGGGGAGAAACAAAGCATTGCATCATGATGCTAAGGAAGCAGTCGCGTTGCCAGGGGACATGGCTCAGCAGGGCGTCTCTTCTGACACAGCTGTGGAACCCGGAGAGGTAAGTTTGTTACAAGCAAGTTACATGTGATGATCAAGCACCTGCATCTCCCAGGAGTGATTTGCAGTCATCTCCTGTTAACCTCTTTCTCCTTGCAAGGAAAATAGTCCCTTACAAACAGCCCCTATGATTCCAAGAATAAATAGCTCTATGCTATACTTCCATTCCCCAATTTCCTTCTCCACTTCCCAGAGAGTGATATACATTAGCTATATAGTTCTATAAATTCAGACGTAAGGATGGATGAATGAAAGGGAGTCTGTGTTGCTTTATCTCCAGCCGTATGAGTTGACTATACCTGCACTGAGAGGAGGAAGGGAGCAGGGAGGCTATTGAGCATGTTGATCCTCTATTTGAGGGACAGTCCCTATTTTTGACCCAAGTTCCTGATGTATATGCTAATATTTAAAGGGTTTCTGCACTTTGTTTAAACTGATGATCATCCTCTGGATAGATCATCAGCATCTGATCGGCAGGGGTCTGGAGCGCCGCTGCCTTCTCACTGTTTACTGCCGGCCCAGTGACGTCACAACTTGTATCAACTGGCGTGGGCGCAGCTAAGCTCCATTGAAGTGAACAGAGCTTAGCCGCGCCCAGGCCAGTTGATACTAATCGCCACGTCACTGGGCCGGCAGTAAACAGTGAGAAGGCTGCGGCGCTTTTGGAGCGCCACTGCCTTCTCAAACAGCTGATCGGTGGGGGTTCCCGGGTGTCGGACCCCTGCCGATCAGATTCTGATGATCTATCCAGAGAATAGATCATCAGTTTAAACAAAGTGCAGAACCCCTTTAAAGGATAATGGAAGCACAGAAAAGTCACCTCACCAATCCCCAGCCACTTCAGTTCCTGTTATTATCTTGAAAAGCCTATGAATGCTGCTCAATCAATCACTGGCTGCAGCAATGACCCACCTCAGCCAGTGATTGGATCTTTCACAAAATGAGATTCAAGTGTTCCTCTTTGACCATCCAAAAAGTTTGGTGGTATGCTATTACATAACAAATGGTTTTGTGATATAGACTTTGCTTATGCTCTTGTCTACATGGCTTCATACCTATAGGCAAGCAAGGAAGATTTTCTGTATTTTTATAACATTTATATGTTCCCCTATATGTTGTATGTTATAGATATTTATATGTTATTATAGGCATGGAAAAGTGAATCATTATATATTAACTCTCATTCAGCAATTTTTACAAATGTTGACTGAACAGGACTGTCCACATTTTTTCATGACAAGAGTTTTTCCTGAGTGGCCATGGGCTGTACAGGAAAATGCGAACCAACAAGTGTGCTTCATGGGTCACCACATTGGTGGACCAACCATTTCTTCCTTATTGTAAAAGGGTTGGTAATTGTATTTTCCTGTTTCTTGCAGGCAGTATAGTATATCTGGGAATGATGCTTGGAGCATTCTTCTGGGGAGGCCTAGCAGATAAAGTGGGACGGAGGCAATCTCTTCTCATCTGCATGTCTGTCAATGGATTTTTCGCCTTCCTTTCCTCATTTGTCCAAGGATATGGATTCTTTCTACTCTGCCGATTACTTTCTGGATTTGGGTAAAACAATATTTATTTTTTGATCTTTTTCTTTTTGAATAGTGTTGCTTAGACTCTTAACCAACTTCCAAATCGTTTGTATGAAAACTGAATACATAATGGCCCACACTCACTATGGTAAAGCGCCACTTTTGTGGCATTGTTTGTGACAAATTTTACCGCTTCTCCTTGTAGACACATTTTATTATTCAGCTGCACCGAAATGAATGACTTCTTCCGACATCCTTGACATTTCCAGGTTATAAACAAGAATGTGGATGTGGCCAGCTTATACATTTAGGAAGCCGGAATCCAAAATTCTGGTGCAAAACGTGGCACAGATTAGACTAATTTAGAGTTGGTGTAAAGTTTCTGGTGGACAGATTTTTGATGTATGTGGACAGATATTTGGCACATGTTGACAAACTTCCAGGTCACTTGGATAGATTTTTGGCACCTCTGGACCAATTTTTTAGAGCATGTGGACAGATTTTTGGAGTATTTTTTGGTGCAAACTAAGCCATCCAATAGGTGATGTAAAGTTAGACTAGATAATGTCAGGATGTGCCGGATTTATAGGGAGTCTGTGAGCTCATTTTCATCTATTAAAGTATAACTGTCAAATTTTTTTTTTTTTTACTATTGGATTTTGGTGATTAATATCACCTTGTTGGCCGTGTTTTAATTTCTGATTGTTTAATAAATAACCCCTAAAAGCCACCTAAAAGTCCCCAGTATTGGCTATTTTTACCTGAGATTAAAATCAGGTTGCTATGCTCCTTCCGTCTACCAGATGAGGACGAGCACGCTGCGTGCACTGGGAACTGATAGTGAGTCAGCATTGTAAGGGAATGTATAAAAAGCCAGGTTCTTCCTGACAGGAGATAACAGTGCTGGGCTGTGTGTGTGAACTTCTCCACATGCCTGTGCTTGGCAGACACTCCCTTAGCAGTCCTGGAGAATGTAGAGCCCAGGGAGATCTGCCCTCTGCTCAGTGTATAAATGAAAGCCTTATCTGATAAGAGGAGAGCTTGTAGGAGGACTATAGGCTTCAGCCAGACCTGGGAACTTCACTGCAAGACCCCCTATACAGAGCTGGTCTTCACTAACTTCACTGCAGGCGTCCTATGGATTATGCCTCAGGGCTGAGGGCGGCCATTTTAACAGAATAGTGAAATTGCAGTTTTATGCAGACTGGTTGCTAAGGGCTGAATCTTATTAAATAAGGGGTAAGTAAGTCTAATAGTTATTGATTCAGGAATATTATCATATTAGTAACTACATATATGAAAACTGAAATTAGGGTCTAAATGTGACAGTTATCCTTTAAACTCGCCAGTGGACTGTAGGTGACAGCTTACGGGGCATATCTTTTTTTTCCCCATGACAGAGATTCTGTGTCTCAAAAAATGAATCTTGATCCAAGATGCAAATGAAGCACAAGTGCCCAGTTGGGTGGTCCATAGCACAGCAAGAGCCCAGGCCCTCCACTCTTATCCGAGCCCCTCACCTCTCATTTACTTTTAATTGACATCTCCCTCTTCTCCCAACGTTATGCATTGCAGCTCTGAAAGCTCACATAGGCCCAGTGTACCGTCTGACTGCACTTGGTTGCCTGGATATACAATGTGCTGTAAGATTTCAGATTTTCGTTTCTGTATTAACAAGATTACTTTAGTCTACACTTCCAAGAATGGAAATCGCCAGAGCAAGCTTAGTGTATACATTATCTTAAGAGTCCAAGGGGTTTTCGCATTACAGTCACATTGGCATCCCCACTGATGGGCTACAATAGCCAACTATGCCACATCAGGGAAAAGCAGAGTGGAATATGAAATGGCACAGTGCTTAACCAGCTGCAACTGTATACTAGCAACCTCAGTGGAGGTCACATTGTTCAGACGAGCATTGATAGCATAGCCAAAGTATATGGGCTGAGGCAATTATTGGAAGTAAACGTTCCTACAAATGCTCATTCCTGATAAATGGCCTTAGTCAATGTGTTGCCAATCACCAGACAAACAAGCAAATGATCGTTTGGCAGGTGATTGCATCTCTGGAGCGACACCTAATATCATCGTTCATAGGCAGCACATTCCCCTGTGTAAACGGGAATCTACTGCCTAAAAATAAGGGGGCAAATGGCAAATTATCATTAACGATTATTCATTTCCATACATCATCATTTAAAGGCAGCTAATGAAAGGATAATGACCAGAAACTAATTTTCCTATATATGTTTTTTCTTGAGATTTGTCCATTATTAACCCATGTAAAAGGGCCTTTTAGATGCAGCATTCAAACCTTAAAGGGGTTGTGCCATAAACTACATTTTCCTCTAAAGTTTATTTTCATCAAGTTCACTTGCTCTCATTCATCCCTCTCATTCTTTTTTTTTCAAATGTACCTAATTTGCACAGATTTCTCTTATCCGCCCCATGCTTGAATCCTACTTCCTGGATTGTCATGTGACTGCTGTCCCATAATGCCTTAGGACAGGTGACACTAACCAGTTTATTTTCTGCCTCCACATATTCAAAGTGTTCCGTGTAACCGGATTTATAACAGCCACAACTTGTGCTAATGTCCATCCTTTGTTGGAACTAAATTCATCCCTATATCTGTCTATCTCTCTATCTCTCTATCTGTCTATCTGTCTATCTGTCTATCTGTCTATCTATCTATCTATCTATTTTCTACTTGCCTGTCTGTCTATCTTTCCATCCATCCATAACTGACATATAACTGACACTGCACATAGCGGAGTGGTTATTGAAGGGGAGGAAAAGAAGGGCTGTGAGCATGCGCGTCCTATATTACAAGGCTCCACTACAGGGCGTAACCAACAGCAACTAAGGATTTAAATTGATTTGCCACAGGGTGCAATGGTAAGCTAATAAATTTAGAATAAGGCAGTTTTGATAAATAGTGGTATTGGAGGAAAGTGATATGACAGCGATATCTGTTGGGCGGGATACATTTATATTAGTGGCACAACCCCTTTAAAGGGGTTATCCAATGATTAATGCAAAACATTAAAACTAGACATTATACAGTATAGTCCATGACAATCTCTTTCTAAAAAGCTAAAACTAGCCTTGCACCTCACATGGATCTAGTGATCTCCCGACTCAAAGCTCCACATTTGTTCAAGCTGACAGCTCAGGGGCATGTTCTTCCTGCTGCAGTCCTCTCCCTATCACAGCTCAGGGGGTGTGTCTTTTTCAGCGATGTGGACAGAGAAGTAAGGAATAGAACAAACAGTGGATGATGGTATATGCTAAAATCTTAATTAAATGCCATTACAAATGGATTCATATCCAGGTGCTGTTTTGAAAAATGTTGAATATTTTTCATGGGACAACTCCTTTAAAGGGGTTTTCTGGGACTGTACTGTTATTAATGACTTATTCTTAGTATAGATTATCAGTATCAGATCCATTGAATGGGAGCAGGGTAGCAGTAACCAGGCAAGGCCACTACACAGTGTATGGAGCTAAGTAGTTTTGTTGCTTGGTTCTGGACAGCAGCTTCTGAAAAAGCTGATTGGTGGGGGTTCCAGGGGTCGGACGCCCCATGATCAGTAGTAAAGTCTTGGAAAGACCCTTTAACTAGGTTTGCCAAAGTCTATGATAGATTTTCAAACATCCAAATAAATTGTGGGTTGGCATCTTGATTCTACGAAATAGCGACCACAGAACAGCCAACCTTTCCCGGTGGGCTGATGCCCAGAAAGCCACTCAAGCCCTCTTGATTGCAGCAGGCCAGGTACATAATGATCTGATGCTCAATGGCCACAGGTCCCCTGCTGAACTTAACTGTATTACCGTTCTCATGATACAATTGAATACTGTTGTTGGGGTGGCGGTATTTTGTGCTGCCCTGTGGTATTTGGTTCTGCTGGGGCGGTATTTTGTGCTGCACTATGGTATTGCAGGGCCTGCCTTCTTCTGTTGTCCCCGCCTACTTGTTTTGTCCTATCTTCTGTGAATTTGGACCCACCCACAACATGGGGCCTCTATTCGATTTTTTTTTTCCTGGGCCACTTTAAGTTTCCAATCCGCCCCTGCTCTTTTCCATACTTCACCTACACTACTTCTCAGTAAAGCTGTTGTCTGTAGCTACTACTCTACTACTACCACTACTCCCACTACTACTACTACCACCACTACTACTACCACTACTACCATTACTACTACTACCACCACTACTACTACCACTACTACCATTACTACTGCAACTGCTATTGAGCATACATCTGGACCTGTCAATGTTGGTCTGCAGATCGGTGAAGCTATAGTAAGTGCACCATATGGCAAATAAATTCCCGTTGAATGGTGACTGCTCCCTAATGAATATATTGATAACTCTGTAAGGAAGGCTATTGATTGTATGTGGTTTTAATTAAATGGAATCATTGATTGTGATGTGTAGGCTTGAAGTATGTGATAGTTTAGTGAGACAGAAATGACAATAATTCCAACCAGCGGATAATGTTTCTACATGATTCAATAGAGGGCTTATTTTTAGCCCATGTAGGATGTTTGTGTCATTGGATTGTATGCGAGCATTGAAAAGGAAATAGCATATTATCTGTGCAGTGCAAGTGACATGATATGCCGTCAAAATGAAAAGCTGACCGCAGACTGATTTACACTTTTTATTGAAACTAATAAATAACCTTCTGAATATTTAATGCTTCATTTAATGCAGACATCACTCACTGCGTTCATATTTTCTTCTATAGTCTTTTTATTTAATCAACTCTTCACCCAAGTAATGAAACTTAAATGCTATGGATAGAGATGAGCGAAGTTATGAAAAATTTGATTCGGCTGCTTTACCAACTTTCACAAAGAAAATCGATTCAGCACATTCCTTAATATGTAGCGGGTGCAATGACGGGGAACGGTGGTTGCGTCCCCCCCCCCCATCATTAAACCTCTCAGATGCTGTGTTCATCTCTGATTGCGGCATCTGAGGCTACAATTTAGGCCTTTCAGGCGTTAATCAGGGTAAAAAAAAAGAATACTCACCTTATCCATTTGCTGGCGGAAAGGCCATTGCGGCCATTAAAGACACCGAGCAAAATCTCACGGGGTGACGTGATGATGGCATCGCATCATCACGTTGGCCAGATGTGGTGACGTCATCTCTAATAAGGTTACCACACCCGGCCAGCACACCGTTGGGGTGACATTGTACGTCACCCAGCCCGCGGTTTCTGAAATCGAGATGGCCGCAATAGCCTCTTGGCGTGCAAATGGTTGAGGCGAGTATGTTTTTTTTTTTTACCACCATTTCATGAAAAATAGATTTGTTACCACAAAGTGCAAGGAAATTCGGCTTTGCGGTGAATCAAATTTTTCCTGAAACTCGGATCGAAGTCAATTCATTTGACTTCAATTCGCTCAACACTAGCTATGGACATCTTTGGGGGCAATTTTTTTATTGTTGCATTTTACTGATTATGAGCTAAAAAAAAAAAAATTTTCAATTGGTCTTCATTAAAAATTTTCAACAGCTTTCAGTTTTTGTGCATTTGCAGACTTGGCTATTTTCGGAAGTGCCATAGAAATGAATAGAGAGCTCAAGCGCGGGCACAGCTTCATTCACTTTTATGGGACTGCCGGAAATAGCCAAGCCAGTGCTCAACTATTTTCGGAACTCCAATAGATATAAATGGAGGGCGAGTGCACATGTGCAACTGCTCTCTGTTGACTTCTGTGGTCCCATTCTGGAGAATAGGTGGCATATCCTAGCAATATGCCACCAGTGTCTTAGATGAGACAACCCCTTTACGGCTAGAGCTACACAACTAAATTGGCCATGACACACATTGCACGGTCACAGATTACTACTACTGAAAGGGAATAGGGTCGCCTTATGACCTGGAAGTTGGTGGTCGCAACTGTTGCATCACCACCACACTGATTTGCAGGTTGCAATGCGACTGTATTCACTTTCATTTGTTGCAATGCTGGTAGCACTACACTTTGATGTTTCTCTGCAGAATGCATGTCAAGGCCAAAGCCACCACATATCCCTTGCCTAAATCTGTATGCATTAAACCCTTTGTGGTAGGGAAGGATAAAAGTGGGAGAAGCTCAGTGCAGGAACCCTTTAACCATGGGCTAGATAAGATGGTCTGCCTGATTTTCTTTTGAGGGAGAGTCGCCCAGATGGGACCACTACTTTGAAGAGCGTTGTACTATTTATCATTTAATTTCTCTTCTTGTTGACACACGTATATTATTTTGTTGTACTAAACTCATATTTTAATCACATTTTAGAATGGCTTGAACTGAACATTAGCTGTATTTAATATTATCTATTACAGAGGATTGTGGGTAAAATACTTGGCAAACGCGATCAATGCGATCTTCTAGAATTTGTCACAAAACTTCATGGCTGTTATAGCTCACAGACAAATTTGCTCCCACAATAATTAATTACAATAATGGCTGTCACATAATATTGGATCTTCCCTGTGATTGATGGTGTGGACTGGAGATCTACTTCATTGTGTCTGTCAGCCTCACAAATACAAATTTTTCATCTTTTAGAATTTAGATAATGGGAATTTGGACAGGTGATAAATAACACAGAATTCTATGTCAATATGAATCTGCGAAAATGTGAATTATTTCTAAAATAGTTTAAGCTTGTATGTGTGGAAGCAATGTATGTGAATTTATATAGTTATATAATATGACCACCTACTGGAATGTAGATTCTCCACAACTGGTTTGCCACTAGCTAGACTGGGGTGCAGAATTTAAGGGATCCCCTGCTTTTCATCTTTAACCTCTTCAAGGATTGTGCTGGTGGAAGATTATGGTCTTTAGGATAAGGAAGGATTGGTGGCAATAGCATTGGTACAGTAGTAATGTCATCAGGAACATGGCCAATGGTCATGATTTACTATCCAAGGGGCGAGGTCAGGATCAGAGTCAAATCAGGAACAGTAGCCCAGGGAACAAGAACCAGGACAGGAATTAACCTGACATCATCATTGTATTTTGCTGCATTTACTATTCCACTTGATTAGTCTACAATGCATCATCTCGAGTACAAAACAAAACAAAACTCTGAGATTACATCCACACACATACTTGGAAACCTCTGCCGTTTATAGTCTATGTACTATAGCTTGCAACTTTGTTGCCTTCACCAAATTACCAAAAAAACTATTTTACCAGAAACAGCACCACTTTTGTCTATGGGGTGTATCTTCACAGTCCTTTTCATTCTTTATAGGATTTGCATGATATTGTTCAAAGAAGTATAAAGTATCTTTCCACTAAACCCAACCAAATGTAACATATCTTTTTCATAATCTTTACAGTATCGGTGGATCTCTTCCAACTGCATTTTCCTACTTTTCGGAAGTCCTTGCAAGAGAAAAGCGAGGAGAACATCTCAGTTGGTTATGCATGTTTTGGATGATTGGAGGGATATATGCTTCAGCCATGGCATGGGCCATCATTCCACATTATGGTAAGTGTAATTTGTGTTTTGAATGCTTCAGCAAGCATAGTAACATAGTAATATATGGGGTTATTTATTAATCCACCCTCTTCCCCGCCCGCGCCCGCTTTATAATGTGGCATGGAAGGGGAGGAAGTCGCAAATCACCTTTGCAACAAAGTCTGCGCCAAATATATTTGGTACGAAATTACCCCAATCGATTTTAAGACTGAAAGAAGACATATGTCCATCCAGTTCAGCCTATTAACCTATTATCATGTGGTAGAAGTAAATTTTCCTCATTTTAGGGGGAAAAAATTCCTTCTTGACTCCAATCAGAAAATTTGAATAACTCCCTGGATCAACGACCCCTCTCTAGTAGCTGTAGCCTGTAATATTATTACACTCCAAAAATACATCCAGGCCCCTCTTGAATTCCTTTATTGTACTCCCCATCACCACCTCCTCAGGCAGAGAATTCCATAGTCTCACTGCTCTTACCGTAAAGAATCTTCTTCTATGTTTGTGTACAAACCCTCTTTCCTCCAGACACAGAAGATGTCCCCTCGTCACAGTGACAGTCCTGGGGATAAATAGATGATGGGAGAGATCCCTGTACTGACCCCTGATATAGTTATACATGTTATTAGATTGTAAACAATACTCCATGTGTGGTCTGACTAGTGATTTGTAAAGTGGTAGGACTATGTTCTCATCACAGGCATCTATGCCCCTTTTGATGCAACCCATTATCTTATTAGCCTTGGCAGCAGCTGCCTGACACTGGTTTCTACAGTTAAGTTTACTGTCCACTAAAATTCCTAGGTCCTTTTCCATGTCATTGTTACCAAGTGTTTTACCATTTAGTATGTACTGGTGACATGTATTTTTCCTTCCCATGAGCAGAACCTTACATTTATCAGTGTTAAACCTCATCTGCCACTTCTCTGCCCAAGCCTCCAACACAGCCAGATCCATCTGTAGCAGTATAGTGTCCTCTTCCATGTTAATTACTTTACACAGTTTAGTATGATCAACAAAACTTGGTATTTTACTGTGCAGCTCCTCTATAAGATTACTAATGAATATATTGAAGAGAATAGGGACCAATACTGACCCTTATATTACTGCAGTGACCCAGTGGTTCACTGGTAAAGGTGTAATGCATACTGTAATGTGGTTTCACTGTTAAAAAAGTTTAATGTTATAATGTACTGTGGTTCATTGCTAAAGTTGCAAAAAATGCTTTTTGTGAGACAAGGGTTAACGTGTACCAGTTATGTACTTTCAGTAGTACAAAAAGTCACAGTGTCTTTATTAATGATGAGTGGCAGGGGCTATATTCGAATTTGCGATATTTGATGAAAATTTTGTAGAATGATCGTCATATAATCGCGAGTATTCGAAAAAAATGAATATATAGCAATATATTGAATATAGTGCTATATATTCCTTATTAGAATATTCGTAATTTTTTTATGAAGTAGTGAACACACATGATTGATTACTCTGTGCTGTCTGGTTCCCCAAAAAACAGTTCTTACGTGTCCAGGCTCCCTAGGATTTCATCCTGCTCCATGACTCATGAACAGCTCCCTCTATTAGTTGCATAGTCTTATAACAAGACTATTTGCTGTTGCCAGTGAATAGTCTTGTCATAAGACTATGCAACTAATAGAGGGCGCTGTTCTTGACTCATGAACAGTGCCCTCTACTAGTTGCATAGTATTATGACAAGACTATTCGCTGTTGTGAGTGAATAGTCTTGTCATAAGACTATGCAACTAATAGAGGGCGCTGTTCATGAGTCATGAACAGCGCCCTCTGTTGGTTGCATAGTCTTATGACAAGACTATTCGCTGTTGTGAGATCGTGAAATCTCACATCCGATGGTAAATTGTAACCCCGAGGCGTTCCCTAGGGAGCCCGGACACGTAAGAACTGTTTTTTGGGGAACAAGACAGCAGGGAGGAATCAATCATGAGTGCTAAATACTTCATGAAAAAATGATGAATATTCTAAAAGCGAATATAGCACTATATATTGCTATTTATTCATTTTTTGGAATATTCAGCATTTTTTTCCATCTGAACACATGATTCCTCCCTGCTTCTTGCTTGTGGGCAAATGACTCATTGGCCCACAAGCAAGAAGCAGGGAGGAATCATGTGTTCAGATTGAAGAAAATGACGAATATTCGAACAAACGAATATATTGCAATATATTCCAAATATTCGCGAATTATCGAAGTGCCGATATTCGCTAATAAAATTCGCTATTCGAATATTCGTGCTCAACACTAGTCTTTATTATGCACTTGTATTTACTTGAATTATGTGGCAAAGAAGTAAAAAACTGGTAGCCTTTAGAAACAGTTGCCATGTGGTGAGTTGGCCCTACCCTCCTGGCTAGAGAGATGTTGGTAAGGAAGCCAAGATAGATGACGTGTTAGTGTTGTTAGCAAGAAGGCTAAGAGAGAGGACATGTTAGTGTGTTAGCCAGAAGGCCAAGACAGAGGACATGTGTTGGTGGTATGTAAGCCAGAGAAGCTGTAACTGAAGCATTAAAAAGAGAATCCTTATACAGGGAAACACCATTAAAATGGACAGTATATAGTCAATAGAGCCAGTGAAAGATAACACATACTTTTGGCTGTAGACTTTACTATACGTGGCTTGGGTTATATTGCTTCAGGCTTCCAACACACTACTGAGATGGACTTGCCATCAGTTGAAGGATTGTACCCTGCAGCTGGACATTGCAGAGATATTTAGCCCAAGATTGTACCCTTTTGGTCATTTCGGAAGATTGCATTGAATAGCTAAAGAGAGACTTAGAGCAGATTGTTACCATTACCACCCCCTATACACAGCCTCTGGAAACATTCTAACTTGTGAGCTAACTGTGCCTATTAACTACATTTATACTGTGCCTCCCATCATCCACTCAGTAAAAGAAAGACTATAAGACGAACTATAACTATAATTTTACTGTATGTATATTTTTAATCAGAGCTTAGATCAGACTCCACAGACCCCTAAGCTTCATCAGACCTCTTTATCAGATTCCCATTCCTTCTTAGACCTCAGATCAGACCCCCCATTCTTCCTCAGACCTCAGATCAGATCCCCATCAGACCTTTAAGCTCCATCATACCTCAGATCAGACTCCAAGCTCCATCAGACCTTAGATCAAACTTCTGTACCAGACTTCCATGCTCCATCGAAACAAAGTGCAGCAAGCGCAGCGCTACACTCACCGCTTTCCATGCATCTTGCAAACTGATGACTACTTCTATAATGGATGCAGTCATTTCCATTTACACTATAAGACGCACTGCCATATATTTTTTTTGTAACCAAGTTGGCCTGGTCATTTGTCTCCATATCCGATCCGGACCCCTGTTCTGCCGCCTTGCTGATCTGACACCAAGGCACCCAGACACCACCAGGCAGGAGACATCAAATCCAGGGTGCGCCCCGAGGTAAAGAAGGATTGCTCCCCTTCAACCACTGCACACCCAGCCTGGGGGAGAGCTGTAGCAGGGTGAGCCACCGTGAGGCATACAATCACTCTCATTGCCGCAGTCACCACTCGGATCATTTCCTATGCCCTCCCCCTGTGGGCTGGCATGCTGCAGTACTCCACTAGTAATAGCGAACCATTCTGAGTATGTAACGTTAAAGGGAACGTGTCATCAACTTTTCGCTGACCTCACTGAGGGTAGCATAAATTAGTGACAGAAAAGCAGATTTCAGCGGTGTGTCACTCATGAGCTAAAAGTAAGTGGTTGCTGAGAACCAGCATCTTAGTCATTGCAGCCCAGGTCTTGAAAAGAGTCAAATCTATTTGAGAAGAGTCATGGTTATTCATAATCTCCTGCTCTCCCCACCTATCTGCTGATGATTGGCAGTTCTCTCCTAGAGAGAAAGGGAGGAAACTAGGTAGAAGACTGTCAGTCATCAGCAGGTGGGCATGGAGAGCATGAATTTATTATGAATAATCATGACTCTTCTATGGTGTCCGTGACTCTTTTCCAGGCCTAGTCTGCAATGATTGTGATGTTGGTTCTCAGCAACCACTTACTTTTAAATTTTAAATGACAGACTGCTGAAATCAACTCACCTATCACAACTTTAAACTGCCATTAGTATGGGCAGCACAAAGTTGATGACAGGTTTCCTTTAATAACCACCCTCTCTTTTCCATGACTGAGCAGGTTACTTACCTACATATACACATTTCCCCTAATCAAAGCATTCTCGTTTTATGTGCTAACCTTTTATGTGGCACAGTATCAAATGCTTTGGAGAAGTCAAGAAATATGACATCCAATGACTCACCGCAGTACAGAACTTACCTCCTCATAGAAACTGATTAGATTAGTTTGACATGACTGGTCCCTCATAAAGCTATGCTTATATGGCATTATGCATTTTTTTTCATTTATATACTTTAGAATAGCATCTCCTGGAAAACTTTCGAACAGTTTACCCACAAGAGATGTTAGACTTACCAGCCTATAATTTAGAGGCTCAGTTTCTGACCCCTTATTGAATATTGGGATCACATTTGACAATCCTGTGGAACACTCCCTGTCAATACAGAGTCCCTAAAAATCAGAAATAAGGGTCTATGACATTACTTAATTCTCTTAGGATACATAGGTGTATGCCATCTGGTCCCAGAGATTTGTCTATTTTAATCTTTTTAAGATGCCGCTGTACTTCTTCCTGGGTCAGACAGGCCACATTTAATGGGGTGTTTACTTTTACACTCTGCATTTCAGTTAATTTTCCTCAGTGAATACAGTTGAGAAAAAAATATTTTAAAAATTTGCTTTCTCCTCATCACCCTCTACAACCCCTCCCTCATCACTTCCTAATGGGCATTTTTATCATTTATATAATTGAAGAACATTTTTGGGCTAACTTTACTTTCTCTGCTTGCAGATTAGCTGCCTATATCTCTCTTTTAAATATTCTGTTTTTCCATATAATTGTTTAGTGCTTCTTTGCTACCTTCCTTTCCTTTTGTTATTTATTGCCTCATTTACATTTTTATTTATTTTGTTCCTTACCCTTTCATTCCCATAAGGTATGTACCTATCACAATTACAGTTTAGCATGCTTTTAAAAATATCCTATTTTGTGGCAGCATTTTTTATTTTTGAGGACATTGTCCCAGTTACTGAGGATGATCGACTCTCTAAATTGATCAAATTTTGCTTTCCTGAAGTTCAGCATTTGTGGGCCTCCAGACAAAACAAACTTTTGAATGACAATCAGAAGTTTATTATATTATTGTCACTATTTCCCATAGTGTGGGCTTTAGACAGGACTTTACATAGAGGCAAACCCCTCTCCAGTCTTTAAAATCCTTTCTAAACAGACTGTAACCAAGTTGTAAGTTAACCACCTAGTCATAGTCACATTCAGTGCTCAAGCACTTCAACACTGAAGACACTATGTGATCATATTTCTAGTGGCAAAAAGGAAAAGTCCAAGACACAGAGACTTCCATTTAAACTTTAGTATTTTATATATGTCATCATTAAAACTGCAACGTTTCAACAAGAAATGGCCTGTTTCAAGCCAAGACAAGAACAAACAGGCCATTGCTTCAAAAAGGTCACTATTTTTTTATTTCCCAACTGTTCTCTGTTCCCCCGCTGTGCTCATATCTGCACTGAAATAGCTTGTCCCTGGAGTGGATCCTGAGCTACTCTGAAACATAATTGGCAGGGGTGCAAGGTGTCAGACCCCAGCTGATCAGATAGGCTATCAATATTAAAACTCTGGAATACCCCTTCAACCTGTAGAGACCACCATCACAGAGATAATGGCAAAAGCACAAAGCCCCAGGCCAGACGTATTATAGAACAGTAAGCGTATTGCGTTTGCATGATTTGGCGCTCACCTTTTTATATTGCAAAAAATTCTGTTCATTGTGTGTTCAGCAAAATTGCAGACATAACAGTGAATTTGTTGGTGTCGTACAAAACCGATCTGATATGTAAAGATTAATCCAACTTTCATGCTGTCTGATGATTCTTGCTTTCATAAATTCATGCTCAATTTAATTTACCCATTTGCAAAAATGCCACTGGTAGCAAAATTAATGGAAGAGCACCAAATGTTTTGTTGCAAAAAAAAGGTAATAAGAAAGTTAAACGTCCAGATTGTTAAGCCAAAAGTGAAATAAAAAAAAATGAAAAATGTTGGGCAGATGATTTATTAAAGAAAAAATATAACATCCTGGAAAATGCATTCAGTAGATGATTATCAAAAAATGTGGAGGAAATGTGAACAGCATGAAAATAATATTGTACATGTGTTTACTGACTGATCTATAGCTCATCCTGTGAGTGAAATCTGTGAAGTTTACAGTCACTGTAGTTAGCATATCATAGCTTAAAGTTACCAGAATTTCTTACATATCATTTTTGGCAAACAAAAATGCCATGTCTGCTAAACTAGCCTTGCGTATTTGCAGTGTGTCTCATTACTCAGCGCAGGCGCAGTGCAGAGGAGAGCTACCAGGGAGCCTCTATCCTTGCGCCTGCGCCGGGTACTGAAGCACACTGCAAAGGAGGGAGATTAGGAGAAGTCATGGCCTTGCCCTATCTATCAGAGTGCAGAGGGCGCAGCAGCAGGGAGCAAAGCCTCTAAGAGTAACAGCAATACTCTATCCATTGCTTCTAGAGGCTCATTTACATACTGTATATTAAAAGTTGAGTTTTCTCAGAATTAAAGCTACAGATGGGGATAGGACCAAGACTGCTAGCTTCTGCTGACCTGGGCATATATCTGCCTCACTACAATGATTCTAGTTACAGAAGCCCTTTAATAAGTTAGTACACTAAAAATCGGTTGTGTGACTGGGTGACCAAAGACAGTTCTCCATGGCCTTACAAATGGCTGACTATAGCTGCAACTTCCTGTGCAAGCTTACATTAAAGAGCAACTCCGTAGCCCAAAATATTGCTTTAACTCCTTCCCACCCTGCGGAGTAACAGTAAATCACGGGAAGTGCGGGAGCTGTTCTTCAGCTCAGGATCTGTGTCCACCCCATCACTTCTGGTTGCCGGGTGTATTACACAACCGTCTCTCTACTTTCACTGCCAGTATAGGAGTTAACTCCAGTCCCAGCAGTTTAATTTTTTAGATGCCATAGTCAATGCTGATCACAGCATCTAAGTGGTTAGAGACAGAACGGCAGCTCCCGCTCTCAGCTCATTGGCCCCCTGTGGTGCAAATGCGGGATGCTAAGGTTTTTTCATGACAGCTAAGAGGCCTAACAAATCCCCAGGGACTGCCACACACGGACGACTTTTAGGCCCTACCAGGGCCTAATATGCATTTTGTTAGTTTTACTGTAGCTAACATAATACACTGCAGTGCAAAAGTATAGCAGTTTATTATATGTACTTAGAAAAAGTGGACTTTAAAAAAAGTGGGAAAAAAAATCATAAAAAAACCCACAAAAATAGCTTTTTCCACTTTTAAGCCCCTTTATTTTTTTTAAAAAATGAAAAAAACTACATGATTGGTATGACCCACCAACAACATCTGATACACTAAAAGGAACGCATTTATTTAGTACACTTAATATCATAAAACAAAAATCAATGCAAAAAATACAGCTTTTTGTTCAAATGAACTTACAAACCTATAAAAAGTAATCAGAAAGTTGTATATACTGTATGCAGTGACTGCAGGGGAGGATAGTAGGGGTAGTAGCAATAATGAGGATAGTTGTTACTCATGGAAGCAGTCCTTTTGCTATGTTGCTCCCCTGGAGCCATGCAGTGATGGGAAGGAAGCACCCCCTGATCTCCCCTGAAGTTTCTGCTGACAACCAAACAAATACAGATACATATATTAATATGGAATAGATTAAATGTGTAGCCGTCAATTAACTTTAATGGCTTGTCACATTGCCGAATATAACAATAACTTATTATAACTGTAAAAGCACTCTGATCAGGAAATTCAGTACATTCTAAAAACTGATTTTATGAACTATTATATTGGGCAATGCTGATTTATCATTAAGGAATTGTGCATATTCTATTATTTGTACTGATCCTCACCACTTGACATTGATCTATGTTTAAGAACTAAAAGTGAAATTAGACCTGGATTATGGCTCATTTACTATGTGCAACTTTTGCAAAAGTCTCAAAAAAGTCACAACCCACACCAGGCAACCTCCGGGTCTACATTTACTCCTAAAGGTGTAAACCACATTACATTTATGTCACATACAGTATATCAGGCTTGGACTGGCCCACAGGGGAACAGGTGAATCCCCCGGTGGGCCCCTGAGCAAGATGGGCCTCTAGTCCTCTACCCCATGCTCAAGTGGCACATGGCATAGTAGACTGACACATAGATAGGTTGGTTGGGATTCTATACAGTACATTGCCTGTGTCCATATAAAAAACGGGATAGTGTGGGCAGGTAGTATATGCATGTAGCTTTACAGTGGGCACCCAGAATGGATTTTACTGGTGGCTCCTATGTACCCCAGTCCGACACTGCAGTATATTATTAAGGTGCACCAGTTCATACATTTGGTGCTGGCACACAAAGCAGAGCCAGACTTCAAACTGACACAAAAACAACCTTAAATGATAAATGACCCCCTTTACGTCTCGCATTTGAGCCATCCAGGTAGAATAGACTTCATCCGCCAGGTATTCATCTCTATTTCACTGAGGAGAGTGATGTACCGGTAAGCCATTTTCTGGGGTGTGGCTCGGCAGTAGAAGTGATTGTATGTCCAGAAGGGATCAACATGCACAGCACATACGGTTCACTTGCTGAAGACTAGTCTTGTCGCTGTGTAATAAAGGCACAAATCCCTGTATAGACCCCAAAGCAAATACAGTCAGGGACCTGTAAGTAATTTCCTTTAGGCGAAAAGATTTCCTCTGCAGAAATGGAATAAAATGGAATTAAAATGATATGTACTTTGCTCTCACTGCACGTTGCAAAAAAAAAGTTTGTGAAATGAATTTTTAGAGATTGAGAACATTTTATATGTTCTCTACTTGGAATCTAATTGAATACTTTGTCTTTTTAAAGAAAAGAGCCAGTGCGCTGAGTGGTATTACCGAAGTGGCTTCTCTGTATGAAATCATTCAAGCATGATATGGTTGGTTACACATAGCTCAGGACTCAGAGCCTTTTCCCATCTCTGCAGCAGCTTGAGTGCACATCCAGGGGTTTCTGAAATACAATACACAGCTTCCATTAGTAAGAATAGTTTCTTCAAGGCACACTGGTTTATTTGTCACAGGGGACCTGGATGGATCAGAGTGAAGTGTACTGAATGGAAATAACCCACACTGAGGTTTGAGTAGACTTCTCTGAGCTATTTTACTATATTTATATAGTATTTACTGTAAGATAGTTACGTACGATAGTTACCCATAAAAATCATAATAATCAGCAAGCTATGCAGGGGCCTGGACACAAGACATGCTTTGTTCTATTACATGTACTTCAGAAAAGTCAAATTTGCTTGTTATTGTATACATGTTAAATATAAACTCATGGTTTTATATGAGGATGGTTTTAATTATAGACAGTGGAGCGTTAGATCTGGAGACTGAGGAGGCAAAACAAGGTCCCACCGTCCCATTAAAGGGCCAGTGCTTTAACAGGAATCAAAGACAAACTACTATGCAAATGAGCAGCTAAGTGCACCAAGGGACGGACCCAAGCCACTCTGTTCACCCTTGACCTCAAGCTTTCTACTCCCCTCCCTCTTTATCTTGCTTGACAGGGCCAGGTTCCTGCATAGTAATCTCGTCTGGCCGTATCTATTAGGAAGGAGATGTAGGGTCTGGCAGAGGAAGTAGAAGGAACAAGAGTGCACACAGTGGCTTAAAGAGGTTGTGCCAAGTTTAGAAGTTGTTGTTAAAGGATAACTAACTGATCACTGGAGGTGCGACCACTGGGATCCCCACTGATCCTGAGAACATGGGCCCTGTTCCTCTGATTGAGCAGCAGGTCGAGAATGTGCCCTGCTGCTCCATTTTTTCTCTAGGGGCCGGCTGAAAATAGCTATGCAATGTACTTGGCAGCCCAATACAGAGTTAATGGAGCGGCATGGTGCATGCCCGATCTTCCACTGTGTAAGGTTGAAGGAATGGGCCACCCATTCTCGGGATCATGCGGTCCCAGCGGTCGGACCCTCAGCAATCAGTTATCTTGTGGATCCTGTGCAAACTTGGCACAACCCCTTTAAGCTTAAGTGAAAGGTATCATTACTAGTGTGGAGTAAACTTGTGGTTTCAAGTTGGGCGTACAAGCTTCATGATATCTGTGGGGTGGCAAAAGGGAGAAGGCTGGCCACACCAAACAGGCCCGCAACTGTTCCCCGGAGCAACCCGTTGCGGCAATCTCCTTTGCTAAGGGGTAGGTGTTCCGCAGTCTGGTGCTTTTTTGAGGAAAGTGCAGATGATAAAAGAATTGTCATTTGCAACCTGTGCTGTACCAAAATGAGCAGGGGGATAAACACTAGCACCCTCGGCACCACCAGCATGATCTGCCACATGGCATCAAAGCACCCTAATAGGTTGGCCGAACGCATGGGTCCACAATCAGTGTCTGCCGGTCACACCACTGCCTCCTCTTCCCCTGTGTTATGTGCTGGCCAATCCTCTGTCCAAGACGCAGGACCGGATGCCTCCCACCCTGCACCTGGAATGACACAGGTGCTACTGATGCCAAGGATTGCGGGCCCTACTTCCATCAAGATTTCTGCCACTACCTACATTAGTGGCTGCAGACCCCCCCCCCTTTTCCTCCTTCACCTCCTCCTCTACTTCCACCTCTGAATTTTCATCTTGCAGCACCAGTCAGCCATCAGTCAGTAGCTGGAAGCAGTCTAGCACTGCAGTGGGGAAGCTGCAACAGGGCGTGCTGAAACGAATTTGCTTAGGTCACAAACAGCACACCGCCGCAGAGCTGTGGCAGGGTATAAGGGACCAGACTGAGCTGTGTCTCTCGCCACTCAAGCTACAACCAGGCATGGTTGTGTCTGATAATGGCTGTAACTTGTTGGCGGCTTTTCAGATGGGCAAGCTCACACACATACCATGCCTAGCCCACTTGTTCAACTTAGCGGTTCAGCGGTTTCTGAAAACCTACCCCAACTCGCCTGAAAGTGCGCCGCATGTGTGCCCATTTCCAAAAATCATCTACAGCTGCCGCTGGTCTGGCAACTCTGCAGCAGCGCTTGCAACTGCGAGCTCACAGACTGTTGTGCGTCGTGAGCACGCGCTGGAACTCGATGTTCCACATGTTGACCAGGCTTTGTGAGCAGCAGAGGGCAGTAGTGGAATACCAGCTGCAACATGGTCATCGCCTTTCTAGTCAGCTTCCATTCTTCACAAGCGACGAGTGGGCATGGATGTCTGACCTCTGTGAGGTTTTACGAAACTTTGAGGAATCAACACAGATGGTGAGCGGCGATGCCGCTATTATCAGCGTAACAATCCCACTTTTGTGTCTACTAAAACGCTGGCTGCTCATAATGAAGGCGGATGTTTTGTATGTGGAAGAGGTGGAAATGGGGGAAGACAGTACACAGGGTGATAGCCAGACCACCCTCAGTTCGTCTTCTCAGAGCGAATTGGATGATGAGGAGGAGGAGCAGGAGACGTTTGCCTCCACTACAGAGGGTAGTACCCGTAGCAGGTTTATTCCATCTGTTCAGCGTGGATGGGCAGAAGAGGAGGAAGAGGATGAGGAGATTGAGAGTCATCCTCCTCATGAGGACAGCATCTTGTCTGTTGGGACTCTGGCACACATGGCTGACTTTATGTTATGCTTCCTTTCCCGTGACCCTCACATTATACGCATTTTGGAAAACACTGATTACTGGTTGTTCACCCTTCATGACCCCCGCTACAAAGAGAACTTCTCATCTCTCATTCCTGTGGTGGAGAGGACTAGCAAAATGGTGCAATACCAGAAGGTCCTTCTGGAAAATTTGCTCCAAAAATTTACAGCTGACAATGCTGGCGGCAGAGTATGTAGTTCCTTGGGCAACCAAGGAGGAGAGATGAGGGGAACACAGAGCAGTTCTAACAAAGGAAGGGAAACACTCTCCAAGTTCTGGGACAGTTTCATGACACCCCGCCTGTACCCTCACCCTGATGCGCGGCCTAGTGTCTCAAAGAGGGAAAAGTTTTGGAAGATGGTGATGGAGTACGTAGCAGACGGTGTCAGTGTCCTCAGTGATCCCTCTGTACCTTACAACTATTGGGTGTCCAAGCTGAACACGCGGCACAAACTGGCGCCCTACGCCTTGAAGTTGCTGGCCTGCCCTGCCGCCAGCGTTTTGTCAGGGCGGGTATTTAGTGCTGCTGGGGGCATAATAACTGATAAGCGCATCTGCCTGTCTACTGAAAATGCTGACAGGTTGACTCTTCTCAAAATGAACAAGGCCTGGATTGACCCTGACTTCTCTACTCCACCAGGGGAAAGCGGCTGAACATAAAGGCACTTTAAATGTGGCTTTAATGGTGTATTGCATGCACCGCTTTCACCACAAAAAACGGGTATATGGTTCAATATTCCTTTTCTCATCCTCCTCCTCCATCAAATCAACATGCTTATTAGGCTGCCCTCGCTCCTAATGTTTTAGAGGGTTAGCTCAGCAGCAGACCCTTACCCCTAATGTTTTAGAGGGTCATCAGCAGCAGGCACTCGCAATTAATGTTTTAGAGGGTCAGCTCAGCAGCAGACCCTCATCCCTAATGTTTTAGATGGTCAGATCAGCAGCAGGCCCTCGCCCCTAATGTTTTAAAGGGTCAGCTCAGCAGCAGACCCTTTCCCCTAATGTTTTAGATGGTCAGATCAACAGCAGGTCCTCACCCCTAATGTTTTAGAGCGTCAGATCAGCAGCAGGCACTCCCCCCTAATGTTTTATTTATTTTAAAATTGTTTTTATTGGTTTCAACAATGTAAAGGTATACAAGCTTTTTGCCCAACCGTGGGCTGTGATGAAGAAATGCAAAGGTTGCAATTCACTTTTACTTAGTGCATAGGCATTATGAGTGTAGGAGTCCCACTACCTGAAGAGTTGTACCACAATGTGAATGAGGCCCTCTTTTATGTGATATACAGTACAGGTTGTATCGGAGTGCCTCTTCCTTGTAATTTTTGGCAGCACTTGCACTTTGATTTTATCTTCGGTTTTGTGCGTATTATTGTCAGTCTGTAAAAGTGGCGTACTACTCGGACAACATCGTTCCCAGCAGCGACCTTGTAGTCCAAGATGTATCCAGACATCCTCCCCATGCTGTTCCCGAACCATTTCAGTGGTGTTTCCATCAACTTCTGACCTTTTCATGTGAACCAGACACCCTCCCCTCTTCAGAGCAGGGAGTGCCTGGTTTAATGCTCTGGTTCTTCCATTGACTTCCATTGTGCTCTGGTGCTCTGCATCCCAAAGTGTTCTACTCTAGCACCAGAGCACCCAAGTACTTTGGTGCTCAATCAACACTGGGTGCAACTCCTCCCAGTGGCATGTTGGTGGAAATAAGGATGAAAAATATTTTGTTCACTGGGGAGATAAGCTGTTACAACAGTTTTCATAGATGTAGTTACTAATATGATAATATTCCTGAATCAATAACTATTAGACTTACTTACCCCTTATTTAATAAGATTCAGCCCTTAGCAACCAGTCTGCATAAAACTGAAATTTCACTATTCTGTTAAGATGGCCGCCCTCAGCCCTGAGGCTAATCCATAGGACGCCTGCAGTGAAGTTAGTGCAGACCAGCTCTGTATAGGGGGGTCTTGCAGTGAAGTTCCCAGGTCTGGCTGAAGCCTATAGTCCTTCTACAAGCTCTCCTCTTATCAGATAAGGCTTTCATTTATACACTGAGTAGCCGCCATATCTTCCCTGAGCTGTACATTCTCCAGAACTGCTAAGGGAGTGTCTGCCAAGCACAGGCATGTGGAGAAGTTCACACACACAGCCCAGCACTGTTATCTCCTGTCAGGAAGAACCTGGCTTTTTATACATTCCCTTACAATGTTGACTCACTATCAGTTCCCAGTGCTCCGTCCTCATCTGGTAGACGGAAGGAGCATAGCAACCTGATTTTATCTCAGGTAACATATAGCCAATACTGGGGACTTTTAGGTGGCTTTTAGGGGTTATTTATTAAACAACCAGAAATTAAAACAGGGCCAACAAGGTGATATTAATCACCAAAATCCAATAGTAAAAAAAAATAAATTGACAGTTATCCTTTAAGAACACATGCATTCTCCTGCATGTGTATGTGAGGGCTGAGATGAATAGCTTTCAGACAATCTTCCTAGCTAACTAAAAGATTTGGACAGCTTTAGACCCCTTTGCCTAAAATAATAAAAAAAAGTTAATTCAACCAATTTTACAGCCCTATAGAGCAGTAACCCAACAGGTCTGGAT
Organism: Bufotes viridis; assembly: GCA_033119425.1. NCBI lineage: Eukaryota > Metazoa > Chordata > Amphibia > Anura > Bufonidae > Bufotes > Bufotes viridis. The sequence goes on along the minus strand of CM065589.1, from coordinate 75,758,854 downwards.
TTGGGAATATGTCATAGAGCAGAGGTCCCAAATAGGGATGAGCAAATCCCGAAGTTATTCACCTTAGTCCCGCGGGATTTCAGTGATAACTCATTTTACCTCGCTGTAGCCCACTCATTTTAATGCTGTACGGAGACAGATCTCCATACAAAATTAAAACAAAGTTTTGACTGAAGCGACTTCGTCATCCCTAAACTTTTCAAGATCATAAGTCTCTTATGGCAGATGGTGTTGAACCAAAGTATTAGAAGTATAGGTGTTTATACTAGTACTATCAGTGATAAAGTGCAAAGGTTGAGTAATTTTATAATATCATTGGTGCCACAAGTATACCTTAAGAGGACCTTTCATCAGTTTTGACATAGGATAACTATGTCAAAAACCTTGTAGTGCGGCCCCCACTAATGCGATGTGTGTGTTTTTTGTTTTTTTTGCTTTGAGCGGTCCGCTCTGATTGGATCGCGATCTAAGCCAGGGAAAAGGAGACGCCCACAGCAGAAGACTGCGTCTCCGCCCTGTTGCGAGTTTACAGGTCGATACAATACAGAACGGGGCTCCACAGCGGATAAATGGAGAGGGGTTTGAAAAAAAAAAAACACACACATCGCATCAGTGGGGGCCGCACTACAAGATTTTGACATAGTTAGCCTATGTCAAAACTGATGAAAGGTCCTCTTTAGTATTTAGAGCCTCCACCAGCTGGAGACCCACATCCAGGGGGCCTGAAAATCTGATGTTTTTCCCAAGCTACTGGTTGGGGAACATTGTCATTGAGAGAGCATCTGTTCTAATTTTCAATACAAGGAATATTAAGGAAATCCTAAAAACATTACCTGTCAGAAAAACCTGGAGGCCTGAGTTGAGAAACCCTGTTACACTTGTTACCTATACACTTTGAAATACTTTACCAGACATTTAGAATGCAATGTGCAGGGAATTTATTTTAAAGAAGTGCGAGATGCCCTCTGTTCCTGTTTGGTCAGCAGGGGTTGTTTGAGGGTGTCACTGGCCCTTGTGATGGGCAATATTGCTTATTGTAATGTTGTGAGAGGGGGAAGGTGACAGTTCACTACAGTACACTTGGCCTATATGTTGCTGGGAGTAGTTAGGACACAGATGGCATGTTGGTGGAGTTTTAGGTGCGTCCACACCATGTGGGAACACAAGGGTTGAAAGGAGTGACATTCCCCACATGGTAGGAGTTTAGGACAATATAATAGTTCTGTTTTCTTTCTAAAGAAGGCAGATGTGGACAGTTTTCCCGGAACCACACATGTGCACGGTAGAGGTTCAACAAATTAGCCAGTCGTCACTATGGAGATGGTAGGCATCTACCTGAAAGTGTGCCTGGGGAGGTTACCGAGAGTTTGAAGGAAAAGCCTATCTCTATAGAAGAGCTAGCACTAGTGGAGATTGAGTGAGCTAGAGACAAGCCAATCAAAATATGAACTGCAACCAAAACTACTAGAGACATCATAATATTCATGTACTGTGTTCTTCTCTGTGAGCCAAAGAACCAATTCAGAGACTCTTTACAGTAAAACTTACAGTAAAAGTTCAATCAGTTCTTGCAAAGTGTCTCTTCTTCAGTCATTCCGTCATTGTCCGTTACTCCAGTCCCATCATTGGTAATAAATCAGTTAAAACCCTTTACTTTACACTCTAATAGTCAAAAATGTCGAGTTTGTGAGGAGTAATAGTCATGAAGAGTGACCAAAACATCCATCTTTCTATTCAAGATCTCCATTTTTTTGTCATATAAGTAAACAGTGCGTAGCCGCACAGAGCACAACATAACCAAACATCATATGAGAGCAGCATCCTACAGTTTGACAGAAGATACAGAGGGAGCAATGATCTTTCCAGAAGTCTATAATAAAGTCATTCAGTATAAACTACTTAACGGTCTAATATTTCCAGGCTGGTGCTCTGCACTCTTGTATTGTCCCCTAGCCACACATTATAGAAACAACCTAAAAAATGTAGTGGAGTAAAATAAAAGATAATGAGCCCTTACTTTTATCTTCATTTCCTTAGTAACAAAGTTTTGCTATACAAAAGTTCACCGCCTGCCTACCCTGGTTTAGAAAATTAGAATTATTATTAGAACTTGAAGTTCAAAAATTATTGATAAATAATGATGCCTGCATATAGCAGCTCTCCTACTATTATTATTTTATGCACTTACTGTATATAGCGCTGACTATACTCCTCAGCACTTTACTGACATTAGTATCACACTGTCCCCAATGGGGCTCACAATCTAAGTTCCCTATCAGTATGACTTTGGAGGGCAGGAGGAAACCACAGTACCCAGAGGAAACCCACACAAACAAGGGGAGAACATAGAAACCCCATGCAGAGTTTGTCCTTGGTCGGATTTGAACCTAAGAACCCAGCTCTGCAAGGCACCAGTGCTATCCACTGAGCCACTATGCCCACTGTACAAACCACAACACTCACTGTGTAAGCACTACTGCCATGGCATGGGAGTAGGTACCCAGGAGTGTTTTGTTTGCTTGATGATTTGTAAAAGTGAGCATTTTTATGCTAATAGGCTGTTCTGAGCATAATTTAGAGGCGGCACAATTAGGAGGCTGCGTGCTATGGCCCCCTCTTGCTTTAACCTGTCTGGGTTCCTGATTTCAGCACCCCCAATACTGCCCTAAAGGCGTTTCTACAGCTGTACACAATGTCCTGACATTGTCTTGCAACAGGATATTGATGTGCTGGGCACTAGCACTGTGGCTATGACTGCTATGGTAGTTTTTCCCCTGATTTTGCAGCCATTTTATTTAATGAAGCATGCCAGATATGGGAGACAGATAAAAGGGAGCAACACATCTCTGAACATGTCTGAAGCATCTGACTACATACAGGGTTTGTTTGTAGTCAGTAGCCATGGAAACACATAAGTCTGCATTAGTATAATATTTTTTAATTAAGACTATTTGAAACATTATTTCATTTTTTTATTTCAGATACATGAGAAAAATTAAGTGCATACCCTAACATTTGGTTTTCAATTTTATTGTAACTTTCGCCATGTAGAAATGTTACTAGTTGACTAATTTGCTATAATGCTAAGGTTCAGCAAATATAGTTAGGTTTAGAATCAATAGTGATGTGGATGACCCGTATTATGTTTTTGATTTAATCAATTTTAAGTGTAAAGGGGCTGTTGCTTTTCCACATTTTGGATTATCGATCACTTTGTACCTTAAAGGGAGTCTGTCAGCAGTTTTATCCATAGAAAACTGCTGACAGTGCTAGGTAGGGGGCTAAGGACAGCAGTTCAAACATATGTTTTGTGGAGTTTTTATTTATTAGGAGTAGTTCAGCTCATTTAGCGCCCAGGAGGAGGTGCTTCACCTTGAAGTGCTCTCTGGATTGAGCTGCTTCAAAGATCTCTTCTCTGAGTGATAGTTGTAGCATCACACCAGGACACCACAACAGATGTCACTCCGAGGGAGGGGACTCTCAAGCAGATCAATGCAGTGATCATTTTACAGTGAAGCTGCACCTTTAGGGCACTTACAGGAGCAAAATGTGTTCATATTCACACTACTCCTGATAATAAAGCATGTTTGTCCTGCTTTCCCCAACCTTGCACTGTCAGCAGTTTTGCTTGGTTGAAACTGCTGACAGACTCCATTTAAATGCATGCAACTTTCAAAATGAGTATAGGCAATTATTGCATTTCCTCAGATTTCTTTTGTCTGTTACATTTTGGTTAACAGTCATATAATATTCGTTGTGACAAATATGCAACTATAGAGGATGTCAGAAAGGGGCACCAAACAGCACTGTAACAGCATTATATTTTACTCTGTTGTGAATCTATCATTCCTGTCCTCAAGTCATGCTTCATGTCATCTCATATCTACATTGCCTTCTCTATGTACCTTAGGCTCATCTGCATAATTATATTTCATACGAGGTATTGTGTGAAGAATTATAACTGACACTGCGTGGGCTGCGCTTCAATAATCACCCACTTTCAATGCATTGTGTCGTAAAAGACATATCAGAATATTTGTATCCTCTTGAAAATAACAATTGTGCATTCCACATTTTTTTTTTTTTCTATTTTCTGTTCTTAACTGTTTTTATGCTGGGTATGTGTATAACTCCTATAGCTTATGTATGGATTATAGATTATCACTTTATTATCCTGCTTGGTTCCAGAAGCATGAGAGACTTGACACAATTCAACCTCATTGTAAACTTTTCTGACCATGGGTATAAAGGACACTTGGATTCATGACGTCTCCACAGCACATGCTGGGGCAATAGGGGTGCCGGGACTTTGGGAGTTATGGGACAGAATATTATTGATGACATAGATGAAGATAGAACAAACCATATCTTCACATCTGAGGTGTAGAGCAGGGATATAATTCTAAAAAAAAGGGCTAAAATGCTTTAAAGAATAAAGAGAGCATTTGTTCTGTCCGGTTTGCATAATATTTGTGGGTGTGGTTATATATATAAAGGGAGTGGTTGTGCAGTGACCCATAGGTTCACAACTAAACAGTTAATGTTATGATTTACACTTCAAAAGCAGTTTTATTGAGATGATCTGTGTACTATATATCCCAAATGGCTATGTATGGGTAGGAAGTAGTTAACTGGCGGTAGTTAGTTGCAGTTTCTGGGTAGTGGGCTAGTCCCATGATCCCCTCGTTAATTGGTTGAGAGTCTGATACTGGAAAGGAAAGAGACAAGACCTGTTTTGTTTGTGTTGCTAAAAAGTAGGCCAAGACAGGTTACCTAGGAAAACACCATTCCTGGGGGTAGAAAACTGCCAGAAAAGTAACTTTGCGGAAGATTATCCCCTGAGAGAAGGAAACACAAAGAACCATTAAAAAGGCCGTGCTAGACTGAGACAATAAGGTAAAATATGGCAAAAGACTTTACTGCATGTGGAAAGGGCCAACTGCTTCTGGTACTCACCACACGTCTGAGACGGACTGGCTATGCAATCTAGGACAGCACCCTGCAACTGAGCACTGCGGAAAGTATATTGGGAGTGATTGCACACCTTTGATCAATTTGAAAGAGATTAAGGGAGGATCATCATTAGATCCACCTTTCCGCCTTGGGAAAAGCCTAATCTGTGCAATATCTGAGAACTGTGCTTGCTGTTTGCATTTATACTGTAACTCCCATTGTATATTCAGTAAAGAGAGACTATTTATTTCAACCAAACAAACTTGGTCATTGCCTGCCCTTCACCATTCACTGGCCATCCGTCCTGCTATCCACTGCTCATTCTAACATTAAGAGCATCCCAGCCGCTACCAGGCAGGGTGTGCCCCGAGGGAAGCAAAGGGTGAGCCCCTCCATTCACTGCCTGTGTGCCTTGGGAGAGAGCTGGAGCTAGGATTAGCCACTGTGAGGTCTACAACGATTTTCACTGCCTCAGCCACTGCTCCTATCGAGCTCCATCCACCTGTCTCCCCCCTGCGGGCTTACGCATGGTAGTTATGCAAACTAAGACTTACTTAAGGTACTGCATAATTTCTAGACTGTATTATAAATATGTTCATTAATGGAAAGAAGTATTCTTAATCCTAAAGACACAGATACAACTGAAAACAAAGTTGCACACACTAGTTAATCAGGGCACCTCTTATAAAAATACACTGCAGCACCATAATACAATTGGCGTAGCCTAACTTATATCTTCTGAGGGTAACACTGCAGACAACTGACACCTGTATGCACAACCAGCATTGAAGGAGTGGTGGCAACCTAAGCAATTGCCGGGGTCCCTATCTTCAAAGTGACCTCTTTTTCAGGGCTGCACCTATCATGAGGTGAGTTGAACAGTTTGCATCAGGCAGCCACCTGCATCATGTGTGGGCGGCAATATGTCAGCCTAGCACCAGTCTCTTACGCTCAGACTGGCATAGTGAAAGCTGCATACAGGCGCAGCAGGCAAAAACATTTTGGGTCCATAATGCTCTGTGTCTCTATGGCACAGGCTCTAGTTAGGACAGCAAGATTACTGAATTTACAGTCCTGGGGTCCTTTCTAGGTCCCTGTGGAATGCTGAAGAGGGCTTACCTAGCCTCCCATCAGGTCACTGGAACCTACCGTAATAAGAGAGGGAAATCCCCTTTGATCATGCGATGGTCACAGACTGTGGCAATCAAATGGTTAACAGTTGGGTTTGCATCTACCTCCAATCCTGGCTACAAAGCAAAAACCCTCTGTTCCCTCTAACACAGCGACAACAAAAGGCCTTGGGTAGTCCTTAAGGGGTGTTTATCAATCAGATGGTTTAATTGAGTTTACCCTTGGAATACTATAGACATTTGGCCTATATTCTGTATTCTGTTCGGAGTGGCAGAATAAGAAGGATCTTTGTGTACTGCTCCAATGCCTAAAATGTACTGTCACCTCAGTACGGGTTGATCCCCTTGTCAGTATACACTTCCTCTATTTTAGGTTCATTCCTTTGATGCCTGTTCTCTTCATGCTTTTGAAAGATGTGGTCCTTTAATCTTTTTACCTTTGTGTTCTCTCTTCTTTTTTGTTTCTTTTTTGCGGTTGTGTCCTTATTTGGCCTCAGCTAACTCTTTGTTCAAGTTTTTCTTTTCTATTTTGCACCAAGCATGCTGTTATTAAAACTTTATAGAAATAATTGAATAACAGAAAATATACAGATAACAGGTTACCATTTGTCCCTATGACATCCAGAGATAAAGATTCAAGGGATGTATTGAATGCTTTGACCCCCACAGGCATTTCACAGAATTAAGAAATACTTGGCTGTAAAAATTAAAAATTACTGAATATTTTTTTCAAATAAAATGTTGCTTTGCCCCCAAATTTTTAATTTTCACAAGGGGTAATAAGAGAAAAGGCACCATATAACTTGTTATGTAGTTTCTCCTGAATATAGCAACATCCCACATGTGGTTGTAATCTGTTGTATGGTATACCCCAGGGCTCACAAGGGAAGGAGTGCCATTTAGCTTTTGGAGGGGAGATTTCACTGGAATAGTTCTTGGGCACCATGTCATGTTTGCCCTTGAGTTACCACCACAGTGTAAAACCTCAAAATGTTACCCCATTTTGGAAACTAAACCCTTTAAGAAATGTATCTAGGGTTATAGTTGTTGGCTTGACTCCACAGGTGTTTCATAGAATTTTTTAAAATTGGGACATGAAATGAACCTTATATTTTATTTCAATTCTATGTACAAACCGTATTCCAAAAAAGTTGAGACACTAAGCAAATTGTGAATAAAAACTGAATGCAATGATGTGGAGATGGCAAATGTAAATATTTTATTTGTAATAGAACGTAGATGACAGATCAAACGTTTAATCCGAGTAAATATATCATTTTAAAGGAAAAATATGTTGATTCAAAATTTAACGGTGTCAACAAATCCCAAAAAAGTTGGGACAAGTAGCAATAAGAGGCTGGAAAAAGTAAATTTGAGCATAACGAAGAGCTGGAAGACCAATTAACACTAATTAGGTCAATTGGCAACATGATTGGGTATAAAAAGAGCTTCTCAGAGTGGCAGTGTCTCTCAGAAGCCAAGATGGGTAGAGGATCACCAATTCCCACAAAGTTGCGCAGAAAGATAGTGGAGCAATATCCGAAAGGTGTTACCCAGCGAAAAATTGCAAAGACTTTGCATCTATCCTTATCAACTGTGCATAACATCATCCGAAGATTCAGAGAATCTGGAACAATGTCTGTGCGTAAGGGTCAAGGCCGTAAAACCATACTGGATGCCCGTGATCTCCGGGCCCTTAAATGACAGTGCACCACAAACAGGAATGCTACTGTAAAGGAAATCACAGAATGGCCTCAGGAATACTTCCAGAAACCATTGTCAGTGAACACAATCCACCGTGCCATCCACCGTTGCCAGCTGAAACTCTACAGTGCAAAGAAGAAGCCATTTCTAAGCAAGATCCACAAGCTCAGGCGTTTTCACTGGGCCAGGGATCATTTAAAATGGAGTGTGGCAAAATGTAAGACTATTCTGTGGTCAGACGAGTCACGATTAGAAGTTCTTTTTGGAAATTTAGGATGCCATGTCATCCGGACCAAAGAGGACAAGGACAACCCAAGTTGTTATCAATGTGGCATGGGCAGCTTGCATGTCTGGAAAGGCACCATCAATGCAGAAAAATATATTCAGGTTCTAGAACAACATATGCTCCCATCCAGACGTCATCTCTTTCAGGGAAGACCCTGCATTTTTCAACAAGATAATGCCAGACCACATTCTGCATCAATCACAACATCATGGCTGCGTAGGAGAAGGATCCGGGTACTGAAATGGCCAATCTGCAGTCCAGATCTTTCACCTATAGAGAACATTTGGCGCATCATAAAGAGGAAGGTGCAATAAAGAAGGCCCAAGACGATTGAACAGTTAGAGGCCTGTATTAGACAAGAATGGGAGAGCATTCCTATTTCTAAACTTGAGAAACTGGTCTCCTCGGTCCCCAGACGTCTGTTGAGTGTTGTAAGAAGAAGGGGAGATGCCACACAGTGGTGAAAATGGCCTTGTCCCAACTTTTTGGGGATTTGTTGACACCATGAAATTCTGAATCAACATATTTTTCCCTTAAAATGGTACATTTTCTCAGTTTAAACTTTTGTTCCGTGATTTATGTTCTATTCTGAATAAAATATTAGAAGTTGGCACCTCCACATCATTGCATTCAGTTTTTATTCACGATTTGTATAGTGTCCCAACTTTTTTGGAATCCGGTTTGTACTTTTAGCGTCAAATGTTTAATTTTCACCAGTGGTAATAGGAAAAAAGCACCCCAAATTTTGTTACATATTTTTTCCTAAGTACGATAATACCCTCATGTGGTCATAAACTGTTGTTTGAGCACAGAAGAGAAAAAGCAACATGTGCATTCGAGGTCTAGTTTGGTGATTTTTACAGCACTGCCCGACAACTGCAGAGGCTCTCAGGTTACATAAGTAAGAACCCCCAAGAAGTGTCCCCATTTAAAAAAAACTACACTCTCACAGAATTTAGTATGGGGTGTAGTGAGCATTTTGACCCACTGGTGTTTTGCAAAAATGTATGCACAGCAAATGATGCAAAGTGAAAATTGCAATTTTTCCACAGATATGCAATTTCAACACTGATTTACACAGCTTGTGCTGACAACTGTAGAGGCTCTGAGGTAAAATAATAAATGGAACCCCTGAAAATTAACACCATTTTAAGAACTCCACCCCTCAGGGTATTAATGGTTGCATTTTGACAGCATAGATATTTTGCAGAAATCAATGCTTAGCAGACCATGCAAAATGAAAATTTTCCACAATATGTTGTGCCCAGATGGTGCCAGCTGAGACTCACACCACACTACTTGAGTTGATAGGCAGGTTCTACTGGGTACAACAATACCATAAATGTGTGTGTAAGCTGTTGCATTGGCACATGGCAGAGCTGAGAAAGGAAGGAGCGCCATTTGGTTTTTGATTGAATAGATTTTGCTAAAATGGTTTTTGTATGGTACATAATATTTGCAGAGCCTCTGAGGTACCCATAGAGTGAAAAACACCAAGTGGCCACTTTTTGGAAACTAAACCCCTCAGTTTATTTATTATGGTGTGGCATGAGCATTTTAACATTACAGGTATTATGCAGAAATTAATAAGCAGGTGATCCTGCAAAATGAAAATTGAAAGTTTTCTACACATTCCTAATATGTCGTGCCTAGCTTGTGCCATCTCAGAAACACCACACCCCTTAAATTGTCTGGTGGGTTCTAGTGGGTATGGGAATCCCATTTAGAAGTTTTAATTGGTATCATTTTGGGGTACATACAACTTTTTGATCGCTTTATATGTTTCTTGGGAGGTGATCAGAAAATCGTTGTTCTAGCACTGTTTTTTTTTTCTTTTTACAGTGTTTTTCTGACAGGGTAGATCATGTGATATTTTTATAGAACGAGACATTATGGATGCAATGATACCAAATATGTAGATTTATTTTTTTTTTCGTTCAGGTATACACAATGACAGCATTTTGAAAAGCAAAAAAATAATATTTTGTGTTGCCATTTTCTGATAGCCAAATAAATGTTTTTTTTTTTTGGCAATGATCCTCTTCTGCAGAACGAGGTCACATTTTCATTAATACCATTTACATGCAGACTCTCTTCAACTGTATGTGGACGATCGATGGCTACTGCAATTGCCCATACCCATACATTGTTTCTGAGCAGCATATTGCTGTTTACAGCAATGATTTATTGTGCTGCATGAATGATCGGCAGAAAATTTATATGGCTTATTATGGGGAACAAGCATTCATAGTGATGTTCCTTCCCGGTAATCGGCCCAACAATTGTGCTGTGTAAATCCAATTTTTTTGTGCTGAAATGTTTTTTCTTGCGCTGGGCTCAGTTTCTCCCTGCTGTATGTTTTCCTGGGTGCAGCAGTGACATCCTGTACACACCATGTCACCCCGCAGCCAATCATCAGCCGCAGTAGTATATGGTAAGTGGCTGTCTGCACATTAACGTGGTATGTATAGAACATCACCGCTGCAGCCAGGAAATTTACATCAGTGCTGCAGGAACGGAGAATGATGCTGGAAGTTGCAGGGAAATAAAATGATGAACATCACTTGTTTTGTTATTTTAGTGTTGCTGTTTTTTTTTTAAGTGAAATTGTACCATTCCTTTAGGCTACACAACAGTGTAAAAACTGACACAATGCTAGTGCAATATGGCATTTTGGTTTTAAAAAAAATAAATCACTCACCTCATCCACTTGCTCGCGCAGAGGCAGTCCGCTCCTGTCGTGCGTGGAAAAAGACCTGAGCTCCCAGTGTGATCATGTGGTGACGTCATCACTGATGTTGTCACCACGTGATCGCGCTGGGAGCATGGTGGTCAGCAAACTGCAGCTCTTCCAGGTGCGGGCTCACATGTACAGTGCAATCGCATTTTCGTTGCCCGTGGCAAAAATCGTCAGGAGGGGGAGGACCAGGAATCGGTGAAGGCTCTGTACTCAATGCTTCCTGGTCCTCGGCTGTAGGCTGTGCAGGGCTGCGCACAGTGTGAGGCGCTCTGTGACGTCACGCTGTGCACGCCAGTTCACAGCACAGCCGACAGCAGAAGGAACACAGAGCGAGGGTGATGAGGAGCAGCGGCATCCAGGAGCAGGAGAGGTAAGTGCTTTTTTATTTTATGAAACTTGGGGATGATCTGAGGCAGTGGGGTGATGAGAATCATAATGGGGGATATGAGAGGCATCATTGATATTAAAGGGGATGATGAGAATCATAATGGAGGATATGAGAGGCATTATGGATGATGAGAGGCATCATTGATGATAATGGGGATGATGAGAGGCATGGGGCTCTTATCTGAGGTCTGATTGGGGGTCATTTACTTTGGGGTCTGAGCTGACATCTGATCTGAGGGAGGTCCTATTAACATTGGGGGTCTGATTAGTGGTTTGACCTGAGGTGTAATGAAAAATATTTGTTTTCATATTGTCCTCCTCTAAAACCCACGTGCATCTTATAGGGTGAAATGTTGTGGAGTGAAAGATGTAGTGTCGAGGATTGAAAAAGGTATGTTCAGATGGTTAAGAATACCCTTATTAAGTTAATAACAATGTACCTTCCTATATAGTTTGCGTTTAAAAAATTTGTCTCTCAGAAAAAATTAAATCGCTGTTTTGTTGATATTTGGCTCAGTTGACTAATAAGTTTGCCCACCACTGCACTAGCATATTACCGTTTTTAATGGCCGTTATACAGTTGAACTTCTGTCCAAGCGGCTGTTAAAACTGATCCCATTGATTGATAGACTAAATAGGGTTGTAACATAGCGATTTGTGACAAAATATTTAATAACAAATCGAATTTCTAGTCAACATTCAACAAAGCTGCCAAATCAAATTTTTCAAAACGTCTCTCATTTCTAGTAACAATGTTCCCCATAGTGGCCCCCAGCCGTAATAACGGGCAGCATTTTTTATTACCTCATTCACTTGCACATTCTTCACTTGATACGAATCGACCTGAGCTCACCTGACATCACCATGCACCCTTGGTGATCATGGTCCCCCGCAGGAGCACATACAGGTGGATGAGGTGAGTGTATATAAAAAAAAAATTAACCCCTAAAAGGACCATTTTCACTAGCGTACCCGTTTTTAACTTAACTGCATTGTTAAGTAGTTTATTAATTGAGCAGCTCCTTGCCTGAGCACCATTATCTTTAGCTCATCAATGTCTACTCTGCTGAGTACAATTAATGAATTGTCTTGTACGATTCCTGTATTCTGTGCCCAGAATAGCCCTTGCATTAATGGCTCCCATCAGGCTGTGTAGTGACAGGTCTGCTGCTGATTCATGGGAAATTTTATTTCTCTCTCAGTGTAAAGGACTCTCACTGAATAACAGCATTGAGCCAAACTCAATCAAGGACTCTGCAGAGCTGTGGGCACATAAATCTCCGCAGCCGCTGACTCGTTCAGCCATGGAGTCAGTGCGATCGCCTCACATGACCACATTGTTCTAATGAGATTTTCCCTAGCATCAGCTTATCATGAGCTCCTGGTGGGCATTTATACAGCAAGACTTTATCAGAAAGGGGATCTGGATGCTGGAGTTTGTAATGTGGCGTACATGTACTGGTAATACTGCAGGAGAATGGCAGTAAGCAGGGTATTTATTGTTCAGGGTTGTAGCTCTAGTGGAAGCAGGGGAAGCGGCTGCTACAGAGCCCGAACTCAGAAGGGGCCCGTCCGGGAGGAGGACTGAAAGATTTTATTGTCAGGGTCCGCTCAAGAGTATTATACAATGACATTATATGCAGTTACAGTATATACAGTGACAAGACATACAGTATATGCATGTAGGAAATGGATGGAGGGTCTGCTGGGAAGGGTCTGAGAGAGAGATCTTGACTAGCCACAGGAGTAAGGTCTGCATGGAAGGAGGGGGTTGTTTGGAGGGGCAGGGGGACCCGTTTAAAAATTGCTGTGAGGCCCAGTCAGTTCTAGTTATGCCACTGGTATTGTTTATAATATGGACATTGCAATTTTCTCTCAACTCAGCCACCCTTAACCAGCAAATCAATTTTAGCACATTGATGGACCATGTGCAAATATTTCATGAATAACCCTACCCATATCAAGCTATATCCGATTCCCTCCCTATCCAGATCCACTTAGAAATTCATGATGTGCTCTCGAATCACAGTTAAAGTTCTTTTTACTTATTGATGTTCAGAACAATTTGCATAAGTATTAATATATACAGTATATATATATATATATATATATATATATAGTCTCCTTCCCCCTCTGGCAGTCATAAACATAGTCCCCAGTAGGTTCTCCTGGACATAGATAATAATTGTTCCATAGAGTCTATAAGCAGTGAAGGAAAACAATACTTGTTACCCTCCTCCCCTCCCTCCACACAAATCCCAGAATCATTTCACTTTTCAAATGTATAACATTACACCCTTACATTCAGGGGTGTAGCTATAGGGGATACGGGGGAAGTGGCAGCTTTAGGCCTGAACTCAGAAGGAGCCTATGTAGGAGAAAGACTAAAATATTTTATTGTCAGGGCCCCCTCAACTGTATTATATATAATAACACTATAGAAAACAGATGGAGCAGATGCAGGGCCTCGCCTGACTAGCCACAGGAGTGGGAGTTGCAAAGTTGTTGGAGGGGGCTCCACTCAAAAATTTGCTGTGGGGCCCAGTCAGTTCTAGTTACGCCACTGCTTATATTTTGTATACTCAGAAGCAGTCTTCTCAGCTTATGTATATTGCCCCACTGCTACACAGTGAAGTAAGCAATCTGTACTGGCAGTGGATCACTGCAATAAGATTAGGAATGAGGATAAGCCAGTAGAGAGAGCAGAGACAGATTGGGAACTTTAAAATGGCCCTGGAAAATAACCTAAAAGTGGCCTTATGTTGTAGGTGGGTCCAAATTTATAGAAGATGGGGGCAACACAAGTAGGCAGGGACAACAAAGTAGGTGGGGCCATCAATACCATAGTGTAGAACAAAATACTGCCCCAGCAGAACCAAATACCACAGTGCAGCACAACATACTGCTGCCCACGCTACAGTATGAAACTGTATCATCGTCCTGAGGATTCATTATGGCACCTGTAGCCATTAACCATAAGTGCCTGATGCATCAGATCTTTATGTACCTGGCTGGCGGCCACAAGGAAAGCTTGGGCATCAGCCCACAGGAAAATTTCTCTGTAGATTTTATGGCAAACCCACCCCCGAGGGAAAGTGACTGACCATGCAGATCCGCCAGCTTCTGCTTAGTAGGTGGATGTACACATTGATAAGCGCTTTGAACACCAGGTGGCACCATATTGGTGGCAAATAAACGTAATAACTTCTCAATGTATCACTCATGAATTGCATGTACAGTTGTGTTCAAAATTATTCAACCCCCACTGAAATTGAGTGTTTTGGCCAGTTTGACATTTATTTTGATCATTTCAGTCATCTTGTTTACAATTAAATCAAAGAGGCACTTGTAAGTCAGACAAATATAACATAACATTTATAATGAAATAACCACAAATGTCTTTTCTGTGCTCACATCATTATCAGTTTTATTCAACCCCCAAGTGACATTCAATCTTAGTACTTAGTACAACATCCTTTTCCAGTTATAACAGCTTTTAGACGTGAAGCATAGCTTGACACAAGTGTCTTGCAGCGATCTACGGGTATCTTCGCCCATTCTTCACGGGCAAAAGCCTCCAGTTAAGTCACATTCTTAGGCTTGTGCGCTGCAACTGCTTTCTTTAAGTCCCACCAGAGGTTCTCAATCGGATTTAAGTCTGGTGACTGCGATGGCCACTTCAAAATGTTCCAGCCTTTAATCTGCAACCATGCTCTAGTGGACTTGGAGGTATGCTTGGGATCATTGTCCTGTTGAAAGGTCCAACGTCTCCCAAGCCTCAGGTTTGTGACGGACTGCATCACATTTTCATCCAATATCTCCTGGTACTGAAGAGATTTCATGGTACCTTGCACACGCTGAAGCTTCCCTGTACCTGTAGAAGCAAAACAGCCCCAAACATAGTGTTGATCCATGGACCCAAACAGTTCTAACAGAACTACAGAACACCATCCCAAAACTTTTGTGGTTTGTCCACATGACTTTTGGCATACTGCAGTCGACTCTTCTTATTCTTTGGAGACAGCAAGGGGGTGCGCCGGGGAGTTCTGGCATGGAGGCCTTCATTACGCAGTGTGCGCCTTATTGTCTGAGCTGAAACTTCAGTACCCACATCTGACAAATCTTTTTTCAGTTCCTCAGCAGTCACACGGGGACTTTTCTCCACTTTGCGCTTCAGGTAGCGCACAGCAGTCGAAGTCAGCATCTTCTTTCTGCCACGACCAGGTAGCGTTTCAACAGTGCCCTTTGCCTTGAATTTGCGAATGATGCTTCCTATGGTGTCTCTTGGTATGTTTTACATCTTTGCAATCTTCTTATAGCCATTGCCCTTCCTGTGAAGAGAAATCGCCTCTTCTCTTGTCTTCCTGGACCATTCTCTTGACTTCACCATGTCTGTAAACACACCAGTAAATGTCTAGAAGGAGCTGAGTATCACAGTCATTTTAAATCTGCCTAATTGGTGCTTATTATGCTTGATTGCTGCTCCTTGACATCCACAGGTGTTTTCAATACTTGATCGAAAACACTTGAATGAACCTCCGTTCTTAAGAGTGGTCGTCTTTAAGGGGTTGAATAATTATGTCAATGAAGAAATCACAAAAAAAACATTTAATACTGTATTACAAAAACAATTGATGTCATTTTAGTTGCATTTGGTTCTTTAAAAAGTCCTTGTAAGATTTCATTCTGAACACAATTACAAATGTACACTAAATTCCCTAAAACCCTTTACAGCATTGGGGGTTGAATAATTTTGAACACAACTGTAAATTGAGAACATTGTATATTTGTCATGATCTGTAATCAATATATTTACTGGTGGAACAACCCGTTCACATTCTGAGGCCAGCAAAGTTTCAAGACCCTAGTCAAAGGAAAACATGGTCCAGTAAGTGTGATTGGATTTATTCCTTCTCTGGACTCACTGCACCAGGCTTCGTACAGTCACACGTCCATTATACAGATACTCTGTGTCCTGCTATTAATTACACAATGCCCATACTATACTCTCCAGTATAGTATGGGCATGTCCTCGCAATTTATTTCCCTAGTACAAAGTTTGGCAGGAGTCTGAAGACGGCAGTTTGGTATCTTACTGTTTAGCAATAATATCTTATATCATTTCCTCCTACACCGCAACAATTCTTCTTCTAATTTGTCTCCACAAATTCAATCCCTAATCATTACAACCTCCATGAACCTAACACAAATGCATATTTTACCAACAATAATACATTAGTTCCATTAAATTACAAAAGATGATCGTTGTATAAATAGAAATACCATGGAGCACATGTTCAGAATGGTTTTAATAATTGCATTGGACAGTGTAAACCCGGGCGTGCTCATTGTAATGTTCCATTGCTTTATGAGACTTCACGGGAATTTGCTTCACTGTTCCTTCTTTATCATCTATCACTTTGACTGATTAGTGATTCCGTGCAATTCATTTGGTCATTCCATGTAAGCAGCGGACTGAGAAGGTGATATTGAATTTCTGCAGTGAATTACAGTTTTACCGTAGAGAGAGTTCTGCAGAACTGTGTTCATTTGGTAACTGAGGGGTTGACTGTGATTGATATTCTATAAAATTGGGAATGGGATATAATACGGGCTTCTTTAAATTATATTTATGCTCCAACAATTTCCACAAAGAAGTACATGGTTGGAATTTTTCTTCTATGATTGTATAGTAGGTAGGGGTTTGGTAAGTGTGGTGGTCTATAGCTGGCTAGAGCTGTTTTCTGTATGACTTGGATTTTCTGTGAAAATTGTCACTCTGGTTGACAGTGCCAGATGTTAAAATGACAAATCAACAACTGATATGTGATTTAACCCCTTAAGGACCGGGCTCATTTTCACCTTAGGACCAGGCCATTTTTTCAAAATCTGACCACTGTCACTTTAAGTGTGAATAACTTTAAAACGCTTTTACTTACCTAGGCCGTTCTGAGATTGTTTTTTCGTCACATATTGTACTTCATGACACTACTAAAATTGGGTCAAAAAAGTTTATTTTTGCATAAAAATACAAATTTTACCCAAAAATTTGCAAAATTTAGCAAATTTTAAAGTTTCAGTTTCTCCACTTCTATGATACATAGTAATACCCCCCAAAAAAGTGATGACTTTACATTCCCCATATGTCTACTTCAGGTTTGGAGTATTTGGGAAATGCTATTTTATTTTTTGGGGATGTTACATACCTTAGAAGTTTGGAAGCAAATTTTGAAATTTTTCAGAAATTTTCCAAATCCCACTTTTTATGGACCAGTCCAGGTTTGAGGTCACTTTGTGAGGCTTACATAATAGAAACCACCCAAAATGACGCCATTTTAGAAACTAAACCCCTCAAGGTATTCAAAACTGATTGTACAAACTTTGTTAACCCTTTGGGTGTTTCACAACTGTTCATGGAAAATGGAGATAAAATTTCTGAATTTCGATTTTTTGGAAAATTTTCCATTATAATCCATTTTTTCCAGTAATAAAGTAAGGGTTACCTGCCAAACAAAACTCAATGTGGGTTGCCCTGTTTCTCTAGTTTGTAGAAACACCCCATATGTGGTCCTAAACTACTGTTTGGCCAAACGGGAGGACATTGAAGGAGGGAACGCCATATGGGTTTTGAATGGCAGATTTTGCGGGACTGGTTTTTAACACCATGTCCTATTGCAAGCCCCCTGATGCACCCTAGCATAGAAATTCCAAAAAAGTGACTCCATCTAAGAAAGTACACCCCTCAAGGTATTCAAAGCTGGGTTTACAAACGTTGTTAACCCTTTAGGTGTTCCACAACAGTTCATGGAAGATGGAGAAACAATTTTGGAATTTCGATTTTTTGGAAAATTTTCCATTATAATCCATTTTTCCAGTAATAAAGTAAGGGTTACCTGCCAAACAAAACTCAATGTGGGTTGCCCTGTTTCTCTAGTTTGTAGAAACACCCCATGTGTGGTCCTAAACTACTGTTTGGCCAAACGGGAGGACATTGAAGGAGGGGAACGCCATATGGGTTTTGAATGGCAGATTTTGCGGGACTGGTTTTTAACACCATGTCCTATTGCAAGCCCCCTGATGCACCCTAGCATAGAAATTCCAAAAAAGTGACTCCATCTAAGAAAGTACACCCCTCAAGGTATTCAAAGCTGGGTTTACAAACTCTGTTAACCCTTTAGGTGTTCCACAACAGTTCATGGAAGATGGAGAAACAATTTTGGAATTTCAATTTTTGGAAAATTTTCCATTATAATCCATTTTTCCAGTAATAAAGTAAGGGTTACCTGCCAAACAAAACTCAATGTGGGTTGCCCTGTTTCTCTAGTTTGTAGAAACACCCCATATGTGGTCCTAAACTACTGTTTGGCCAAACGGGAGGACATTGAAGGAGGGGAACGCCATATGGGTTTTGAATGGCAGATTTTGCGGGACTGGTTTTTTAACACCATGTCCTATTGCAAGCCCCCTGATGCACCCTAGCATAGAAATTCCAAAAAGTGACTCCATCTAAGAAAGTACACCCCTCAAGGTATTCAAAGCTGGGTTTACAAACGTTGTTAACCCTTTAGGTGTTCCACAACAGTTCATGGAAGATGGAGAAACAATTTTGGAATTTCGATTTTTTGGAAAATTTTCCATTATAATCCATTTTTTCCAGTAATAAAGTAAGGGTTACCTGCCAAACAAAACTCAATGTGGGTTGCCCTGTTTCTCTAGTTTGTAGAAACACCCCATATGTGGTCCTAAATTACTGTTTGGCCAAACGGGAGGACATTGAAGGAGGGGAACGCCATATGGGTTTTGAATGGCAGATTTTGCGGGACTGGTTTTTTTAACACCATGTCCTATTGCAAGCCCCCTGATGCACCCTAGCATAGAAATTCCAAAAAAGTGACTCCATCTAAGAAAGTACACCCCTCAAGGTATTCAAAGCTGGGTTTACAAACTCTGTTAACCCTTTAGGTGTTCCACAACAGTTCATGGAAGATGGAGAAACAATTTTGGAATTTCGATTTTTGGAAAATTTTCCATTATAATCCATTTTTCCAGTAATAAAGTAAGGGTTACCTGCCAAACAAAACTCAATGTGGGTTGCCCTGTTTCTCTAGTTTGTAGAAACACCCCATATGTGGTCCTAAATTACTGTTTGGCCAAACGGGAGGACATTGAAGGAGGGAACGCCATATGGGTTTTGAATGGCAGATTTTGCGGGACTGGTTTTTAACACCATGTCCTATTGCAAGCCCCCTGATGCACCCTAGCATAGAAATTCCAAAAAGTGACTCCATCTAAGAAAGTACACCCCTCAAGGTATTCAAAGCTGGGTTTACAAACTCTGTTAACCCTTTAGGTGTTCCACAACAGTTCATGGAAGATGGAGAAACAATTTTGGAATTTCGATTTTTGGAAAATTTTCCATTATAATCCATTTTTCCAGTAATAAAGTAAGGGTTACCTGCCAAACAAAACTCAATGTGGGTTGCCCTGTTTCTCTAGTTTGTAGAAACACCCCATATGTGGTCCTAAACTACTGTTTGGCCAAACGGGAGGACATTGAAGAAGGGGAACGCCATATGGTTTTTGGAAGGCAGATTTTGCAGGACTGGTTTATTTACACCATGTACCCTTTCAAGCCCCCTGCTGCACCCCTTGAGTAGAAACTCCATAAAAGTGACCCCATCTAGGAAACTACAGGATATGGTGGTTGTTGTTTTGGACTATTTTAGGGTAAATATGATTTTTGGTTGCTCTATATTACACTTTTTGAGGCAAGATAACAAAAAATGGAAATTCTAAAATTCTTTCTAAATTCGCCATTAAGTTTTGTGGAACACCTAAAGGGTTAACAAAGTTGGTAAAGTAATTTTTGAATACCTTGAGGGGTGTAGTTTTTAGATGGGGTCACTTTTTTGGAGTTTCTAGTCTAGGCTACATCAGGGGGCTTCTAATGGGACATGGTATAAAAATAAAAATCTGCCTTCCAGAAACCATGTGGCGTTCCCTTCGTTCTATGCCCTGCATTGTGGCTATACAGCAGTTTACGACCACATAAGGGGTGTTTCTGAAAACTACAGAATCAGGGCAATAACTATTTAGTTTTGTTTGACTGTTAACCCTTGCTTTATTACCGGAAAATATGGATTAAAACGGAAATTTGCCAAAACATGGTTGTTTTGGCACCGTTTTTATTTTATTTTTAACGCCGTTCATCCGAGAGGCTGGGTCTAATGTTATTTTTGTAGGGCAGAGTATTACGGACGCGTAGATACCTAATATGTCAACTTTTTTGATGTATTTAGATTTTACACTATTTTATTATTTTTACAATATTTTACACTAATTTTACTATCTCCATAGCCTGGGATCTATTTTTTTTTTGTTGTTGTGGTAACTATCTAATGTAAGGGCTCATTTTTGCGTGAGGAGATGGCGGTTTTATTGGCACTATTTTGGGGGCATATGACTTTTTGATCGCACACTATTACACTTTTTATGATGTAAGGTAACAAAAAAAATGGCTATTTTAACTTTTTTTTTTTTTTTTTGACAGCGTTTATTTGAGGGGTTAGGTCAAATGTTATTTTTATAGAGCACATTATTACGGACGTGGCAATACCTAATATGACTACTTTTATAAAAGTTGGCTTCAGCATGACATCATTAACCAACTTTGGAAAAAAAAAAATTTGTACCTCCACATACTGGAAGCCATAATTTTTATTTTTTTTGGGAGACTGTCTTATCTAGGGGCTAATTTTTTGCGGGATGAGATGGCAGTTTGATTGGCTCTATTTGGGGGCATTTGATTTTTTATGACGTGCTATTATAATTTCTGGGATCTAAGGTGACAAATTTTTTTTTTTAACATGGTTTTTATTTTTTTTAAAAGGGTGTTTATCTGAGGGGTTAGGTAATATTTTATTATTATACATAAGATTGTTACGGACGCGACGATGCCCAATATGTATGGCTCCCAGACTTTGGATACACTAAAACAACATTTTAAAAAAACTTATATACAATAAAATAATTTATGGAAAAAAAAAGTTGTTTCCGTGTTTCCAAAGTCTGAGAGCCATAATGTTATGTTTTTCTAGGGGACTGTAGGGAATTATAATAATTTAGTACTCCATGGAAGTGTGATACTCCCTGAAGCAACCGTCAATGCAGAGGCCCGGATGATCGGGGCACGTGTCACACTGAGTGGTGGTGTATTTCTGGATCCCCCTCTTGCGACACACTCTGCACTTTTTTGGGATCGTCCCTTTTTTCCAGTATGGGGGACCACACCTGGAAAATGTTGGCCAGGGACGACCCGGGTGCCTCAATTCCCGAGGTACTCCGACCTGCTCTTTCCCGGTCTGAAAAGATCAGGTCCTTGAGGACTGCCTCATAGAACTGGAGGAAAGTCCCTGTGCTGCCAGCGCATCGGGATAGTACAAAAGCGTTGTACATGGCAACCTGTACCAAGTAGACCGCAACTTTTTTGTACCATGCCCGGGTTTTGCGCATGGCATTATATGGTGTGAGGACTTGATCAGATAGATCAACTCCACCCATATACCGATTGTAGTCGACGATACAATCGGGTTTGAGGACCGTTGCCGCGGTTCCTCGCACAGAGACTGGGGTGATGCCATTACCATGGATTGTGGTCAGCATAAGGACATCCCTCTTGTCCTTATATCTGACCAGCAACAGGTTGTCGCTGGTAAGGGCACGGGTCTCACCCCTGGGGATAGGTACCTGGAGGGGTGGGTAGGGAGGCCGCGATGATTTTTCCGCACGGTCCCACAAGCGAACGTGGATCTGGCGGAGAGGGCCTGGAACAAGGGAATACTGGTATAAAAGTTATCCACGTACAGGTGGTAACCCTTATCCAGCAGTGGGTGCACAAGGTCCCACACAAGTTTCCCGCTAACACCCAGAGTGGGGGACATTCTGGGGGTTGAATACGGGAATCTCGTCCCTCGTAAACACGAAATTTGTAAGTGTACCCTGAGGTACTCTCACAAATTTTGTATAGTTTCACGCCATACCTCGCTCGCTTGCTGGGAATGTATTGGCGGAAAATGAGTCTCCCCTTGAAAGCAACGAGAGACTCATCAACCGCGACCTCCCTTCCAGGTACGTAGGCCTGCGCAAATGCGGCCCCAAAGTGATCTATGATCGGCCGTATCTTGTACAGCCGGTCATAGGCAGGATCACCTCGGGGGGACATGCTGCATTATTTGCATAATGCAGACATTTCCGTATGGCCTCAAACCGGGTACGTGCCATAGCCATACTGTACAGTGGGGTCTGGTAAAGGGCGTCCCCACTCCAGTAATGCCTGGCACTTGGTTTTTGACCAGGCCCATGTGCAGCACGAGGCCCCAAAATGTCCTCATTTCGGCTGCACTGACTGGCGTCCAGCCACCGGGCTTGGCCAAAAAGAGCCTGGGTGCTGAGCGACGAACTGTTGGGCGTACAGATTCGTCTGCTCCACCATCAGATTCACAAGTGGGTTACTGAAAAAAACTAAAATAGTCTATTTCAGTAAATCCCACTGTGGGAATCTGGATTCCTGGATTGCCAACAAATTCAGGAATCGCAGGCTGATAGTCCACTGGGATGCACCAGACTCGTTCACCTGAAGGGGGCTCAGGTGCACTTGGCTGGTGGGCCGGAAAACTAGTACGAGTCCCAGGGCTGCTCGTACTAGTGCTGGCCACGGGGTCCCTAGCATGTGGGGACCCTGGCTCCGCCTGGCGGCGTCTCCGCCGCCTTGAGGGCTCATCATCATCAGATGATGATGAGGAGGATGCGGATGACAGGAGGAATGTGGGGTCATCCTCTCATCCTCACTGGCGCTCTCGGTGTCGGAGAGCATCTGGGCGTATGCCTCCTCCACCGTGAACAGCCGGCGGTCCATGGGTGTGTGTGTTGTGCGTGTGTGTGTGCGTGTGTGCAAACAAAACTTTATTCAAGTGTGCGTGTGTGTGGGGCCAGGTGTTCGCGCACTAAACTAACAAAAAAAAAACCTAACTAAAAAAAAGGAAAAGTGTAAAAAAATAAAAAAACTGCCTGACTAGCTGATAGCGGTGATCAGCAGTGGGGTGAGCGATGCACTAACAGTGGCCGGTCGCTAAGAGCGCCCGACCACAGTCAGCGCACGCAAAAAAAAAAAAGCCCCACAAAAAAATGTGGGGTGGGGGTGGTGGGGGGAGAGTTGCACCCCTGGGGGGTCTAGGGTCACACAACTAAGTGCTGTGGACCCCAGACACCCAGGTGCACTTACTCAGATGCTGCTGCTGCTGCTGCTGCTGGGCTGGCTGGGGCTGGAACACTGGTGTCTGGGGCTGTGGATGGCTGGGGCTGTCGGTGGCTGGGTGAGCTGCTGGGGCTGATCGGGGGTCTGCTGGGTGGGATGGGGTCTTCCTGGGGTCCTCCTGGGGTGCGATGGGTCCGGCTGGGCGACGGGCGTCTGGATCCAACGGCGCGAGGACAGGCAGTGTGCAGGGGGGAGAAGCTCCGGCGGTTAGCGTCTGCCGCCGCCCCCCTGCACAGCCAATCAGGGCGATTTCTGGCCAACGGCAAGGATGGTGATTGGTGGTGCATTATAGCACCACTGATCACCATCCTGTTCCGAGTTATCGGGTCACCTGAGACCCGAATGACCTGGAACCGCAGAAAACCGCAGGTCTGAATTGACCTGCGGTTTTCTGCGATCGCCGGCTATGGGGGTCACAGGACCCCCTGGGCATTGTGCCAAGATGCCTGCTGATTGATTTCAGCAGGCATCTTGTTCCGATCACCGCCACGTGCGCAGCGGTGATCGGAAATTCACAGGGCGTACATGTACACCCTTGGTCCTTAAGTACCAGGACGCAAGGGCGTACATGTACGCCCTTCGTCCTTAAGGGGCTAGGATGAGCTTCTGCCCTGATCTGTGACTTCGCCTGTTCTTCTGTTGATGGGGAGCGTATCTGTCTATGACTTTCCAAGTATTGCCAACAACTGTACCAGACAAGGACCAACAAAATCCAACCCACCAGATCAACTTTGGTTACTTTCTGACAGCCAGGCTTATCTATCTGTTGACCCGCCACACCGATGCCGCTAGCCTGTGTCATTCACTTCACTGATTGCCCACAGAATACAGTCCAAACTTCTCACCCTTACCCACAAAGCTCTTCACAGTGCTGCAACTTCTTGCGTATACTCCCTCATTTCTGTCTTTCACCCTACTCGTGCTCTCTCCGTTCTGCCAACAATCTAAGACTAACATCCTCCATATTTTGAACCTCACACTCCCATCTTCAAGATTTTACACGAGCCGCACCAGCTCTCTGAATTGCACTGCCAAGTACAATCAGGTCAAAGAGGTGACCTGTCACTAAAAAATGCAATGCAATGTGAAAGCACCTTGTTATAGAGCAGGAGAAGCTGAGCGGCTTGATGTATATATTTGTGGGAAAAGATTCAGTAAAAATTAAAGTAATTTTTACTTTTACATCTCTGCGTTTTTCTACCTTTGTGAACAGCATCAGTACAGGAGGCAGTGATTGATAGCATTGTGTGTATAAGTGTGCATAGAGAGAGAGCTGTCAGTCACTGATAGCACCTCCTCCCTTCTTTACTGAATCTTTTCCCACAAATATATAATCAGCTCAGCTTTTCCTGCTCTATAACACGGTGCTTTCAGATTGCATTGCATTTGTTGGTGACAGGTTCTATTTAATTCCCAACTTCCTTAGCTTCAAACATGCCTTAAAAATACATCTTTTCAACAAGGTTGTTCCCTAAACTGACTCTTCCCCTTTTACCCCATCCCTTCATTCATCATAACCAAATGCTATCTTCTGACAGTAATCCCTGCACTTGTGTCATTCCTATTTCCTCATAGATTGTAAGCTCTTGCGAACAGGGCCCTCACTCCTACAATTTCAGTTGAATATTAGCCTGTAATTCTATTTTGATCTGTACATGTATCATGGTGGCGCTATATAAATAAAGATTATTATCATTATAATATTATGCCATTGGTTTTACCATTGTACTATTTAGGCAAAGTAGGTCCACAGCCAGACAGAATATCAGATTGTAAGGGGATGCTCCTTTTTTAAGATTGCAAATTTGATTTGTCTCTGACTGTGGCGTTTCGAAATGTCAGCCTTATACAATCACACATCTGTGAGGTGACTTGTTGAATCAGACATTCTCCACTTACAGTTTACGCATCAGACACCCAGGAGTTAATCAAGTAGTCTTTTGTAATCTGGAGATTGTATTACAAGATATGCAGGGAATCCAGATGGTAAAAGAATTATGCCAACAATATTCTCCTTGATAAGAAGATGAGATACTACACAGATTCTCCTCAGAGTCAGAGCACACACAAACAGCAATGCATGACAGGGAAAACAGGAAGTGGCTAGACTGAACCAACTAGAAGCTGAAACAGAGGGGGGAGGAGAAGAGAGGAGCATACCAATACACAATGCAAGATACTGAAACAGAACACTGACTATGGCGTAATTTGGCTGTGTGTTTTATAATATACAGTCGTTCAGTGTTGGCCATGTTGGAAGAGTAATATTTTGTAAGCTTTGGGTTAAATTATGAATAGATAGTTTAAAAATCTATTACTTTAGAACTCTTATGCCTTATCGCATTCAAAATGGGTCAACCATAATCCTAGTTACAAATTACCTGCTTGATTGATCCAAACATTAAAGTAACACCAGAGTGGCCCATTAAAGTCTGATTTATGATGCTGTGAGTTCCTGACTGCAGGGCTACTGTCCTGTAGTCACAGCATCACTGATCACTATGATACTGTGAGTTCGGACCACACGACCCACAATTGGTCCTAAAATGCGGCAGTTATACAGACTGTTTTTCCTGGATCACTCAAGGCCATATGACAACAGTTTTAGAGGACCCTTGACATGATTTACGCAGGAATTTTAGGCAGCTGAAAAACCGTAAATTTGCATTTTACAGCACGTTGGTTTTTAATAAACAGGCATTTTTTGAATGACATATTAAAAGAACACTATTGTAATAAACATAAAAGAAAAAAGAACCATATCAATAAGCTGCAAAATATTGTTGTTAAGCCTATTTAATACTATGCTTAACGAGGACCCTCAGTGATTATATCCCATAGATATATTGTATTAAATATCTGGAGCCAGTTAGTAAACTGTAGGAGAAAAAAAAAGCCCTTTAGAAGTATAAAGGAAAAAGTAATTAAATGGTTGAATCCAGGACTGTAGCAGATAAGATAAACACGTAATACAAAGGGCTGAAACACATTCACCGCAGCTTCAATATTTGGACGGAAAAAGTGACTCAGCCGCAGCTCATTAATCATTTTATCAAGGCCAGCTTCTGCATTATGCGGTGATTATAGCCAAGTAAAAATCTACATTCATTGCACTCATTGTGATAAAAAAGGGTGACGGAGATAAACCTGCACTCAGTGATAGATGGTATATGGTCTGGATGGAGAATAGGCAGGGTACTGTGGTAGCCGTGCGCAGCAGGTATCACTGGCATGTCACTGAAGGACACAGGATAATGAATGGACTGGAAGGGAATGGAAAATCCTTTAGATGGAAAGATTTTTCGTAATAGGTTAAAATGTATTTGAGTATTAGCGAAAGGAAAGAAGCAGATGGTCATGGACCAAAAACATGCGTCAGAAATTTCTGCAACAAATTTGCCACGTGTGGATGCATGTTTATTTTTTCCTGCCCATGAGCTGTGAGTGGTATTGCAGTCCTTGGCATCTAAATGAGCTTGAGCTAAAATAGCTGAAACCACCCCACTGGACAAGGGGAGCTTTTTTTTTGTAATCTTTCTATAAGGAATCAATAATGCATTTCATCTTAGTTATATTAAATGAACGTAAGCACAGATGAGCGAATTTAAAAAAAAAAAATTTTATTTGTAGGTAGTGGGTGCAATGACAGGTAACGGCGATTGTGCCGCTCCCCATCATTGTACCTCTCTGATGCAGTGTTCATACATGATCGCAGCATCTGATATAAATAACAGAGTGTAAAATAAAAAATAAAGTCATAATTACCGCATCCATTTGCTCACGAGGGGCCGGCTGCCCCCATCTTGCTTATAGATCTGGAGAGAAATCTCGCGAGGCCGGTGATGGCGTCAACACGCTGTCTGGCATGGTGACGTCATACGTCAACGCGCACGGGATTTCGGGCAAGATCTTTAAGCAAGACGGCGGGCCGCTGGCCCGTCGTGAGCAAATTGATGAGATGAGTACGATTTTTTTTTGTTTGTTTTTTTACACTATTTCAGTTAAAATAGATTCGC
This sequence comes from Bufotes viridis, assembly GCA_033119425.1. Lineage (NCBI taxonomy): Eukaryota > Metazoa > Chordata > Amphibia > Anura > Bufonidae > Bufotes > Bufotes viridis. Next base: position 75,731,325 of record CM065589.1, on the reverse strand, counting down.
CTCCACGAAGCATGAGGAAATTCGGCTTCACTGCGAATCAAATTTATTCTGAAATTTGGATCGAAGTCCACTTGGTGGACTTCAGTTCACTCAACACTAATGTAAGTCCTATAAGTATACAGAAGAAAAATGCTTTTAAAATGTTGTTCCTACTTTTTTTTTTTTTTTCTATTCTTTGTGGTTGACATATTAGCGACACACACATATTTTCTGTGTAGAAGAGGCTGGACCGCTCCTGGAACATTCAGGGGAGGTCTTCATGACATAACACTAAAGGTGGCCATACACATTAGTCTAAAGTTGATCAAAAAGGATGATTTCAACCAAAACGAATGTTCGTTGGTTGAATTTTAGCAATAAATGATTGTATTAATGTTTTATCCGACAGATGACCATTATCGTTTGAAAAGAAATTGGCCATGTTTAATATTTTCGTCTGATAGTTGGCTGAAAAATCTTTAGTTAAAAGAAAGACCATTTGTGAACGAAAGATCTTTCTTTGAAAGAAAGTTCCCAGAAAGATCTTTCGTCCATCACCCAATTTCATTGAACATGTATGACCAGTTTGAAAATCTGTTATTGGCCAATATGGACTAATATTTGCATGGCCGAGTCTGCCAAAAAGAACGTTCACCAGATGTTTGTTCAACTGCTGTTCAACCATCAACCATTTCCTATCTAACGTGTACGGCCATCTTAACCTTGTTGGATTTATGAATGCCCTTTTTTCAGGATGGAGTTTTAGCATGGGATCGGCCTATCAGTTCCACAGCTGGAGAGTGTTTGTCATTGTATGTGCACTACCATGTGTCTCTGCGGTCGTGGCCCTCACATTTATGCCAGAAAGTCCACGATTCCTTTTAGAGGTAAGAACTGAAATGAGAACTACACTAGTAGTAGAGTACTTACTTTTTATTCCATAGAAAATATAGGAAATCCAACTTTTAGTGACCTGGTTACGTAATATTTGGTACTGTCCACCCTTATGCCATAGACATCTGCAATAATGGGCATCTTTAGGCAGGATCTATCGACAATCACACGAGAAAAACAGAGATCACATAGGCTAGATTGCAATCTGTACAATTCTTTGTCCCTGCCAAACTGGACCAGAGGTGTCTAGTAGACACGTATCTCCTTCAAACTATAAAAATGACATGCTGGTTTGCGTGTCGGACAGACATGTTAAGGGGGAGTATGCTGAGTAGTGGAATGCTCAATATCCATCTTATGCTTGTAGCCAAATTTAGATTTTAGTACATCTGATGCTGTTCTAATTACATTTACTTAAAGGGGTTGTCCTACAAAAAATATTCAGAAATTTTAAATTTTAAACGCGCACCTGGATCTGAAAATGTTCGGAATTGCATGCAATAAAAATTTTTGCATAACCACTGAGTTTTTCAATAGAATTTATCTGTATAGCGCCACCTTCTGTTTGTTTTGTTTCTTATTGCTCGTCTGTCCATCTTGCTGAGGTGGACGCACCTGCTCAGTTCCGTCCTTAGGCTGCCTCCTGAGCTGTGATAGGAAGAGAGTGGCAGCAGAAAGAACACGCCCCTTGAGCTGTAAGCTTGATATAAATCTAGCAGAGCAATGAAGGGGGAGATCTCTGGATACATGTGAGGTACAGGGCAAGTGTACAGGGTTGATTGTCAAGTACTGTATGCTGTCTGATTTTTAGTCATGGGATAACCCTTTTAAAAACAACAAGGTGATCTGAATAGTAAAGGATTCTCCCAAGATCATAAGCCCCCTTTTCCATATACAGCTCATCACCATTGGTCCAGCAGCTGAACTCTCGAGTGTACAGCTGCATCGCCGGGGAAATATTGTATTACATTACCTCTCTGGCCAATAGAGTAGAAGGTCTCCTATCTATAAAATCCATATACACTAATTGGGCATATCTATAGGAGTTGCCATGATAGAATAATACCACACCGTTTTACTGGAGTATGCAGATTGGATTTTTAAAGTGTAGCTGTAATTCTTTTTTTTATTTTTGCAATGTGTGAGGGCCGTAATATATTTGATTTTGTAATATACTTTACCGAAATCGTACATTTTTATTCGAAAAAAAGCTCTAAAGTGGCCCATTTTGAGCCTTAGCAACACTCTTCTGTCTTCTGTTCACATAACAGTGGAGACTTGCTAACACTGATTGTTATGTAAACAGAAGACAGAGGAGCGTCGCTAAGGCTAAAAATGGGCCACTTTACAGCTATTTTTCTAATAGAAATGTACGTTTTCAATAATGAAAGTATATTACAAAAATGTTTAGTATCACTGCCCCTACACATTACAAAAATAAAAAAAAGAATGTCAGTTGCACTTTAAGAAACTGTACATTAAATCATTTTTTTTGTACCGTTTACTAGATTGGAAAACATGATGAAGCCTGGATGATCTTAAAACAAATTCATGACACAAATATGAGGGCTCGTGGGCAGCCGGAGAAAGTATTTACGGTGAGTGTCAAGAAATGTTTATTTTCTAGCAATATATTAAATATACTGTATATATTCCTGAAATCAGGTCTGGCCTGCTACCTGCTTTTTGGGAGGGACAAAAATGGTCACCTGCTGCTCAATCATGGAAGTATACAAGAAAACAACATTGTTTTTTTTAACTGTGATCTCTTTGTAACACAGAATATGCTCAAAAGAGAAAGAAAAAAGTCTGGTACCTTGTTAGCCAATAGAAAACTAGTTCAGTGCTCTCATTAAGAGAAACAAAATAAGAGTATTTCAGGTTTGATACCTTTTAATGGCTAACAAAAATAGAAGTAATGATGTTACATAGCGAGTTTTCGAGACATCACCAGTCCCTTCATCAGGCGTTCTACAAGAATATATGAAGAAACAGCAATATATATATACAATAAGAACAGAGACATGGGGGAATGAATGGAGCTTAGAAAGATAACAGAACAACATATCAAAGATCTTGAGAATGAGTCCTTAATTATCTTATAGATAAAGTTTTATGGTCTCTAAATTTATGTTATCTCAGACATCTGGTGCCCTGACTATGTCTATAGAAGACTCTGTAGATCTTGTAGTGTGTCATAAATCCCGGGGACAAAATCAGTCCAGTATTCAAAGTGTCAAGCAGTGTTATAAATTTGTATTCCCAAATTCTTCTAGCTCTTTGGGATTTGAAGTTACCTTTTAATATGAGAACTTTTATGTGTTCTTCATTGTGTCCTGGGCTACAGAAATGCTTGGCCACAGGAAAGTGTAGCTTCTTCTCTTTAATTGTATGGTGGTAGGACCTCATCCTTGCATGGAGTTTCTGTCCTGTTTCTCCAACATAGAGGCCTCCAACAGGACATTTGTGCAGAGAATCAGATAAACAACATTAGATGTAAATGTCCTGTTGGAGGCTTCTACGTTGGAGAAACAGGACAGAAACTCAATGCAAGGATGAGGTCCTACCACCATACAATTAAAGAGAAGAAGCTACACTTTTCTGTGGCTAAGAATTTCTGTAGACACAATGAAGAGCACATAAAAGTTATATTAAAAGGTAACTTCAAATCCCAAGGAGCTAGAAACATTTGGGAATACAAATTTATAACACTGCTTGACACTTTGAATACTGGACTAAATTTGTCCCCAGGATTTATGACACACTACAAGATCTAATGAGTCTTCTATAGACATAGTCGGGGCACCACATCTCTCAGATAACATCAATTTAGAGACCATAAAACTTTCACACCCCTTATCTGTAAGATAATTAAGGACTAATTCTCAAGACCTTTGATATGTTGTTCTGTTATCTTTCAAATGTCCATTCATTCCCCCATGTCTCTCTTCTTATTGTATATATATTGCTGTTTCTTCATATATTCTTGTAGAACGCCTGATGAAGGGATTGGTGATGTCTCGAAAGCTCGCTATGTAACATCATTACTTCTATTTTTGTTAGCCATTAAAAGGTATAAAACCTGCAATACTCTTATTTTGTTTCTCTTAATGAGAGCACTGAAACAGAATATGCTGGTGCTATACAAGCCATATGAAATACAGTCTGTTGAAAGGGATCGCTCTCTCACAGGGGGTCGCAATAACAGACTTCTCCTCTGACAAGGGGGTTCAAGTCCAAATGGTGCTTTATTTTGGCACTTTAGCACCAGCACAAACAAACATCAAAATAAACACCTGCCCGTCTAGGAACTTCCTAATACATATATCGTCTCTACCTCACCTATAGACCGCAGTTCACAAACAGGGTAGCAGGTTCTGACACTCATCCGGTCAGCTCACCAAACACAAGTCTATGAGAGAGATCCGGCTACACTAAAGCACACGGCTCCTGGCTGTGACCACACAAGCCTCTCAGACTTCCCTCTCTGTAGGGTCACTTCCTCTCCCCCATACACAGAGGGTTGATTTTATCACAGCTTGAAAAACCCAGCTGGCCCCACCTGGGGCCAGGGAACCTGTAATGGACTAGGGGTGTGGACTGGAAGACTCCCATTACCAACCTGTCTCCCAGTCCAAAGAAATCCAGCCCATACAACTTTAAATAAAAACAGCTCCAGCAACTATGCCTTGCTAAAGCCATACCATTTCTGGATTTCAGTTCTCACAAACCGGGTGAGATACACAACCCCCACCATACCACTACCATGCACTTTACTGTACACATTACCACACTGTATACACAGTACTACCTGAACACCCACATTTGCAGCTTTCTAAATGTTGATTTCTATGATGGTTTGATTTTTTTATTTTTTTATTTACAGGTCCAAAGAATTAAGACTCCGAAACAAATAGACGAGCTTATTGAAATTGACACAGACACAGGCACTTGGTACAGAAGAGGCTTTGTAAGGATTCGCACTGAATTGTATGGTGTAAGTGAAATCATAAGAATAGTCAATAGATAAGAACCTAATTCAAGGTGATGCAGTCATTGCCAGAGTAACATTTCATTATTTTAAAGCAACAGAAAAATATATTTTATTGAGCATGAAATGTCAAATCATAGATTAATACTAACATGCTTTATTGTTCAAATCTGCAGCAATGTTCTGGTTTCACCTGTCGATTGGTCCTGCCAGCCATTCTTCTGCATTGGTTCTGACACAGGAAAAGTGCCGCCAACCCCTGTGTATTGACTTGACCAGTCATGTTCTTGCAGGGGGCTGGCTGTCTGCCTCAGTTTAATAGCTGAGCTGGTCCAGTCCCCTTTTCATTAGGACTGATTCAGAGAGACAAAAGAGGCCTAGCTTTTGAACTGAGCCAGACAGCCCCCTTCATGCAAACAACTGGTCACATACCAACATGAAAGAGAGGAGCTCTCTTTCTGTGTCATGACCAACACAGAAACTGAGCTTCTAGGATTAGGAGACTGGTCCAAGAGATAGGTGCTTAAACCAACATGTCACCACAGAGTTGGAAAGTAAAGTAAGTGTAAAAAAATTGCGTATATACCTTAAAGGGATAGTTACTTCTGAATAAGACTTTCCCTAACTCTATATTTATAGAAATTATTTTTTAACATTTTGGCAGGTTTGTATTTGCTTTTATTATTCAGTAGTACTATACCAAGGGAAAAAAACTGTCCTTCTGTAACACTCAACCCAACTATAAAGCCTCCCATGTAGATGTGTAATCCACATCTGTATCACATTTTGCTGCTGTAAGGGAAAAATGTTATCTGCTGTATAATCCTCATGTTAATAGTAGGTGTCGAATTGAGATAACTGTATATAATGTTCTCTTGATAGTCCTAGATCAGGCATCCTCAAACTGCGGCCCTCCAGCTGTTGCAAAACTACAACTCCCAGCATGCCCGAACAGCCTACAGGTATCAGCCTACAGCAGGGCATTGTGGGAGTTCTAGTTTTACAACAGCTGGAGGGCCGCAGTTTGAGGATGCCTGGCCTAGATAAAGATGGTTATCAGTGTAATGTGTAATGCTCTAATTGAGTCACTACAGAGGGTCTCTTCCTGGCCCCAGTGTTGTTTGCATTGCTAGAAATCCAAACAGGAACTTAACAAACCAGGACAGAATGCAGAATACATGGGGTGATTTTAATAAAAAATGATATCCAGAAAAACATCTACCAGTTTTTTTCATAAAAAAATTAATACACAGTATTACACATATAGATTGTTAAGAGGTGATAAAACAAATTGCAAAATAAAATAAAATAAAATAATGGAAGTGTTCCTAAAAGGAAAATACGATCCTTTACTCACTCTTGAGGGTATAGGAGGGGCTGAGGTAGTGGTCACAGCCAGGCTGTGTGTTCCTATAAACTTCTCTGCCACATAAGACGACACCGGTATAATAAATAGCACATGGAAGGTGGGGGTCCTGCATTTTTGGGGGGTATTCTCGCTCTTTTATTTTCTTCTGTCTCCTGTATTTAAATAGTCAGGAGGCCATATCCATTGGACTATTTCGAGCATGTTTTTTTTTGTGAATACATTTATTTTCTTGCCATTTGTCTTTTTTTCATTATACAATGATATTATTTTGCAACAATGTAAGTATTTTGTATGAATAATATCAGTCACAATATCATAATATTCAACTGTTTCCTAAATCAGACCCATCTTTTCTCTTTCCAGTAAACTTGTGAAAACGCTAAAAATCAAAACACAATTTCTAGAATAATCCTGACCCTAATGTCTAATCCTATTCTGGGCACAGACCAATATGTAACCAGAGATACAGATTTATACTAGTATCAAAATCCTTCAGATTTATCACATCAAATGTCTACATAATCTGAGATTACCCAGACACCAGTAATGTTATATTTTTATGATATTATCCAGAAATCCCTTTCTTCTTTCTGACTAGGTAGATGTAGCCTCCTTAGATAAAATCTGCCTGCAGTGTTAAAAAGCAAACCCAGCATTAGCTAATATTAGCTACCAAAAGTGCAAGTTGCATTCATTCCTGTGCATCCATCCTTTAAAATATTAAGCAGATGGCAATCTAAGTAAAAAGTGCATTGTGCTCATCTGCACATTCTAATCTTAAAACCTGGGAACTTTTAGTACAAGCTTCTTCAGAAAACAAGCCAAAACTAAGCCAAAACTACATGCAAATCCGAGATAGGGCCATGTCTGGTGCATGTGATTAAGGTCTCATGCACATGAACGTGTGCCGGCCGTTCCGTGCATTGGGGACAATAATTTGCGGTCCCCGTCACGGGAAACAACAGTGTGATTTCTGCAGATAGATGCAGACCCATTTATCTTGAATAGGTCCGTGATCCGTGTTCTATTTTTTTGCGGTGCGGAAGCACGGAGAGAAACCTCACGTAAGCATAGTGCTTCCGTGGGGTTCAGTGCCTTAATTCCACACCACTCCTTTCTGATTGCGGACCCAAGTGAATGGGTCGGCATGCGTGATACAGTGTGTACACAGCCGGTGCCTGTATATTGCGGATGCGTTGTTTGCAGTCCGCAATACGGGCACGGCCGGGCAACGGCCGTGTGCATGAGGCCAAACATGAAGAGGATAGTTGGGATTTGCATGATGATTCTTTTGTGATCATTATGTCAAGCAGAAGAGTAGGATGCAAGCACAGGGATGGAGCCATGGGATAAACATATGTCCAGTCATATTATTGCACAGAGCTGTACACTTTTAGGTCCCAATACAAAAATCTCTATAAGGCACATCCTCATCCCCCCACCCCCGCCCCGCCCCCCCTACCATGTGGCATTTGTTATACTGGTGTGTTGCTTTTGGTCCCTTCAGGCTCCAGTGACTAGGTGCGACCACTACCTCTGCTCCTCTTATACCTGCACCCATCATTGCAAGCTCAATTGCTGTCTTGCATTGTAGTCAAAGCACTTACAAGATCAATGTGGGTTTCTTTATAATTTTCTGGCATGTCTAGAAAGCGATGAAGCATATATAGACTTGTGGTTCAGCAGCCCAGTCATAAGCCTGTCCTACATGGGCACTGCTGCTGTATATGCCGTGCAAAGTGAGTTTACTTTTGTTGCTGGTGCCAGTGGTTCCTTTCTCTATTGCCAGGGCACATACCCCCCCCCCCATCCCCCAAGACACAACCCTGTATCTAATAATGATAATTAAAGGGGTTATCCCGTGACTAATGTATAAAATGAAAATCAGACATCATATAGTACATGACAATCTCTTTCAAGCAAAGCTAGAACCAGCCGTGTATCTCACATGGATCCAGAGATCTACACATTTATTGCTCTGCTAGATTTATATGAAAATGACAACTCAAGGGGAGTGTCTTTTCTGCTGCAGCTCAGGGGGCGTGTCCATGCTCTCCCTATCACAGCTCAGGGGGCGGGTCCATGCACTCCCTATCACAGCTCAGGGGGTGTGTCCATGCTCTCCCTATCACAGCTCAGGAGGCAGTTGGAGGATGAATTTTAGCATGTGCGGCCATCTCAGTGAGCAGGTCAAAGAAATAAGAAAAAAACAAACAGCAGGCGGCGCTATACAGATACATTTTATTATATAACTCAGTGGCTATGCAACATTTTTAATTAAATGCAATTACAAAAGTATTCAGATCCAGGTGCTAGTTTTAAAACTGTAGAATATTTATCATGGTACAACCCCTTTAAGCTTTTTAAAAGCTCATTAATGACCATGGGAGGAAGTTGTATCCTTTATTATTACCTGCTGCAACATTGTTACAATAAATACAAAGTAAAATGATTTAAGTAATTATCATTAATGGGGTTGTTTGGTAATTTTAGACATTTGACTAAGTGCAGGAACTGGTATAACACATAAAATTGAACACTACTTAGTCCTTACCCATAACCTCTCTGCTCCAGTTCCATTACTCTGGGGGTCCCCGTTGATCCTGCAGTGACACGTACATCATTCCCCTGAATGCTGCAACAAATCATTGGCTTGGGATGGCCTATCCCGAGGATAGGCCATTAATATTTAAGTTTCAAAGAACCTGTCTATCTCTAACTGATAGATGGGTGTACTGAGTGGGTGACCCCAATCTGAGACCTAATAAGACATACAGATAGGGTTTTGTCCCTTTAAAGGGGCTGTCTATCCTTGAGATACATCATAGTGTGTGATCACTAGGGGTTTGACGCGTGGCACCCACTGTCAATCAGCTGTATGAAAAGGCTGCATCCATTGAACAGCATCTATACTTGGTGTTGTATCCCAGGCCAATTCACTTGAGTGGTACTGAGCAGCGTCTAGGCCACGCCACCAATGAACATGACGTCACGGGACCAGAAAGAGGTTGCGGTGCTCTGTGAACTCTGTGGTCTCTTTAAACAGCTGATCAGCAGAGGCCCCTCGAGTCAGACCCCCAACCATGAGAAACTGATGACCTATCCTGAGGATTAAACACTCGGACAACCGCTTTAATACTATAAGATTTTGCTGGCTATGCACATATGATCTGGAAGTGCAGAAATCTCTTGAGTCTATCAGTATCCATAAGACATCTGTCCTCAGGAATTATTTTGTACTAAACGTTCCCTAATTTGTACTTATCTGTATTTGAACAAAAGCACTGTGTAATGAGTGACAGTCCGGCCTGGCCTGATGAAACTTCATCCTGCTAATAGGCCAGTAGATGACGATCCCTCCTACACTACTTCTAGCTCATATTATGTCTGAAAATTAATTAAACTGAAAGCCTGTAATTATCGTGCCCCCTAATTACCCTTATCTTTTCTTATGAACAGTGCTGTATTGTGATGCGCTCTATCACTGACTTACATCATGGTTAATATCACACATTATTTTACAGATTTGGGTAACTTTCATGAAATGCTTTGATTATCCTGTCAAAGAAAACACAATCAAACTGACAATCGTGTGGCTCAGTCTGTCGTTTGGGTATGTCTGCCTTTGATCCCTTGCAGTTCTGTTACATTGGTGTAAACTGTGATTTATTCTCTTTATTGTATAAGTGCTCTATTTTGATTTTCAAATATTTGCCTTGAATTTTCAATGTGTCCAGTTAGGGGCGTAGCAAAAAAATACTAGTTATGCTTAAAAGTAAACAAAGCTTGGCAAGTAAACAAAAATGAATTCCCCTTTCACCTATAGATATACATTTGCTGAATGTTGGCCATACCTGGCTATTTTAACAGGACTGCCCCATAATCTACTGTGTTTGGGGATGTCTCGACTTGCTTTGTGGGATAAAAGGGTCAGGCATGTTGGATTTCATTCTTTTGTTCTCCCTATTGAAAACACATGCACAGTCAGCTACCCAGAATGGATAAGTGTTCAGCAAACAAGTGTTCAGCTGACAGCTATCCTTGGTGTATGACAGCCTAGTTATGAGCGGCAGGGGCAATATTCGAATTAGCGATATTTCGCGAATATTTGGGCGAATATTCGCCATATATTCGAAAATTCGCGAATTCGTAATCTCTAGTCATTATTTTCTTGATTGCGAAAATTCGCATATAAAAATTTGCATATAAAAATTCGCATAAACTGGTATTTAAAAGATATGTCATGACGTATCTTTTAAACACCAGTTTATGTGAATTTTTATGCAAATTGTATGCAAATTTTTATATGCGAATTTTCGCAATCAAGAAAATAATGACATTTTCTTTCTTACGAAAATTTGCATATAAAAATTTGCATAAAATTTTGCATAAAAAATTGCATAACATTTGCATGAACTGGTATTTTAAAAAAAATCATATTCGCAATTGCAAATATATTTCGCAATATTCTAAATATTCGTGAATTCTCGAAGTGCCGATATTCGCGATTAAAATTTGCAATTCGAAAATTCGTGATCAACACTATGACAGCCTTATAGAAAACCTGTCTCCATTAAAACGCAATTGGCAGCATGTCATAGAGCAGGAGGAGCTGAGCAGACTGATATATAGTTTAATGGGAATAAATTTATTAAAGCTTATACATTTACATTTCTTGTTCATTCCTTGTACACAGGAGCCAACTTGTCAGTGAATGATAGCACCTTTTATATAAGCATACTTACATTCACAGCTGTCAATCACTAATAAGAAGGCCCCTGTGTACAAGTGAGCTGAAAATGAGAAGAGGTTTAAATATATAAATTACGAGTTTACTTACATTTTTTCGCAAAAAAAACTAATGGGGTAATTTATTAAGACCGGCGTTTTAGATGCCGATCTTAAAAACCCTGTGTGGGTGCTTGATGTGCGCTCACTACCGCCACAGACAGAATTATAATGACAAGTACAAAGATAACACAGGATCCACCATTCACAATGGGTGATATCACAGCTTATCTACTCCCTCCCGACCTCTGCAAACATCACAGGGCATGCCTAGAAAACTCACAAATATGTCAGTGGGGAGCCCTACTATCCATAATGTCTAAGGTTCATGTAGCAACTCTCAATAGACAGGATGTTTTAACATATTTTAGGCCCAATGGTTAGTGCGAAAACTGCAGACTTTTGGGATTTTCATTTAGTGACAAAAGACGAAAAATTTAAAAAAATATATATTTAACATAAAAATGAGATTTAAACAATAGGTCATTTTATGATGGTACATTCACTAGAAAATATGCCATTGCACACAGCCCAGCAATTCCACTAATAAATATTACTGTAGTATGCAATTTCTTTCTCCACTGTCCAGATATATATATATCTACAGTGGCATGCAAGAGTTTGGGCACCCCTGGTCAAAATTACTGTTACTGTGAACAGTTAAGCAAGTTGAAGATAAAATGATCTCCAAAAGGCATACAGTTAAAGATGAAACACACTTTTTAACATTTTAATCAATATCAGTATATTATTTTGGTTTTGTACAATTTTAGAGTGACAAAGGAAAGGAGTACCTGCAAAACTATGGGAACCCAAGAAAATTTGAGTGCTCAAATAACTTTGACTGAGGTCTCAAACCTTAAATAGCCTGTTAGGGTTATGGCTTGTTCACAGTCATTGTTAAGAAAGGCCAAGTGGTGCAAATTTCAAAGCTTTATAAATACCCAGACTCCACTAACCTTGTCCAATAAACAGTATTCATGGGTTCTTCTAAGCAGCTGCCTAACACTCTTAGGGTCCATTCACACGTCTGCAAAATGGGTCCCCATCCGTTCCGCAATTTTGCGGAACGGGTGCGGACCCATTTATTTGTGCTGTCCGCATCCGCATTTCCGGATCCGCACTTCCGCACTTCTGTTTATGCAAAAAAATAGAACATGTCCTATTCTTGTCCGCAATAGCGGACAAGAATAGGCATTTTCGATTATGGTGCAGGCCATGTGCACATGGGCGGTGTCCGTGTTTTGCTGATCCGCAAAACACTTACGGACGTCTGAATGGAGCCTTAGAATGAAAATGGTTGACGCCCACAAAGCAGGAGAAGGCTATAAGAAGATGGCAAATAATTTTCAGGTTGCCATTTCCTGTAATTAAGATGTGGCAGTTAACAGGAAAAGTGGAGATCAAGAGAGGGTCTGGAAGACCAATAAAATGTCAGAGACAGCTGCTGCTAAGATTGCTAGAAAGGCAAATCAGAACCTCCGCTTGACTGCAAAAGACCTTCAGGAAAATTTTGCAGAGTCTGGAGTTTTGGGACATTGTTCAACTTTTCAGCGACACCTGCAGAAATGTGTCCTTCATGGAAAAGTCATCAGAAGAAAACCTGGGAAGTCTGCAAAAGAACATCTAAAGAAGCCTGATGCATTTTGTAAACAAGTCCTGTGGACCAATGAGGTTAAAATAGAATTCTTTGGCCACAATGAGCAAAGGCATGTTTGGAGACAAAAAGGCACAGAATTTGATGAAAAGAACACCTCCCCAACCATTAAGCATGGGGGTGGATTAAGCATGCTTTGGGGTTGTGTTGCAGCCAATGGCACAAGGAACTTTTCACAGGTAGAGGAAAGAATGGATTCCATGAAATTCCAGCAAATTCTGGAAGCAAACACCAGCTGTAAAAAAGCTAAAGTTTAAAAGAGGATGGCTTCTGCAAATGGATAATGATCCTAAACATACCTCAAAATTCACAAAAGACTACCTAAATGGCACAAGCTGAAGGTTTTACCATGGCCCTCACATTCTCCTTATCATTGCAAATCTGAAGCTCATATATAAGCATATAAAATGTATTTTAAATTTTTTAATTTTGAACAATCATGGATTTTTAAACTGGACTTATTACTTACAGTTGCTAATTTCTTATGTTGGTCTGTCACCTGATGGCCAAAATAGGAATTTCAGTTTGAATGTTCTCAGACTCTTCAGTGAGGCAAGGGATGCCGGTAACATTCCTGGGTTTTTGCGCATTTAGATGCTGTGAACTCACTTAAGATCAGCAATAATACTGATCGTGGTAGTTAGCCGCAGGTCTCTGCTGTTTAAATCAGAGACCTGCCGGCCATGACACCGTGCACGTGCAAACGGGCGCCATGTTTGCCTATGGCTCGAGCACTGGACATGTACAGCGCTGGTAGCGAAAGGGTTATAGGGGTTTTCTGAAACTTTTTAACTGATGACCTATCCTCTAACCAATTGAGATAGCAGGGTGTCAATGTCTTCACATAGCAGCTAGGGGCTTGATCAAAGCCTGAAGTGTTTGCCTATCAGGCTGTTCCTCTCATGTGTAGCCTGATGGCATAATACACTGTACTGCATAAGTAGAACAGTGTATTATAGAAGTGATCAGAAGATTGCTTGTCAAAGTCCCCTTGTGGGACTAATAAGTGGTAAAAGTAAGAGTAAAATAAAGCTCTATTTAAAAAAAAAATAAAGGCTTTCAATGAAAAAAATTCAAAAAATAAAATCCCCTCTTCACATTTGGTATCCCCACGTCTGTAACGACTCACAGAGTTTTTGCTCATTAACCATGAAAAATTGAATAAAAAACAATAAAAAAATGTTATGTACCCTAAAATCGTACCAGTGAAAACTACAAGTCACCCTTCAAAAATGAAACCCTCACAGAGCTCTGTAGAACGAAAAAGAGAAAAGTTAAAGTTCTCAGGATGTGCTGATGCAAAAACATTTTCTTAAATAAAAAAAGAAGAAAATGTTCTTTGTTGTGCAAATGTAGTAATATATTAATGTATATACGGTATATATATATATATATATATATATATTTGGTATTGCTGTTTTCGTACTGACCTAGAAAATAAAGTTCGTGCTCTCTTTATGTCGTAAAGTGAATGTCACAAAATTTACAATGTAAAACTTTACCCATCCCCTACAGAAAATTATGTTATGATGGAAATATGTTGTACAGACATAGTAGATCTTAGCATAAAAAATTCTAGTATAAACACATTTTTTTCATAACACATAGTAGAGCTGAATTGGCCATTATATGGGTTCTCTGTGGGTTTTTAAGCAGTTTTTGAAGCCAAAACTAGGAGTGGATAAAAAAAAATAGAAGTATAATCTGTCTGCAATACTTTTTCTTCTTTTATAATCCCCTCCTAATTTTGGCTTCAAAAACTGCATCAAAAACCCCTGAACATGTGGCCATACCCGAGCAACAGGCAGTATTTTTTTAAATAAAATTTTGGTCCGTATCCGATCCACATTTTTTTTGTATGTCACACATGGAACCATTCATCACTATGGGGCTGCAAAAAATGAGAATAGCACACGAATGTCGCAAATTATAGAACATGTCTTATTCTTGTCCATTTTGCAAACAAGAATAGGCATTTACAATGGGGCCTGCGAAAAGTTCATGATGCACACGGACCCCATCCCTATTTTACGGACTGCAAAATGTGTATGTTCGTGTGAATGTAGCCTTAATTCAATTTCATGGTGAAAAGCACATGATGGAAATGCACAGCTCGGCTACATCTGTAGTAATTCTGTCTGTATGTGTGTCTATACTGATACTGTAATGTAAAGCGGTTCTGTATCTTCACAGCTACTATGGATTATCCGTCTGGTTCTCTGACGTCATTAAACACCTGCAGGCGGATGAATACGCCCTGAGAGTGAAAAGCTTTAACGGAGAAAATATTTCAAACTACCATTTCAACTTTACTCTGGAAAATCAAATCCATAAAAATGGAGAATTCATCAATGACAAGTATTATTTTTTTTTCCTTGGTGTTATGTTTCTGTTTTGTAAGAGGAATCTGTGCTACCGAACCAGCCATGCGCTGTATTTCAGATCAGTGCCCATAGACTGCTGTGGGATCATACTTTATCTCTATGAGTCTAGAATGGTATACAAAAGCACAAAGAGGTTTTTCCTCACATACTGTAATTCATATGAAAAAGATAAGGTGGCATGTACAGCAGTATGGTGCACTATATTACAGTATTTATTATCTAAAGATATTGCACATTTAAAGTGAATCTCCTGAGGGAGAGTTGAAACCCATGGAATGAATAATCAATTGAATGTGCATCTTTCTCATGGAAAAAAAGTTTAAAAAGTTTATAGATACAAATTGTTGCTTCATTTCTGCATTCTTTGTTTCATTTGTAAGATTCGCTGCCTCTAATGTGCTTACTTGTGCAGCTGCAAGTTCAGAGTTCAGTGGGCGTTCCCTGTGAAGCATGCTCTTTCACTCCCTTATCTCAGTGTTCACACCTGTGTGTCTCCTGTCTTTCATTGATGATGTGTGATGATAAAATCAGCTAAAGGGTCTCCTCAGATGAACAGCATAAGATGCAGGAGGCAGAGGACATGTAATAAATCATGATTGCAGGAGCAGGGCACCTTTCTAGTTTGTTATCAGCCGTGTGCACATGAACCTGATGCACAGAGCTACATAGGAGCTGTACACACAAGACGGTAGGACATTTTTGTGACCAGTGCTCACCACTCTGTAGACTTCTATGGCAAAAATCAATAATGGGCTTTTCTCTAAGAGTGTCTATATAAAATGTAATAAAAGGTCTTTCTTGAAAGGATCCCACCTGCAGAAACAGTTCGGCGCTCACTCCAAACTCAGATCCTCCACGTTGCTGCAATGGGATACCAGCCGTCTGATCTTCCTCCTATGATCCTCTTGGATGTATTGGTCAATATCCGATTTTTCCTGAGACAACTAGATGGCTGTATTGCTTAGTATCTGATTATTCCAACTATATAAATGGATTGAACCACATATAGTGTTACACTGCAAAGAGCTCCAATTTGCAATGGGCTTTAATACACTTACATTTAGAGTATGTTCACAGAGTTTTTTCTATGTGTGTTTTGTTTTAGCGTAGATTCCAACCCCAAAAACCGAGCCAAGAACGCTTGCAGTTCATATACATTGAATTAGATTCATGCGGTGTGCTTTTCTTCTGCTTGCGGTTTTAAATACTGTGTCGCAGAAAGTGACACATCTATTCTCGATGCGGATTCCATGCAGAATCCATGTCTTACTGTAAGTTTCCATTGACATGGGCAAGAAGAAAAACCACATTAAAACCACATGAAAAAACCATGTGAACCAAATCAGAATAAAAACAGCATGCTAACAAACCACAAGGAATCCTGAAGCAGATTCCGCATTTGTTTTTTTCAGCACAGAAAAACTTCATGTGAACATACCCTTAAAATAATTTTAAAAAAGCACTTAAGTTAATATCCAACATGAAATGCGCGTAGCATGCCTCACGACAACCTCCAGGGTTTCACCCTCCTAGCTTCTGGGTCGAGTTATCATGAGGCATGCTATGTTGATTTTATGTTAGACTTACAGAATTTATGCTTTTTTTTCCCATTTTAAGTCAGGAAAAATCAGATACTGAGAATACAGCCATCTAGTTGGAGATCCTCCGGATAAATTGGATATTGAGTGATACATCCAAGGGGATCGTAGGAGGAAGATCACACTGTTGGTAACATATTGCGGCACTGCAGAGTGAGCTCTAAAATGTTTCTAATCCTGCAGAAGTGGAATTGCAATGTGCCGCCCCCCAGGGCACGATTGGTGTCCCAGTGTAGGAAGTGCTGAGTAGTGATCTGGCCTTACTAGTCCAGTGTGTCACGGTGCTCCTACCTGGGTATCGTCACTCCCCAGGACTAGGCTCCTCAGCATTCAAAGGAGCTTTAGTTGGAGGAATAGTTCAACAGTCTTACCTAAATAAACTTACATTTAGATAATATTTGATCTTTCTCTGGCTTCAGCAGGTTTTGGGGTGCACTGGCAGCTCAGCTCAGACACTTTGCTTTGCCTTTGTCTCCGGTACTAATTTCTGGCTTTGGTCTGGTATCTGGACTTTCTGGCAGTTCTGGTACCTTTGAGTCGGGTGCCTTTGGCTGTTGACCCCCCTCGTAATACTATAGCCTATAGGGCCGGCTCCAGGTTCATGTGGGCCCTTGGGCGATAAATCCCAGTGGGTCCCCTTCAGGCTTTTTTTTACAGTTACATGTCCCCCTGTGGCTCCCACATGGTATAATGAACCAAGTGGCCCCACACATAGTATAATGACCACTAGTCGCCCTTCACACAGTATAATGACCCCCAGTGGCCCACACACAGTATAATGACCCCACAATTGCCCTCCATTCAGAATAATAACCCCCAGTCGCCCCCCCATTCAGAATAAAGACCCCCCCCCAGGGGTCGCCCCACATTGGGGTTATACTGTATGGAGGGGGCACGGGGGGTCATTATATTGCATAGTGGTCACTGGGGTGTATTTACTTATATTGAATGGGGGCTCTGGGGGTCATTATACTGTGTAAGGGGCCCTCACAGTATAATGACCCCCGTGCCCCCCACACAGTATAATGACCCCACAGTGGCCCTCCATTCAGAATATTGACCCCCAGTCACCCCTATTAAGAATAATGACCCTCAGTCGCCCCCACACTGGGGGTTATACTGTATGGAGGGGGCACTGGGGGTCATTATATTGAATGGGGGCTCTGGAGCTCATTATACTGAATGGAGGGTCAATGGGGATCATTATACTAAATGGATTCACTGGGGGTCATTATACTGTGTAGGGAACCCTCACAGTGTAATGACCCCCCAGTGGCCCCCTCACATACCTATCATTGCTAGAGCAGGGAATAAGGGGGCACAATATGGGGTGAGGGGCACAGTCACATGACCCTGTGACATTAGAAGGTCTTTATGGTGCATGCGGTTTGGACACCACCATTGACTTTGCGGTTTGGACACCACCATAATGAGAGGCAGAGGAGTGACACAGCGGCCGGGGGCCATGTATGGACAGGAGGGGTGAACACAGCAAGTAGGTGGAAGGGGTTCTGAGGGGAATTCATATAATAAGTAGTGGCAGGAGGTCTGTACAGGGCAGCAATAGGAGACAGGAGCTCTGGATACATGAGGGAGGAAAGGAGACAGCAGGGGCTCCTGAGATAGGACAGGATATGGGGGGCGGGGTCATGGAGGCAAACTGCTTAATGAAGCAGTAAAATAACTAGCATGAATCTGCTTGTCTACTACAACATCCACCAGCACCTTTGGTCTGTTCCCTGTCCCACAGACAAAAGGCAGTCACAGTGCAGATTCACTGCTCACTGACAAACTGTGTTCACGCTTCTACTCCAGCCCTGCAATCTTCTCTCCTCACTGTCCTCAGGCAGCATGTGTAGAGGTGGCGTGTCTGAGTCTCTGCAGCAGCCTTATTTGACTATTAGAGGGCCCTCCAGAAGGGGTACTGCGTAAGTGAAATGACAGCAGCTCCAGCAATGAGTTCTTCCATCTGTATTGATGGAAGTGCTCATAGCAGCTCAGTGGGCCCCCCGAGAAGCAGTGGGCCCGGGCAGCTGCCCAACCTTGCCGGGTGCTAGCGCCAGGCCTGTCAGTCTATAAACTGCAAGTAGTTGTGGTGCTCTATGAGCTGCTTCCACTACAAGACTCCAAACTTTTAACTCCCTCTGAACAGGCAAAACACAGGCACAGAGCATTAAACACAATAAATAACCGTTCATAGCAATACTATTCAGGCACAATATCAAAGGACTTGGAATCAGATATACAGATGACAATATTGGTTAGCCTTTTAGAGACAGTAGCAGGTTGAAGGAATGGTAGTACCCTCTCTGGGTTAATACTGGATCTTTTCAAGAAAGACTTTTTATTTCATTTTTATACAGACAGGTTTAGAGAAAAGCTCTTTATTGATTTTTGCCATAGATGTTTATAGAGCAGTGAGACTTTCATTCCTGGGTCTATGTAGACTTAAAAAGGTTTTCCAGGATTTTTATATTGATGGTCTATCCTCAGGATAGCTCATCAATATGAGATCAGGGGAGGTCCAACTCTCAGCACCCTCACGATCAGCTGTATGAAGAGGTTTTCCAGGCTCCGTGGGTGCATAGACCTCTTCGTAGGCAAGTAACGCTAGTAATTTTTATCAGTCACATGGCCCAGGCGCAGCTCAGTCCCATTAAAGTGAATGGACTTGAGCTGTAATACCTAGCACAGCCACTATCCAATGGTAAGCTGTGCTTGGTCATCTGTGAAGATGCAACACGGTTCACAAGAGCTCAGGTGAGTGTCATTGCTTCCTCAAATAGCTGATCGTCGGGGATGCTGGAAGTTGGACCACCAACAATCTCATATTGATGATCTATCCTAAAGATAGGTGATCAATATGAAAATCCCTGAGATAAGAAACCTTTGTGGGAGTTTTCTTCTGGTGGTCTGAACCAGCTCCATCAAGCAGCTTTGTGAAGGCTCATATACAGGTAACCTTGACTAGTGTGCATTACCTTCTTATAGTAATAGAAATAGTTTACATAAAGGGAAGCAGTAGTCAGAAACATTCCCCCTAGACGTCAGTCTATTGCTAGGAGTTCCCTTCCTGCTTCATATGCTTCATCAAGTTGAAGACAGCCTCAGCTCTCAACTTTGTAGCGTAATAGAAATGCAGTGAAAGTGATGTCCTCTTCTTTTGTGTTTTATGTGGATCTATTACTTGTTTTATCTGATATTTACTGCTTGTTAAACCACATAAAATGTTCTATTTTACAGGTTCATTTCAATGAAGTTTAAGGCTGTAGTGTTTCAAGATTCACTATTTGAACGATGTTATTTTGAAGACGTGACGTCACTGAACACTTACTTTAGAAACTGCACTTTTATACATACAGTCTTTGTGAACACAGGTGAGGATCATCCAAGTATTTTCTATTAGGGCTTTCCATAGAGCTCAATGGAGGACAGGAAGCTCTCCGTAGTCAGGCTTAAAGTTCTGGCTGCCGCATGTGGACTAAACCTCACCCAGGGTAGCCAGTGGTGCACAATTTTGCAGGTATGACAATGACCAGGCCTGTTTAAGTAGAACTAATAAAGTCTTTCTTTACTGAGTAGATGATGAGAGTTCCAATACAAAGAGCAGCAATTGGTACAGTCCTAATATCACACAGATTATTTCTGCCCAATAGCTGTGTATGGGCAGCAGCAATGATGGTAGTAGGAATTCCTGAGTCCCACTCTAAATATTAAGCAACTTTCCAAGATAACCACGGGCATGCTATTCTGTACCTGTTTAACTCCTTCTGCAATTCCCAGGCTGAGCAGTGCCGACTTTAGATCCAGGTGGCCAGTCCATCTCATAGAGTACCAGGTGCTGGACGCAATTAACCCTTTAAACAGCAGTAAAGTCTTTTGTCATAAACGAGAGGTACCTTACTGATGTTATCTCACACAGCCTTAATGGTTTTTCTAGACCTTCTAAGATGGCCAGTCTCTTTCCTTCAGGGGTAGTCTGATGATAGATATCTGGCAGCTGTAGCATCAGAGCGAAAGGTCCTCTGGAATTGGGCCTAGTTTGCAGGAGCTTGCATGTGTAGATCTTGTTTGTAGCTCTGCATTGCTAAGACTCTCTAACTAACTAACCAACTAACTAACTAACTAACTAACTAACTAACTAACCAGTGGGCAGGTCAAGTCCATCAGGTCTGCCTGTGTTAACTATAAATTGCCCATAGATTGTTAAAAAGGGCCCTTTACACTGCCCGAACATCAGGCAGATTGACGCGAGCAAGCATTCGTATGAACACCAGATAGAGACACCACTGATTACCTGATGAACAAGCAAAGCGATCAAGCGGTCACCTAAATCAAGGTTTTCCAGCAGCAGATTGTGTCTGCTAAACAGCACTCTGCTGCCTGCAAACAATGATTCTGTATGGGGAACAATTGACGGCATTAGCGGTCACTCCTCCCCATACAGTGGAGCTGCATGTAAATGCCACCATTTTTCTACAACCCAGTTGAGTCGCTTGGCCTTGTCTCCACTCAACTGTACACAAAAACATAGATACTGTTGTACAGAAAAATGGTGGTAGGTGCTTTGGACTGATGAGTCAAAAATTGAAATGGTTGGCTGGAACAGAAGGCATTTTTTTTCACCAAAGGATTGGAGAGCGGTACAATAATGAGTATCTGGGGGCGATCTGATTGGCTCCAAATTTAATCTGCGCCAGGACAACTACCCCAAACATATAGCCAATGTCACTAAGAACTATCTTCAGCGTAAAGAAGAACGAGGAGCCCTGGAAGTGATGATTATGAGTCAGACTGAATTGTAAGGGTACCCTATATGCAGTCTCACTGGGGCTGTAGGCTGGAGTTACTAGGCCAAAGTAATTTCTGCATGGAGTTTTTCTATTCTTTGGATGGTTTCCTTTAAGTACTCGTTCCCCCCTCCCCCTATGATGCAAAACCATACAGGTTATATTTCTGATGAAATTGTCTGTAATGGAAGTGATTGTGCTCCTCTGGGACAAACTAATGCATACAATTGACAGTTTCTTAGCCAGATCCAGTGTTAATGTATTCTAGTTTGTACGGTATCTAGGAAGCAGGTACATTGTTATGTAGAAGAAATAATATATTGAGCATCTAGTAGGAATTATAAAGGATCAGCTGAAAGCAGAACCTTAAAGGGGTTATTTTTTTTTTAAATCTCATCTCGCCCACATTGGTGAAAGTTACAAGATTTTTTGCTGAATTTCTTTCGCTTACAGGGCCAGTACCGTGCTCCCTGCATTTTTTTAAAAAGGTAATGCAAACGGATCCGTTCTGAACGGATACAAACGTTTGCATTATCAGTGCGAATCCGTCTGTGCAAATACCAGACGGATCCGCACCGAACGCAGGTCTGAAAGTAACCTTAGGCACTAGGCCAGTTTCACGGGTTGCTCACAGTGCCTGGGGCTGCCTGACTTTGCATGCGCAACACCAGTACATTGTGGGTTGAAACCGGGCTAGGATCACAAGCACTATGTATGGTACATGATCCCAACATAATTAAACTGGGGAGGGCAGCGCTAGCCTGGAATCGGGCATAATACAATTCTACTTCACCACTGTGGGCAAGATGAGATTAAAAGAAAATAACTGGAAAACTCCTTTAAGGGCAGATCACAACCCAGAAGCGTCGATTGACAATGTAATGACTAGGGCTGAGCGAATCGGGTTCGGATTGCTGTATCCGAACCTTATTCTTTTAAAAAGTCAGTCAAATATATCGTCTCCATCCTACTGTAAAATGTATTGCTTCCATGGGGGTCTTTTAGAAGTTTCAGCAAATATTGGAAGACTTACTTCATCTCGCCTCTATCACCTGTCACTTTGTTTATTCACATAAATTACTGTATCAAAATACTAGGACAAACTTGGCTTTGTTAATGAGGCATGAAGTAGGACGGAGTCGATGTTCTTAACGTACTTTTTAAAAGAATCGTGTTTCGGATACAGCCATCCGAACCCGATTTGCTCAACCCTAAATAATTATGGCCAATGCTTGTTTAAAAGGGCTATTTAAAACATATCTATCCTATTTTTTTGCGGTGGTGCGGACCGTCTCTTGCAGATGGCGTATCCATTCAAGTAAAAGAATCGCATCTGCAAACCCCGTGCCCGTGCATTTTGCTGTCCACAGCAAGGGCTCACACGTTCATGTACAGGAGCCCTAAGTGATAATTCCGCATTCATGCCTTAGACGTCTTCTTCACTATTCTAAATTCTCACTAATAATTTCTGTTAAGCAAGGTTGCCAATCATTACTAGGCAATATGTATAATAGGAAAGGACAGGGCATTTCACCTACATGCTTGAACTACCTCCCCCCCTTGTCAACTTAGGACATATCCATGTGACGTTTCTTACTATTAAAAAATCTATAATTTAAAACTATTCCAGTAAATCTTTATTACTGCAGTAATATTTCTCTTATGAACCATATGAAAAGAGTGACATCTGGTGTGTGACAAAAGAGCAACAGTAGAACATAAGCTAAGTAAACTTGTAGTGTTGCCATATTAAAGGGGTTGTTTCACTCCAGTAAGCGGCATTTATCATGTACATTGTCCATATTGTCTCCTTTGCTTACTTGATTGATTTTTCCATCACATTATACACGGTTTATCTCCAGGGGTTACTACCACCCTGCAATCCAGCAGCCATGGTGTGCGCCAGCCTTTCCACCTGCCCGTGGTCCAGGCCACCAGGAAGGCCGACTCTTTTTCCTATAGTGTGCAGCACGACCACCGCTGCTAGATTACAGGGTGGTCGTAACCCGTAGAAATGCCATTTGCTGAAGTGAATGATGCTTTATACTGTTTTAGTATAAAAGCAGATTTTTGTAATGTTGGAATAAATAAAACTAGTTAATTAACCATTTCCTGACCCAGCAAACTACCATATTTTACTTCTGGCCTTCCTGAAACCATAAATTTTTAAATTTTTTCCATTCACATAGCAATATTAGGACTTGTTTTTTTGTGGGATAATTTGCACTTTCTAATGGAACCATTTAATGTTGCATACGATCTAGTTGGAAAAAAAACACAATTCTGTCAGTTTTATGGGTTTCATTTTTACAGCATTCCCTGTGTGGTAAAACTGGCATGTTAACTCCATTCTCCAGGTCTGTACGATTACAGCGATACCATATTTTCAAACTTTTTAAAGATTTAAAATTTTTGCATTACCATATTCTGACCATGAGAACTTTTTATATTAACATCTATTGAGCTGTCTGTGTGCTTAAGTTCACCATACAAGATAAATATGTTTGTTTTATTACTATGGGCCCTTTGGGATGCGACAGTGCTAATGATGTTCATTTTTACTACTTATTTTTATTTTTAATATGAGGAAAAGGTTGTGAATTTAATATACTTTATATATATTTTTTTTTTGTTTTGTCTTTTTTGTTTTGTTTTTTACTTTTTTTTTCATTTATTTGAAGTCCCTCTAGGGGACTTTAACAAGTGATCGACTGATCGCTTTTCTAATAGACTGCAATGGTTTAACATGCAAAAATCACTATGTTCCTATGGAGCCTTGGAACATGACTGTGGCAGGCCTCGGATCCTTCAGAGGGCCTGGGGTTATCATAGTAACTGAAAGGCTTCCTCAACATTGGCACGGGGGAGCCATCTAGGCCCCAGGGCACAGCGCTCTTGAGAAAAGACCACTCAGATGCCTTGGTCACAATTTACCACGGCATCTGATGGATTAAAATCCTGTGATTGGTGTTATCCTTGATCACAGACTCAGCCTCCGGGTTTCTCAGCTTCTGAGCTGACGCTATCTTTAAACACCCAATGTCTGCTGTACATGTATGATAGAAGTTGGGAAGAGGTTAAAAGGAGTATTCTCAGGATATGCAATAAATGTCTGATAGATGCAAATCTCTACGTAATGAGCAGTGGGTGTAGAACCACTGTGCTAACTGGTTTGGCTTTGGGCAAACCTAAGGATGCAGGGAACCAACCAGGCCGAAAATCTGGAATGTATCCGCCATGTGTAAACACATACCCTAAATGAAATAATAAGGGAAGATTGGCTCATGCTTATTGGTGTTTTTTTTGTTTGCCTTCCTTTGGATCAATTGGGGAAATAATGTTTTAACATTTAAAATGTACTCTTTATTCACATATTCTCCTCTCCCCTGCCTGAACTTGATGAACATATGTGCTAATTAAATGTGTATATATATATGTCAGTATATATTATCTGATATGCATCTGTTTCAACAGATCTTGAAAAATATAAGTTCACTGATAGTGAAATAATAAACTGCACATTTCGCGATCAAAAGGTGGGATGTCAGATGACATTTGATGATGACTACAGCGCCTACTGGATCTACTTTGTGAATTTCTTGGGAACACTTGCCGTCCTTCCAGGCAACATTGTCTCAGCTCTTTTGATGGACAAAATTGGTAGACTAACGATGCTGGGTATGTTATAAACTTTGTGAAATATTCTGCTGTCAAATTTATTCATAATTATCAACTAGCAAATACCCCAGGACTGAATAACCTGTTCCGAGATTTAATTCTTACTAAAGGGGTTTTTGAGGAGTTAAAACTAAAAACCAGACCAGAATATGTTACAAATAGGGATGAGCAAACCCGTGGAAGTTCGGATTTGCCGGGTTCGGCCAAACTTCAGGTCAAAGTTCGGGTTCAGGACCTGATATTAATGACCTATCCTCAGGATAGGTCATCAATATTAGGGCCAGGCACAACTCCATTAAGACAAATACTGATTACTCGCAAAATAGTTAATAATGAACATTCCTCATATGTCTTCTTTATGTTTTCATCATTTTGCAAATTTCATTTTATTTTTTTAAGATGCTAGAAGGCTTAGAATTTTGGAAGCAATTTTTGAAAGTTTCAAGAAAACTTTCAAAACCGTTTTTAAGGACCAATTCAGCTCTGAAATGACTTTAAGGGGCTTCCATAATAGAAACCACCCAAAAATGGCCCAATTATAGGAACTACACCCCGCAAAATATTCAAAACTAATTTTACAAACTTTATTAACCTTTTAGGTGTTCCACAGAAATAAAAGCAAAATGGAGGTGATATTTTTCAAAAATTTCATTTTTTTGCGCAGATTTTCAATTTAACCGCTTCAGCCCCCCTAGCTTAAACACCCTTAATGACCAGGCCACTTTTTACAATTCTGCACTACACTACTTTCACCGTTTATTGCTCCGTCATGCAACTTACCACCCAAATGAATTTTACCTCCTTTTCTTCTCACTAATAGAGCTTTCATTTGGTGGTATTTCATTGCTGCTGACATTTTTACTTTTTTTGCTATTAATCAAAAATTACCGAAATTTTTGCAAAAAAATGACATTTTTCACTTTCTGTTGTAAATTTTTTTTAAAAAAACTACATTTCTATATAAATTTTTCTCTAAATTTATTGTTCTACGTCTTTGATAAAAAAAAAGTCCAATAAGTGTATATTTATTGGTTTGGGTAAAAGTTATAGCATTTACAAACTATGGTGCAAAAAAGTGAATTTTGGCATTTTGAAGCAGCTCTGACTTTCTGAGCGCCTGTCATGTTTCTTCAGGTGCTAGAATGCCAGGATAGTATAAATACCCCCCAAATCACACCATTTTAGAAAGAAGACACCCCAAAGTATTTGCGGAGGGGCATGGTGAGTTCATGTATCATTTCATTTTTTTTCACAAGTTAGCGGAAAATGACACTTTCTGAAAAAAAAAAAAAAAAAAGTTTCAATTTCTGATAACTTCTGGCAAAAAAAATAAAAATCTCAGACGGACTCACTATGCCCCTCAGTGAATACCTTGGGGTGTCTACTTTCCGAAATGGGGTCATTTGTGGGGTGTGTTTACTGTTTTGGCATTTTGGGCGGGGCTAAATTGTGAGCCGCCATGTAAAACCTAAAGGTACTCGTTGGAATTTGGGCTCTTTGTGTACCCAGGCTGCAAAAAGTGTCACTCATGTGGTATCGCCGTACTCAGGAGAAGTAGGGCAATGTGTTTTGAGGTGTATTTTTACATATACCCATGTTGGGTGAGAGAAATATCTCTGTAAACTGACAACTTTGTATAAAATTTTTTAAAAGTTGTCGTTTACAGAGATATTTTTCACACAAAGTATGGGTATATATAAAAATACACCCCAAAACACATTGCCCTACTTCTCCTGAGTACAGCGATACCACATGTCTGCCACTTTTTTGCAGCCTGGGTGTGCAAAGGGGCCCTAAAACCAATGAGTACCTTTAGGATTTCACAGGGCATTTTTACGCATTTGGATTCCAGACTTCTTCTCACGCTTTAGGGGCCCCTAAAATGCCAGGACAGTATAAATACCCCACATGTGACCCCATTTTGGAAAGAAGACACCCCAAGGTATTCTGTGAGGGGTATGGTGAGTTCATGTAAAATTTTATTTTTTGTCACAAGTTAGTGGAATATGAGACTTTGTAAAAACAAAATAAAAAAATAAAAAAACAATTTCCGCTGACTTGTGCCAAAAATAAAATTCTGTGGACTCACCATGCCCCTCACGGAATACCTTGGGGTATCTTCTTTCCAAAATGGGGTCACATGTGGGGTATTTATACTCACCTGGCATTTTAGAGGCCCCTAAAGTGTGAGAATCCAAATGCATAAAAATGGCCTGTGAAATCTTAAAGGTACTCATTGGTTTAGGGCCCTTTGCGACTTCAGGCTGCAAAAGTGTCACTCATGTGGTATCGCCGTACTCAGGAGAAGTAGGGCAATGTGTTTAGGGTGTATTTTACATATACCCATGCTGCGTGTGAGAAATATCGCTGTAAACGACAACTTTTTACATTTTTTTATTCAAAGTTGTCAATTCACAGAGATATTTCTCTCACCCAGTATGGATATATGTAAAAATACACTCCAAAACACATTGCCCTACTTCTCCTGAGTACGGTGATACCACATGTGTGACACTTTTTTGCAGCCAAGATGCGCAAAGGGGCCCAAATTCCAATGAGTACCTTTTAGGAGGGCATTTTTACGCATTTTTCTTCTCACGCTTTAGGACCCCTAAAATGCCAGGGCAGTAGAAATACCCCACATGTGACCCCATTTTGGAAAGAAGACACCCCAAGGTATTCCATGAGGGGCATGGCGAGTTCATAGAAGATTTTTTTTTTGGCACAAGTTAGTGGAAATTGATTTTTTATTGTTTTTTCTCACAAAGTCTCCCTTTCCGCTAACTTTTGACAAAAAGTTTAATTTTTCATGGACTCATTATGCCCCTCAGCGAATACCTTGGGGTATGCGCAAAGGGGCCCTAAAACCAATGAGTACCTTTAGGATTTCACAGGCCATTTTTACGCATTTGGATTCTCACGCTTTAGGACCCCTACTAAAATGCCAGGGCAGTATAAATACCCCACATGTGACCCCATTGTGGAAAGAAGACACCCCAAGGTATTCTGTGAGGGGCATGGCGAGTTCACAGAAAAAAAAAATTTGGCACAAGTTAGCAGAAATTGATTTTTTTTTATTTTTTTTTACAGTCTTATATTCCACTAACTTGTGACAAAAAATAAAATTTTGCATGAACTCACCATACCCCTCACGGAATACCTTGGGGTGTCTTCTTTCTAAAATGGGGTCACATGTGGGGTTTTTGTACTGCCCTGGCATTTGAGGGTCTCCGCAATCATTACACGTATGGCCAGCATTAGGCGTTTCTGCGATTCTCCGTATATTGAGCATACGGGTAATGAGATTTTTTTTTTCCGTTCAGCCTCTGCGCTGAAAAAAAAAAAATGAACGGCACAGATTTTTTCATTCGCATCGGTCAATGTGGATGAAAAAATCTCTGCCAAAATCAGTGACTGCGGTGCGGTGGGCTGGGCGCTAGCTACCTAACAAGTAGCTAGCTAACTGGTGGTGATAAGGGACCCTTATGCCCCATTCACACGTCCGAAATTCTGTTTGCGGAACGGAATTGCGGACCCATTTATTTCTATGGGGACAGACTTTGTCCCGCTCGGATCCGGAAGTACGGATCCGCGCTTCCGGGTCTGCACTTCCGTTCCGCAAAAATATAGAACATGTCCTATTCTTGTCCGCAATTGCGGACAAGAAAAAGCATTTTCTATATAGTTCTGGCAATGTGCGGATCTGCAAAATGCGGAAAGCACATTGCCGGTGTCCGTGTTTTGAGGATCTGCGGATCCACGGATCCGCAAAACACATATGGACGTCTGAATGGAGCCTTACAAGGGGTGTGATCAATGACAGGGGGGTGATCAGGGGGTCTAGATGGGGTGATCAAGGGGTTAATAGGTGAGGGGGTGGGGGGGGGTTAGTGTAGTGTTGGGTGCAACTTTACTGTGTTACCTGGTCCTCTGGTGGTCGATCCCAGCAAATGGGACCACCAGAGGACCAGGTAGCAGGTATACCAGACGCTGTTCACAAAACAGCGTCTGGTATACATGTTTGATTTATATCGCATCTACAGCCTGCCAGCGATTGATCATCGCTGGCAGGCTGTAGTTTAACTCTCCAGACTCGCGCTTCTGTGAACGCGTGCGCCTGCGCCTGCGTTCACAGGAACTCACGGTCTCGCGAGAGGACGCGCCGATGCGTCCACTCAGAAGATCCCGGCCGCCCGCAGGACGCAATCCTGCGTACGGCGGTCCGGGACTGGTTAAATCCATTTTTTCTGTAACACAGCAAAGGTTAACAGCAAAACAAACCTCAATATTTATGACCCTAATTCTGCAGTTTACATAAACACCCCATCTGTGGTTGAGACCTGCTGTATGGGCACACGGCAGAGCACAGAAGGAAAGGATATTGTTAACGGAGGGCAGATTTTCCTGGAATGGTTTTCAGGTGCCATGACACATTTGAAGAGACCCTGAGGTACCCCTACAAGGAAAATCCCAAAAAGGGACCCCATTTTGGAAACTACTTTGGGAGGTGAAGTTGGCAAAAATTGCAATTCTGTCAGTGTTTTTTATTTTTATGGGGTTCCTCATGCAGTATATATGATAATTTTATTCTGTGGGTTGATACAGTTATGGTGTTAACAAATTTATATACCGTATTTTTCGCCCTATAAGACACACCGCCCATAAGACGCACCTAGGTTTCAGGAGGGCAATAAGAAAAAAAATATTATTCATTACACCTCTGGTCAGACCACCAATCAGACCCCCAATGCTAATCAGACCTCAGCTGACAGCCCCAATAAGAACCCCAATGTTAATAAGACCTCAGCTCAGACCCCCAATACGACCTCAGCTCAGACCCCAATATGAATGACCTTAATCAGATCTCAGATAAGAGCCCCATGCTTCTCATCAGCCCCCCATATGGCTCATATCAGCCCCCCATATGCCTCTCACCAGCCCCCAGCAGCCTCTCATTAGCCCCCAGCAGCCTCATATCAGCCCCCATTGCCTCTCACCAGCCCCCAGCAGTCTCTCTTCAGCACCCATTACCTCTTATTAGCCCCCAGCAGCCTCATATCAGCCCTTATTGCCTCTCACCAGCCCCCAGCTGCCTTATATCAGCCCCCAGCAGTCTCTCACCAGCCCCAAGCAGCGTCTCTTCAGCCCCGATTGCCTCTCACCAGCCCCCAGAAGTCTCTCTTCAGCACCCATTACCTCTTATTAGCCCCCAGAAGCCTCATATCAGCCCCTATTGCCTCTCACCAGCCCCCAGCTGCTTTATATCAGCCCCCAGCAGCCTCTCACCAGCCCCCAACAGCCTCTCACTAGCCCCCAGCAGTCTCTCATTAGCCCCCATTGCCTCTCACCAGCCCCAGCTATGTTATATTAGCCCCCATCAGCCTCAATAAATAAAATAAAAAAGCACCTTACCTCTTAAACTCCCCATTTGCACAAGGTTGGATACCAAGCTAGCCACGTCCCGGTGATGTCATTGAAGGTTTCTTCCTCCACCCAGCCACGTACAACACCAAGGGTCCCCGAAAGGTGAATTGAATTGATTTTTCGAATGGTGAGATGGTTAAAAAAATGCTGGCTCCCTCCCCTTTGTTTTTATCCACGGTGACTGCGTCTGCGCCGTGCAATTTACTGTCACACCCGATATGAGTATAATTTTCTGTAGTACTATTCTCATCAGTTTAATCCCTCTAACGTCCCCAATCTGGGGGCCATTTATTGAATAAATTTTTCGAACGGGGAGATGGTTAAAAAAACGCTGGCTCCCTCCATTTTGTTTTAATCCACGGTCACTGCGTCTGCGCCGTGCAATTTACTGTCACACCCGATATGAGTGGTATTTTATGTAGTACTATTCTCATCAGTTTAATCCCTCTAACGTCCCCAATCTGGGGGCCATTTATTGAATAGATTTTTCGAACGGGGAGATGGTTAAAAAAACGCTGGCTCCCTCCACTCTGTTTTAAACCATGGTGACTGCGTCTGCGCCGTGCAATTTACTGTCACACCCGATATGAGTGGTATTTTCTGTAGTACTATTCTCATCAGTTTAATCCTCTAACGTCCCCGACTCCCCAATCTGGGGGCCATTTATTGAATAGATTTTTCGAACGGGAGATGGTTAAAAACGCTGGCTCCCTCCACTCTGTTTTAATCCACGGTCACTGCGTCTGCGCCATGCAATTTACTGTCACACCCGATATGAGTGGTATTTTCTGTAGTACTATTCTCATCAGTTTAATCCTCTAACGTCCCCGACTCCCCAATCTGGGGGCCATTTATTGAATAGATTTTTCGAACGGGAGATGGTTAAAAACGCTGGCTCCCTTCACTCTGTTTTAAACCACGGTCACTGCGTCTGCGCCGTGCAATTTACTGTCACACCCGATATGAGTGGTATTTTCTGTAGTACTATTCTCATCAGTTTAATCCTCTAACGTCCCCGACTCCCCAATCTGGGGGCCATTTATTAAATAGATTTTTCGAACGGGAGATGGTTAAAAACGCTGGCTCCCTCCACTCTGTTTTAAACCACGGTGACTGCGTCTGCGCCGTGCAATTTACTGTCACACCCGATATGAGTGGTATTTTCTGTAGTATTATTCTCATCAGTTTAATCCCTGTTACGTCCCATATCAGGGATTGCCTTTGTGAAAAAAAATTTAGGCCGGGTACCTTCGACTGCCTTCACAATGACAGACCAAACTCTCATACACTAAACTGAATTGATTTCAGGAACCGGGAGATGGAAAAAGCAGCTTGGTCGGTCCTCTTACTCCCAAATTGGGGCACTGCGCGTGCACAGAGCAATGTGCTGTGACACCCTATATGAGTGGTGTCTTAACTAGTACTATTGCTATCAGTTTAATCCCTGTTACGGACCCTATCCGGTCGAATTGATTAACCATTGTCGAATTAGCGAACCATTACGACATCATGAAATAATTTAGTTCTGAGCTCTGTACTTGCTTTGTATTGGAATTGATGGGGATTTTTTTAAATTGTCTGCATCATTTCTAATAAACTATTAAGAGACTTTATTGTGATTTTTTATTTTATGTATTAAAAACCCATACAACATATAAAAAAAAAGGTAAATTAATGTTTTTTCTATGAAATATTATCCAGCCGTCCGATCGCTTTTGGTCTGACCATAATGAAGCAACGGCCTTATCATCTGGGGTGTGGCAACATTGCCAACACACTTATAGAGGTGATGATGATTGCTTCATTGTGATACGCAAGCCCCTTCACCACAACAAGGTAACGATCACGAAGGGGAATTGACACTTGTATGTGCCTTTTTTTTGGTTTGTTTTTGCAGCCACAGTGCTGCACCATAGGACAGAAAAATTAGGCATGTACACATGCCTGAAAAATAATGGCACTGTTGCAGCCGCTATTGTAGCAGCGGCCGGAAAAATTTATGTTTTCCAGGCAGAAAAGTGACTAAAACATTGCGGCTTGAACCCTAGTTGGTGGTGGAGAATTCACGAAAGTCATCCGGTATGCAGACATTAAATACAGCAGCGTGGGGACCATTTTGAGGCCAAGGCATGTAATCAGGCCTTTTGTTAGTCAAACGTATCCCCCACTGTCAGTCCCTTCGGGATCCATGCCTCATTCATCTTTATGAAGGTGAGGTAATCAACACTTTTTTGACCGAGGCGACTTCTCTTGTCAGTGACAATGCCTCCTGCTGCACTGAAGGTCCTTTCTGACAGGACACTTGAAGCAGGGCAGGCCAGAAGTTCTATCGCAAACTGGGATAGCTCAGGCCACAGGTCAAGCCTGCACACCCAGTAGTGAAGGGGTTCATTGCTCCTCAGAGTGTCGATATCTGCTGTTAAGGCGAGGTAGTCTGCTACCTGTCGGTCGAGTCGTTCTCTAAGGCTGGATCCCGAAGGGCTGTGGCGATGAGTAGGACTGAAAAGCTCCGCATGTCCTCCATCAACAACACATCTGTAAATCGTCCAGTCCTTGCCGCCGTGGTAGGAGGAGGATTACACTCACCTCTTCCCCTGTTAGATTCCCGTTGTGCTGTGACATCCCCTTATAAGCTGTGTAAAGCATATTTTTTAGTTTGGTTTTGAACTGCTGCATCCTTTCCGACTTTCGGTAATTTGGTAACATTTCTGCCACTTTCTGCTTATACCGGGGTCTAGTAGCGTGGCCACCCAGTACAGATCGTTCTCCTTTATCCTTTTTATACGTGGGTCCCTCAACAGACATGACAGCATGAAAGACCCCATTTGAACAAGGTTGGATGCAGAGCTACTCATTTCCCGCTCCTCGTCCTCACTGATGTCATTGACGGTCTGTTCTTCCCCCAGCCACGCACAACACCATGGGTCCCAGATAGGTGACAACAACGAGCACCCTGGGGTGCCTGCTGTGGCTGGTCTTCCTCCTCCTCAAAGCCGCCACATTCCTCCTCTGACTCCTCTTCCTCATACTCCTCTTCCAGCGTTGCTGCAGGTCCGGCAAGCGATGATGACAAGGCTGTTTCTGGTGGTGATGGTGACCACAACTCTTCCTCTTCCTCTTCACGCTCATCTACAGCCTGATCCAGAACTCTTCGCAGGGCACGCTCCAGGAAGAAAACAAATGGGATGAGGTCGCTGATGGTGCCTTCGGTGCGACTGACTAGGTTTGTCACCTCCTCAAAAGGACGCATAAGCCTACAGGCATTGCGCATGAGTGTCCAGTAACGTGGCAAAAGATTCCCAGCTCCGCAGAGGCTGTCCTAGCACCCCGGTCATACAAATACTCGTTGACGGCTTTTTCTTGTTGGAGCAGGCGGTCGAACATTAGGAGTGTTGAATTCCAACGTGTCGGGCTGTCGCATATCAAGCGCCTCACTGGCATGTTGTTTCGCCGCTGAATATCGGAAAAGTGCGCCATGGCCGTGTAGGAACGCCTGAAATGGCCACACACCTTCCTGGCCTGCTTGAGGACGCCCTGTAAGCCTGGGTACTTAGACACAAAACGTTGTACGATGAGATTCAACACATGTGCCATGCACGGCACATGTGACAACTTGCCCAAATTTAATGCCGCCAACAGATTGCTTCCATTGTCACACACCACTTTGCCGATCTCCAGTTGGTGCGGGGTCAGCCACTGATCCACCTGTGCGCTCAGGGCGGACAGGAGTGCTGGTCCTGTGTGGCTCTCTGCTTTCAGGCAAGTCAACCCCAAGATAGCGTGACACTGTCGTATCCGGGATGTGGAATAGCCCCTGGGGAGCTGGGGGAATCAGTTGATGTGCAGCCAGACGCCGCAGCAGAAGAGGACTCAGCCGAGGAGGATATTGAAGAGGATGGAGTAGGAGTAGAGGAGGTGGCAGTAGGTCTGCCTGCAAGTCGTGGTGGTGTCACCAACTCCGCTGCGGAGCCACGCATTCCATGCTTGTCAGCCGTCAGCAGGTTGACCCAATGCGCAGTATACGTGATATACCTGCCCTGACCGTGCTTTGCAGACCAGGTATCAGTGGTCAGATGGACCCTTGCCCCAACACTGTATGCCAGAGATGCCATGACTTCCTTTTCAATGACATGGTAGAGGTTTGGGATTGCCTTTTTGAAAAAAATTTCGTCCGGGTACCTTCCACTGTGGTGTCCCAATAGCGACAAATTTTTTGAAGGCCTCAGACTCTACCAGCTGGTATGGTAAAAGCTGGCGGGCTAAGAGTTCCGTCAAGCCAGCTGTCAGTCGCCGGGCAAGGGGGTGACTTTGTGACATTGGCTTCTTATGCTCAAACATGTCCTTGACAGACACCTGACTGTGGGCAGATGAGCAGGAACTGCTGAAGGTGAGAGATGGAGTGGCGGGTGGTTGAGAGGGGGCAGGGAGGACAGCAGTGGTTGACGTGGCTGAAGATGCTGGACCAGGAGGAGCATGGTGGCTTTGAGTTTGTGTGCTGCTTGTACTCATGTGTTGATCCCATAGGCGTTTGTGATGTGAGATCATGTGCCTTCGCAAAGCAGTTGTACCAAGGTGGGTGTTGGACTTCCCACGACTCAGTTTCTTTTGGCACAGGTTGCAAATGGCATTGCTTTTATCAGAGGCAGACACACAAAAAAATGCCACACTGCTGAGCTTTGCAATGACGGCATTCTAGTGGTGGCAACAGCATGCGTTGACTGGCGTGCTGTCTGGCTGACCCCAGGTGCCGATACATGCTGTCTGACTGTGCCACTAACTCCTTGCGACGACCTCCCCTGCTTCCAACTCGTCTCCTCATTCTCTCTGTCTCCCTTCAGAACTTTCCCCTCTTCTTCTCTTCGAGCAGGCACCCACGTGGCATCCGTGGACACATCGTCATCATCAACCGCTTCACTTGTATCTGACACCTCAGCAAAGGAAGCAGCAGCGGGTACAACATCATCATCATCATCACACTGTACGTCCATGTGTGTAATCCTGCCTGACTGAGACATATCCCTGTAATCTACATCATCTGGCAATAATGGTTGCGCATCACTAATTGCATCCAACTGATGTGTAAATAACTCCTCTGACGGATCAAGTGAAGCGGCTGTGGTGGCTGTGGTGGTAGTGGTGGTGGTGGCGACGGGCGGGAGCGTGGTAACTTGAGAGCAGGTGACCGAAGCTGAGCAGGATGGTGCGTAAAGGTTCTTAGCGGAAGCTGTTGAAGATTGGGTGTCCTGTCTAAGCCAGTCAACTACGTCCCTCTGAATTTTTCGGGTTCAGGGTACGTGGGCCTCTGAACACTGTCTCCCTTCAGAACTTTCCCCCTCTTCTTCTCTTCGAGCAGGCACCCACGTGGCATCCGTGGACACATCGTCATCATCAACCGCTTCACTTGTATCTGACACCTCAGCAAAGTGAAGCAGCAGCGGGTACAACATCATCATCATCATCACACTGTACGCCCATGTGTAATCCTGCCTGACTGAGACATATCCCCGTAATCTACATCATCTGGCAATAATGGTTGCGCATCACTAATTGCATCCAACTGATGTGTAAATAACTCCTCTGACGGATCAAGTGAAGCGGCTGTGGTGGCTGTGGTGGTAGTGGTGGTGGTGGCGACGGGCGGGAGCGTGGTAACTTGAGAGCAGGTGACCGAAGCTGAGCTGGAGGAGGATGGTGCGTCAAGGTTCTTAGCGGAAGCTGTTGAAGATTGGTTGTCCTGTCTAAGCCAGTCAACTACGCTCCTCTGAATTTTTCGGGTTCAGGGTACGTGGCCTCTGAAAACTGGGCATTATTCCAGGGACAGTGGAAATCACAGCACCACGACCACGACGGCCCCTGCGGGGTGGCCTGCCTCTGCCTGTCATTTTTTTAGATAAGTGGTACTACGCGTGCTAGGTACTGTGCCACCCGGTATGAGTGGTTGGCACTGGCAGTGGGCACACTACAGTCTGTGGAAGTGGGCCTGACACACACTGGCAGCAGGCAAGCAACTGAATTTAGACTACTGTCTAAAAATTAAATGCCTTATTTATCAGCAAGCTACTGTGCCACCCGGTATCAGTGGTTGGCACTGGCAGTGGGCACACTACAGTCAGTGGAAGCGGGCCTGACACACACTGGCAGCAGGCAAGCAACTGAATTTAGACTACTGTCTAAAAATTA
Organism: Bufotes viridis; assembly: GCA_033119425.1. Taxonomy (NCBI): domain Eukaryota; kingdom Metazoa; phylum Chordata; class Amphibia; order Anura; family Bufonidae; genus Bufotes; species Bufotes viridis. Next base: position 75,694,593 of record CM065589.1, on the reverse strand, counting down.
AATGCCTTATTTATCGGCAAGCTACTGTGCCACCCGGTATGAGTGGTTGGCACTGGCAGTGGGCACACTACAGTCAGTGGAAGCAGGCCTGACACACACTGGCAGCAGGCAAGCAACTGAATTTAGACTACTGTCTAAAAATTAAATGCCTTATTTATAGGCAAGCTACTGTGCCACCCGGTATCAGTGGTTGGCACTGGCAGTGGGCACACTACAGTCAGTGGAAGAGGGCCTGACACACACTGGCAGCAGGCAAGCAACTGAATTTAGACTACTGTCTAAAAATTAAATGCCTTATTTATCGGCAAGCTACTGTGCCACCCGGTATCAGTGGTTGGCACTGGCAGTGGGCACACTACAGTCAGTGGAAGAGGGCCTGACACACACTGGCAGCAGGCAAGCAACTGAATTTAGACTACTGTCTAAAAATTAAATGTCTTATTTATCGGCAAGCTACTGTGCCACCCGGTATCAGTGGTTGGCACTGGCAGTGGGCACACTACAGTCAGTGGAAGAGGGCCTGACACACACTGGCAGCAGGCAAGCAACTGAATTTAGACTACTGTCTAAAAATGAAATGCCTTATTTATCGGCAAGCTACTGTGCCACCCGGTATCAGTGGTTGGCACTGGCAGTGGGCACACTACAGTCAGTGGAAGAGGGCCTGACACACACTGGCAGCAGGCAGGCAACTGAATTTAGACTACTGTCTAAAAATAAATGCCTTATTTATCGGAAAGCTACTGTGCCACCCGGTATCAGTGGTTGGCACTGGCAGTGGGCACACTACAGTCAGTGGAAGAGGGCCTGACACACACTGGCAGCAGGCAAGCAACTGAATTTAGACTACTGTCTAAAAATGAAATGCCTTATTTATCGGCAAGCTACTGTGCCACCCAGTATCAGTGGTTGGCACTGGCAGTGGGCACACTACAGTCAGCGGAAGTGGGCCTGACACACGCTAGCAGCAGGCAAGCAACTGAAATTACACTAAAGTGTAAAAATTAAATGCCTTTTTTTGATGCAAAGTACTGTGCCACACGGGATGACAGGGGTGGGCACTGGCAGTGGGCACACTACAGTCAGTTGAAGTCGGCCTGACACACACTAGCAGCAGGCAAGCAGCTGAAATTACACTAAAGTGTAAAAATTAAATGCCTTTTTATGCAAAGTCCTGTGCCAGCCGGTATGAGTGGTGGGCACTGGCAGTGGGCACACTACAGTCAGTGGAAGTCAGCCTGACACACACTGGCAGGCAACTAACCTTAGATTAAAGTGTAAAAATTAAGTGCCTTTTTTGATGCAAAGTCCTGTGCCACACGGGATGACAGGGGTGGGCACTGGCAGTGGGCACACTACAGTCAGTTGAAGTCGGCCTGACACACACTAGCAGCAGGCAAGCAGCTGAAATTACACTAAAGTGTAAAAATTAAATGCTTTTTTTATGCAAAGTCCTGTGCCAGCCGGTATGAGTGGTGGGCACTGGCAGTGGGCACACTACAGTCAGTGGAAGTCAGCCTGACACACACTGGCAGGCAACTAACCTTAGATTAAAGTGTAAAAATTAAATGCCTTTTTTCGATGCAAAGTCCTGTGCCACATGGGATGACGGGTGGGCACTGGCAGTGGGCACACTACAGTCTGTGGGCCTGCAGCTCCTCACACACGGGCAGGCCAGGCAACTCCAATATGTATATAAAGGAAAAAAAAAGCAGACTAATGTTGCAGCCCTAAAAAGGGCTTTTTGGGGTGCTGTCAGGACGCTGTCCTTACAGCAGAGATCAGATGAGTCTTTCAGGACTGGAGTGGACACTGAATTCACTAGCCTAGCTATCGATTTCCCAATTAAATCAGCAGCAACTACACTGTCTCTCCTCTCACTAAGACTGCAAATTCCAAATGAATCTAAAATGGATGCTGTGCAGGAGGTGGGAGGGTCTGGGAGGGAGGGTATGCTGCTGATTGGCTGGAATGTGTCTGCTGACTGTGAGGTACAGGGTCAAAGTTTGCTCAATGATGATGTATAGGGGGCGGACCGAACATCGCATATGTTCGCCCGGCAGAGGCGAACGCGAACAAGCTATGTTCGCCGGGAACTGTTCGCCGGCGGATAGTTCGGGCCATCTCTAGCCGCCGCTACTCTCCTCCAGCGCGATTGTCTTCATCATGCCGCCGGCTGTGCTGTGCGCAGCCACTGCACAGCCAACAGCCGAGGACCAGGAAGAGGTGAGTACAGAGTCTTCACCGCTTCCTGGTCCTCCGGTACTAATGAGCACTTCCAAATTAGTATTCACTTTTGGGAGGGGGGGAATACGTCTTGTGGGGCGAAAAATACGGCAGTTTTTTTTATATTTTACTACTTTTTCAGTATAAAATCACTTTTGTGTTAAAAATAAATGAGATTTTGCATTGTCATATACTAACATCCATAAAACTTTATTTTTTTCACCAATGTAGCTGTGTGACGGCTTGTTTTTTTGCGAGAAGAGATGTATTGAAGTTTTTATTGTTATCATTTTGGGGTACAGTAGCTCTCAGTAGCTGAGAGGGCACTTCCAGGCATTGTCTTGCATGTCGATACAAAAGTAGGAAGTAGAAAGCATTCTAAGGCTACTTTCACACTAGCGTTTTGGATTCCGTTTGTGAGATCCGTTTCAGGGCTCTCACAAACGGTCTAAAACGGATCAGTTAAGCCCCAATGCATTCTGAATGGATAAGGATCCGTTCAGAATGCATCAGTTAGGCTCTGTTCCGCCTCTATTCTGTTTTGGAGGCGGACACCAAAACGCAGCTTGCAGCATTTTGGTGTCCGTCTGAAGAGGCGGAGCCTAACAGATCCATTTTTAATTACAATGTAAGTCAATGGGGACGGATCCGTTTTCAATGACACAATATGGATCCGTTCCCCATTGACTTTCAATGTAATTTGTTTTGGACTTTGTCATTTTCCTTTTAACTAATGCAAACGGATCCGTTCTGAACGGATATAAACGTTTGCATTATAGATGCGGATCCATCTGTGCAAATAAACAGACGGATCTGCACCAACGCAAGTGTGAAAGTACCCTAAATAGCAGCTGCGGTGGGTTGATCAGGTATCTGTTTTTTTATGTTTTTAACTAGCTGAACAAAGAGGAATTAACAATGAATGTCAATGTGTTTCTTCTGTTGTGTGTCCATTCAGGAGGATCTATGGTGCTCTCTGGCATTAGCTGTTTCTTGCTCTGGTTTGGTACCAGCGAATCCATGATGGTGGGAATGCTGTGTGTTTACAATGGTCTTACCATTTCTGCTTGGAATTCTCTGGATGTGGTGACAGTGGAGCTGTACCCGACAGACAAGAGGTAAGGACATGAGCAAGACAAGCTCACACCTTCAGCTACAGTATAATATCATTAGTCAAGCTGCAGTATGGCCATCAAAGCAAAGTCCTAGATTTTGTTGATGTAATGCTCATTTTGGTTAAATTACTTTTCTAAACATTGAAGAATGAGATTGACAGCCCTCGAGGTTGGGTTTTAATTTTCTCCTTTATTCAATTTGGAAAAAGCAGCTGGTGCTTTGTTATGAGTGATTGGTTTCTTCACTTCTGATAGATTATTTAATTATCGGGAAGCATAATTAGCTTCATTTACATATAGTCTTTCTAAACAACACACAAACAGGCCAGCCAAAAATATATCTGACAATCTATCAACATAATGGGCTTCAAACTCCTTCTGTCTGGCCGATATTTCAGACGAGATTTGGGAATGTCTAAAGGTGGCCATAGATCTTAAAGGGGTTATCCATGGACATCAGGAGCGATGTGGGTGCAGGGGAACAAGGTAAGTACAATCTGTGTGAGGGGCCCAGGTATATGGGGGGCATTATAGCTCTTGGATAACCCCTTTAAGGTCCCTTTACACAGGCTGTGAAACGGGGGAATTTCCAGGAACAAGAGTTCAAAGGAAAGTTCTTTCCTGACAATTGCCCTTTATAAAGTTGCCACCATAACCCAATGAGCAAACAAATGCTTTATCTATGGGTAAAAGCATTGTAAATGCAGCGCCCAAAATCAACGTTTCTGGGCAGTAAATCGTCCTGTGTAAACAGCAATCTGCTGCCCAGAAACAATGTATCTATATGGTGATGAGCGATCACAGTAGCCATTGCTCCTCCCCATACAGCGAGGGTGATTGCTGCATGTAAATGCAGCTCTCACCAACTCTAAGGAGCAGACAATTATTGGGAAACTTTTGTTCACTCTTAAAAATTGCCTGTGTAACGGAGCCTTTAGATAGCTGGCAGCCGAACAAGTTATCCTCCACTGTGCACATACTTGGTTTGACCAAACTTGCATGTCTCCTCAGTAGATCTCAAGCAGCTGCCTGTCTCTTTTGTGAACATAGTACTGTATTGGATTTGTTGATGTCCCTGCAACGTATGTGAAGGTGCTAAGGATGCTGTGTCGTGCAAACATGTACCAGTATAGTTATCAGAAGTGCCATCTGGACCCTCAGCTTGAAAAGGGCCATTATGGTCAAGAGCTTCAGGACTTGCCATGGTCCTTTTTTATTATTTTAATTTATCTACTGCCATACATACCAGTATATGTAGCACCATCAGCTTTGACAGTTCTTAACATAGCACAATATTAAGGGTTGCACCCTGTGACAATTACAGTGTCGTACACACAAATTTAAAGGGACACTTCGATTATAAAGGGGTATTTTTTACAACTCGTTATTCATAGAAACTTTTTTTTAGCATTTTTGGCTTTTTCTTTTTCATTTTGACAATACTATACTACTGAACATTAAAAACAAATTATTGTCCTCCTGTAACAGTGAGCACAGAGAGAACTTCTGTACAGATAATGCATTCTTTAGTTTACTGGTGCTGTGAAGGGAAGGTGTTATCTGCTAGTATAATAGTAGATTGCAGAATTGCGATAACAGGATAACACCTCTACTGTTCTCTCGATAGGCCTGGATAAAGATGTCCAGAGAAGAGCATTGAATGGATTTGTGTAATGTGTGATAAGCTAATTGAGTCACGCATCCCCTTCCCTCTCGTTGGAAGGCAACGACGGGGACAATCTTCCCTAGCATCGCGAGTGAAGCTAGAGAGGCTCATCCCCTTTGCCGCCTACTATTAGCTGCCCCCCCACTGGATGTTTTCATCTGCGCACACTGGGAGGAGCAGCAGCAGCCGCGTGGGCTTCAGAGGCGACGCAGGTGCTGTACATTGTATGTGACGGGCCCGGGCATATGGGGGTGGGAATTTCAGGGGTCGGATAACCCCTTTAAGGGTATATTTTCAGTGAGCATTTCAAAGGTAGAGGATGCTGAATGAAATGAGATAGAGAGTTCCAGAAAAAGGGGGGAAGCACAGGAGAAGTCTTGCATTTGCACGTGGGAGGAAATGCTTAGTGTAATAGAGGGACAGTCGTAATTGGCATAGAGCATAAATTGTGTGTGGGTTGGCATTAGAAAAAAAATGTAGGATGGAAAGGGCTTTGTAGGCTAGTGTGGGTACTAGGACCATCACCAGAGATCCCTATTGTGATATTTTATAAGGAACCCTCATCTTTGTGTATGTGTACAGTTCTGGAATTTTTCTGATTTTCTGATATCTATTTAATTGCAGGTCCACAGGTTTTGGCTTTTTGAATGCACTGTGCAAGGCAGCAGCAGTGCTTGGAAACTTAATATTCGGTTCACTTGTGGGAATCACTAAAGCCATACCTATACTTCTGGCCTCAGCCGTGCTGGTGTGTGGAGGTCTGGTGGGACTTCGGCTGCCGGACACAAGAAACCAGGTGTTGATGTAAATGGAAACAAAAGCCATCGCGAATACAATTTTTTCTGTATTCCCGGAAAAAAAAATGGAATAAAATACTGAAAATTTCATTGAGAAGTCCGAACACATCATGTTTAACAAAATGTACTGTAAATGTCCTTGCTGTGCTGTGTGTGTGTAAAACTAGAGCTGTCCAAATTATTTCAGTTTATTTGCTTTTTACATTGGATTTCCATTGTACGTTGCCTTATTTATTTCTGGAGATGCCAATTCACCATTGGCCCGAAAAATGCACTCAGATATCAGGCACTTACACTGAGCAAGTTATAAGACTGCAGGAATAATGCCAAAGATCAGGCCAGAAACATGGTTCCACCAATGATGACTATGCCCATATGTCATGCTGCCTGTTCAAAAATGAATAGCTCAAAAAAATTACACATATTATTATATAAAGTATAATCATGATTGTTTCATTGCCCGTAAAGTGATGCTGTATATTCTAACCAGTGCCCCCACAGATGCCAAGTTAATCTGATATGTGCCGTTCTATAGTTAGAGCAGTAAATGCTCCATAAATACAAAAAAATATAGATATGCAACATATTTAATACATGTATTATCATTAAGATCACTCAAAAACAAGCAAATCAATGGGCCAATAATTGGGCAATGTAAATGGGCCTTTAGGCTAGCCAAAGTTCAATTTATGGTCCATTATAGTGATGAAGAAAAGATTCAGTGACGGCGCTGTAGGAAAGACATAGGATTTATTTTGAATTATCGTGCCAAATTTTACTCTACATCCCATCATGGTTAGTCCAAACTATTTCTATGCAGTATAGACTATGTATATTATCAACACAGAACCAGATCTTCATAAAGTCACCAGCGTAAGATCCCTTTAAACTATTTCTATATAGTTTGTGTTATTGTATTTATTAACCATAAAGATAAGAATAGTTTACAGAAAATATTGAATTTCTTTAGATTTTAAGTAAAAGATTTTAATGGAAATTATTATATAATATAATTATATTATATAATATTTATTTAAAATATTAAAATGGAGTTGGGGCTAAAAAGCTCTTTATAGGTATTTATATGTAACGCGATTTCTCTGATATAGAGCTCTAAATCCTTCAATCCCCCTTAGCAGTTAACGATACAATTCTAGCTGCCTGCAGCCATCACTCGGGGGACATTGTTTACAAATTAATACAGCTCCCATTGATTTTGAGCTCTATATTTAAAAAAACTGAGCAGTAACCCCTATGAAGCAATATTATAAAGTGTATCATCACAGACCCTGAAGAAGATATACTTCTGAGACCAAAGTTGCCTGTAGAGATGAGTTTTGAAAAATTTGATTCGGCAGCTTCGCTGAATTTTGACGAGAAATTCGATTACCTATGAATTAATTTGTCACAAATCTCTATGTTAAAACTCTATTCAGCCAATCAATCGATGATACCATTTTTAACGGCCGCTTAGACAAAAGTGAACTGTTTAACGGCAGTTAAAAATGGTAATATGCTAGTGCAATATAGCCTTTCGGGTTTAAATAAAAATTCACTTACCTAATCCCCTTGCTCGCGCAGAGGCAGTCTGCTCCTCTGTTGAGTGGAAAAGACCTGCCAAAGGACCTACGCTGAGCATAATGACGTCACCGCATTCTTCCAGTGTGATCACCACGTGATCATGCTGTCATCACGTTCAGACCAGGTCACATGATTGAATCATTCTTTCTTCATATGAACTGCACATGCGCTGCTGTACAGCAACCTGTACTTGACATCAGGACAGAACATTTTGCTGCAACAAGTTTACACACAATGGCCCATAAAGGAGTGGAATTGCTCCCTTGAATATTAGGGTTATTTTTACATATATTTTTTGCTTTCTCTACATTTATGTATGTATTTTTTGTAATCCCCAAAAACTCTTTAAAACCCTATTAACTTAAAAAGAATGCTGTCATCTCTCTCTGAAACATGTGCATTGGCTGCCATCAGGGGCAGATTGGCCATGGACCTTACAGGGAAATTTCCTGGTGGGCCGATGAACATGAGGCCATCTGAGCCCTCCTCACGGCTGGTCAGTGGAAGTTTTTGGGGATTTATTTTGTGCTGCTGGCAGTATTTTGTGATGGACTGTGGTATTTGGCTCTGTTGGGTGGTATAATGTGCCACAATATGGCATTGCTGGCCCTGCCTTCCATCAATTTGGACCCAACTACAAAATGGGGCCAATTTTTGTATTTTTCCAGGGCCACTTTAATTTCCCAGTCTGCCCCTGGCTGCCATGTAGATACAGGAGGGTGCACATTCAATATGGTTGACTCTAGAATGTTTTTTTTTTTTTTTTAAAGCTCTAAATCACATCAAATAAAAAAAATTGCTTTTATTTCATAAGTTAAAATAGAAGAATGGTAGAAAAGTGCTTACGCGTTTCATGCTAATAAGAATCTTTGAATCAAAACACAGAAGCTATGTTTCTAACATGTGAATCAGACTTTAAAAGTAAATAAATAAATGTGGAATTTCATTTGAGGCGATGCTGATTTTTTTTTTTTACAATAATTTGAAAAAATCACCAGCCAGTAGCTTACTTCAGAATTAACCAATTTTTCCCATGCCTTTGTACATACTGTTTGTCCCCTGCCTATCGATTTCTGCATCCTGTACCTTGTTCAGGTTGACTTGACAATTTGCAAGCACTGCTCATTTCTGTTTCTTTGTACAGTGTCAAAAAAGCAAAAATATTTTTGTAATTTCACACCAATGTTACTCTGAGCCATACAACTACTAAACCTAGTAGAAAGTCATTTACTCGTTTTCAACCTAAACAGCAAGTTTGTACGTCTGCCTTTCCTCTAAGGCCTATTTCACATGAGTGATATGGAATAATCCCGGGTCGGTTCAGGAAAAAACTGATGGCTTTGCACGCATGTTTAATCAGTTTATCTGCGATTGCATTTAGTGTTTCGATTTTTTTCTTGCGGATGCCTAAGCCCTCTTTCACACAAGCAAGCTCCAGACAGCATCTAGACCCATTAATTTCAATGTTTATCACTTATCATCTCTGCTTTAGGGAAAATTGGAGCATGTTTTGTATTGTGCGTTTTTCATGCAGCTCTGGCCCAATAGAAATAATAAGGGCTTGTATGAAAAACATGAAGCATCCTGATGCATGCGTTTTTCTCTGATGGTTTCTAGGAGATGTTGAGTGTTAGGCTAGTTTCACATCTGCGGCAGCTATTTTGGCAGGCCGTTCCAGCAGAGAATTCTCCGGATTCAGCCCGGCTGGATGCAACCGGAAGATCAGGGTCCGGCAGAGATCCGTCTGCAATCCAGCAAAAATGCAGGGAATTGTCCGGACAGAAACCGCTGCATGCTCTGGTTTGTGTTCAGCCGATTCCCAGCATCTTCTGGCGGAACTGGCGGCTGGATCACAATGCTGCAGATGTGAAAAATTTGTGAAAAACAAATCAATAACTAAAAAACTGAACACCGTCGCAGACAAAACTGATTGAACTTGTGTGCAAAACCATCATTTTTTCCGTTAGCAGACCCTGACTTATTCCATATTGCTCATGTTCTGCAAGGTTCATAATGATATTTACTATTCCAGCACTGCATCCAAGTAAGTAAGCTTCATGTTCCCCAATGTATGTTCTAGCATGATGTGTGGATTTTAATAACTTTCATTTTTTTCTTGTCTGCCAGATTGGGCTGGTATACATGGCGGCCACTAGAGACATGTGCCAAGAAAGTGGTTTACTGAAAAAGTATATAAATGTTACAGATATCCTCTGGACTATACCATTCTGTAAAACATTCAGTTTCCATAATAAATTATAAAGAGAAGCGAGGATCCGTTCAGCAGCTGGTATCTAACATCATGAGGACATCAGCGTAGGGTTATCAAGCCCATGAAGTGCAAGAAAACCTGTTGGGTTAATGTTTCGATCTGGGGTCAGCAACCTTTCCCACTCCAGCTGCTGTCAAACTACAACTCCCAGCATGTACACTTGCTCGCCTCTTCTTGTAACTCTCATAGAAGTGAAGGGAGGATTCTGGGAGTTGTAGTTTCAGAATATCTGGAGTGCGGAGGTTGCTGATCCCTGGTTTAGGTCATTAAGGATGGGTTGTCTATTTGTGGTCCACCAGACCTGCTTGCCTGCTGTATAAGTGTAACATTTGTGAACCCCTTGTCCTGTATGCTGCTGCTTTATGTGTCCGATTGCCGAACAGACCCAACCTTTTTACAGATGTTTCATGAATCGATGCTGCGTGTACAATTGTGAAAGGGCATGCTCTATGTCACATGACTGTATGTTCGTGAAACTAACCCGTGTTTATATGTTTACCTGGCAAACATCCATTCTACTTGTAATTAAACAAAATACATTTAATGAAGATCAAACTGAGAAAAGAGTATTTTTCCTTCTGCTATATACAAATAAAGATTGATTCTATAATGACCATTGTGCTGTAGTCTGTCATTAAAGCAAGGGGTTAGCTGTGGGGAGCAGCCTTGGTGGTCACATCTGGGCCTAGTCAAGGACATTGGTTTTCATCCTTTAACCCTTGTATAGGGATCTGGACTTCCCTGCAGGGGAACGAACAGGCCACTACCTCCTGGATTTGTATGACTGACCCCTGGCCCATGGGGTCAGGGACACCGAGGGATCAGGAAAAATCGTAGTCAGGGACAGGCTAAGGTTATGGCAGGTGAAGTATGTGCCTCCCCTGTGTCCAGATATCAGTGACTGACAGCTATATCTGTATACACACTTACACAGAGAATGCCATCAATCACTGATAACACCTCACCTGTGTACAACTATCAGTGACTGTCGGCTATCTCTGTGTACACACTTACACAGAGAATGTTATCAATCACTGATAACACCTCCCCTGTATACAGCTATCAGTGACTGACAGCTATATCTGTATACACACTTACACAGAGAATGCCATCAATCACTGATAACACCTCCCCTGTGTACAACTATCAGTGACACACAGCTATCTCTGTGTACACACTTACACCGAGAATGTTATCAATCACTGATAACACCTCCCCTGTATACAGCTATCAGTGACTGACAGCTATATCTGTATACACACTTACACAGAGAATGCCATCAATCACTGATAACACCTCCCCTGTGTACAACTATCAATGACTGTCGGCTATCTCTGTGTACACACTTACACCGAGAATGCTATCAATCACTAAAAACACCTCCCCTGTGTACAGCTATCCGTGACTGACAGGTATCTATGTATACACACTTACACAGAGAATGCTATAAATCACTAATAACACCAGAACCCACCCGTGTACAACTATCAGTAACTGACAGGTATCTCTGTATACATACTTACACAGAGAATTATCTGATAACACCTCCCCTGTGTACAGCTATCAGTGACTGACAGCTATCTCTGTATACACACTTACACAGAGAATGCTATCAATCACTGACAACACCTCCCCTGTGTAAAACTATCAGTGACTGACAGGTATCTCTGTATACACACTTACACAGAGAATGTTATCAATCACTGATAACACCTCCCCTGTGTACAGCTATCAGTGACTGACAGCTATCTATGTATATACACTTACACAGAGAATACTATCTATCACTGATAACACCTAGTGATGAACGAGCACCAAAGTGTTCAGGTACTCGGTCCGAACACATAGCGCGATATTCGTGCGCTCGGCTGAGCAACAAAATACGCACAAAACACCCCCCCCCCCCAAAAAAAAAAAAATTATAATAATCTATTTTACTAGAAAAATTGTTAGGAAACATTCTTTCCAGTATATTCAATTGTATATACAGTGCAAGTGCTGCCAAAAATTATAAGGAAGAAGCACTCAGATACAGCCTGTATATCACATAAAGGAGGGCATCATTCACATGGTGCTACAATAGTTCAGGTAGTGGGACTCCTACGCCTATGCACTAAGTGAAAGGGCTGCCAAATATTACAAGGAACTGGCACTCCAATACACCCTTTCTTACATATAAAGGAAGGCATCATACATACACCCTTGAAAAATTATCCTTGATGGCCTGCTGGTGACCCTCCAAAACATTCGGAGCAAGGGCCTGCTGATCTGAACATCTAAGAAGTTAAGTGACCCAGTAAGTACAGGCTACCAAGAAAAAATGACCAATTTCAATTTCAATTTTTTTTGGGGGTTAGAGATAACATTAACGTCACATAGCAGAATTAGCGCAGTGAATGGGGGTCAGCACCAGCTATGAAAAAATTACATTGCATTTCATAGCTATATTTTGCATGCGCTAATGTTACGCTGCAGATTGAGAGCAGGAAATGTCGTTCAGCACCGGTTTGGAAAAAAAATTTGAAATATTTACCCCTGTGCCACTATATAAAATCCCGAATCCTGCAAAAAACACATGCGTGAAAGATTCACCACTGAAGGAAAGCAAATTATGTTTTCTTGAAAGTCTGAAACATAGAAAAAAATATACCATGTGAGCTGAGCCCAAAAAATTGTAGGTGAGGGCCTGCAGGTGAGCTGACCCTCCCTGAAGAGGGAAATGAGGAAATCTAATGCACTGAGCCCCAAACTCTTCAGCTTCCAAAGTCAGGAGAAGATGACGGGGGGAATGGCAATTAGTGTTTCATGAGGTGGATGATGTGGATAAGACACAGTTGTCAATGAGTGAAGGTCTTGTTAGGTCAACACAAGTTAGGAGGATGACCAGAGTGAGGAAGTGAATTTGATGATGGGGGACGATGACATCACTGACCCAACCTGGGAATGTGGAAAGCCAAACGAGGACAGCAGGACAGAGGGGGGAGGGATCCACAGCACCGCAAGAGGCTGGAAGAGGCTGTGGGGTGGCGAAAGGGAGAAGATGGGCCACACCAAATAGGCCCGCAACTGTTCCACCTTGTGGAAATGTCCCTTGCCAAGGGGTAGGTGTTCCACAGTCTGGGGCTTTTTTGAGGAAAGTGAGGACGAAAAATTATTTTTAATTAGCAAACTGTGCCATTCCAAAATAAGAACTCAACATTTCATAAATAACAATAACCATAACATATTTTACATCCTATTAATAAACTAACTCAAACCATAACAATAAAACCTCAAACACTGGAACATAATCGGCGAAGACTGTACACTGGAGGCTAAATGAGTAGAGTGGGGGGGGGAACACTAGCAACCTCAACACCAACATGATCCGCCACATGGCATCACAGCACCCTAATAGGTGGGCCAAACCCCCGGGTCCACAATCAGTGTCTGTGGGTCACACCACTGCCTCCTCTTCCTCCACTGTGTTACATACTGGCCAATCCTCTGTCCTAGACGCAGGCCTGGATGACTCCCGCCCTACAGCTGGGCCTTCGCAAGCACTGTCAGCTAGCACACCCACTTCTGTGTCCAAGCACAGCGTACAGATGTCCCCAGGCCTTTGAAAGTAAGCACCGATACCCCGCCATCCACCGACAGGCCATAGCACTAAATGCGCCCCTTTCAAAATATGGAGCCATGGAAATGTTGCCATTTAGGCTCCACAACTATTTTTCTCGGTGTGTGCCATCCCCGCATTACACCAGCAATTGTGTCCCGTAACATCACCCGTGCCCTGAACAACAAAATTATTGGGAAGGTCCACTTAACGATGGACCTGGCCAGGGATGCTACATTTCCGTGACGGCACACTCGGTGAACCTTGGGGAGGCCGATAGTCAGTCGTACCATGGGATTGCACAGTTCCACCGACGCCAAGGACTTCGATTAGAATTTCACCTACATTAGTGGCTGAAACCCCCCCCCCCCCCCTCTTCTCCTTCGCCTCCACCTCCTCCTCCACTGCAAACTCAGAATTCTCATGAGGAAGCCGCAACAGGCCTTTCTGAAATTAATTTGCTTTGGTGACAAACAGCACACCCCTGCAGAGCTGTGGCAGGGTATAAGGAACCTGGTTGGTTGTGTCTGATAATGGCCATAACTTGTTGGCAGCTTTGTAGCTCGGCAAGCTCACACACATGGCAATCATACAGCATATATGTACCATGCACAACAAACCTCCCAAACTTATACATTAATATAACTAAAAACCTAACACACAAGAGTGGAGATAAAACCAATGGCGTGAACTTCTTAAAAACTCATAAATAACCAAATAACCAGAACATATTTTATTTTACAGCCTAGTCAGAAACTTAAACTCAAACCATAACAATAAAAAATTAAACCCTGGCGAATCAGGGCCATCACAGGGGCAGAAAACAACCTCTGCCCAGTGAAGAAGGTAAAATTGTACATGGGACAAATGCTGATATGGCCATATGGATTTCACCTTATTGTCCAGGATCTGGCCATACCATGCCTAGGCCACATGTTCTAAATTTTCTCCCAAACTACCCCATTTTGCCTGAGCTACTGGTGAAGGTGCGCCGTGTGTGTGCCCATTTCCGAAAGTCATCTACAGCTACCGTCGGTTTGGCAACGCTGATGCAGCACTTGCATTTGCCAGCTAACAGACTATTGTGCTACGTGAGCACACGCTGCAACTCTACGTTCTATATGTTGTCCAGGCTTTGTGAGCAGCAGAGGGCAGTAGTGGAATACCAGCTGCAACATGATCTTGTATGTCTGACCTCTGTGAGGTTTTACGCAACTTTGAGGGATAAACACAGATGGTGAGTGGCGATGCCGATATTATCAGCCTAACCATACAACTTCTGTGTCTAGTGAAACGCTGGCTGGCAACGATGAAGGCGGACGCTTCACATGTGGAAGAGGTGGAACTAGAGGGAAGACATTACACAGGGTGATAGCCAGAACACCATCAGTTCGGCTTCTCAGTGTGAATTGGATGATGATAAGGAGGAGGAGGAGGAGCAAGAGACAGTTGCCTACGCTACAGAGGGTAGTAAAAATAGCAGGTTTATTCAATCTGTTCTGCATAGATGAGCAGGAGAGGAGGGAGAGGAGGAAGAGGATAAGGCGAATGAGAGTCATCCTCCTCATGACGACAGCGAAGTCTTGCCTGTTGGGAATCTGGCACACATGGCTGACTTCATGTTAGGCTGCTTTTCCTGCGACCCATGCGTTACACGCATGTTAGACAACACGGATTACTGGTTGTTCACCCTTATCGACCTCCCCCTACAAAAAGAACTTCTCATCTCTCATTCCTGTGGTGGAGAGGACGAGCAAAACGATGCAATAAAAGAATGCCCTTGTTTTAAAATTGCTTAGAAAATTTCCATATGACAATACTGAAGGCAGAGTACGTAGTTCCTTGGGCAACACAGGAGGGGAGATGAAGGGGACACACCGCAGTTCAAACAGATGCACAAGGCGTGGGACAGTTTCATGACACCCCGCCAGCACCCTCACCCTGATGCGCGGCCTAGTGTCACAAGGAGGGAAACACTTTGGAAGATGGTGAAGGAGTACATAGCAGACCGCGTCAACGTCCTCAGTGATCCCTCTGTGCCTTACAACTATTGGGTGTCCAAGCTGGACACGTGGCAAGAACTTGCACTTTATGCCTTGGAGGGGCTGGCCTGTACACTGTATTGACTAAAACCTGATCCAAAACTTACACATTACTATAAAATACAAACATAACATACAACAGTGGTGGTAAAACAATGGCATGGCCTGTTGAATAACTCCTAAATAACAAAATAAATGACAATAACAACATATCTTACAGACTAGCCATAAACTGTAACTCAAACCATAACAAAAAAAATCAAACACAGTACACAGGGTGATAGCCAGACCACCCTCAGTTTGTATTCTTTACACCTCAGAGGTGCTGGCCTGCCCTGCCACCAGCTTTTTGTCACAGTGGGTATTTAGTGCTGCTGGGGCCATAATAACAGATAAGCGCATGCACCTGTCAACTGAAAATGCTGACAGGTTGACTATTATAAAAATGAACCGGGCCTGCATTGCCCCTGACATCTCTACTCCACCAGATAAAAGCGGCTGAACATAAAGACACTGTAATGTACATGAATACACTGTATTCACATGCACCTCTGGCACCACTAAACAGGTTATATAGTGGAATCTTGCTTTTCTCGTTCTTCTTCTCTTCCTCCTCTTCCTCTATCATGTCAACATGCTTTTTAGGCTGCCCTCCCTCATAATGTTTTATAGGGTCAGCGAAACTCTTGCACAGGTGCCAGAGGTGACACTCAGAGCCCTTACCCTTGAAAAAGTCTGTGGTGCACCAATATGTCTTACACTTTTCCTGCCATTTATCAGCGTCAGGTACGCCATGAATGGCACAGGCAGCACATTGACTGTAGGCAGACTATTATAACTAAATATTAAGGAACATGGGAGATATACTATATTGGACTGTAGTATTCAGGGTAATTGATTGTGTGGGCACTTTGCGATAAATAAGTGTGTTTGTGGTTGCAGTTTGGGCAATCAGTCTCTAAAAGGTTTGCCATCGCCTTCACAGTTTTAGAGGGTTAGCGCACCTGGAGGCCCTCAGCTACATTCTTTTACTCAGTTTCATTGAGCCCAGAGCCACAGTCTGCGTGAACCATCAGCATTACGGCCACTTCCACGTCCCGTACTGGCCGCCTTCTTAATTTTAAATGTTATATATGCTTAAAAGTATGTCACACGTACAGTATTGTATATATGTACGTGTACGCGCCAATAAATTAAAACAGGTATTTTGGATTTGCACAGGGGATGTAGCTCGGATAATTTCACTACCATACACCTTCTGCGGATGAAGTACAGTATATGTTAGTGATATGTATGAAATGCACACACAGTAGATGTGGCACAAATATTTTACTTTTCCCCAAAATACACTGTTTTCACATGTGGTACTGTATTTGATACAGAGAGCCACACTATGGACACTAGATTTGGACCAGATTATTTAGATTGTCGCAAGACACACAGATTCTAAATTTAAATCAGTACATGCCCCAGTAATGAACAGATTATGCACAGATTATTTTGATTATTCAAATGTGGTAGAGAATTTGTCACAGAAAGCCACACTATATGGACAGTATATTTGGCACAAAACAGTTAAATTTTTTCCAAATACCAATAATTCTCTGCTGGAATACTGTATATATGGTAGCGGCCTAAACGCACACACAGATATACCTAAAACTAGTTAAATTTGTCCCAAACACAAATAATTCTATCCTGGAACACTGTATATATGGTTGCGGCCTAAACGCACACACAGATGTGCCTAAAACTAGTTCAATTTGTCCCAAATAAAATGTATTCTCTGCTGGAATACTGTATATACGGTTGCGGTCTAAACACACACACAGATGTGGCCAAAACTAGTTAAATTTGCCCAAAATATAAATAATTCTCTGCTGGAGTAATGAATATGACGGTTGCAGATTGAACGTACACACAGATGTGCCCCACACTAGTTAAATTTGTCCCAAATACAAAAAATTCTATGCTGGAATACTGTATATATGGTTGCGGCCTAAACGCACACACAGATGTACCTAAAACTAGTTAAATTTGTCCAAAATAAAATGTATTCTCTGCTGGAATACTGTATATATGGTTGCGGCCTAAACACACACACAGATGTGCCCAAAACGAGTTAAACTTTCCCAAAAAATAAATAATTCTCTGCTGGGGTAATGAATACAACGGTTGCAGATTGAAGCACACACAGATGTGGCACAAATTAGGTTAATTTCCCCAGAAAAGAAAATTCTCTGGTGGCGCGGTGTATATCTCACTAGCAGGTACACTCTAGTGAATAAGCCTCTTTTTATAATGTCTGCTAAACACACTGCTTTCTGATGGCGTACTGTAGATCTCACTTGCAGACACACTCTAGTGAATAAACCTCTTTTTATAATGTCTGCTAAACACACTGCTTTCTGATGGCGTACTGTAGATCTCACTAATATGAAATCTTTCAGTCTTTTAAAAGCTTTTGGGTACTTAAAAAAGGGATTTTCAATCCCTGCACTATCTGTCCCTTCCTGAAGACGCCTGTCCCTGATACTGCTTAATTTAACCCCTGGTAAAAAAAAAAATGGTGCTGCACTGCTGTCAAACACACACTGTAGTCCTTAAGAGGACGGTTTGGTCTTTCAATAGTTTTTTTGGAGTTAAATCTGTGAATTTCCAGCAAAATGCTATCTGACCTTGCCAACTGTCTGCTCTTCCTGACGCTGAATGATTCGAGCGCGGGACATCGGCTCCTATATAAACTGGTATCACGTGTTCCAGCCAGCCAATCAGTGTAAGGCTAATAGCTAACATGGCTATGGCATTACACTGAAGGGAATTACTTACCTGAACCAATACTCGGCATGCTCACTCATCACTAATAACACCTCCCCTGTGTACAACTGTCTGCGACTGACAGCTAACTATGTATACACACTTACACAGAGAATACTATCAATCACTGATAACACCTCCCCTGTGTACAGCTATCAGTGACTGACAGCTAACTATGTATACACACTTACACAGAGAATACTATCAATCACTGATAACAACTCCCCTGTGTACAGCTATCAGTGACTGACAGCTATCTCTGTATACACACTTACACAGAGAATGTTATCAATCACTGATAACACCTCCCCTGTGTACAGATATCAGTGACTGACAGCTATCTATGTATACACACTTACACAGAGAATACTATCAATCACTGATAACACCTCCCCTGTGTACAGCTATCAGTGACTGACAGCTAACTATGTATACACACTTACACAGAGAATACTATCAATCACTGATAACAACTCCCCTGTGTACAGCTATCAGTGACTGACAGCTATCTCTGTATACACACTTACACAGAGAATGTTATCAATCACTGATAACACCTCCCCTGTGTACAGCTATCAGTGACTGACAGATATCTCTGTATATACACTTACACAGAGAATACTATCAATCACTGACACAACCTCACCCTAGAACAATAAGTCAGTAATAGGAGAGGTTTCAATTCTACAAATTACATATTATACTGACTCTTTTCCCTCAAAAATGTTATCAGTCTGCTCAGCTCCTCCTGCTCTATAACATGCTGCCTGCATATTGCACTGCATTTTGTGGTGACAGGTCCCCTTTAAAGAGGCTCAGTAATATTTGCCTGTTGCCACTTAACCACCTCAGCCCCCCTAGCTTAAACACCCTAAATGACCTGACCACTTTTTACAATTCTGCACTACACTACTTTCACCGTTTATTGCTCCGTCATACAACTTACCACCCAAATGAATTTTACCTCCTTTTCTTCTCACTAATAGAGCTTTCATTTGGTGGTATTTCATTGCTGCTGACATTTTTAATTTTTGGCTATTAATCAAAAATTACCGAAATTTTTGCAAAAAAATGACATTTTTCACTTTCTGTTGTAAATTTTTTTTTTTTTTAAATTACATTTCTATAAAAAAAATTCTCTAAATTTATTGTTCTACATGTCTTTGATAAAAAAAAGAATCCAATAAGTGTATATTTATTGGTTTGGGTAAAAGTTATAGTGTTTACAAACTATGGTGCAAAAAAGTAAATTTCCGCATTTTGACTTTCTGAGCACCTGTCATGTTTCCTGAGGCACTACAATGCCCAGACAGTAGAAACACCCCACAAATGACCCCATTTCGGAAAGTAGACACCCTAAGGAATTCGCTGATGGGCATAGTGAGTTCATGGAAGTTTTTATTTTTTGTCACAAGTTAGCAGAAATTGAATTTTTTTTTCCAAAAATTTCATTTTCCGCCAACTTGTGACAAAAAAATTTTTTTTACATGAACTCACCATACCCCACATGGAATACCTCATGGTGTCTACTTTCTAAAATGGGGTCACTTGTGAGGTATTTATACTGTCCTGGCATTTTAGGGGCCCCTAAAGCGTGAGAAGAAGTCTGGAATCCAAATGCGTAAAAATGCCCTGTGAAATCCTAAAGGTACTCATTGGAATTAGGGCCCCTTTGTGCATCTTGGCTGCAAAAAAGTGTCACTCATGTGGTATCGACGTACTCAGAAGAAGTAGGGCAATGTGTTTTGGGGTGTATTTTTACATATACCCATACTGTGTGTGAAAAATATCCCTGTAAATGACAACTTTTTCAATTTTTTTATGCAAAGTTGTCAATTTACAGAGATATTTCTCTCACCCAGCATGGGTATATGTAAAAATACACCCCAAAACACATTGCCCTACTTCTCCTGAGTACATCAATACCACATGTGTGACACTGTTTTGCAGCCAAGATGCGCAAAGGGGCCCTAATTCCAATGAGTACCTTTTAGGAGGGCATTTTTACGCATTTTTCTTCTCACGCTTTAGGGCCCCTAAAATGTCAGGGCAGTATAAATACCCCACATGTGACCCCATTTTAGAAAGAAGACACCCCAAGGTATTCCGTAAGGGGCATGGTGAGTTCATAGAAGATTTGTTTTTTGGCACAAGTTAGCGGAATTTGATTTTTTTTGTTTTCTCACAAAGTCTCCCTTTCCGCTAACTTGTGATAAAAAGTTCAATCTTTCATGGACTCAATATGCCCCTCAGCGAATAGCTTGCGGTGTCTTCTTTTCAAAATAGGGTCACATGTAAAGTTTTTGTACTGCTCTGGCATTTGAGGGTCTCCGCAATCATTACATGTATGGCCAGCATTCGGAGTTTCTGCTATTCTCCTTATATGGAGCATACGGGTAATGATATTTTTTTTTCCGTCAAGCCTCTGGGCTGAAAGAAAAAATGAACGGCACAGATTTCTTCATTCGCATCGATCGATGTGGATGAAAAAATCTCTGCCAAAAAAATATGCAAAAAAAAAAAAAAAGAGGGGCCTGGCGATTGCCAGGACATAGGGGCTCCGCCCAAACATCCATACCCACTTCAGCTCCTATGTCCTGGCAAACGTGATTTCTCCATTCACATCGATCAATCGATCGGTGTGGAGGAAGACATCTTTGCCAGATTTTTGATACAAAGTGTTTGCCAAAGCATATGAACTCCAACACCTCTCCTCAGCTCATATGCCTGGGCAAACGTACCTGTCCTGCAGAGGAGAAATCTCGTCCTGCAGCGCCGCATACACCGACTTCACGTGTCTTCTGACAGCAGCACAATGCTTCTCTCAGAATGCACATTAGTGCTGCAGCGTTTTCGTCGGTTAGTCCAGCTGGTAAATAAAGGGTGGTTAGTAAAAAAAAAAAAAGAAGAAAAAACAAGCAGCAGGCTCATAAATTTGAACGTTACGAACTTTGTAAACCTGAACATCATAAAACTTTTAAAACCTAAACTAACTCAAGATTCCTTTTTCTTGCTACCTATTTAAATATTGTCTTTTCACTCTTTATTTTCCTTGCAGAAACCTCTCCTCTCCCATAGGACAATGTGTAAAGTGTAATTCACACAGAGATGGTGCGAAGTACATTATGCACTTTATCCCAAGTGAAAGCAGACATTTCTACCGTTTCACATAGCTGCAGTAGCACACTACCACCCCTGTGTTTTAGGGTCTCTCAAAACCTAGTATCCTGAGAGACCCTAGATCCTGAGTGTAAAAACTACCTGTGTCCTGCAGTCCCTATGTCTCTAAGTGTACCTGAGTGTTGTACATCCGGAAACACTCCCCTAGGCATAGGGCAGGGTGGTCAGGGCAGTCAGGACAGAAATAGCGGGTGTCACGCCTTATTCCACTCCTGCTACAGACACAACATCTTTTTCGGGGTGGCGGTTGGTTTGAGGTACCAGCAACGACATTGGGGAAATGTCGCTCGTGTAGACGGCTCACTACACTGGTGGTTGGGGCCACGGAACCTCCTGGATACAGGAGGTTCTCGATGATCTCTTCCTGAAATTTGAGGAAGGATCCTGTTCTCCCAGCCTTACTGTAGAGAACAAAACTATTATATATAGCCAATTGAATTAGATATACAGACACCTTCTTATACCAGCGTCTGGTCTTTCGGGAAAGCAAATATGGGGCCAACATCTGTGTGTTAGGGTCTCTCAAAACCTAGTATCCTGAGAGACCCTAGATCCTGAGTGTAAAAACTACCTGTGTCCTGCATGGGGCCAACATCTGGTCATTGAAGTCCCATGAGCAAATAATAGTCGTGGACCGAGAGGGGCTTTTCAATGACACTGGTTGCCTGTTCAATTTGTATTGTCGTGTCTGCGTGAATGGAGGAGAGCATGTAAACGTCACGCTTGTCTCTCCATTTTACCACGAACAGTTCTTCGTTACACAAGGCAGCCCTCTCCCCCATACTCATATCACAGCGAGAAGCCTTTTGGATTCTAAGATTGAAAACCAGATATCCGGCGGGCTTGAATTTAAGAAGAGAACTAATGTATATATATTGAAATCTAGCAAGAGCCAGGTTATAGAATTTTAGCACTGCTATATTTTTTATGTCATCACTAGGGTGATTGTGTTTTAGCTCCTATTCAGACACTGCGGTTTTTATGTACATCATATCCAGTGCTTCAGGACTATACACGGGAGATGAATTAAGATATTAAAGTGTTGGCTTGAACTAATTTGTGACAAGAGTCAACCCATGTTTTAATGCAAGTTTTTCCTTTTGAATACATTTTCATCTCTTTATGCTCTGTTTGTCTATATGAAACAAAATATGGGCGGTCACACTGCCCATGGCTACTCCTCTACTCAGCCACACCTGTACCTAATCACCTTTTGATGATGGGGGAGGTCTGGTGGAGAGCTTTATAAGAGGACTCAGTGGCCTGGTCAGTGTACCAGTCATGAATAAGAACTTTTTCGAAACGCGTTGACTGCTTAAGGATATGAGAAGATATATTTTATTGCCGCTGTATCACCAACACTATTAATAAAGAGAAGATACTCGTGAACTAGATGCTGGAGTTTTCTTCATTTTCCTTAGCACTCTCCCCCCTTGCAAGATGGGTGGTAACGAGCCGTTGGGGGAAGCCCCAGCGACTAGGTCGCGTGGTGCCACAGCAGCCAATCTGTTCTAGGAACAAATGCCTGAAGAGGGGCACACTTGTGTAGAAATTGTCCACATAAAGATGGTACCCCTTGCCGAATAAGGGTGACACCAAGTCCCAGACTGTCTTCCCACTGCTCCCCAGGTAGTCAGGGCAACCGACCAGCTCCAGGGTCTGATCTTTACCCTTATAGACACGAAATTTGTGGGTATAGCCTGTGGCCCTTTCACAGAGCTTATACAATTTGACCCCATACCGGGCGCGCTTGCTTGGGATGTATTGTTTGAAGCCAAGGCGCACGGTAAAATGTATTAGGGACTCGTCTACGCAGATGTTTTGCTCAGGTATACAAATCTGCAAATTTGGTGTTGAAGTGGTCTATTAGGGGCCGAATTTTGTGGAATCGGTCAAAAGCTGGGTGGCCTCTGGGACGAGAGGTGCTGTTATCGCTAAAGTGCAGGAAACGCAGGATGGTCTCAAATCGTGTCCTGGACATGGCAGCAGAGAACATGGGCATGTGATGAATTGGGTTCGTGGACCAATATGACCGCAATTCATGCTTTTTTGTTAGGCCCATGTTGAGGAGAAGGCCCAGAAAAGTTTTAAATTCGGAAACTTGGACTGGTTTCCACCGTAAAGACTGGGCATAAGAGCTTCCCGGGTTGGCGGTTATAAATTGAGTGGCATACCGATTTGTTTCTGCCACGACTAGGTCAAAGAGCTCCGCAGTGAAGAACAGCTCAAAAAACCCCAGTGCTAATGTTGCGGCTAAAGATGGGGGCTGCCAATCAGGGTTTGCCAGCACCTCAGGGATTCTAGGGGCTCTACGGGCCTGTCTGTGCAGTGGCTGCGACGGGGGAACTATTGTACGTGCCACCGTACCAGCTTCAACTGCCCTTCTGGTGCTCGCCACTTCACCATGTTCTACAGCAGTGCTGGTACTAGGTCCAGGAAGGGCTGCGCTGCTGGTGTATCCCTCACCACGTAATCCGACAGCGCCAGCCACACTCTGCTGCCCTCGAAGCGGATCCGGCGCAACCTGTGGTCTAGCGACACGGGGCCAGGTACGCCTGGTGGTATCAGGGACCTCAACCTCCTCGTCCGAACTTTGGGTCAGACTGCCACTGCTTTCTACAGGTTCATATTCTGACCCGCTAGATTCGTCAGATGAGGGTTCCCATTCCTCATCCGACTGGGTCAGAATCCTGTAGGCCTCTTCAGACGAATACCCCTTATTTGACATTTGGACAACTAAATTTAGGGGGTATTCCCTGAGACTCCCCAAGAAAAAGAGCAAGCCTGTCTTACAAATGGGAGGCTAGCGAAGTACATAAAGCCGCTGCGATTGATAAAAAAGATCAAAACTGATTTTTTTTTATCGCCGCAGCGCTTGTGAAGTGATTGTGCAGTGATAAAAAAAATTAACTGCGGCGGGGTGGGCGTGGGTGAACGCACGTGTGGGCGACCGAGCAGGCCTGATCGGGCAAACACTGCGTTTTGGGTGGCGGGCGAACTAAGGTGACACTAGTACTATTATATATCTGACCGTGATCAGTTCTGATCACTTACAGATACTATAAAAGTACAAAGGCTGATTAGCGCTACGCTAATCAGCGAATCAGTGACTGCGGTGCGGTGGGCTGGAAGCTAACTACCTACCAAAGGGGCCTAAACTAACCTAAACCTAACAGTCAATACTGGTGGGAAAAAAAAGTGACAGTTTACACTGATCACTTTTTTCCCTTTCACTAGTGATTGACAGATGATTGAAAGGGGTGATCAAGGGGTTAATTGGGGTGATGGGGGGTGATCTGGGGCTAAGTATGTAGTGCTTGGTGTACTCACTGTTACATGTGCTCTCTGCAGGGTCCAACTGACGAAAAGGACCCAGCAGAGAGCACACAAGCCATTTAACATATTATACTTATAAATAAAATGTGTTAGATGGCTTGTGATTCGTTTTTTTTAAAAGTGATCAGCCTGCCAGCGCTGATCATTGGCTGGCAGGCTGATGACCAACTCCTTCTGAAACTTTTTACCGCCGCGCACTGCGCATGCGTGGCAGCATCAATGCGTCATCTCGCGAGGAGACCGCCCGCCGAACGCATCCGTGCGTTAGGTGGTCCTGTAGCGGTTAAAGAGCCAGAGTACATAAATAACTGAACCCAAAAAAACTGCCCAAAACTAAGCATGTGCTCTCATTGAGAGGCTGTAAGCACTAACAATGCTGCCTCAAGTAAGATCAGTAAAATCATTCTGTTTAAGACTCTATCTGTCTGATTCCTCCCGCCATCCTAGACCCCCACTCCCCACTCAAGGCCATAGCTATTCTGTCTGTAAGGACTGACCCCCTAGAAATGAAGTACATGCAGTATACAGGCTATACAGTCCTCTAATGTTTGCTACACATATAATCGGTCTCTTTAGTTTATTTTATTAATGTTCACCTCTAGGTATTCAGAAATTCCTTCAAAGAAATCATTCATTTTGCAGTGCTTTAGACATTATCTTCACTTGTGTCAATCTCTGTCCCCAGTGTGGCCTCAAGTATAAGCCTGGTATAATTACGGTCAAGCCAATTAGCCTATCCGAGAACACTGATGACCCCAGTAGTCTGGTGTGGCACTTTTTGTCAAACTCAAGAATAAATCCTGAAGGATAAAAAAGGACAGAAATCACTATGTCAAATGTATCACAGTAAAGTGTGCAGTACACAAGAACAGCCACTAGATGGCATGGTGAGATTGTCAAAGATTAGTGCTGAGATAGTTAAGATAAAGATAAGTGATTATATAACCTTAACTACAAGCTGTTCACCCCCTGTGTATATTCCTCCACTGTTAGCTGTTCCTGTCTTTTTCCAATCCTATGCGGTGCCCCTGCCATACCATGTTATTTTAAATACAATTATTCATATGGTCATCCTGTAGAGACTGGGTGGTTAGTGGTCAAATTAGAATAAAAGATGCAGCACAAAGATACCTATTTCTCCTCTAAAAGATCAGTAGGGATAGCATTTTCTTTTCTTTATGTTGTACTGCAATCCATGCAAATATCGCTTCCACAGTCAGACTTTGTACCCAGCACCCTGGTTAGCAGAACCTAAGGATCTGCAGGTATTCCCCCTTTTAACTCTTATATTAGGATCTGGAGTTGGAAGCTGGAAATCTAACATTAACCCTAAATATCACACTAGGTTAGAGATAGGGTTGGACTGGCCTACTAGAGTATCAAAGGATCTGTCTGAAGCCACAGTGGGCCCCAAAAGTCCAGGAGAAGCTGCCTATGTCGCTAATCATTCACCACTGGGGTCTATTTCTTTGATTGAAAACTACTAGACTTCATTGATGATATAGAGATTGGGCCTCAAGAATAATTTCCTCTGCCAGGCCCAAGCAACCCAAGTCCAACACTGGTTGTAGGACATAATAACTGGCACATACAGAAGCAAAGCACTCAGAGGTAAGGGTACTTTCACACTAGCGTTAAAGTTTTCCGGTATTGAGTTTCGTCCTAGGGGCTCAATACCGGAAAAAAACTGATCAGTTTTATCCTAATGCATTCTGAATGGAGAGCAATCCGTTCAGTATGCATCAGGATGTCTTCAGTTCAGTCACTCTTACGGTATTTGGCCGGAAAAAATACTGCAGCACGCTGCAGTATTTTCCCAGTCCAAAATTCCGGAGCACTTGCCGGAATGCCTGATCCAGCATTATTTTCCATTGAAATGCATTAATGCTAGATCTGGCACTAAGTGTTCTGGCAAAAGCAAAACTGATCCGGTTTTGTGGTATGCGCATGAGCAGATCTTTGAAGATGCAGAAAAAAAAAATACCGGATCTGTTATTCCAGGTGACACCGGAGAGACGGATCGTGTGTTTCAATGCATTTGTTAGATGGATCCGCATCCATTCCGTCTACAAATGCTTTCCGTTTGCACACGGATTTCCGGATCTGGCAGGCAGTTCCGGCGACGGAACTGCCTGCTGGATCCTCACAACACAAGTGTGAAAGTACCCTTAGTACTTTATACCCCCTTTCTAGTCATATTACCTGGCAGTAATGGTTCAGATGAGACCTTTACTGAAAAAATAGCATCAAAATGAATTATAGTGTCTTTTTTTGCTATATTTTTCCAGTACATTTTAAATGAAGGAATTCTAACAAATGGGCCTAAAAGTATAGAAAAATGTGCAGAGCTTTACCACATTTAAAATCAGCATGTTTCCCTAGTGCACACCCCTCATTTTCCGATAGTAGCGGGCTGAGGATAAGCCTCCATTAGAAAGGCACTATAGATCAGTTTAATGCATGCCAACATTTTTCAGTGATACATTGCGATGGCTGAAATATTGTAGTAAGACCAAACATTTAGTATGATCCAGATCCACTGGGAATATTATTGGCTTCCATTGGTTTTAGATTATTTTTAAAGATCTGCTGAGGATTTCCTGCTTGACACATGAAGGATTAATTTCTATGGTGCTCCAACAAAATGTCATAAATCAATTAAAGAACAAACTAAGTTTTGCGTCTCTCTCCGCTCTCACAGAACTGAAACATGTGCTCTTAATCTGGTATCCGAAGACTCAGCAAGATTTTCAGCTCTGACAAACACAATGAGGTGTCAGATTTAATAACGTCTCATACTGGTTGGATTCCCTACAGGTTTTGGTGCATGGCGTGACAGCATTTCATTTTCCAAGTTAAATCTGTTTTGTACCCTACACTAATTCTAAGAATCCCCCATTCTTGTCAGCATTAGGAGTAACTTGGAAAAAATCATACAATATTCTTCCAAGTTATCTCAGTCTCTAGATGGCATCAAACCTGTATGTGGTTTGCACCATTTTGGAATCACTGTTGTGTCATGGTGTATTCTGGTAGCATGTTCACGTTTCACAACCAGTGGATGCTTCTCTACCCATCAAGCAGTAACTTCCACTAAGAGTAAAGGCCCTGGAATGCTAATTGAAAATGATACATGGAAAATGAACCAAGCATGACAACATGGTTCTGCATTATAGATAAGTGAACTTAGTTTTGTGTCCCATTCATCATATTTATTTAAAAAATTCGATTTATGGCTGAATCAGTTCTACCCAAATCAAATATGCTCTAACTGCCCCGAAAATTGCTATATGACACTTTGAGGTCTCCTGGGATTCAGAATTTACTTTAACGCAATAGCAAATAATGTCAGAATGACCCTGACATAAATAGCTGTGGGTAAACGTATAGTTGACGGTGTTAATAAACACTGCACACACTTTTTCATATTAGACAAGCCACTGTTTTACCGATAAACACACGTGATGTTATCAGCAAAAAACAGCTTTTTGGGACCAAGCATCTAAAAATGATTCCTTAATGGAAGTAGATCCCTGCCATTGTTTATACACACATTAATGTCAGAAGAAACAGTAGCTTGTTCTACACAAGCATCCAAAAATTATGCGTAAATGGGGACAAAATATCTTCTTGTATTTATACTCACAAATGTTAATTATCAGAAGAAACAGTGGCTTGTTCTGAATTTGAACAAGCCTAGAAAAATTCTCCCATTTACTTGGGGCAGCAGCAGTACAGTCTGGATCTGGAAAGGGTAAGTTTTACATAGTTACATAGTTAATACGGTTGAAAAAACACATAAGTCCATTAAGTTCAATCAAGGGATGTAGGTGCGGACACACGAATCCCAGAAGAAAGTGAGACTCAGCTTTCTACATATTTTCATAAGCATTAATGTCATTTAGTTTTAAGAATTCATCTTAACCCTTTTTAAAACTGTCCACTGTTCCTGCTGTGACCACGTCCTGAGGAAGTCTATTCCACAGATTCACAGTTCTTACAGTAAAGAAGTTTTGACGCTTCTGGAAACTGAACTTTTTCTTCTCCAGTTGGAGACAGTGCCCCCTTGTCTTTTGAGGGCATTTTCATTGGAACAGTTGTGTAGGGGTAATAACTGGCAGTAATAGTAGCGCCAGCAATAGCAACACCGAATGGAACAGAAAAGGCATTAGATGTGTGTTGCTGTCTTTGAGTTGTAGTCATAGTAGTGGCAGTAGGTAATGGAAGTGGCAGTAGGGGGATTTGCAGCAGGGAGTAGAAGCTGTGGCAGTGGTGGAAGCAGC
The DNA here is from genome assembly GCA_033119425.1 of Bufotes viridis. NCBI lineage: Eukaryota > Metazoa > Chordata > Amphibia > Anura > Bufonidae > Bufotes > Bufotes viridis. The sequence goes on along the minus strand of CM065589.1, from coordinate 75,665,680 downwards.
AGCAGCCATGCAGTACAGAACATGATGGTAGGCAGACAGCAGCAGTGGCATTATGGGGCACCGTCAGCAATGGCAGACCTATTCATTGGCATCAGCCAGAGGTATGTGAAAGTCCTCACGGATCCATGCCTCATTCATTTTGACAAAAGTGATGTTTAGTACACTAGCAGAGGACAACTTTGTCCGTTTGGGTGTGATGGCGCCACAGGCCATGCTGAAAACCCTCTTTGAGATTACACTGAAGGCTGGAAAAAACAGTACGGATAGAACATTCTGGGCCATTTCTAGCCACTGTTCCAATCTGCCTGCCCAGAAGTCCATGAGGTCAAGGAACATGGGATCCACCGGAAAAAGGCCAAAGTCAAGGTAGAGTATTCCGATGGTATGTCTCAGTTTCGTGATTTGCACCAGCCTGGAGGGCACATGAAAAATTGGTCCATCATGTTGATGATACTGAACTGCCCGCTGCTCCAGCTTTTGCTGTTTGTGGTATTGGAGACAGAAGGAGGTGGGGCCTCGTGGTCATACACATGGGTGGCATATATAGTGTATCCTAGTAAGAAAGCAATTTGACCTCCCTTACAGCAACAGGAAAACATTCCCCCATTTTGCTACAGTGTGGGTCTAAAAGCATGGCCATCTAATAATCATCAGGTTGCTTCATGTGAATGATGCGCATTTCAGCAGGGCCGATTCTAGCTTTTCTGCTGCCTTAGGTGAAAAATGAAATCCCCCTTACCTTTTAAATCAGACCCCCATATCAAACCTCAGATGACACCCCCATTAGACCTCCATGTTAGAAACTCCCATTTCAGACCAAACCCCCACCCCCATGTAACAGACCTCAGTGCAGACCCCCATCAGACCTCTCAGACCCCCATATCAGACCCCATTAGGCCTCCAGACCCTCATTAGACTTCCAGACCCCCATATCAGACCTCAGACCAGACCTCCAGACCCCCATATAAGACCCCTATTAGACCTCCAGACCCCCATATTAGACCTTAGACCAGACCCCCATATCAGACCCCCAGACTCCTATATCAGACCCCTATTAGACTTCCAGACCCCATATCAGACCTCAAATCAGACTTCCAGACCCCCAGTAGACCTCCAGACCCCCATATCAGTCCCCCATTAGACCTCCAGGCCCCGATTAGACTTCCAGACCCCCAATCAGACCCCCATTAGACTTCCAGACACCCATATCAGACCTCCAGACCCTATTAGACTTCCAGACCCCAATATCAGACCCCCCATTAGACCACCAGACCCACATATCAGATATCAGACCACATATCAGACCTCCAGACCCCTCTATCAGGCCCCCAGTAGACTTGAGGCCATGTCAGACCTCACTCAGACTTAGACCCCAGTAGACTTCCAGACCCCATATCAGACCTCAACTCAGACTTCCAGACCCCCAGTAGACCCCCAGACCCACATATCAGATCTCAGACCACATATCAGACCCCCAGACCCCTCTATCAGGCCCCCAGTAGACTTCCAGACCCCATATCAGACCTCAAATCAGACTTCCAGACCCCCAGTAGACCTCCAGACCCCCATATCAGTCCCCCAGTAGACCTCCAGGCCCCGATTAGACTTCCAGACCCCCAATCAGACCCCCATTAGACTTCCAGACACCCATATCAGACCTCCAGACCCCATTAGACTTCCAGACCCCAATATCAGACCCCCTTTTAGACCTCCAGACCCACATATCAGATCTCAGACCACATATCAGACCCCCAGACCCCTCTATCAGGCCCTCAGTAGACTTCCAGACCCCCATATCAGACCTCAGACCAGACCTTCAGACCCCCATATCAAACCCCTATTAGACCTCCAGGCCCAATTAGACTTACCGACTCCCAGTCAGACCCCCATTAGACATACAGACCTGCATTAGACCTCAGATCCCCCATATCAGACCTCAAATCAGACTGTAAAATAAATAAATTAACTTACCTCTCCTGCTCTGCCTCACCTCTCCCGGTCCAGCGGTCTCCCTGGCTCTCATCTCTTCTTGGGGCCTGCACTGCACAGTCACCTGACTGCCTGCAGCGTCAGGTCAGAGTCTGCTCTTTACGTCCTGACGCTGCATGCAGCGGGAGGTGTAAGTACGGTAGTCACAGTGCTTTACTCCCCTACCTTCTCCATAATGGAAGAGCTAACTAATATTCCCTTTATAAGATGCATTGCATATTATAAAGGGAAAAGTACAGAGCCACTGGCAAGGAGGGCATTGGCCACAGGCTATACCGATGCTGCCCCTTTAAAGCCAGCACAAGATGCCGCCTGAGGCGAGATTCTCATCTCGCCTCATGGCAAAAGCGGCCTGCCTGTCAGTACATACAGTTAGTAAGCATACAGCTTGCCATTATCTCCAGCATGCCCAAGGACCCAGTTCTTTCTAGCTCTGCTCCCCATTGAGCTGATTGGTCATCATGGCTAGCATTGTCGTTATTGTTAATTGAAGCATACGAAGTGGAATTAAATCTGAAATTTAGGAAAAATTCCATTTGCAACTAATCCAAATCTCCTCTCGCTTCGTGGTAACAAATCCGCATGACAACGCCGTGCTTTGCGTAGGTGGTATACTGGAGGACCACTCTGAACTGTGCCTACAGTGGAGGCTGAGGACAAGGTGGAGAAGGAGGAGGCAGAGGAGGACATTGCAAAGGCAGAATAGTGTTCCCCTACATCACCTCATATACTACATCTTCACACGGAACTCCATGCTCCACATGTTGGACCAACTGTATGAGCAGAGGAAACCTGTGAACGATTTCTTGATGATACAGATGGACAGGACTACCCCCTGGTGTAATTTCGACGTTAGATGGTGGCAGCCCATGCGTGACACCTGCCTTTTGCTCAGGCCCTTTGAGGACGCCACTTTATTTGAATGATGTCATTGCACTCCCTAAAATGCTGGGGATGGTGATAAATATTACTGGCGAGGGGACAGAAGATGTGGGGCCTACATCTCCGGCCACCTGAGCCCTGTGGAGGCTGTACTGTTACAGGAGGAGGATGAAGAGGAGGACATAAACGCCCAGGAATTATATACACAACTAGGGGGTTTATCTGGCAAGCGACAGGAGAGGAGCAGGAGGAGCTAAAGGGCAACGGCGAAGATGACGTAGATCACCCTGACAGACCGTGGCAGTATGCAATGGAGATGGAGGCAAGGAGTCCCTCCGAGTCTCTTGCGCAAATGGCAGTTGCATGCTGAGTTGCTTGTGTAGTGACAGATGCATTTATCACCATTAGGCAGAGGGATGACTACTGGATCTCTCCACCTTGCCCTCAGCCTCCACTGTAGGCACAGTTCAGAGTGGTCCTCCAGCATACCACCTATGCAAAGCACGCCGTTGTCGCGCGGTTCTGCACCTGGTCAGCTTGGGCAAATGGAGTCACACAGGGGAGGAACTGCTCCAAATCATCAACCAAGAAATCAAATCCTGGCTGTCTCCTCTCCAACTGGAAATGAGAACCATGGTCATCGATAACGGGAAGAACATTCTGCCAAATTCAGGAGCCAACCCCTTGTCTCAGAGTAAGTAATGAATAGATCTACACCTGTTCTGTAGGTTTGACTGCCACCTGCTTTTGGCTAAGAATAAATGATGAGAAGAACTGAGCAAATAACTGAAGTGTGAACTGAGCCTAATAGAGACGCAGTCATTCTACAGCTAACAGAAGGGATTCAAAAGCATGTGTTTGCACTGCCACAACATGGATTAAAAGAACCTTTTTTTTTTTCCCCCCTTCTTTATTGGCACTGCCTCCATGTCTTTATTTTGTTCCAGTAAAGAGTCATTTAGACAAAGCTCCAGCAAGGACGTACAAATTTATTTATTTTTTTTCTTTTGCTTTACTGAAGGCTGCTGTATGATTTTCTTTTGGTTACACAGAAAGGATTAGCTAGGAATGTGGGTGGTCTGCACAATAATGCGCATGTCCATATATGTGACCTGCCTGTCATTCTGACACACAGTAACTGTTTCGCTACCATGTTAGTGCAATGCCCACTGCTGTACACAGAGATACACTCTCCCTGCAGTTTAACTGCAGGCCAAGATAGATCTGATTTAATGCACTTTATGATAAATTAATTCGTAATGCACCAAATTTCTTGGCGAAATTTGGCAAAGCATCCGAATCTAATTTTTTAAAACTTTGCTCATCTCTAGTTGTCATCATTATCAGCTTCAGCCTCCTGTGCAAGTGACCTCCTCCTGCTCTTCCTCCTGCAGTGGCAGCTCCTCATCCTCATCCTCCATTTCCACTCTATGGGACTTTCTCCATGTGGCTCCCCAACAGTTACAGAGCAGCTAGCAAGCTGCGTAAGCTGTTCTTTCTCTGTCATCCCTTGTTGTCTTAGCGTGGGTGTCTGCTCTAAGATAAATAACAGATGGAAGACATTCTTTATGCTGCAGTTGTCCCTAATGCAAAATCTGGTGGCCTCTTTGAAGAGCCTCATTGTTTGATAGGCGGCCTCTGATGAGCTGCAATTGCCTGCAAGCCACAGTACTTTTTCAAAAAGCATTGGACAACTAGAAGTATCACATGTTCCACACAGGGAACATGTGTTATTCTCCCAAATGTACAACAATGTTCTTGCCATTGTCACCTACAGCCATGGCCAGTTGGAGTTGGCGGAGAGACAGCCGGCGGGATGTTTGCTGCTTGATGCATTTAGCAACTGATCGGCTGTGTGGGTACTCTCGCCCATGTCAATAAGTTCTAATGCAGCATTGTGATGCTTCACTTTGCACATATGAGGAAGGAGGAGTGGGAGTGACACTCTGCCCTGCTTTTGTTGAGGGCAGGAGGATTCAATGGAGGAGGCAGAGAAGCACCTGGTGTGGGAACCAAACCAACACAAACATGGTAGGTGTCAAAAGAACCTGGCCTTCTCGCTGTGGTGCTGCCTCACTGCAAAAAACATTGATGCAGTGAGCCGTGAAAGACATGTACTGTTGTTGCCTGTAACAGCTGCTTTGGGAGTCCATTGTGGTGTGCACCTTGCCGCACAGCAAGAATTGCAAGGAGCAGCCCAAGTTCTCTGTCACATGAGAATACAAGACCAGGATGCCTTTTTTGAGAAATAATGGTAGCTAGGCTGAGCACACAACATTAGTTCCTTGAAGGCATTAGAATCCACTAAGTGGTATGGCAGCGAGGGTACCTCCAGCAACTTGGCCAGGTGGGAGTTAAGCTTGTGCATCAGTGGATTGCTGGCCATGTACAGTTGGTTCCTGACCACACAGTCTGTTATCGAAGGCTGATAATGGAGCAGAGGGGCTGTCTGAGCGGGAGAAGTAGTAAATGTTGACAAGGACACTGTACTGCCTCTGGATGCGGCCTGGCTACTGAAAAGGAGACCAGGAGAAGGAATGCACTCTTGTTTTATTGCTGGTGGTCAGTTCTATTTTCCCACTGATTTGGGTGATGTTTCATGTGCTGCAATAAAGCCATGGTGCCTACGTTTGTTATTGAAAGCCCACATCATATTTTAATCCTGCAGATCTTGTACAAGGCAATGCTTTTGTCTCCCAGCACTGTAGAGAAAAACTGCCAGATGGGAAATACTCGCACAGAGCTAGCAGAAGCTGAGCTTGGCTTAGATCTTAACAACAATAGAAGCAGATCTGGCCATGCCAGTTTTTTGGGAGGTCCTGGCTATCCTCTGATGTAACCATCTCCTTAGCACCCCAATCTGGCTCCCAAATCCTGTCCAACACACAATTATCGCCATTGTCATCCTCACCCTCCACATCACTTTTATCACACTATGATATGTGATCATGGGCTCCTTCCCCCCTCCTGATTTCCTGCTACTGTTAATACCTCTGCCCCTACTCCCACTACCATGGCTACAAGTTCCACTACTACCACCAACAACAACACAGCTATAAATAAGGTCACCCACCATTAGTAAATGCCCTCAACTTTGCCTGCATGATGAATGCCATTTGCTGAAGTGAGGCAACCCCTTTAAATATCCCTCCTATTCTACAAACACACTGCACACTGGTATTGACAATTTACAATGGTAATAATTCAGTTTTTACTGTAAAATTTCTTTGAACTACATGGTTTGTTGCAGTAACATGATTGTAAGAATGCAATTTCTGCAATAAAATGTCTTTGAACTACACGGTCTGTTGTAGTAATGTGTTCACTAACATGGGCAGTAAAATGCATTTTCTGTAACTACTCATACCATTTAGTGACTGATGGTATAATGCACTGAAATGCACATTTACAAATGATAAGTTTAAAATGTTTTTTTTTCGAAAAATAGATGCCCAATTGTTAAGTGTTTGCAGCAGAATGTATGCTATTAAGGTGCAGGCGAAAAGCCAATGAACTGTAGAAAGTTTTTTTTCTTGCAGGATTTTTTCATGCAGAAATAGTTGCCAGCAAGCTGCATAAAACATACAACTCTTTGTGACCAGTCCGTTACTCCTTCATTCTGTCTATGTGCTTCCCCTAATCAAAGTCCCTAAAATAAACCCAATTATATCTCCCTATTCTCTGCTAATAGTATCCTATCACACTAGATTAATTGCTTTTTGTATGACACTGCCATGAGACATGTTTTTACAAGCCTAGCTGGGAAGAGAATGACATTTTCTTTTTCTAAGCATAAGGACTGCTTGCCTACTGCCCCCTGATTGGCCGTTAAGGCTGTTTTTCAGCCTCTAAACCAATCAGGAAAAGTCACTTCCTCCAGTGTCATGTAATCCTCTATATGCTTCTTCCTTTATGGTTTTCTCTGCCAATACTCACAGTAAAATAGCTCTGGACTCCTTTTTTATGCAATTCATCTGAAATGAATTGCTAAAACTTCAGAAATGTTCAGCCGTACAAAATGTGATGGTTAGAAAGTGGATAAGTGGCATGATGTAGGCCGCAGCAGCAGCTGTACAGAACGTGATGGTTGGAAAGTGGCATAAATGGCATGATGCAGGCTCCAGCAGCAGCCTTACGGAACAAGATGTTTGGAAAGTGGCATGATGCAGGCCGCACAAGCAGCCATATAGAACATGCAGGTAGACAGCAGTAGCACGATGCTGGCAGCAGCAACAGCCGTACAGAATGTGATGGTTGGAAAGTGGCATAAGTGTCATGATGCAGACCGCAGCAGCCGTACAGAATTAAATAGTTGGAAAGTGACATAAGTGGCTTTATGCAGGCCGCAGCAGCAGCCATACAGAAAGTAATGGTTGGAAAGTGGTATAAGTGGCCTGATTCAGGCTGCAGCAACAGCCGTAAAGGACTTGATGGACAGTAGCGTAAGTGGCATGATGCAGGCCGCAGCAGCTGCACAGGTAAACAGCCAGCAAGGCGAGGTCTATTCATTAGAATCAGCCAAAAGAATGCGAAAATCCTCCTGAATACAGGCTGATGTGCTAGTGGAGGACAACTTGGTCACCACACCCCCTGCAGAGCTGAAAACCCTCTCCAAGATGACACTGGAGGCTGGGCAAGAAAGAAGATAGAGAGCATGCTGTGCCAGTTCGGGCCAATGTTCCAGTCTGCCTTCCCAGGAATCCATGGGGTAAGGGTACTGGGTATACAACAGAGGCTGTCTATAGTTTAGGTAGGTCTGAACCTGGACGTTGAGTAGGGAGCTGTCTGCTTACGGACTGGGCTCTGCCTGGTGCAGCGCATGGAAAAACTACTCCATCATGTAGAGGAGACTGAAATGGCTGCTGCAGCTGCTATGGCTTATGCTGCTCATGGCAGAGTGAGGGGGGTGACTCTGCGGGGGCAGAGAAGGGCCTCCCTTTCAGACACGCTGGCGGCAGGCGTCTGCTCTCCATAAGCTGCAGCAAGCTGCTTACACCATGATTCCTGGTAATAAGGTAATATGTCTTCCTTTTCTGCGAGAGGAAAACATTCCCCCAATTTGTCCTGGTAGTGAGGGTCTAAAAGCATGGCTATTCAGTAATCATCAGACTGCTTCATATCAATGATACGTCACTGCATAAGCAAGAAAGTCTACCAGTCGCTATTCTGGCCAGCATGTCCCAGGAGTTGTAGCCAACTCCTCTTCCTCCTCCTCAAATGGCAGCACCTCCTCCTCCATGGTTTCTCATTGTGGGTCCCCAACAGCTATAGGGCCAACTGTTGCATGAGCGTCAGCCTCTTTCATGAGCTGCCACTGCTAGACCTGGAAACAACGCATGCTCCCTGCTGAGGCAGTCTGGTGCATGACCAAATCGTTCATGGTTTTCCATTGTTCATACAGAAGCTCAAGCATGTGCAATGTTTGCTGACACCTGCTGGTGAACCAGGCACATTACATGAACAGTTGCATAACAACATTATTAGGAATTCACAGTGTGGAGGACCTGGATAACAATACATAAGATGACATTCTGTTAGCCCAATAAAGACAGTAGCAGGGTGCAGGAGTGGTAACAAGTTTTCTGGGGTGGCTTGTAATTACACTGCTCACCGCTGCAATGTTGACAGCGAGCAGTTAAACAATGAAGGGAAGGGAAGGGTGCACTTGCACGAAGCACTGCCTTCTCTTCAACCAGCTGATTGGCTGGGGTGCCGGGTGTTGGACCCCTGCCGATCTGATATTGATGACCTATCCTGAGGATTGGTCATCAATATTAAAATCCCGGAAAACCTCTTTAAGTTACAGTTAGTAGCATTGAGAATAGATTGCTCTGGCACATGGAAAAATTTTATTGTATTCAGTAAGTTTATAAAGTCTCCAAGATAATGTCGATTGTGTGTCACTGCTTCCTCTATCCACAATCTGGATGAAACCAAGGTGTTAACAGAATGAATTCCATGATGTATTTTCTTTGGATGCAGTAACAACTCAAAGAATAGTTTTTTTGGACTTGGCAGCGGATATTTCTGGCAAACAATACATTATAGTCAGTGCAAAACCAGCAAGCAACTGATCGTCACTGAGGAATTCATTAACGAGACAGAAAAGATGGCCGAATGCCCAAGATACTTTGTTGGAAGCTGGGAAATGTCAACGCAATGTGAACTCTGCCTGATATATTTTGTAAAATTTTCCTAAAAATTTTTTTAAATATTGCATTTTCTATATCATCTAAAACCTCAGCTGCTTCATTGGTATATGGAATGTTATGTATTTATGTAGAAACCTCCTTCCGATTATTCAGACTTTACTGGGGCACAGCAATTATAGATTAAAAGAATCATTTGTTCTTATTGTGAAAAGCAAATCTCTCCAGAAAGTTAGCTTTGTTGGGAAACAAATTAAATCTTTTTAAATCTTTGAGATGGGGTCCACACTATGGAGAGGCCGACAGCACAAAGGAACTATCTTTGTTCTGGGAGATGAAAAGAAAATAAATGGAACACTTACAAGCTTGTTAGCTTTTTAAAAAGATTTGGCCAGTTTAAGTTTATTTTAACAAACATGTTGGAAACATGATTATGTGCAAGCTACTAATATATAGTTATTAGGGTTTGTTCACATCTGCGTTTGAAGATCCGTTAGGAGTCTCCATCACAGAGTTCGTCAAAAATAGCAGAGAGAAAAGTTCTGCATGCAGGACTTTTTTATCTCCTCTAAAAAAGTTATTTAGAATGGAAACCCAACGGATCACATTATAGTCAATGGGATCTATTAGCTTTAGCTTGTGTCAGTTATGTGCCGAATCTGGGACGTTTGTTATTTCGGTTCTTCAGCTGCTGAACAGAAAAATGGAAAAATGATAGTGCAGATGTGAACTAAGCCTTAGAAGATTTTATCCTTCATGAAGAGCCATACTTTTGTTAGTACAGGCTTCTCCACAGCCTTCTTGGCACTTCCATCGTGAACATCTCCACTGATGGAGAGAACTTTCAAACTATTTATTAAAATAAAGTAGCCCAACCCATTTTGGGAGCTGCATGCGCTTGATGAGCTGTTGCTTACCCACAAAAATAAAAGAAAGTCCTCCAGATAAGTAAGTAAAAGAGTTACCCCCTTTAAATGAAGGTTGTATTTTGTATTTCATTTTCTTGAGTCCATACTTCCCCATACTTAGGCCCAGATCACACATCAGTTATGTGGTCAGAGATAAGGTATAAGGGAAAGATTTGCACCTGTTCTGTGTTTTTGATCCGCACCTGGTTTTTGCTCACAATAACTGATGGAAATAACTAACCAAATAACTGAAGTGTGAACTAGACCTTATGTAAGTGCATCTTCCAATCCCTGTTACATTAATAGAACTACTTCTGCTCCAGACATGTTCTTTAGTAGTACAAAATCCAGGCCAGCTCTTATTTTTTAACCCACTGATAAATCTCACATACTGTACAATACTTGAGTGATTACTATGCACACACCTTTACCTTTGTGTAAAGTCTATAGGTCATGTGTAAATTCTACTGATGTTACTGTATCTTTAACCTTTTTACAGACATCTGGTACTTGGAAATGAAGCTATTCGATGAAGACACATTGCACTGCCTTAAAACAGTTAAAGGGGTTGGTCCATCTCACACATTGGTGGCATATTGCTAGGATGTGCCACCAATGTCAGATAGGTGTGGGTTGCACCTCTGGGACCTGCACCTATTTGTAGAATGTGGCCCCTAAAGTGAATGATGGCCCACAGTGCAAGCACAGGCACCATCCATTCACTTTATTGGAGTGCCGAAAATAGCTCAACTATTTGGAGAGATTGCCGCACTTGCACAGTGTGCTCTCCATTCACTTTTTTGGGAGTTATGAAATTCACTAAGCACACTTGTTTAACTCTTTTTCCAACCCCCATTGAAGTGAATGGAGGGTATGTTGTGCAGAGCTCTTTCAGTTTGGGGGCCCCATTCTAGAGATAGGTGAGAGTCCCAGAGATGGAACACATACCGATCTGAATTTGGTGGTATATTCTAGTGAATTCTGCATGGTGGCTGTTGTTGCAGTGTCATTGTACCCATGGGGTGGTGGAGCTCAGAGCCAAGAGGATATAGGCTGGAATCAGTGGTACTTCTGGGTTGGCCCTTCCCCCTTTGGGTTGGCGGTGCTGTGTCAAATTAGGGTAGGGACCCTGCTCGAAGGAGGTCACCTTGGCTTGGTGAGTGGGTTTATCTATTTTTAACAGAACATATATAAACATTTAAAATATTGAGCATCATGGTCATGTGAATAAATTGTGCATGGCAGCGTTAAATCAATGTATAACATCTGAATGTGAGGTCCATGGCTTTTTTTCTACAGTTGTGGCCTCTTTCTATTGAGAACACATGCATGCTAGGCGGAGCTGAAGTTGCATGTGTATTGCGGTGGTGGTGTCGAGTTGATTGGCTGCTAGCCAAAAAGCATAACAATTATACTAATGATCTACTTACATACACACAGTCTCAGACCAGTGTGTATCAATCTACTGTAAACTGATGGTTAACCATGGTCTGATTTTTGCTCCCAATTTGTGTGTAAACCCAGCCAGGTTCACATATGCGGAAAAGGTAATATAAAAAGATGGACTCCATGTTATTTGTTCCTATATCAGAACAGAAAATCGACAAAATACAGTTACTTATTGTACATCGCCTACATCACTGACTAGTACAACCAGCTCCTGAAATTGTTACTACAGCCATTAGATGGATGTTTATACCATTACTACACTGAATGGGGCTGAGCTGCAGTACCAGACACACACCGTGGACAAAAGTGGGGGCTTTGATTTTTAATATACATGTATATAACCATAGAGGGATAATTACAGCTTATTATGTGAAAGGTCCAATCACTGACTAAGGCCAGTTATGGCTGCAGCCAGTGATTTTACAGAGCAGCATTTACAGTCATTTCCTGCCATGTTGGCAGGAAGTGGAGTACAGCAGGGACCTGGCACCATCAGAACTGGAGCTGTAGGGATTGGCAGGGATTGGTAAAGTAGGTATAAGATCTGGTGGGGGGAGGGGTGCATGTGCAGCTGCTGGGACATCTTTTTTTCCTACCCTGGAGTATGTCTTTAGATCTTAGCACAAAAATCATCTGATTATAAACATTTTAAATTGCATCAAATAATGAAAAAAAATATATACGTTGAGGTCTAATAGGCAGATAGGAATCAGTTTTTGGAGCAGTTTAATACATTTATTAAAGCAAATTTATTTCCCAGGTCAAAAAAAGGGATAATTAAGGAGCAAAGAGGCACAGAAGGACCTGGGTGCAAATTACGGACTCTCCTTCCATATGAGGGACACTTGGAATACTACAAGAAGTCATCATTACTGATACAAAGGCATTATGCAAATGCCACCTGATCTAAAAGGACAGGCTATGCTACTTACCTTCTGAGACTAGTTTTCAACAACTGTGTATGGTAGGTGACAGTCGGGCAGCAGATGGCCAACTTCAGAGAAAGGATTGCAGTGTCCCCACTGCTATATGTGGGAACTTTAAATCGCTGCTAAATGTCACCTTTGTTGTATTTAATATATTGTGTTTCCTAATATCAGGCTGGCATTGTCATTACACCCATTTGCCCCTAGGTGGTGCTGGTGCAACATAATATATATAGCTTGGGGTTTGCTGACATCAGAGGAGAGTAAGAGAGAGACAGGAAGTGAATTTAGTCTAGAAAAGAGAGAGAGAGGAGAAGGAAGTGTAAGGAGGAGGATAGGCTCAGTCCAAGATGTAGCTGCATTTCTTTCCTCTGGGCTCTGATCAAGCATGGAGATGACAGACCAAGGAGTCACAGCAGCCCGGCACGAGACAGTAAGTCTATGTATAGATATGAAACAAGTCTAAGAAGATTAGAGCTGAGTCTAGCCAAGGGACTTCACAAGCACCAGTGACCAGGAGAAACTTAAATGTACCTGGACACAACTGGATAATTACTGTGTAAGCTACCTGGGGGTCAGGGGGGACCAGGGCATGCTGGGTGTTGTGGTGCAGTGCGTCACCCACCTGAGAGGTATGCTATCAATAGACTTATGGATCCCTTCCGTCTTCTGCTCAAGATGGTGGTCTCAGTGTTTAGCAGCTGTAGCACTCCCCTGTTAGCGGGAATAATTGAAGACCAGGCGATTCAGTTAAATTGTCAATGTCTTTACTTAAGGGTTGCAAACGTTTCTCAACATCAAGCCGATCCCTTTGCCGGCTAAACACTTAACCAGGGAACAATCACCTTTTTGTCACAGCAGACCTTTTCAGTAAACGGTACACCAACGGGCCATCAATGCAGGACATGGGTAGCATACCTCCTGATCCCTGTGCCCTTCCTGTGTTTCTCCTCACTAAGGCTCTGCTCTGTGTCCTCAGACCCGTCCGGCTGGTATCCAGTGATTCTTTCCTTCCCTGCTCTGTTCCTCAGTTTCTCAGCCCGGCCTAAGGGTATTATTCCACTTGGCCCTTGGAACTGGCGTCCTCCTATCTCCGGCTGTATATTTTCACCTCCAGGCAGGACCCTTCCGGCTGCTTCCTCAACTGCACACCCTTTTCCAGGTCGTAGGCCCAGGTTTCCCTGTCTTCACCAGGCTCAGGGGCCTGAACTCCAACTGACTCCAACTGAACTGAAACTGAACTGAACTGAACTAACTTCCTCCTCCCCTCACTAAGCCTTTTATACCTATCCTAGGGGTCCCTCTAGTGGCCAACTCTCTCACTACACCCCTACCGGCTTACAGTGATCAAGAGACATGACAATTTTCATTTATATATATAACAATTCAACAATAACAGTTAAATAGTATGTTCCTTCTCATACAACTTTCCCTAGAAACAGACGCTCCCTCTTTAACCCTCCCATACATCAATTACACCTCTTACATTTGCGCAGAATTGTCCTCTTTTCACTTAATGCCTTCTGGGAACATAGTGAACCTGAATATTTCTGGAGAGCATCCTGCATCAAATAATGTAGCAGAGCGTTTGCCTGCCACGAGGGAAAATGCCCTTATTGGATTGCTCGAGATAAATAGGAAATCATTATATTCAATACCTGAGTGCTGGATAGTGGACTTAATGCAAATTTACTAATTATTTGGCTGTAAAGTAACAGCATTAAAGAACTACTTAACTGACAATTGCCAGACCTGTATTAAGAAGTTACAGCCAAAGTAACATCTGGATTATTGCTATTACTATATTCATGAACTGTAACAACTGTCCTGAGACTATTGATTCAGTAAAAGTTAAATTGTTGTTTACTGCAACTAACTCCTCCTCTTTTCTACTACTCTCAACATTTTCACCTATGGTGCTGGCGTCACGAACACAGGGGCCCAGCCACCAAAGCACCCTAAGCACACCCATACCATCAAGGGCACCTCAACCACCATCTGGCTGGTGTTCCCTGCAATAGAGAGTGCCCCAGAGGATTTAGTGCTGTCTTCCTATCCACTACAGTGCCGACCCAGGGAGGCTCTACTAACCATGAGTAAATGAACTACTACCCCCATCAGCCCACTGTAGCCACAAGTGTTGCCCCTGCGGCCCGGCACGCTGCAGGATGCCCTGCCAGTATGGTCATCAAGTATAGTAGAGCTTAGAGGCTTTTGAAGAACCACCTGGCCGTGCAAAAATATTTTCATTTTACCTTACTGATAATATAAGGTAATGTAGTCAAAAGCTGCAAAAATGCTTGATGTAACCCCAGCCTTAAAGGGATTCTGGAAAAAAAAATGCTCATGCACCTTTTCTTCCCTTCAGGGCATATCCTGGTTCTTGGGGTCTCCTGCCTGATGAAGGTTGGCATGCCCTTAATGTTGGTGCTTTTGAGGTGCAAGGCACGGTCCCTTGATACAGCTCAGGAGGTCGGTGCAGTGTAGCAGTGCAGGAAATGATGAGGCCAGTTTAATAGCAAATGATTCTTTATTGAAGATTCAAGTTTAGGCACATCAGTTATAGTTCTCAGTATGCACAATGTTACACAAATGCACTTTTCACAGTTCTTACAGGTGACACGGGTGCAAAGGTAGTTAATAGGCCAAGATGATTCTTTAAAGCAACTCTCCTCACACAGGACTTCTCTAGCTGAATCTTGCTCTAGCATCCAGGAATGGAGTCTAACAATTCTTTTTCTGCAATGCAACCTCAGAGTGGGCCCTAACGTCAGACTATGCTCTGCATCTTTGTTTGGACAGGTTGCCGTACTTACAGCATACTGGTGGTAGACACTACAGCCTATTAACTCTTTTGTCAGGAATTATTACAGTAAATGCACATACCGCATAAAAGTACATTCTTAACCCTTTTGGCAGTGTACCACTGCTCTGCGGTCGAACCCTGCACTAATATCACAAGTGCTTTCTGTATTGCTCAAATGACAAAACAATCTTACACACTCTACATACCTACTAACATTGTACTTGGTAATTTTGGGGCATATAAGCTAAGCCTCCTCAAATGCCCCCCATCTCACCCAGGAACACACACTTATGGGCTGTGCTTGTATAAGCCTCTACCATTTTTACCCAGGACAGCCAGAATTTGAAGGGACTGTCTCTAAAAATTAGGGACAGTCTCTGCAAATGTGGAAATGTTGGCAACTATGACTATGATTAGGCTAGAAAAATCTGAACATCGTAATGCTGATGACTTCATTCGGACCATCCAGCTGAATCTGATCCATGCTTTTAATGTATACAGAGAGGAGAAGCAGGAAAGGCAAAGCCATTCACTACTAACATTAGGCTTCCAGATGAAGCATAACAAAGCCAGATTGTGCATCTTACGCTTTTCATGTCAGTTCTTGGAGAAAACAGCATGCTGGGAAAACATGATAATAGTCATGCATACAATCTCATAATGCCATCAGATTATAGGGAACAAGCCTTATTATTGCTTCTTTTACGGAAGCTGTGTATGCTATGTCTTCAGTACTGCTACTTCACTGTCACCAGAATACAATTCCATTAAAGGGGTTATCCAAGATCTGTAATGCGCCCTCATATGCCCTGGTCCCTCACACAGGTTGTACTTACCTCGCTCCCCGGCACCCGCGTTGCTCTGATGCTGGTACGGCCACCACTGCATTTCCACGTTGCGCAGATGAAAACGTCTGGCGGGGGAGATTAGCCAATAGCAGACAGTGATGGGGATAAGCCTCCCTTGCGTCAATCTTGATGCTAGGGAGGCCCGTCCGTGTAATGTTCACTGATTCCCTACAATAGCAATCTCGACATGCTGGGAGTTGTAGTTCTCCTATATTATCCACTGGTGCTGTATAATACCAGTCTGGTAATGCTGGGGGTTGTAGTTCTCTCCTCTTATACCCTCTTCCTGTAATGTCAAGGTATGTTCCATAGCAACAGCCTCTATGTATTGCCCACTAATTTTCAGCAATAAGACCTGTTTTACACTGCCGGCAGTAGTTCCACCAGGCTGTTCTGGCAGAGAACAACCTGCTGGAGCTCTCTGGATCTGGGATTTCTGGGGGTTACTGGAATGCCCGCCGCCTCATTTCACCCAGAGAGCTCCAGCAGGCTGTTCTCTACCGGAACAGCTTGTCAGAACTACTGCAGGCAGTGTGAAACAGTGTTTCACACTTGCGTTGTGATTTTCCGGCTTGTACTTCCGTCGCCGGAAATGCCCGCTGGATCCGTCACAGTACAAGACAACTGAAAGCATTTGAAGACTCATCAGTCTTCGAAATGCTTTCAGTGTTACTATGGCAGCCAGGACGCTACTAAAGTCCTGGTTGCTATAGTAAGTAGTGGGGAGCCAGGGGAGCAGATACTTACAGTCCGTGCGGCTCCCGGGGCGCTCCACAAAGATGTCAGAGCGCCCCATGCGCATGGATCACGTGATCCATGCGATCATGTGATCTATGCTCATGGGGCGCTCTGACGTCATTGTGGAGCACCCCGGGACTCGGGAGCAGCACGGACGGTAAGTATACTTCTCCCCTGCCTCCCCACTAAACTTTACCATGGCAGCCGGGACTTTAGCGTCCTGGCTACCATGGTAACCATTTACAAAAGCTAAACGTCGGATCTGTCGAAACGACGTTTAGCTTAATGCCGGATCCGGATTAATGCACTTTAATGGGCATTAATTCCGGATCCGGCGTTACGGCATGTCTTCCGGATTTTTGGACGGAGACAAATTCGCAGCATGCTGCGGTTATGTCAACGTCCAAAAAACGTTCACATACTGAACGGAAGACATCCTGATGCATCCTAAATGGATTTCTCTCCATTCAGAATGCATTGGGATAATCCTGATCAGTTTCTTTCCGTCCTAGAGCCCCGAGGACGGAACTCTAGGACGGAAAGCAAAAACGCAGATGTGAAAGGGGCCTTATCTGGTCATGATGAGACATGGAGTTATCTTAAAACTATTATGATGTTCTGCAGCAGCTGAGATTTATATTAGGCTTTGTTCACATCTGCACTGTTCTGCCCTGTTATAGGAGCACAACAATGTAAATCACGGTAGTGCCAAATCTGGTGCCTCCGGACATGAGGGCCCAATCAGATTCTTGCTATGGGGCCCAATGACTTTTATGCACGCCCCTGATGATAACCCTTTTAAGGACTCATTCTCTTGCTTTTTTTGGAGCGATGTTCTGTTATTTTTCAAATGTCCATTCGTTACACTATTTCACTGTTCTTTTTGTATATAAATATTGCTGTTTGTTCAGACTGTGATATGAAGGAACCTGAGTTGTCTGTAAAGCTTGCTATGTAACATCATTGCTTCTATGAGGGCATCATATCTGAAAGTCTCCGATTTAGTTTCTCTTAATGAGAACATAAAGCTTGTTTTCTAACAGAATACCACACTTTTTTTTGGACTTTTTATTAAATTACTTTTTTTTATTGTAAAGAATAGTTGTCTAAACTTTTCAATTCAGATATAATATGTACTGCCTTGTCATGTGCCTAAAGGACGCACTTTTGGCATACGTCAACTAAATAGATATCCATGGATCTATTGCCCTCCAAAGACAGAGTAAACAGAGCCTCCTATATCGTCCCAGTAGCTATACTTTTGACGTTTTTCTAATTCACCCAAAAAGACAGCAAAGGAGGTATTTGCTTCCCCCATGATTCTGTGTCAGGCAAAAACGTGCTGACTCGGTGCTGTGACAGACATTCCGTATGTGAGGAGGGACAATTGTGTTTATTTCTTGTAAAACAAACATATCCCTCACAAGTGGCAATAAATGACAGTAAGGACAGCAGAGACCGCCGGTCCGTTCATGGGCATTCATTTCATCCAATGAGAGAGATACAGATCAGCACAGTGTGCTCGGATTCCTTATGCCCATGTGGATGGCACAAACAGGGATCTGTCACTTGCTCTCCCAACCCATTAGCCTGAGCTGAGATCCGATAATAAAAAGGGACTCCGGTTCTTTGGGGCTACACTCGACCTTGTATTACATGATCAGCCATCAGCCATACAATTGATGCACCAGTCTCTGCCACAGATCCTTATAACGGCATGTCTGACCTGGTGCTATGCCCTTGTTATAGAAGTGAAGGGTTTGGCGTAGAACCTATATCTAAATGTATAGTTACAATATTAAAAGAATTGTATGAGTTAGGGGAAAAAATGCCCAAGAGTTGGGGTAGTTGATAAAACAATTAGGGTATGACCACACTGCGCAGATGGGTCAAGGTTTCACCGCAGCTGCAACTTCAATACCATGCAGCTATTAACAATGCAGACTGACTAAACAGTGTGGTCTTCATTAGTTAACAAGAGCAAGCTGCAGCCCAAAGCACGTCCTCGTCACAACCGCACCATGTGGACATACCGTTACTGTTTCTTCCCTCACCGTTCCAGCTCTGCTGATCCAGTCCTTCCCCATGGTCTCTGTTTAATTGGCTGCAGCTATTACGTGCCTGTACGCTCGAATGGCTGCTGCAGCTAATCACTGGCCTCAGTGGTCTAATGCAGTAGCATCTAAAATACATATTGGTTCCTGATGAAAAACTCCTTCACCTTCTTTAGAGGTGGACAGGTGGTCGGGTGAAGGGTGTCCCTTAAAAGGCACACGGCACGCACAGGGATACAAGAGATGTGTTTGATGTCCTTTGACTCCCATGGTTCCCCCAATAAAGTAATGTATATAGATTTGTATGTGTAAAATTCTATCAAAGGGGTTGTCCACCTTTTATAAAGTGGTCTATCCTGAGAATAAGCCATTACTAGCTGATGGGTGGAGGTCTGACACCCAACTCCCTCACTGATCAGCTGTTCAACAACAGCTCTGGGGCCAGATACAGACAGCTCCGTTTACAATGTAGTGGTCCGCTCCCACTGAAGTCAAAGCGTGCAGCGCTGCAGCATCAAGTTCAGTCCACTACAAAGTTGACATTGCTGTCTGCTTCTGACCCATGGGGGTCATTTACTATCCAGAAGTACACCTATATTAGGCGTATGTCTGGTGCATATTGTGGCACAAGGGTCTTTTGTGCTGCAATCTGTGACTTTTCCCCGCTCACACCAGGTCTAAAAAAGTTGGCGTGGCATGGGCAGCAAAGGGGACGGCCAGACAGCAAAGGGGGAAGCAATGTGACAAAATAAACCCAGAATATTTTTTTTCCTACATTGTATTTTAATAGTTTGTATATTTTCAAATGGGGTAATAGCAATTATGTTGGTTTGTTTTTTTATGTATTTATTTTTATGGGTAAAATGGTGAAGGGTTTTTATATTTTCAAAAACATTTTTTACACTGTACTTTTTAGTTAACTTGACTAGAACATGCAATCTTCTGGTGGCTTGTTCCACAGACTGAACTAGAATACTATTGTGGTCTGGTACTTTCACAGGCTGCCTGTCAGGCTGTGCCTCAGGCTTAGCTTCGCAGACAGAATGCTAAACCAGCCTGTCATAAAACCGATTAGTGCCCCAGTATTTTAGTTAAGGGTCCCCATTGGAGGGCAGAGGGAGACCCTCCCTCTTTCTAACGCCACAGATGCTGCAGCCACTATTGACTGCAGTATCTGAGGAGTTAAATGACCAGGATTGGAGTCGCCTCCATTCCCAGTTACTGCCAGCACTAGTATGTATAGAGTGAGCTCAGCATATGAGCTTACTCCAATTGTCACATTCAATATTACTGGTGAAAAAACCTCCAGATTCTGTCTCTGTCAAAAGCAGTAAAGTGGCAGCAGACTTAAAAATAGTTACCATAGATACATACACAGGTAGCAGTCCCATCTATTAAAGAGCGCAAGGGGCACTCCCCTCCTATCAGGCCCTGCCGGGCTTCTCGCGGGATCCCAATGGTATCGGAAAGATGTGGAAGTGTAAAAAGAGGATAGGGGTGCTGTTAATATAAAAGCCTAAAATTTATTAAAAGCAAATGTGTGACCTACTTCAAGGATGGTCCATCCCTTCTTCATGCACAAGGAAGGAGTGGACCATCCCTGAAACTTGTAGATTGATTGTTTGATTTTGCATTGCTCCACTGTCCTGTTTGTACTTACTTTTCTACATATTTCTGTCACATAAGAAAACACCAGTATTAAAGGGGTTGTCCGGGTTCAGAGCTGAACCCGGACATACCCATATTTTCACCCAGGCAGCACCCCTGATGTTAGCATCGGAGCATCTCATGCTCCGATACGCTCCCTTGCCCTGCGCTAGATCGTGCAGGGCAAGGGCTCTTTTGTTTACAATAACACACAGCCGGGCGGAAGCTTCCTCCCAGCAGTGTGTTCGGTGATGTCACGGATCTGATGGGCGTGCTTTAGCGCTGCCCTAGCCATTTTATAGGCCAGGGCAGCGCAAATGCCCACCCATCAGTGCCGGTGACGTCACCGGGCTTCCTGGCAGCCCCATGGAGAGCCTGGTTCATCACCGAAACTCCAGGAAATGCCTTTGCCCTGCCCGATATAGCGCAGGGCAAAGGAGAGCATCGGAGCAGTTCATGCTAAAGTCAGAGGGGCTGCCTGGGTAAAAATAGAGGTATGTCCAGGTTCAGCTCTGAACCCAAACAACCCCTTTAAAGTTAGGTTGGGTGGGGGGCAGAGTTTGTATCTAGCTTCAAGTGATGCCTCTGAAGGAGGGAAAAGGCTGGCACCAGGAAGGAAATATTTTGTAAGGTAAACCATGCAGGTTATCATCAAGAACCACAGCTAGCAAACTAAAAACTGTTATCTTCCTTCATCACCTGGGTTTGTAGAAACTAAGGCCACCCTTAGGTGTTCACTAAAGCACATTGCAAGGCTGGATGGACTTGGCAGGCTAGGGGCCCAGGTTATGTCTGTGGAATAAGGTGATAGCTTGGCCAACCAGCAAAACAGAAAAGTAGTCAGCTAGCTAGAGTCAAATCCAAGAAACTCGTTAGAAGCCAAATCAGTAGACAAGGCTTAGTCAGTCGGTACATGGAGCACTAAGCGCAGTAGGACCAAAAGAGCCAGGACACATACAAAAATCATAGGCACTGACCAAGCCCTCTAGGGTCAGAGGTGTGATTGGCTCAGCATCCTGTCTCTCTAATAGTCCAACCAGCCAGTCCTTGACTGGTCAGCATGGCAACCTTCCAATAAAAAAAAAAAAAAGAGTTAAACCAGCATCTACAAATTATATATAAAGGGAATTCGGGGCACACTATTATGGCTGCAATGCAAAAACAAACAAGGACTACAAGTAGCAGCACACTGCTTGCACAAAGACACATGCAAACATTGAAAACAAGCATAACTGTAAACTGCATTACTGCTATATTTACTATATGAAAATTAAAAGCTCTTTGCGCATATTTTTGATCAAGAATATGTCCTATTTACCAATGACAAGGTGGCTTCTATCAGACAGGACACTAACACTATTGCCTCCAATGGCCATGAGACTGGCACCCATGGCGGTCATGGTCTCCCCAGCACTGTTACATGGACTAGACTAGAGAATCCGCTGGTGGGCAGAGAGACAGACACTGCCAGACCGTGGCCAGGCAAGCACATGACATATTCTAATTTTGCTACTAAATACTTTCTCCTCTGTGTCCACCTCTTGTGGTCATCACATTTTATAGTTTATTTTCCGGATCTGCAGAAGGTTACTTATGCATTAGAATACATTTTGTGATCGATACATTGTGATTTCTCTCTTTAGCGCTTCTTGCTATAATGTAATGATGAGCGATCAAGTGCTGATAAAACTGCACCCAAAGGAATGCTTTAACAAAGACAGCATTTTCACGAATGGGAATCTCAGTGACATCACAAACCAGATGAAGTGCATCAGGCTGGATGTTCAATGTGCAGCCAACCAGCTGTGGAAACAATAGCTGTTCATAGACAGTCAGCAGCTGTTTTACTAAGTCAGTCAGAGTGTTCCTGGACGCTTTATTTGACACTTGGAAGGTATCCCAGCAGCTTTCTCAGGTTTTTAAAGCAAAAATCACTGCTCTCAGAGACATCACTCATAGGATTAAAATCTGCCGCTTCAATATTTGGCTTCGGTAATAATATGTTTTAACAATGAAGAAATGAGTTGTGAGTAATCTGTCTGCAGTATGTGCCCAGGGAAGATGACGAGCAAATCATTATTAATATAAGAAGTCACCACTGAAATATTAGGTTGTTGGTCATCTGAATTATAGTCACAAATATTAATATACTGAGCAGCCTAAGGCCTCTTTCACACGGCCGTTGCCCCGCTGTGGCCATATTGTAGCCCGCATACGGCACTTGAATGGATCCGCAAATCCGGGGATGCGATGCGGAACGGAAGCACAGAACAGAACCCCACGGAAGCAATTTGCGCTCCCCAGCACAGGCCCTGCTAGCACACGGTTGTGTGCAAGAGGCCTAATCTTGATATCCTCAGCTACCCTCTTTATCTTTTACTTCTAGGCATCGCTGCGGATTGGAAAAAGGGTCTGACTCCTTAGGGTAGGTTCACATCACGTTTTATGCCTCCATTTAATGTACACGTTAGAAAAAAAAACATGTACACGTTAGAAAAATGCAGCATACCACGTTCTTGTATTCTAGTAAAAAAACGTATCCTTAACAATGGAACTCTATAGTGAACGGATGCCACTGTACGGCACCAGTCTGACGCATCCGTTTAACATATATGTTTTTGTATACTTTAAACGGATGGGAAAACATAATGTGAACCCACCCTTACACGCAAAAAAAAATTCTCTGGTGTTTTGTTTGGAGGGGCTGTAAAAATGCCAGAGTAACCCAATGCAGATTTTTTTTTGCCTAGCTCCATTTTTTGCCATGGGTTTTCTGGCATTTTTTCTGGTCATTTTTTGCAAGCAATGCGTTTGTCCTTCTTCTTGGCATTTTTCCCCTATATAAAAGATAAAAAAACACTTCAGGCAGATTACTCATAGCCCAGTCGTGTACGCTGGGCTATGATAATAAGGCGATTGCTGGATACTGCATCTGATTTATGACGAGGCATACCCCTTCTCATAAATAAGGCACAGCATCCAGCATTCCATGCTCCTGAACTGGATGGTGCAGATTTCAGTGTTTTTCTATGCCAAAAAATTGGCGGAGAAGAGATAAATGTGGTGGGGTCTCTGGTCAAGCCCCCTCCCCTTTTCTGGAAAGTGACGAGGTTAGCGGAGAACTGGCACTTGTGCGAAACATTTCTGTGCAAGGGCCATTGAAAAAGTCGCAAACGTGCAGTTTGCAATTTTTTTATGGAACAAAAGTGGTGTATTTTAATGTTGAATGTGGACCTAAAAGCTGTAGCATGCTGGATTTTATAAAAGCCAAAAAGAAGCCAAAAAGAAAAAAATGCAACCTAGTGAACAAAAATGCCAGTAGAAAAAAAATGCTTGTATGTCCTGCGTTTCATATTTCCCATAGACCTCCTACTAACATCTAGAGTGCATAAAATGCCACTAAAAATGCGAATTTTTTTTTGCTCCAATACATGCTTAATTAACTTGAAGCAACCTTTGAATAAAGCATTGATTATAGGGGTAGTTTTTGGGGTTTGGCCTCTTTAAAAAACAGTGCCTCTTTCGTTCATGGACTGTGTCTAGAATAGCAGCTTCATTTGACAAGAGTAGTGCCATTTACAAAAGAAAACCACCATGTTTTTCTAATCTTATATGATTGTTCAGTTGATCAGTTTTGCATCTCCAACTTTAAAGAGGACCTGTGACCAAACGGAAAAATTTTAGATTTTTATATACACTCCTCAGCACTGAAACTGCAACACCAAGAAGGACAAGCCGCATGGTAATGCAAATCGAGGATGTAGCAGGAGTCACTTAGATCTAAAGATGATCAGATTTTCAAGCACCTAGCTCCAATCTGTGGAATGTTAGAGCATAAAAGCTAGAGTGAAACCAATGTTTTTTAGCCACATGAAACATCATAAATTGGATAAACTCGTGTAAGATGCCTCCTGCTCACCGATTTGCCTTTTATTGCAACTTGTAACAAACTGATAGGGACAGAATCCTTGAATCCAGTGTTGACTTTATCACAGATGTCAACACTGTTCAACATTGGGAATCTCTGCACAGATCGTCTGATTAGAAGAATGACGTGTAGTGGTCCATTCTGTTCTCCAAGTGAAATTGGAGGTCACATGCCAAGCCTAGAGCAGCAAACAGTTTCTACACAAACCAGTAGAAGGCATTTGCAAGACATTGGGCTACAAGCCAGATGACCAGCTACAGGTATTCCATATTGACCTCACGCCACCACTCTCAAAGGGTATTATGATGTGTAGCAATGGAGGCTGGAATGGAGGTATATCCTCTTCAGCAATTAGTCCCGCTTTTGTCTTGGATGCAGTGATAGCCAGAGATTGATCTGGAAACCATGTTTGCAATGTATGGTAGCCGGACCCCTCCAGTTTTCATTTCACGTACACTGACAGCTCTGTGATATATTGATTTGGTCATAGAACCAATGGTACTTCCATTTCTCCAATGTGAACCAGGAGCCATTTTTCTACAGAACAACACCAGGCAGCAGGTTGCTTGCGTTACTGCAAGGAGCCTGCATGGCCTACACGTAATACCATGGCCTACAGCATCTCTGGACTTATCTCCAGTCGATTACATCTAGGATGTCGTTGGTCGGCAATTGCAAAGGAACCTGCCAGCAGCAAATCTTGATGATCTAAATGGCCAAGTGCATTCAGCGTGACAGAACATTCCTCAGACAACCATAATAACCTAATTGATAGAATTCCAAGGAGTGTAAGTGTTCATACATGATACTAAATAATTTGAGATGTTTTTAATATTTTATTTCCATTTTTTTCGTTGTTTGCATATCATTACTATGTCTATCTATCCTGTGAGTTCTATAATTTCATGACTTTTCCTTCTTGGTGTTAAAATTTCAATGTTGATGAGTGGAGTTAAAATATCCATGCTTTCCTGAGAATGGCTTACTTTGTTTCATGTTCCTGCGGCCCCCTGTTTCTGAGTTATGTTCCCTAAAGTTGCGGGACCATATATGCAAATTCTTTGCAAGGAAAGGTTTCTTTCCTGCTCTGACTGTCCATCAGAGCTTGCTGCTGCAGCACAGTCTTGCAAGATATAGCAAACCATACTGTGAATACCTCCAGGACAGGTCCTCACTCAAACCAGAGTGAGACACTGCCACCACTGCCAAGAGGAACCTAAAGTTAAGTCAGCGCTAGAGGAGGAGACTCCACAGCAGTAAGGTAAGTGTCTGAGGCTCAACGGTACCTGTGAAGAAATCTACATACCAGCTCCTGGGCTGTTCATGGCCCCTTTAATGTAACAGACACTATCAGAGATTTTTCTGTGAAATGCCAGCTTTTCCATCCGTTTCTTTATAGTTGTCATGGTTACTGGTCTTTAACATTCCAAAAGTATCTTTTCATGTTATGTAACTTACTGGGAAATTGGTAGTTATCTGGTATTGTTTACAGACCTCCCTTTTTGGAAGGACAGTCCCTCTTTTTGACCCAAGTCCCTCTGTCCCTCTTTGCTCCTTAAATGTCCCTCTTTTTTATCTTAGGTATAGATTTGCTTTATTTCATTCACAGTATTGACCTAGAAAGTGTTTATGTGGTGTTGTATATTAGAGCCTATCTTGTATATTATTTCATTATTTGATGCAATTGGGATTTTAGGAATTTCTATATTTGGATGATTTTAGTGCTATGTCGTAAGAGAAAACTATTGAAGTGTATAAGTTTGCAGGAAAAATAGATCTTTTACACAATGAACCATAAGTGTCCCTCTTTGACCATCCAAAAATGTTGGGAGGTATGTGTTTATCAGGTTTGATTGACTAAGCATGATCAAGGCAATTATTAGGGATGAGCATTACCAAACCTATGAACCAGTCTAAAAAAGTCCAGCCCACAACAAAATCTTAAATAACCTGTCCCAGCAAACTATGCTTTGCTAAGACAACATAACTTTCTGGATTCCCTTTTACCTCACTCAGCTGGGCATTCTGGGTGAGATATAAAGCCAGCACTTTACCACACATATTGTTACATATCCCCCCCCCCCTCTCTTCCTCAGTCCAGAGGTCTGGGCAACACCCACCATGGATGGAGTGGCTGCTGGGCCTCTTCTGAGAGAGCAAACTTGTCTAGCCACAGGAGTTGGGGTTTCACAGGAGAAGAGGGTTGCGAAGAAGTTGCTGTGGGGGGACCCTATTCAAAAATTTAATGTGGGGCCCAGTAATTTCTAGTTACATCACTGCACAGCAGAATGTATTGATTTAATAATAGCAGGGGGCTCGTGCCTGGAATACCCTACAGGCTCCTTATGTCCAACACTAGTAAGCACCAGGACTTCGGAAGACTTTGAGTTGCATGGTAAAGAGCATCATAAGATGTTAGCCAGCACTATGACATTTTTTACCTGTTCTTGACTTTCTGAAGAGGGGGATGAGGGAAGGTGCAGGAGGAGGTTGCTCTGGTGGGGCAAAATCTCATTAGAATTTGCTATGGGCCCCAGCCTTTTCTAGTTACGCTTCTGACTATGGACAAAGCATCTGCATTACATTGTAATTTCACAGGCCAATGCTCCAATCTGAAATTAGAATTTTAGAGACGAACCATCTGGTCATTCTTGCATATTTCTCCTAGTTTTGTTTCATCCAAAAAAGAGGAGCATGGTCTGTCATCAGTACAAATTTTCTACCCAGTAGATAGTATTTTAGTGCCTCCAGAGCCCATTTGATGTTTAAATACTCACGTTCCACGATATGCATAATTTTTCTCTGCTGGAGTCAAGTTTTGGCTTAGGAACATCACTCAATGTTTCTCACCATTTACCACCAATCTTGATTGAAAACAACCACGACTATGACATAGTAGGAATAACTGAGACATGGCTGGATGATAGCTATGACTGGGCAGTTAATATAAAGGGTTACAGTCTGTTTAGAAAGGATTGTCAAAACCGGAGAGGTGGAGGGGTCTGCCTTTATGTGAAGTCCTGTCTAAATCCCGTAATTCGAGAATACATCTGTGAGGGACATGAACAGGCTTGGACTGGCCCACAGGGGTACAGGGGAATCCCCCGGTGGGCCCCTGAGCAAGGTGGGCCCCTAGTCTCCCACCCCCTGCACAAGTGGAAAATAAAACATTAGATTTACTGCACTACATACATATATTCAATGTACAGCACCTCAACCAGGCTATGTTCATACAAAAAAACTTGTTAAATTATTTATTATATTTGACTGTATCCATACGGTGGGCCCCCAAAATAAATTTTACCGGTGGGCCCTTGGTACCCCAGTCCGACACTGGACATGAACATGTGGAGTCACTGTGGGTAGAAATACATGGAGCAAAAAACAATAATAAATTACTAATTGGAGTGTATTATAAACCACCTAATATACCAGAGTCCACAGAAAATCTATTACTAAACGAGATAGACGAGGCGACAAATCATAATGAAGTCGTTATTATGGGGGACTTCATCTACCCAGAGATAGACTGGGAAACTGAAAGCTGTACATCCCAAAAAGGAAACAAGTTCTTGGCAATAGCCAAAGACAATTACCTTTCCCAACTGGTTCAGGACCCCACTAGAGGGACGGCCATACTGGACTTAGTATTAACCAATAGACCTGACAGAACAACAGATGTGCAGGTTGGGGGACACCTAGGAAATAGTGAAAATAAAGTAATATCCTTCTAATTATCCTTTAAACGAGAGTTTCTAAAGGGAGAAAAAAAAATACCAAACTTCAACAAAACAAATTTAGCCAACTAAGCAAGGCCATAGGCCTAACTAACTGGGACAAAGTCCTCAAAAAAAATACAGCCATAAAATGGAAGATTTTTAAAAGGTTTGTAACATCTAATTCTGAGAGGTACATACCTTATAGGAATAAAAGGCTAAGAAACCAATGTGGATAAATATAACTGTAAAGAAAGCAATAAATGACAAAAAGAAAGCATATTAATCACTAAAACAGGAGGAGAGCCAGGAAGTACTGATAAACTATAAGGAAAAAAATAGAATATGTAAAAAACTAATAAAAATTGCCAAACTAGAGACCGAGAGATTAATTGCCAAAGAGAGTAAAACTAACCCTAAGGGTCCATTCACACGTCCGCAATTCTGTTTCGCATTTGCGGAACGGAATTGCGGACCCATTAATTTCAATGGGGACAGACTATGTCCCGGCCGGGTCTGCAATTGCGGATCCGCACTTCCGGGTCCGCAATTGCGTTCCCGAAAAAAATAGAACATGTCCTATTCTTGTCCGCAATTGCGGACAAGAAAAGGCATTTTCTATAAGAGTGCCGGCGATGTGCGGTCCGCAAATTGCGGAACGCACATCGCCGATGTCCGTGTTTTGCGGATCCGCGGATCCGTGGATCCGCAAAACACACACGGACGTGTGAATGGACCCTAAAATGTTCTTCAATGATATAAATAGTAAAAAATATAAATCTGAAGATGTCGCTCCTCCTTGAAATTTTGCGACGGATCCGATTTTTATGGCAGATCCATTGTAAAAATGCCTATCCTTGTCCGCAAACGTGAAAAAAATAGGACATGCACTATTTTTTTGACGGAATGAAAACACGGATCACAGATGCGGAACAAAAACGGTTGACCATCCGCATTTTTTGACGGACCCATTGAAATGAATGGGGAAGCATCCTATCCGTGAAAAAAAACGGAACGGACACGGAAACAAACAACGGTCGTGTGCATGGGGCCTTAAGTAGAGAAAATTGGCAGCTACCTCACAGGTTTTTGTTTGCCTTCCTCTGGATCAACTTGCAGGATGACAGGCCGAACTGGATGGACAAATGTCTTTTTTCAGCCTTATGTGCTATGTTACTATGTAACTGTTTTCAACGGCCATTAAAAACTGATGCAAAATGGATGCAAAATAAATACGGCCAGAAAATGGATACACTTATGGATGCACAATGACCATGAAAAACTATTAGTGTATCAGCTTTTAAGGGATAGCCTAAGGTTTGACGCCCGGATAAGATGCGTATGCATTGCGGGTGCGTTGCGGGGAAAGGCGTGATTTTTCCGCGCAAGTGCAAACTGTTTTAATGCTTTTTGCATGTGCGTGAGACAAATCGGCATGTTCGGTACCTAGACCTGATAAGGGAAAATAATAGCATTCTTTAATACAGAATGCTTAGTAAAAGGACAATTGAGGGTTAAAAATTTAAAAAAATTTACTAGCCTCCTCCAATTGATCGTGTAGGTGCCGGTCTCCTGTTCTCTCTTCAGCTGTGGGTAAAGGACCTGTGGTGATGTCACTGAGCTCATCACATAGTGATGGATCATGTGATGGACCATGTGATGAGCTTAGTGACATCACCACAGGTCCTTTACCCACAGCTGAAGAGAGAACAGGACATTGGCACCGACCATGTTATAAGGGAAAATAATAAAGATCGGGTCCCCATGTGATGAGCTTAGTGACATCACCACAGGTCCTTTACCCACAGCTGAAGAGAGAACAGGACATTGGCACCAACCATGTTATAAGGGAAAATAATAAAGATCGGGTCCCCATCTCCTAGCAACCATGCAGGAAAATTGCACCTCAACCGCGCTTGCTTGCGGATGCTTGCGATTTTCCCGCAGCCCCATTCACTTCTATGGGGCCTGCGTTGCGTGAAAAACGCAGAAACTAGAGCATGCTGCGATTTTCACGCAACACAGAAGTGATGCGTGAAAATCACCGCTCATGTGCACAGCCCCATAGAAATGAATGGGTCCGGATTCAGTGCGGGTGCAATGCGTTCACGTCACGCATTGCACCCGCGCAGAAAAACCCGCCCGTGTGAAAGGGGCCTAAGGCCTCTTTCACACGGACGTCAAGTTTGATGCCCCGATAAGATGCGGGTGCGTTGCGGGGAAATGCACGATTTTTCAGTGCGAGTGCAAACTATTTTAATGCGTTTTGCACGCGCGTTAGAAAAATCGGCATGTTTGGTACTCAGAACCAAACCCAGACTTCAACACTGAAGTTCGGGTTTGGGTTAGGTGTTATGTCGATTTTATTATTTTCCCTGATAACATGGTTATAATGGAAAATAATATAATTCTTTAATACAGAATGCTTAGCAAAAGAACAGTTAAGGGTTAAAAAATATAAAAAATAAACTCACCTCCTCCAATTGATCGCGTAGGTGCCGTCTCCTGTTCTCTCTTCAGCTGTGGGTAAAGGACCTGTGGTGACGTCACATCACATGGTCCATCACCATGGGGATGAATCATGTGATGGACGATGTAATGAGCTCAGTGACATCACCACAGGTCCTTACCCACAGCTGAAGAGAGAACAGGAGACCGACACCTACGAGATCAATTGGAGGAGGTGAGTTAATTATTATTTTTTTAACCCTCAATTGTCCTTTTACTAAGCATTCTGTATTAAAGAATGCTATTATTTTCCCTTATAACCATGTTATAAGGTAAAATAATAAAGATCAGGTCCCCATTCCGATCATCTCCTAGCAACCATGCGGTAAAATCGCACCTCATCCGCACTTGCTTGCGGATGCTTGCGATTTTCCCGCAGCCCCTTTCACTTCTATGGGGGCTGTGTTGCGTTAAAAAATGCAGAAAATAGAGCATGCTGCGATTTTACGCAACGCACAAGTGATGCGTGAAAATCACTGCTCATGTGCACAGCCCCATAGAAATGAATGGGTCTGGATTCAGTGCGGGTGCAATGTGTTCACATCACGCATTGCACCCGCGCGGAAAACTAGCCCGTGTGAAAGGGGCCTAAGGGTTTCAGTTACACTGAGATCTTGGTTGCTCAAGAGCTGTTATGCTCAAGGATCACAATGGGATCACACTGTAACAGTGCTAGCATAGAAATGAATGGGGTTGCATTGCATTGCGACTAACATATTTGCCACAAGCGCGACCCCAGAATCACCACTAATTCAGTGGCTTTCGATTTTTTTGCAATTCTGGGGTCACTGCACACGTGTGAGTAACGCTGCTGCCCCATTCATTTGTATGCTAACACTGATCCAGTGTTATCCATGTAACCAAACCATAAATCAAGCCTAAAGATAATGGGGGTCATTAACAAAGACCGTCTACTTACGCTGGTCTTTGTTTCCCACTGCGGTGCCGCAGGGTGTGCCAATTTTATGATCAATGGTCCTAACTGGAGTACTTTTTACTCCTCTTGTATGCCTGTTTTAAATTTGTTGGAGCCAAAGTCCCAGCCCCAGTCCAGTCTCCCCCACTACCTCCCCATTTTGACAGTGTAAATACGCCTGTGCAAAAAATATAGTCGAACAGGCATTTTAAAAAGCGGTCTTGCGACTATTTTTACACCAGAAACTGGTGTAAAAATGTTAGTAAATGATCCCCAATCAAATATTTTCATTTTTATTGGAATCAATGCATTGAATGCTGCCAATGATTACGGTCAGTGCACGCACCTGCTCCTTAACAGCTCACATTCCCTGCTTCCCCAGGGTTTGTGAGCTCATAACTTTGAAGGACAGTTTATTATATAGGTGAAAGAACAGGGTTCACTTATGAGATAAACCTGAAATGTGAAGTGTGAAGTTCTAATGAGTGTTTCTTATATTTTCTCATCTAAACCGTGAGTGTGTAAGGGTAATGTAGTTACTATGTTCTCATGATTTACAAACTTGTTTCTACTCAGGGGGAGAGTGATTTCATGTAGACATAATAGAAGTGGTATACCTAGAGGTTAGGTGGAGTCTTGTTGTAGGATCACATGGTCAGAAACTTTCATTTGGAGAAAATATGAGAATAAAGAAAGGACTTGTTGCAGAATTTTACATGACAAACACATGCCTGCTGTAGCGACTGCATGTCTCCATACACAGGGGATGATTGCTGCATGAAATTGAGCTCTCATCTCTCTGATGATCGCAAAAATTTCCTGCTAAATCAGTCCATATAAGGGTACTGCCACAAGTTCAGATTTTTTAATGCAGTTTGCAGTTGCCGTGTTTGGGGTGGCCCCAAAGCTACTCTGGGTCCCCCAGACACTGTTACCACATGTTGCTGCTCTCCAGGAGGGATAGTAAGGTGTGGTGCACCCCAATTTGAAATAATTCCAGAGAGTCAGGGTCTGCAGAAAACCAGTGTGCTTCTTTACTGGAGGAATTCAAGTGCAAAACAATTCAGACAAGGCACTGGGCTGGCTTCTCCAGACTCCTCCCTGGCAGAAGAAGGTTTGTTGCTGAGGAAAGGCTTAAGCTAGCTGTCCCCTCTCTCTTAGAAGGCTGGCTCCCTGGTCAAAGTTTGGTGGCCTAGGCTCAGTCATCTGGCTGGCTCCCTGATCACAAAGCTGGTGACCCCGGATCTGTGGCAGTTTCCCCATCTCAGCTTCTTCTTCAAGTTGCTGATGTAGTCTGGCAGAGTCTTTCCTTCTAAGCACTGACCCAAGACAACTAGAAGCTCTAACTGCTCTCATTATATACAATTTCTGGCTGAACTAAAACCTTTTAATGGTAGGGCTGAAGTGGAGAAGCACAGCCTAAATAGAAATAATGTTACAATTTTTTTCTGTTATAGACTTGTAAAGAGTTTAAATGCAAGAATATGCGAATGACTAAGCAGTTCTTCCATGCTTAAATGGGTATTCCCGTTGTTAGAAGATATTCCCTATCCACAAGATAGGGGATAACTATCAGATCGGTGGGGTCCCACCACTAGGAGTAGCCATTCACACATGTGTGTGGCCTCTCTATTTATTTCTATGGGATTTCCAGAGATAGCCGAGTACAGCGCTCGTCTATCTCCGGAATTCCCATAGAAATGAATGGAGCCGCCGCATGCATGCCTGACCGGCCACTCCGTTCATTTCAGGGGGTTGCAGGGGGTGCGGGTCCCCCATTCTCGTGATCAGTGAGGGTCCCATCGGTAGGAACCCCACCGATCTGTTAGTTATCCCCTATCCTGTGAATATGGATGGGAATTAACTTCTAACAACCGGAATACCCCAAGTCTTAAGACATTAACAACAGAGCTCCACCAGACACTCAGAAGGTCAGCTTGTCTGGTTTATCCCTCCAAAACTTTGTCTTAGGGGGACAGTTACTAAGATGACTTTTTACACTGGTCTTAGTTGTCCCCCCTGCGTAGTTGTAGTACAAAGCTAATTTATGACAAGGCATGTGTCTCATCCTAAATTAGGGGCATATATGGCAGTCGGTGTGCCTGTAGTTTTTCATCTACTTTTTCGCCTTTTCCCAGGTGAAAAAGTAGTAAATTTGCCTGGGTCAGAATCCTAGCCCAGACATGGCCCCTGACACGCCCTCGCACCATCCCCATCCCACCCATCTGTCATACTTGGTGTAAAAAAAACAATGCATCTCAATTTTACACCAGACGTGCCTTAATAAATGACCCCATGACCACAAGTTTCTCAGTATTAGCTGGTTGTGCATTAACCCGTTCTGCAGTACAGCTATACTGTAATAATAGTATATATTCCAATTAGAGTTGAGCGAACCCGAACTGTATACCGAATTTTGGGGTGTTCGGGACATGGACCCAAACTGAACATTTTCAAAAAAGTTTGGGTTCGGGTCTGTTGTTCGGCGATTTCTTCCCGCTTTCTGAAGGGCTGCACAGCAGCCAATCAGCAAGCATTTTACTTCTTGCCCTAAGAAGCCATCACAGCCATGCCTACTAATGGCATGGCTGTGATTGCCTGAGTGCAGCATGTGACCCAGCCTCTTTATAAGCTGGAGTCACGTACTGCAGCATGTCACTCTGCTGATTTGACATTATGGAGAGGATGCTGGTGCTGCGATCAGGGATAGAATAGGGCAGAAATGAGAAGAACCTGTGCTACGTTAATCGACAAGATACAGCAAATAGAGAGGGAGGGAGCTTCACCAATCCAACATTTCTGTAAACAGCCACTGCCAGGGAAATCTTTTTTTGTAATCCATCTGTTACTAAGGTGGTGCTCGGCGGCCATTTTAGCCACTGCAGTATACTGCATGTGTGCCAGCCAGCCAGGGACATCAGCCTAATCCTATTTTGTAGCTCAGTGAAGGAAAAAAACCTTTTTTTCTGACTGCTCAAATCCCCTATATTGCCTTTTGTATGTTTAAGGGGTGACATAGTTCATTTGTCTAGCCTGGGATCTGTGGTGCCACAGAGCACTTGTGTATACAATGCACTAAACCGTATAATCCAATTCAGCTATCAAATAGTGCATCAGTGTATTTTAGTTAAAAAAAAAGGTCATCCTGATCCACAAAGCCTATTTTACACCGCCAAAATATATATTTGACATTTTTGCGGTAAATTAGAGAATCTGTGTAATTTTGGGGGAAAAACCATATTCCTTGTCCACAAAACAGTTCTGAATACACCGTCCAACGACATATTTTATATTTCTGCAGGGAAATAGTTCTTCTTTGTTTTTTATAGAAAAAAAACCTTATTCAAGGTCCACCAAACAGTCTGAAATACCCATTCCAACCACCTATTTTACATTGCTGCTGTGAAATATAGCATACGTGAATTTTTTTTTACAAAAAAGTGGAAATCCTGATCCACAAAGCATTTTTAAATATACCGCCTAAATACCGATTTTACATTACAGCTGAGAAATAGTGCATTATTCTTTTTTTGTGTGAAAAAAACTAAATTCCTGCTTCACAAAGCAGTTGTACATACACGGTATAAATACCTATATTTAATTTACAGCAGTACAAAACTGCATTTGTGAATTTTGGTGACAAAAGCCGTGATATAGTCCATTTGTCTAGTCTGGGACCTGTGGTGCCACAGAGCACTTTTGTATACTATGCACTAAACCGTATATTCAATTTCAGTTATCAAATAGTGCATCAGTGTATTTTAGTTAAAAAAAAAGGGGTCATCCTGATCCACCAAGCCTATTTTACACCGCCAAAATATATATTTGACATTTCTGCGGTTAAATAGAGAATCAGTGTAACTTTGGGGGGAAAAACGTATTCCTTGTCCACAAAACAGTTCTGCATACACCCTCCAAAGACATATTTTATGTTTCTGCAGTGAAATAGTGCTTCTTTGTTTTTTATAGAAAAAAAATGTTATTCAAGG
This sequence comes from Bufotes viridis, assembly GCA_033119425.1. Classification (NCBI taxonomy): domain Eukaryota; kingdom Metazoa; phylum Chordata; class Amphibia; order Anura; family Bufonidae; genus Bufotes; species Bufotes viridis. The sequence continues at coordinate 75,630,227 of CM065589.1, read as the reverse complement.
TCCACCAAACAGTCTGAAATACCCATTCCAACCACCTATTTTACATTGCTACTGTGAAATACAGCATAAGTGTATGTTTTTTGACAAAAAAAGTGGTAATCCTGATCCACAGAGCATCTTGAAATACACCGCTTAAATTCCGATTTCACATTACAGCTGCAAAATAGTGCATTATTATTTTTTGTGGGAAAAAAGCAATATTCTTGCTTCACAAAGCAGTTGTACATACACTGAATAAATATATAATTTAAATTTACAGCAGTAAAAAATATTTTGGGGTTTTATTGAAAAAAAGCTGTGTTTTAGGCCGAAAAAACATCCGTCGTTCAAATAATTATTTACAATTTATAGCAGTTAAATACTGCATTTGTGAATTTTGGTGACCAAATCCGTGCTCTGGGTCTCCAAATCTGGTGTCCATACATAGTATAAATATCTACTTTTAATGTACAGCTAACTGCAGTTAAAAACTGCATTTTGGGGTTTTATTGAAAAAAGCCGTGTTTTAGGTCGAAAAAACAGTTGTGCATCCGTTGTTTAAATAATTATTTCCAATTTATAACAGTCAAATACTGCATTTGTGAATTTTGGTGACCAAATCCGTGTTCTGGGTCCCCAAATCTGGTGTCCATACATAGTATAAATATCTACTTTTAATGTACAGCAGTTAAAAACTGCATTTTGGGGTTTTATTGAAAAAAGACGTGTTTTAAGCCGAAAAAGCAGTTGTGCATCCGGGGTATAAATAATTAATTTCAATTTACAGCAGTGAAATACAAATTTTCTGTATTTTATTACAAAAATACTTATTTTTGTTCCACAAACCACTTTTACATTTCCGCATAGAAATTGAGACTCAGTGTATTTTGGGCCCAAAAAACATTATTCTGGGTCCACAGAGCATTTTTATGACACGGGCACTGCCTTAGCGAACGTAATTGTTGACTAGTGACAGGTAAATTGACACCGGAGAGAGACCAATCTTTCAGCTTGGTGGGTGAACGCAAATAATGAGGAGAACATCAAATAAGGGATGTGGCCATGGTCGTGGTGGTGTTGGTGGAGTTCCTGTTGCTGGGAGAGGACGTGGCCATTCAGCGCCAACTACCGCTCCAAGTCGAAAACCTTCCTCTGGTGCAAGTAGGCGACAAAATCTGCAGCGTTATTTGTTAGGCCCAAATGCCGCTTTATGGATGGTAAAGACAGACAGGCGCATGTACAGGCGATAGAAGATTGGTGGCTGACAGTGCCTCTGGTTCCTTCACAGTATCTAACACCCAGTCCTCTGCAGAAAGCTCAGAGTTGGCACCTGCAGCCCATGCCCATCAGTCTTCCACCTCACCCCCTTGCAAATCAGCCAAGCAGTCAGAGCCCCAAATCATGCAGGAAAGTCTCATGCTTTTTGATGGCTCTGTTGGCAGGGTTTCTCTGGCCCATCCACCCCGCCCTGCCCCAGAAGAGCTTGAATGCACTTATGCTCAACCACTTTTGTTGCAGGATGAGGACATGGGACTACCACCGCAAAACATCTCTGATGATGATAAAACACAGGTGCCAACTGCTGTGGCTTTCTGCAATGTACAGACCGACGAGGAGGGCAGGGGTCATGAATGGGTGGAAGATGATGTGGAGGATGATGAAGTCCTAGACCCAGACTGGACTAAAGGTCGTGCTAGTGAGGCGTGCAGTTCTGAGAAAGAGGCTGTGGTCGCACAGAGGCAACAGCACCGCAAAAGAGGGAGCAGGGTGCAAAAGCGCAGCGGCCGTTCCAGAGACAGTACGCCTGCTACTGTCAACTGCACCCAGGCACCGAGCACACCAAAGCCTGCTCCGAGGAGTTCATTGGCATGGCAGTTCTTCACACAATGTCCTGATGACAAGACAAGAGTGGTTTGCATGTTGTGCCATCAGAGCCTGAAGCGAGGCATAAACGTTCTTAACCTGAGCACAACCTGTATGACCAGGCATCCAGGCATCATGAACTGCAGTGGAGTAAATACCTTAAAAACAAGGAACTCTCTCATGCTCCTCCTGCTTCCTCTTCTGCTGCTGGCTCGGCCTCTCCCTCCACCTCTGGCGTCACCGTGGTACCTGGTGACCATCAAACAGAGGATGTTCCACCAACACCACCACATACGACACCATCACCAAGCATCTCCACCATGTCACACAGCAGCATTCAGCTGTCCATCTCCCAAACATTGGAGAGAAGGAGGAAATACCCACAATTTTAGATGCAGTATGCACGGGTCAGTCGCTCTGCGGATCAGCACCACTTTACCACCAGTGACTAGGTCTGCATGCGAGACTTGTGTACCTTGTTGCGGCCTTTGGAGTACTCAACCAACATGGCCAGTGCTGATGATGCCGTGGTTAGCATTACAATACCCCTTCTATGTCTCCTTGAAAAAAATATTACGGCGATGATGAAAGAGGATGCGGCACAGGAGGAGGAGGAAGAGGGGGCATTTCACAGGGTTTCAGGCAGGTCATACAGAAGTGGCTCAGAGGGTGGTTTCCTGCACCAGCAGGGGCCAGGTACATATGTGAACAGCCAGGGCACACTTCTGGAGGACAAGGAGGAGAATGAGGTAGAGGAGGAGGAGGAACCGGTTTCACTGCAGGGTGGCACCCTACGCAGCTCAGGACCATCACTGGAGCATGGCTGGGGGGATATGGAGGACACAGACGATACACCACCTACAGAGGACAGCTTATCGTTACCTCTGGGTAGCCTGGCACACATGAGCAACTACATGCTTCAGTGCCTTCGCAATGACAGGAGAGTTGCCCACATTTTAACTTGTGCTGACTACTGGGTTGCCACCCTGCTGGATCCCCAGTACAAGGACAACTTGCCCACCTTAATTCCCGCACTGGAGTGTGATAGGAAGATGCGCAACTACAAGTGCACGCTGGTAGACGTGCTCCTGAGGGCATTCCCAACTGACACAGGGGGACAAGTGGAAGCACATGGCGAAGGCAGAGGAGGAGGAGGAAGAGGTCGCCAAGGCAGCTGTGTCACAGCCAGCTCCTCAGACAGCAGGGTTAGCATGGCCAAGATGTGGAAATATTTTGTCACCGCGCCACAGCAAACTGCACCACCAGCTGATAGGGAACGTGTTAGCAGGAGGCAGCATTTCAACAACATGGTGGAACAGTACATGTGCACACGCCTCCACGTACTGACTGATGGTTCTGCCCCATTCAACTTCTGGGTCTCCAAATTGTCCACATGGCCAGAGCTTGCCATTTATGCCTTGGAGCTGCTGGCCTGCCCTGCGGCCAGTGTATTGTCTGAACGTGTATTTAGCACGGCAGGGGCGTCATTACAGACAATCGCAGCCGCCTGTCCATGGCCAACGTGGACAAGCTCACGTTCATTAAAATGAACCAGGCATGGATTCCACGGGACTTGTCCGTACCTTGTGCAGAATAAACATTTATAATTGCCTCACCCTCAACCATACATTCTTGTACTCCAGGGCACTTCTTTATTGAATCCTCTTTTTTTAATTGTACCATTATTTTGGGGGCAACCCCAAGTTGAATGAACCTCTCCTCTGTCTGGGTGCCAGGGGCCTACATTTCAGCTAATCTCCTGCTGCTTTGGTGCGTGACATTAACCTCTTTTTACTCTCAAATGACCTCTCCTCTGTCTGGGTGTCAGGGGCCTATATTTTGTTTAATCGCCTGCTGTATTGGTGGGAGACATTAACCTCTTTTTGCTGTCAAATGACCTCTCCGCTGTCTGGGTGTCAGGGCCTACATAAATGATAATGGCCTGTTCGTTTGCAGGTTGACCTGAGGCTTGTGTTGCTGTTATGGGACCTCTCTCCTCTGTCTGGGTGCTTGGGCCTAAATTGCTGAAAGTGGCCTGTTCCATTGCTAGGTAACATGATGCCTGTTTTGCTGTTATGAGACCTCTCTCCTCTGTCTGGGTGCCAGGGGCCTACATTAATGATAATCGCCTACTGCATTGCTGGGTAACATGATGCCTGTTTTACTGTTATGGGACCTCTCTCCTCTGTCTGGGTGCTAGGGCCTAAATTCCTGAAAGTGGCCTGTTGCATTGGTGGGTGACATGATGCCTGTTTTGCTGTTATGGGACCTCTCTCCTCTGTCTGGGTGCCAGGGGCCTACATTAATGATAATCGCATGCTGCATTGGTGGGTGACATGATGCCTGTTTTGCTGTTATGGGACTTCTCTCCTCTGTCTGGGTGCTAGGGCCTACATTGCTGAAAGTAGCCTGTTCGATTGCTAGGTAACATGATGCCTGTTTTGCTGTTATGGGACCTCTCTCCTCTGTCTGGATGCTAAGGCCTAAATTGCTGAAAGTGGCCTGTTGCATTGGTGGGTGACATGATGCCTGTTTTGCTGTTATGGGACCTCTCTACTCTGTCTGGGTGCTAGGGCCTAAATTGCTGAAAGTGGCCTGTTCCATTGCTCGGTAACATGATGCCTGTTTTGCTGTTATGGGACCGCTCAACTCTGTCTGGGTGCTAGGGCCTACATAAATGATAATGGCCTGTTCCATTGCAGGTTGACCTGAGGCCTGTATTGCTGATACGGGACCGCTCTCCATTTTGCGTGAGTCATGGGCCTGAATGAGTTATTGTTGCCTGTGGCACTGCTGGGTGAAATCAATACTGTTTTGGCGTGATTTGAACTCTCCTATTTGTGGGTGCCAGGGGCCTGAGTCTGTGCATGAGGCCTGTGATACTGCAGACAGGCATGAAACCTTTTTGGCTGTGATGACAACTTCTCCAACTCCCATGTATGGTTGTCTTGGGCCTGAGTCTATGAGTGAGGCCTGTGGCACTGCATGCAGACATGAATCCTTTTTGGCTGTGATGATAACTTCTCCAACTCCCATGTATGGTTGCCATGGGCCTGTGGCTGTGAATGAGGCCTGTGGCAGTGCAGGCAGACATAAATCCTTTATGGCTGTGAGGAGAACTTCAACTACCATAGCATTCCCACCTGACGCCACCCCAACCTCATATTCCACCTCCTCCTCCAAGTTGCCAATTCATATTGGTTAACTTTTATTTATTTTATTTTATTTAAGTTATTTCCCTATCCACATTGGTTTGCAGGGGATTTACCTACATTGTGCTGCCTTTTATAGCCCTCTAGCCCTTTCCAGGGCTATTTTACAGCCATTTTAGTGCCCAAAAGTTCGGGTCTACATTGACTTCAATTGGGTTCGGGGTCAAGTTCGGGTCAAGTTCGGATTCCGAACCAGAACATTTTCGTGAAGTTTGGCCGAACTTCTCGAACCCGAACATCCAGGTGTCCGCTCAACTCTAATTCCAATTAACATATAAATGCATCTCAACAACATGAAACCGTATAAGTGCACACAACAGCATAAATCACAGTGCAAATTGACCCTTCAGAGTGCAATAAAGTAGGAAATTGATGGCTTTGTATAGTAGCAATAAGAGCAAATGTCCACAAATGTCCAAAGTTCAAGTCTTTGAAGCCAAAATCAGGAGTGGATCATAAAAGGACAGAAAGTATAAAGGACAAATACAACTTTGCCTCTTTTTTTTTTATCCACTTCTGACTTTGGCTTAAAAAAACTGATAATAACACCTAAACATGTGGATGTACCCTAAAAAGGACCTTAAAGGGGTTGTCTCACTTCAGCAAGTGGCATTTATCATGTAGAGAAAGTTAATACAAGGCACTTACTCAGGGCCGCTGCAAGGATTTTTGCCGCCCTAGGCAAGATAAAAATTGTCGCCCCCCCCTATCAGATGATCTGCCCTTACAGTACTGTAGCGGCGGCACAAAGCACACAGCGTCATAGCAACCAATGGCGCTGTGCCGAGTGTATGCTATATGTGTATAACAAACATATTTCACATTATCCTAATGAGAAAGATTTCAGAATAAGGATTTGGAGAAGGATCAGAGGGATAGCAGAGCAGGGAGAGGCTGGTGCTGCTACTGGGGGGTCATAACATGGGGGAATACTAAAGCCCACCATAATACCCCCCCCCCCCAGATAGTAATAATTCTCCTTATAATAGACAGTGCAAAAAAAATACCCCCTTGTAATGCCCCCGCTGAGCTAATGTCCCCATAGTACCCTCATAATGTACCAGTATGAAATACCCCTATATAGCGCCTCTAGTAATTGCCCCCATAGTGCTCCTCTCCCGCCTTCCTCCTAGTGCCTACATAATATAATACACTGTTTCATTTGCAGAGCACATTCCACCCCCCCCCCCTACCCATCTCACATTTCTCCCCTTCCATGGCAGCACTGTTGATGAGGGTATATAGGATATATCCCAATTCTCCCCCTCCATGACATGGCAGCACAGCTCTGTATTATTATTAATATAAAGGCCCTCTCTGTACTATTATTATAATAACGGCCCCCTCTGTATAAATAATAATACTAATACAGTGGGGGCTATTAAAATAAGAATAGTACAGAGGGGGCCATTAGAATAATAATAGTACAGAGGCGGCCTTATAACAATAATAATAGCCCCTCTTAAGTGCCAGTAGTCCGCTTATGTGCCAGTAGTCCCCTTATGTGCCAGTAGCCCCCTTATGTGCCAGTAGTTCCCCCTTATGTGCCAGTAGCCCCCCCCCTTTTGTGCCAGTAGCCCCTCCTTATGTGCCAGTAGCCCTCCTTATGTGCCAGCAAGCCCCCCTTATGTGCCAGCAGTCTCCCCCTTATGTGCCAGCAGTTGCCCCTTATGTGCCAGTAGTCCCCCCTTAAGTGCCAGTAGTCCCCTTATGTGCCAGTAGTCCCCCTTATGTGCCAGTAGCCCCCCCCACTTATGTGCCAGTAGCCCCCCTTATGTGCCATTAGACCCCTTATGTGCCAGTAGTCCCCCCTTATGTGCCAGTAGCCCCCCTTATGTGCCAGTAGTCCCCCCTTAAGTGCCAGTAGTCCCCCCTTAATTGCCAGTAGTCCCCCCTTAAGTGCCAGTAGTCTCCTTATGTGCCAGTAGTCCCCCCTTATGTGCCATTAGACCCCTTATGTGCCAGAAGTCACCCCTTATGTGCCAGTAGCCCCCCATTATGTGCCATTAGACCCCTTATGTGCCAGTAGTCCCCCCTTAAGTGCCAGTAGCCCCCTTATGTGCCAGTAGCCCCCCTTATGTGCCAGTAGTCCCCCCTTAAGTGCCAGTAGTCCCCCCTTAAGTGTCAGTAGTCCCCTTATGTGCCAGTAGTCCCTCCTTATGTGCCAGTAGTCCCCCTTATGTGCCAGTAGCCCCCCCACTTATGTGCCAGTACACCCCTTATGTGCCAGCAAGCCCCACTTATGTGCCAGCAAGCCCCCCTTATGTGTCAGCAGTCACCCCTTATGTGCCAGTAGCCCCTGTATGTGCCAGTAGCCCCCCTTATGTGCTAGTAGCCCCCTTATGTGCCAGTAGCCCCTTATGTGTCAGTAGCCCCTTATGTGCCAGTAGTCCCCCTTATGTGCCAGTAGCCCCCCCACTTATGTGCCAGTATCCCCCCTTATGTGACAGAAGTCGCCCCTTATGTGTCAGTAACCCCCTTATGTGCTCCACACTGACTCCAAAAACACACACAAAAAAAACCCACATACTTACCTCCATGGCAGCGATGCGATGCAGGCCTCTTCCGGCCTGTGTCCCGCGCTGTAGGATCAGGCAGCGCGATGATGTCATCGCGCCTCCTGGACCGGCCTCTGATAGGCTGCTGGCCTAGTGCTGGCCGCCACGTTCCCTTCCAACCTTTTTTTAATCGTAGGTTTCCGGCGGCACCCCCTGCCCCCGGCCCTGCACTTACTAATGTATTGTGATTGTCCATGTTGCCTCCTTTGCTGGCTGGATTCATTTTTCCATCACATCATACACTGCTGGTTTTCTTGAACACGATAGGAAAAAGCATCGGTCTCTCCGGTGGCAGGGACCGTGGGAGCACACATAGGCCGGTGCTCTTTCCTAGAGTGTGCGAGTAGGGCCACCCTTCCTGGATTGCAGGGTGTTTGAAACCATAGAAACGAGCAGTGTATAATGTGATGAAAAAATGAATCCAGCCACCAAAGGAAGCAAAATGGACAATAACAATACATTAGTAAGTGCCTTGTATTAACTTCCTCTACCCGTTTAAGTATACCTCCCAACTTTTTGGATGGTCAAAAAGGGACACTTAGGCTGCATTCACACGAGCGTGATTTCCGCGCGGGTGCAATGCGTGATGTGAACGCATTGCACCCGCACTGAATCCTGACCCATTCATTTCTATGGGGCTGTGTACATGAGCGTTTTTTTTTCACGCATCACTTCTGCAACGTGTGTAAATCGCAGCCTGATCTATCTTATGCGTTATAAACGCATCCGCAGCTCCATAGAAATGAATGGGGCTGCGTGAAAAACGCATTGCATCCGCAAGCAAGTGCGGGTGCGTTGCGTTTTTCACTGATGGTTGCTAGGAGATGTTGTTTGTAAACCTTCAGTTTTTTATCACGCGCGTGAAAAACGCATTGCACCCGGGCGGAAAAAAATGAACGCAATCGCAGGCAAAACTGAATGGCTTTGCCTGTGAAATCGCACAGTTTTCACTGAACGCATCCGCAACGCATCCGGACCTAATCCGGACACGCTCGTGTGAACCCAGCCTTACGGTTCATTGTGTGAAAGCTCAATTTTTCTTGCATATCTATACACTTCAATAGCTTTCTTTTACAAAATTGTGCAAAAATAATCTGAATATAGAGATTTCTAAAATCCTGACTGCATTAAATAATAAAGTATTATACAAGACTGGCTCTAATACATAGAGAGGAACCAGAGAAACAATTTCTGGGTCAATATTGTGAATGCAATAATGCAAATCTATACTTCAGATCAAAAAGAGGGACATTTAAGGAGCAAAGGGGGACAGAGGGACTTGGGTCAACAAGAGGGACTGTCCCAAGAGGGACACTTGGGAGGTCTGCTTTAAGGTTCAGGTTTTCACATGGTGCGATTGTGTCTATTATGCCAAAAAATCACAGCAAAAGTGCTTTTAAGCTAAAGCCACACAGTCAGGTTTCTGCGCCACTGCTAGATATTAGAGTTAAGCAAACTTGTGTTTTAAGTTCGGCGTCCAAAGTTCGGGTTGGGGCTATCGAAGCATCTCATTATGGATTCCGCTACCACGGACCATAACGGCATTTGGAATCCATAAGAGGATTCTTCAATGAACCCGAACCTTGGACAACACTAAGGACCTGGAGTGACGTCACCGTCATGTGATCAGTGCAGGGCGCGTGGCTCAGTACTGGATTAGATAAGAGGTGGTAGTCTACAAACTCTTGTTCAATCCAGTACTGAGCCACGCCCCCTGCACTGATCACATGACGCTGACGTCACCCCAGGTCCTTCACCCCGTGTTCCAAATGCCGTTATGGTCCGTGGTAGCGGAATCCATAACGGGATGCTTCGATAACCCGAACCCGAACTTTGGACGCCGAACTTAAAACACAAGTTTGCTCAACTCTACTAGATATGTCTAATTTACTATGAGGAGTCTGCCAAGTCATAAATTAGGCACATCTATGGCAGCCCGTACGCCTGGAGTAAAAACCACACCAGTCCCTGGTGACTGTTTCAAGGTGCAAATGTAAGTAAATTTGCCGAAGCTGGAGTCCCAGCCCCGACACCCCCCCATCCCGCCCGTCATGCACAGCTAGTGTACAAGGCGCAAAAATCAGCCGTGCGCCAAAACTGTGTCACACGGCCAGAAAGGGGACTTGCAACACTTTTTACGTTTAAAAGTGTCACAAGTCTATTAGTAAATGTGCCCCACAAAGAATAAAGGACAGATACGAGTTCTCTTTGGAAGCCAAAACTCCTGGTTTTGGCTTCCAAAACTACATCAAGAAACCTGACCAGGTGGCCACACCCTGAGGGCTCATGCACACAACCACGTGCTGGCGGTCCGCAATGCACTGGCACCGACCACAGGGCCGCCACATGTGGATCGCGGAGCCATTCACTTTTTTGTGGTGCAGAAGCACAGACAGAAAACCCACGGAAGAAAGTGAATAGGTCCGCATCCGTGATGCGGGGTGCACATGGGGTGCACGCGGCCAGTGCCTGTGTATTGCGGACTCGCTGTATGCAACGGCCGTGTGCATGAGCCCCAAGTGTTGCGTTTAGCTCATACAGTAAAACACATTTATGTTCATGTTTCACTTGTATAAACCACGGAAAAAACGCATGCATTTTTTATGATACACTATTGATGTGATTTTAAATGGTGCCACGTGTGATTATACGCAAAAGGCCACATGGAGCTGGACTCAGGGCTCAGACAGGCCCAAGAATCACAGCTAAACACATTTGGCCCAGTTTTAAATGTGACTGGTAAACAGGTAGTCCAGTTTCATGATTTTTCCCAACCAATCTGATATTGTTGACCTATCCTGAAGATAGTTTATCAATATCATGAGACTGGACAACCCTTTTAAGTGGCCAAATGATTTTGCTGGAAATTGTTTATTTCCACTCAAAAACACGAGGCCAAATGCACTTCATGTGGCCTTACCCTCATCTTCTCATTACGATCATATCCAACACTTGTTATTCACCTTGCACAAACTCTTAGGGCTCATACACACGAACATTGAATGTTTTATGGTACGCAAATTACCGGCTGTGTGCATTCTGAATGGATGGCCCCTAACAGAACAGTCCTATCCTTGTCCATAATGTGGACAATAATAGGACACATTCAATTTTTTTTTGTGGAATGCCCATGAGGACATACGGACACGGAATGCACACAGAGTGATTTCTGTATTTGGAACAGACACGGAAAACGATACAGTCATGTGCATGGGCCCTTACTCCACACTTCCCTCTTTATTCAAAATAATGAGCTTCAGTTGGCTATGTCCCAGCAACCAGAACTTCCGGGTGATGTGTGGTTGTGCCTGATTCGATTTCCTAGCCTTGATTCCCATTATTCCTAGTTGGTCCTGGCTCTGACACTTGACCTATAATTCCATTCTTAGTTCCTGGTTGTGACATCTCAGCAGCTGACTTCTGATCCTAAATTTTGGCTATGCCTAACCTCTCTTATTAGCCGCCTGGTACAGCTGCCATCTAACCTTCAACTTGACTTCTGCCTTTGATCTCATTTTCTTGGTCCTATGGTGCATTTGCTACCAGTCAGAGACTATACTGAGGATCATTACCTTGGTGACACCCCACCACCAAGACAATACTTTTGTGAAGATGAGGATTCTAGACCTCTGTGCAGATATGCTCATGGTATAGACTGGGTCCACTACCTATAACAACACAGATGCCACTTAGGCTCCTTTTACATTGAGGTTTTCTGCCCTATAACAAGTGCCGAGTTACCAAATGGCATATCAGCTAAGTATGTAAATAAGGGCAATTTACATGTGGGAATAATTATTAACCCCTTAGTGGCTGCCAATATGCCTTTTATGGTGGTCACTAAGGGGCCTTAAGCTAGGTCTCTACCTTTTTACTGCAGCCTAGTCTAATTGCTCCATGGCTGTCCCGTGAAGTAGAGAGTAGAAGCTAAGCTCTTACATGACAGCTACTGCTCTGGGCTCCTGCTCTAATGGCTCAGATCAGAAGAAGTCCAGACTCGGGCTGCTTGCCCTTAGATATTGCAGTCAATAGCGACCTCTGCATCTAAGTGATGTAGAGAAGTGTTCCTAAACTCCAGTTCCATGGCCCACCTGTCGATCGTGTTTTCAGGATTTCCTTAGTATTTAGCAGGTGATATAATTAGGGTAAATGCATCAGGACTTACCCCAGGTATTCATTCTATTTTGTTGGATATATTTTTAAATCATGACCGACAGGTGGGCCCTGAGGACTGGAGTTGAGGAACACTGGTTTAGAGGCAGGGGACTCCTTTTCTTAGGCATCGTCAGGGTGCTGACATCTTAGTATGGTGGCTGGAGGCCTAATAATCGCCCCAGGCCTGTCCTCAGTATATGTCTGTCAGAGAAGGAAAGGCTGAATATTTACATGGGGTTGGGAAGTTGAGGACTATTAAAATAGGCTGTGTTGGACTGAGACAGTAAGTTAAATGCACATATATGGCAATAGACTTTACTGCATGTGAAAAGGGTTCATTGCTTCTCGTGCCCATCATACTTCTGAGACGGACTGGCCATCAGTTACAGGACTACGTAATTTTAGGGGAGCAAAGGGTGCGACCCACCATTCACTACCCATGTGGCCTAGAAGAGTACTGGAAGAGGGATTAGACATTGTGAGTACTACAATCATCCTCATTGCATCAATCACCACTCCCATCATCTCCACTCCCTGCACCTACCTCTGGGAGCGGTGTGCAGAAGTTCAGTCAGGAATTCTGCATCAAAATGATGGTAACTTCAACGGAAACCCTGATGGACCCATTGTAAGTAGGGTTGAGCGAACTTGCATTTTAAGTTCGGCGTCCAAAGTTCGGGTTCGGGTTATCGAAGAATCCCGTTATGGATTCCGCTACCACGGATCATAACGGATCCGTGGAATTTGGAATCCATAAGGGGATTCTTCAATGAACCCGAACCTTGGACAACACTAAGGACCTAGGGTGACATCACCGTCATGTGATCAGTGCAGGGGGCGTGGCTCAGTACTGTATTGGATAAGAGGTGGTAAAGGGCCTGGCATAATAATCATGTGACATGAGGGGCAGAGCTCCTGTGCTCTGTGTGGAGGAGAAGCAGGAAGTTGAGCAGTGAAAGATGGTTGCGCAAACTTGTTATGGTCTGTGGTAGCGGAATCCATAACGGGATTCTTCGATAACCCGAACCCGAACTTTGGACGCCGAACTTAAAATATAAGTTCGCTCAACCCTAATTGTAAGTCAACTGGCTTATCAAACATTTGGATAATCCACATTATGAATAAATGGAATAGGAGATGGATAACGTACTACAGGTGTCCATAGATACAATAGCTTTTCATACAATATGAATAAGTCTGTGACACCAAAATTATCTGGAATTAAATGTTAAGAACATTTGATTTGAAAAGCATTTTTAGTTTTACTTCCAAATGAGTAATTGTATCATGTATCTAAGGAAACAGGCCAAGGCACAGGAACACTATAAGTAAACATACTTTTGCATAAAAACCTTCAGTGATATAGAGACAAGAAAATCTGTGAAAATCTGCTTTGTTGGTGTTTAGCCAACTGGCAATTTCCTTATTATGGCACCACATTTTCCATGTGTAAGTCACTGAAGGCCGAAGTATTTTTAACACTGATTTCTTTCAACATCCATTTTCCTGTACAGGGGTTAAATTTGCTTATCTGAGATATGTCGATAAATCAAGTCTTAAAAGATCTTCTCTCCTTTCATTCATGGCACAATTATTTGATTTGCAAGTAATACAATTTTAAAACATGACCATAGACGGTCGATTTGATACCATAGGACTTTACTTCTAAGGGATTAGAATGGCATCGAAGAGCCTAGAGGCTTAAAGGGCTTGTCCCGCAAAAAATATTCTACAGTTTTCAAACCAGCACCTGGATCTGAATACTTTTGTAATTACATGTATCTCTATAGTGCCACCTGCTATTTTGTATTTATTTTCTTATTTCTTTGTCCAGCTCACTGAGATGGCCGCACATGCTCAGTTTCATCCTTTAACTAACTCCTGAGCTGCGATAAGGAAAGAGCTGCAGCAGAAAAGACACTCCCTGAGCTGCAGCATAAAAGATACTCTCTGAGCTGCAAAAGAAAGGACACGGCCCCTGAGCTGCTAGCGTGATATAAATCTAGCAGAGCAATGAATGGGGAGATCTCTGGATCCATGTGAGGTAGAGGGCTGGTTTTAGCTTTGTAAGAAAGAGATTGTCATGTACTTACTATATGATGTCTGAAATGGAGCCCTTCCAACTTGCTAGGTAGAAAAAAAAAACCTGGCTAGATAACTGTTGGTGTAGGTGAATAAAATTTTGCAAACCCATTCGCAAGCTGCAGAAAAATCCTCATCGATTCCATGTCCTGCTGCAAATTTTCATATTCCTAGGAGGCACTATACGTAGTGGATTTCCTCTGGATATTTTGCATCTGGAAATGTAAAAAGTTAATCCACAATGTAGAGTTTGCCCTGGATTTGAAGGACATTTTCTACTGTGCATAATTTGTAGTGTTAGGGCTCGTTCACATCATCATATGGTTTTGCGGTCTGTTTTTTGGTTTCAGTAGTGTTTCCGTTTTTGTTCAGCTTCCGTTCCATATGGTTTCCGCTTGTGATCCGTTTTTTGCGGATGGCAAACAGAAACGGAAGCATATAATAAAGTTTAAACAGTAAGTACATTGAAAAATTGGGCTGGGCATAACATTTTCAATAGATGCTTCCGCAAAAACGAAACGGATGCATTCCGTATGCATTCCGTATGCATTCCATTTTTTTTACAGCCCCATTGACTTGAATGGAGAAACGGAACGTGATTTGCAGGCAATAATAGGACATGACTCAAAATGTAGCGGAATGGAAAAATGGAAATACAGAAACGGAATGCATACGGAGTACATTAAGTTTTTTTTGTGGACCCATTGAAATGAATGGTTCCGTATACGGACGGTATACTGAAAACGGCCCGTATACAGAACGCAAAAAACGTTCATGTGAACGAGCCCTTAGGGTTCTTAAATACATGAATTTTGCTTTGGTGTTTTTTTTAACAGTAAAAAATTGCCAGAAAAAGGTCACGCAGTTTTTGGGGCACCAGCTGTTTTCAGTGGCGTTTTTTTACAAATGACTATGAAAAATGTCCTTTTTATGGCTTTTTTCCTATAGTGACATGTAAAGTAAGGCCTGAAAAATGACCAGACCTCCAACTTGCTGCGTTTTCTAAGGTTACTTTCACATCTGCGTTGATAATTCATATCCAGATGCATCTTTTTCGGCTGGACCAGGCTGTATTAAATCAAAACTGGACAAACTGGATCCGGTATGAAAATCATTGTAAGTCAATGGGTGCCAGATCCGGGTTTTTTTGTTTTTTTTCCGCTGAAAACCATTGACTTACATTGATTTTCATACCAGATCCAGTTTGTCCCGTTTCACAAGCTGGACACAAAACCAAAGCTTGCAGTGGTTTTGTGTCCAGCACCAAAATGCAACAAAACGGAACAGATGCAGAGTTATGCATCCTGATCAGTTTTATCCCCTTCGACAATGAATGTGGACCAAACAGAACTGTATAATTCCGGTTTTGAGATCCTCTGCTAGATTTCAAAACCAACGTTGACGCAGATGTAAAAGTATCCTTAATCTGCTCTGGACCGCCGCACGCAGGATTGCGTGATCTCGGCGGCCCAGTTACTCCTCGTTGACGCGCGGGCGCACACTGAACACTGAACAGGCGCACAGAATAGCAGGGCAGGCTCAGAAGAAGTTGGTCATTGATTAGTGTCACCTTAGTTCGCTCCCCACCCAAAACGCAGTGTTTGCCCGATCAGGCCTGATCGGTCGCCCACACGTACGTTCACCCACGCCGCACGCTGCAATGACAAAATTTTTATTTTTTTTATGACTGCACAATCACTTCACAAGCGCTGCGGCGATAAAAAAAAAAATAGTTATATTGATATTTTTTATCAATCGCAGCGGCTTTCTGTACTTCGCTAGCCTCCCATTTGTAAGACAGGCTTGCTCTTTTTCTCGGGTAGTCTCAGGGAATACCCCCTAAATTTAGTTTTCCAAATGTCAAATAAGTCTGAAGAGTCCTACAGGATTCTGACCCAGTCGGATGAGGAATGGGAACCCTCATCTGACGAATCTAGCGGGTCAGAATATGAACCTCTAGAAAGCAGTGGCAGTCTGACCCAAAGTTCGGACGAGGAGGTTGAGGTCCCTGATACCACCAGGCATACTCGGCCCAGTGTCGCTAGACCACAGATTGCGCAGGATCCGTTTCAAGGGCAGCAGAGTGGGGCTGGCGCTGTCGGATTACGTGGTGAGGCATACACCAGCAGCGCAGCCCATCCTGGACCTACTGCCAGCACTGCCGTAGAACATGGTGAGCACCAGAAGGGCAGTTAAAGCTGGTACAGTGGCACGTGCAGTAGTTCCCCCATCGCAGCCACCGCTCAGACAGGCCCCTAGAGCCCCTAGAATCCCTGAGGTGCTGGCAAACCCTGATTGGTAGCCCCCATCTTCAGCCGCACCAGTAGTTCCCCCTTTCACCGCCCAGTCAGGAGTTTGGGTGGAGACAGCTCAGATCGGATCGGCACTGGGGAGCTCTTTGACCTAGTCATGGCAGAAACAAACCTTTATGCCACTCAATGTATAACCGCCAACCCGGGAAGCTTCTATGCCCAGCCTTTCCGGTGGAAACCAGTCCAAGTTTCCGAATTTAAAACTTTTCTGGGCCTTCTCCTCAACATGGGCCTAACAAAAAAGCATGAATGGCGGTCATATTGGTCCACGAACCCAATTCATCACATGCCTATGTACTCTGCTGCCATTTCCAGGAACGATTTGAGACCATCCTGCGTATCCTGCACTTTAGTGACAACACCACCTCTAATCCCAGAGGCCACCCAGCTTTTCACCGGCTTCTCAAAATTCGGCCCCTCATAGACCACTTCAACACCAAATTTGCAGATTTGTATACCCCTGCACAAAACATCTGCATAGACGAGTCCCTGATACATTTTACCAGGCGCCTTGGCTTCAAACAATACACCCCAAGCAAGCGCACCCGGAATGGGGTCAAATTGTATAAGCTCTGTGAAAGGGCCACAGGCTATACCCACAAATTTCGTGTCTATGAGGGTAAAGATCTGACCCTGGAGCCGGTCGGTTGCCCTGACTACCTGGGGAGCAGTGGGAAGACAGTCTGGGACTTGGTGTCACCCTTATTCAGCAAGGGGTACCATCTTTATGTGGACAATTTCTACACAAGTGTGCCCCTTTTCAGGCATTTGTTCCTAGAACAGATTGGCTGCTGTGGCCCCGCGCAACCTAGTCGCCGGGGCTTCCCCCAACGACTCGTTACCACCCGTCTTGCAAGGGGGGAGAGGGCTGCCTTGTTTAACGAAGAACTGCTCACGGTGAAATGGAGAGACAAGCGTGACGTTTACATGCTCTCCTCCATTCACGCAGACACGACAGTAAAAATTGATCGGGCAACCAGTGTCAAGCCCCTCTCGGTCCACGACTATAATTTGCTCATGGTGGGGGTGGACTTCAATGACCAGATGTTGGCCCCATATTTGCTTTCCCGAAAGACCAGACGCTGGTATAAGAAGGTGTCTGTATATCTGATTCAATTGGCTATGTACAATAGTTTTTTTCTCTACAGTAAGGCTGGGAGAACAGGATCCTTCCTCAAATTTCAGGAAGAGATCATCGAGAACCTCCTGTATCCAGGAGGTTCCGTGGCCCCAAACCCCAGTGTAGTGAGCCGTCTACACGAGCGACACTTCCCCAGTGTCGTTGCTGGTGCCTCAACCCAACCGCCACCCCAAAAAAGATGTCGTGTCTGTAGCAGGAGTGGAATAAGGCGTGACACCCGCTATTTCTGTTCTGACTGTCCTGACCACCCTGCCCTATGCCTAGGGGAGTGTTTCCGGAAGTACCACACTCAGGTACACTTAGGGACGTAGGGACCGCAGGACACAGGTAGTTTTTACAATTAGGATCTAGGGTCTCAGGATACTAGGTTTTGAGAAGACCCTAACACACAGGGGTGCTAGTGTGCTACTGCAGATATGTGAAACAGTAGAAACGTCTCCTTTCACTTAGGATAAAGTGCATAATGTACTTCGCACCATCTCTGTGTGATTTACACTTTACACATTGTCCTATGGGAGAGGAGAGGTTTCTGCAAGGAAAATAAAGAGTGAAATAATAATATTTAAATAGGTAGCAAGAAAAAGAAATCTTGAGTTAGTTTAGGTTTTAAAAGTTTTATGATGTTCAAGTTTATAAAGTTCGTAACATTAAAATTTATGAGCCTGCTGCTTGTTTTTTCTTCTTTTTTTTTTTTTTTTTACTAACCACCCTTTATTTTCCAGCTGGACCAACCGATGAAAACGCTGCAGCACTGATGTGCATTCTGAGAGAAGCATTGCACTGCTGTCGGAAGACACGTGAATTCAGTTTATGCGGCGCTGCAGGACGAGATTTCTTCTCCGCAGTACAGGTACGTTTGCCCAGGCATATGAGCTGAGGAGAGGTGTTGGAGTTCATATGCTTTGCAAATACTTTGTATCAAAAGTATTTTGATGTAAAATTTTATTTTTTGTCACAAGTTAGTGGAATATAAGACTTTGTAAGGAAAAAAACAAAAACAAAAAAACATTTCCGCTAACTTGTGCCAAAAAAAAAAAATCTTCTATGAACTCGCCATGCCCCTCACGGAATACCTTGGGGTGTCTGCTTTCTAAAATGGGGTCACTTGTGGGGTATTTATACTGTCCTGGCATTTTAGGGGACCCTAAAGCGTGAGAAGAAGTCTGGAATCCAAATGCGTAAAAATGCCCTGTGAAATCCTAAAGGTACTCCTTGGAATTAGGGCCCCTTTGCGCATCTTGGCTGCAAAAAAGTGTCACTCATGTGGTATCGCAGGAGAAGTAGAGCAATGTGTTTTGGGGTGTATTTTTACATATACCCATGCTGGATAAGAGAAATATCTCTGTAAATTGACAACTTTGTATAAAAGAAAAATAGAAAAAGTTGTCATTTACAGAGATATTTTTCACACACAGTACGGCGATACCACATGTGTGCCACTTTTTTGCAGCCAAGATGCGCAAAGGGGCCCTAATTCCATTGAGTACCTTTAGGATTTCACAGGGCATTTTTACGCATTTGGATTCAAAAGTACTTCTCACGCTTTAGGGGCCCATAAAATGCCAGGGCTGTATAAATACCCCACAAGTGACCCCATTTCGGAAAGTAGACACCCTAAGGTATTCGCTGATGGGCATAGTGAGTTCATGGAAGTTTTTATTTTTTGTCACAAGTTAGCGGAAAATGAAATTTTTGAAAAAAAATAAAAATAAAATCCATTTCTGCTAACCTGTGACAAAAATAAAAACTTCCATGAACTTACTATGCCCAACAGCAAATACCTTAGGGTGTCTACTTTACAAAATGGGGTCATTTGTGGGGTGTTTGTAGTGCCTCAGGAAACATGACAGGTGCTCAGAAAGTCAAAATGTGGAAATTCACTTTTTTGCACCATAGTTTGTAAACGCTATAAATTTGACCCAAACCAATAAATATACACTTCTTGCATTTTTTTTCTATCAAAGACATGTAGAACAATAAATTTTGCTAAATATTTATATAGAAATTTAGTTTTTTTTAAAAAAAAAATTACAACAGAAATTGAAAAATGTCATTTTTTTGCAAAAATTTTGGTCATTTTTGATGAATAGCAAAAAAAGTAAAAATGTCAGCAGCAATGAAATACCACCAAATGAAAGCTCTATTGGTGAGAAGAAAAGGAGGTAAAATTCATTTGGGTGGTAAGTTGTATGACCGAGCAATAAACTGTGAAAGTAGTGTAGTGCAGAATTGTAAAAAGTGGCCTGGTCGTTAAGGGTGTTTAAGCTAGGGGGCTGAGGTGGTTAAAGCAGGCAGAAAGAATAAGAACATTAACTAATGAATAAAAATACCCGTAGCCAGAAAAACACTTGTGTTGCTTGCATTTCATATTTCCCATAGACCTTCAGCTAACATCTGCAAAATGCTACAAATGCTAAAAAAAACACTAGTTCTAAAACACAGCAAAAAAATACCCGCAAAAATACTGAAAAGGGCTACTAAAAAAAAATGTCCATGGTCTGCAATGCGTGGGCACTGGCCACGTGGCTGCTTTTTGCGGATGTGGACCCATTCACTTGAATGGGTCCGCAATCTGCAATATTCTGTCTGTACCACAAAAAAAGCCATCGCTGAAAAATGCCAGCTCAAAATGCTAGCAGAAAGTCTGATATTTTGCTCGGTGCTCTCTGCAATTTAGTGGTTATTTTTCTGTTTCTGGCATTTGTGTATCCTAATGAAGCAATGGTATTTTTTTCAGGCATTTTTCCATCTCCTTCAGTCAAGGGAGAAAATGCCCAGAAAAAAGTCATGCAGTATGGGGAAAAAAAGCACGATTGATTTCTATGGCCTTTTTTCAGTTATAATATAAAAAAAACACCAGCGCAAATTTGTGTGTGAGTTGCTCTTTACCAGGAATAAAGCTTTTGCTTCATTTTATCTACTTGTGATGTGGAAAGATTTCCTATAATAGTTGGAACTTTCCCTATGAAGTATGTTATCATCAGGCTGTTTACTCTGCCTCGCCTAGTTTCAACCCTATCAGACTAGTAAAGGTAGACAATTAAGTCTTCAATATCTGCATACGTCTGATCAAAAATTAAAGAGCCACAACATTTTATTTCTGACTACACTTGAAGGTTCATTTTAAAATCTAAGGCTAGGGCTACATGACAACATGTGTTGCACAACATTTTTTGTAATGATAGTGAATGGTGTTGCACTGTGACACGTGACATGCTGCGACTGCAACTTGACAGTCACAAAATATACATCCAATTTGGATTTCTGTGTGACTGTTGTGTCGCAGTTGCAGCATGTCGCATGTCACAGTGCAACACCATTGACTATCATTACCAAAAATGCTGCCATGTAGTCGTACCCTTTTTGTTGCTCAACACATGTCACTGTGTAACCCTAGCCTAAAACTACATTCACATTTACAAATTACACAGTTCATCCACTTGCACCCGCAGAGACAGTTGCTCCTCACTTGATGCCGAAGGACCCGCATTCCCAGTGTGATGTTGCCACCACGTGCTCCCAGTGTGATCGAGAACAGACTGATGATGCCTTTTCTAATGGAGAACAAAAGCATCAGGCAGCTGAAATAAACTGCCTGATCCTTATCTCCCCTGACATCAGCCATCAGCGGAGAAAAGGGAGGCCACCATACACATTAGATGGTCAGAAGGTCCAACCTAAATAGGTGGGTTGGGCCGACCTTTATCTAATGTGTGAGCCATACCCACCTATTTAAAAAGGTCTCTTGCCTGAAAGGTCGTTTCATAAAGACGCAAGGTTTTCTATGACATGTACATTACCTGCATGTCTTTATTTACCATCAAGGTCATCAATAAAGGTGGCCATACACATTAATCTAAAGTTGATCAAAATGGACAATTTCAACCAACATGCATGTCCATCTGTTAAAATTTAACAAGGAACCTTCATTTTTGCTAACCAATGACGGCTGTGTCTAATATTTTCATCCGATAGTGGAACAAAAAATCTTTTGTTCAAAGAAAGATCTTTCTTTGAAAGAACATTTCCAGAAAGATCTTTCATCCATTCCGACTAGTACCTCGGAAGTTTTAAAGTGGTTTTCCACTTTAAAAATCAATTACCGAAGTTATTCAACAAAGTCACGCGCGACTTTGTGAATAACTTACTTTGGCTCATCGGAGCCCATACATTCTAATACTGTACGGAGAGGAATCTCCGTACAGTATTATTCCGAAGTATGCAGAAATTTCATCCACACAGTGTGGGAAAAACTGCAGCATAAACTGACTCACACTGCAGGTTTTCAGTCCACAGTATCCTTATCTTGTAGTTGGCCCCTGGTACTTAAACACATCTCTAACAACATGCTGATGTGGTCTTCAATTATAGGACCCATTCTTCACTTCGAGTAAGCCCCAGAAATTTAAACACATCTCTAATAACATATTGATGTGGTCTTCACTAGAGATGAGCAAACTTTAAAAAAAAGTTCGGCGTTCGGGTATGCTGCATCCGTTCGATTACTACCGCGACTATCGCGCATATGGAATCATAGGCGACTTCCACGAACTCAAACTGTTGAACAGCCGAAGAACCTGGTGACGTCACTGTCATGTGATCAGTGCAGGGCGTGGCTCAGCACTGGATTTGATCCCGTGCTGAGCAACGCCCCCTGCACTGATCACATGATGGTGACGTCACCCCAGGTCCTTCAGCTGTTCAACAGTTCGGGTTCGTGGAAGCTGTCCCTTATGGATTCCATATGCCGCGATAGTCCGCGGTAGTGGAATCCATAACGGGATGCGTGCACGATTACCACAACCCGAACGCCAAACTTTTTTTTAAAGTTCGCTCATCTCTAGTCTTCACCTATAGGACCCACTTTTCACTTAGACTGCGCCCCAAAAATGTAAACATATGTAACGTGCTCATGTGGTCTTCTTTAATTTGGCCCCAGAAACTTACTACATCTCTAATAAGATGTGAATGTGGTTTTCATCTATGTGACCCATCCCTTTTTGGACTGGAAATTGAAATTGACTTTAATCACATCTCTAATAAGATATTGATGTTCATCCAGCGCTGAAGGGTTGAAAAGATATTTCCAGCTTTATAGTGAATACATCTTAAAAACATTGCAGGGCATACCGCTTTGCCATCAATGCGTTTCAACTGTTACACAGTCTTACACACTTTGACCCATTCTTCTCTTGAACTGGGCCCCAGATACTTAAACACATCTCCAATAACATGTAACATGTTGATGTAGTCATTACCTATGGGACCTATCCTTCTCTTTTACAGATCCCCAGTTACTTAAAAAATGACTATTACTTATTAAAAAAAACTTCAGTTGGGTATATACAGCCTGCTTAAAGAACATTTCTTTTTACTCAAGAAAATGGTTATCTAGCAGTGCTATACAAAGAAGAACCCAGGCTTGTTGAACTGGCGTAAAGTGGAAAATCTGCAAAAAAAAGTAAAATTTTAAATTTCTCCTCTATTTTCCTTTAATTCTTGTGGAACACCTAAAGGGTTAACAAACTTTGTAAAGTCATATTTGAATAACTTGAGGAGTGTAGTTTCTAAAATGGGTCATTCATGGGCGGTTTCTATTATGTAAGCCACACAAAGTGACTTCAGAACTGAACTGGTCCTTTTAAAAGCAGGTTTTGGAAATGTTCTTAAAAATTTAAAAATTGCAAAATTGTAATCCATCTAACATTCCCCAAAAAATATATATATTTACAAAATTATGCCAACATAAATTAGACATATGGGAAATGTAAAGTAATAATTATTTCAGGAGTTATAACTTTCTGTCTAAAAAGGAGAGAAATTGAAATTTTGAACATTGCGAATTTATCCAAACTTCTGGTAAATTTGAGATTTGTGTGAAAATAAAGGTGAAATATATTGACTCAAATTTACCAGTGTAATGAAGTACAATGTGTCACCAGAAAACAATCTCAGAATGGCTTGGATAAGTAAAAGTGTTCCAAAGATAATACTACTAGAGTTGAGCGAACCCGAACTGTATAGTTGGGGTTCGTACCGAATTTTGGGGTGTTCGGGACACGGACCCGAACATTTTAAAAAAAGTTCGGGTTCGGGTCCGTTGTTCGGCGATTTCTTCCCGCTTTCTGAAGGGCTGCACAGCAGCCAATCAGCAAGCGTTTTACTTCTTGCCCTAAGAAGCCATTACAGCCATGAGGTGAATGGGGTGAAATTCAATTGCCAAAATAACAATCCCCTAAATCTGGGGTTCCAGCTGTGGCTGGCTAAGTGTAATACTGTACGTCAAAGGATAGATTTTTTTGGGGGGGTGAAATTCAATTGCTAAAATACCAATCCCCTAAATCTGGTGTTCCAGCTGTGGCTAGCTAAGTTTAATACTGTGCATCAAAGGATAGATTTTTTTCTGGGGTGAAATTCAATTGCCAAAATAGCAATCCCCTAAATCTGGTGTTCCAGCTGTGGCTGGCTAAGTGCAATACTGTCTGTCAAAGGATGGATTTTTTCTGTGGTTAAATAAAATCCCTGAAATAGAAATCCTAAACATCTGTGCTTTCCGCTGTTCCTCTCCAAGTGTAATTCTGTCCACAATAGGGTATATTACATTCAGCGTGTCAGCGTCTAAATACAAGGCCTGAAAAATAAATCCTCTATATTTGCACACACTACTGTGCATCTCAAAGTGTATTTCTGTCCGTAAAAGGGTATATTATACTCAAGGTCTAAATACAAGTGCTGAAGGCGTAATCCTCTATATTTGCACACGCTATTGTGCATCTCCAAGTGTAATTCTGTCTGTAAAAGGATACCTTTCAGCCAGGGCCTAAATACTAGGCCTGAAATTGATATTCCCCTAAATCTGTGGTTTCTGCTGTGCCTGTATTAGTGTAATACGGTACATAAATAGATAGCTAGATAGTGTTAGGTGCCTGTAAATAAAGGCCTTAATTTGAACTCTATACATTGGGCCAAATAAGTTTTTCCCTATTGTGGTGAATGGTAACAATGAGGGAAACATCTAATAAGGGACGCGGACATGGTCGTGGTGGTGTTAGTGGACCCTCTGGTGCTGGGAGAGAAGGTGGCCATTCTGCCACAGCTACACGTCCTAGTGAACCAACTACCTCAGGTCCCAGTAGCCGCCAGAATCTACAGCGATATTTGGTCAGGTCTAATGCCGTTCTAAAGACGCTAGTCGATTGGGTGGCCGACAGTGCATCCAGCAGGTTCACATTATCTCCCACCCAGTCTTCTACAGAAAGCGCACAGGTGAGTCGCACTGCGGAACAGCGCCACTTAACCACCAATGACTGGGCCTCCATGCGAGACCTGTGTGCCCTGTTGCGCTGTTTCGAGTACTCCACCAACATGGCCAGTGGCGATGGCGCAGTTATCACCGTTACAATACCACTTCTATGTCTCCGTGAGAAAACAATTAGGGCGATGATGGAAGATGATGTGGCCCAGGAGGAGGAGGAAAAGGGGTCATTTCTAACACTTTCAGGTCAGTCTGTTAGAAGTGGCTCAGAGGGAGGTCTTTTGCAACAGCAGAGGCCAGGTACAAATTTGGCCAGCCAGGGCCTACTACTGGAGGACGAGGAGGACGTGGATAAAGCATGTTCACAGCGGGGTGGCATCCAACGCAGCTAGGGCCCATCACTGGTGCGTGGCTGGGGGGAAATGGAGGACGATGACGATATGCCTCCCACAGAGGACAGCTTGTCCTTACCTCTGGGCAGCCTGGCACACATGAGCGACTACATGCTGCAGTTCCTGCACAACGACAGCAGAGTTGCCCACATTTTAACGTGTGCTGACTACTGGGTGGCCACCCTGCTGGATCCCCGCTACAAAGACAACCTGCCCACCTTAATTCCCGCACTGGAGCGTGATGGGAAAATGCGCAAGTACATGCACACGCTGGTAGACGTGCTCCTGAGAGCATTCCCAACTGACACGGGGGGACAAGTGGAAGCACAAGGCGAAAGCAGAGGAGGAGCAAGAGGTCGCCAACGCAGCTGTGTCACGGCCAGCTCCTCTGAAGGCAGGGTTAGCATGGCCGAGATGTGGAAACGTTTTGTCACAACGCCACAGCTAACTGCACCATCAGCTGATAGGGAACGTGTTAGCAGGAGGCAGCATTTCAACCATGTACTGACTGATGGCTCCAATCAACTTTTGGGTCTCCAAATTGTCCACATGGCCAGAGCTAGCCTTTTATGCCTTGGAGGTGCTGGCCTGCCCTGCGGCCAGTGTATTGTCTGAACGTGTATTTAGCACGGCAGGGGGCGTCATTACAGACAAACGCAGCCGCCTGTCTACAGCCAACGTGGACAAGCTGACGTTCATAAAATGAACCAGGCATGGATCCCACAGGACCTGTCCATCCCTTGTGCATAATAGACATTTATAACTGCCTCGCCCTCAACCATACATTCTTGTACTCAAGGGCACTTTTTTATTGAATCCTCGTTTTTTAATTATACCATTATTTTGGGGGCAACACCAAGTTGTATAAACCTCTCCTCTGTCTGGGAGCCAGGGGCCTACATTTCAGCTAATCGCCTGCTGCTTTGGTGCGTGATATTAACCTCTTGTTGCTGTCAAATGACCTCTCCTCTGTCTGTGTGTCAGGGGCCTAAATAACTGAAAGTGGCTTGTTCCATTGGTGGGTAACATGATGGCTGTTTTGCTGCTATGGGACCCCTCTCCTCTGTCTGGGTGCTGGGGCCTAAAAAACTGAAAGTGGCCTTTTCCATTGGTGGGTGACATGAAGCCGGATTTTGTTCTATGGAACCTCTCTCCTCTGTCTGGGTGCTGGGGCCTAAATAACTGAAAGTGGTCTGTTCAATTGGTGGGTAACATGATGCCTGTTTTGATGCTATGGGACCTCTCTCCTCTGTCTGGGTGCTGGGGCCTAAATAACTGAAAGTGGCCTGTTCAATAGGTGGGTAACATGATGCCTGTTTTGCTGCTATGGAACCTCTCTCCTCTGTCTGGGTGCTGGGGCCTAAATAACTGAAAGTGGCCTGTTCAATTGGTGGGTAACATGATGCCTCTTTTGCTGCTATGGGACTTTCTCCTCTGTCTGGGTGCCAGGGGCCTACATTTCAGATAATCACCTGTTGCTTTTGTGAGTGACATTATCCTCTTTCTGATGTCGAATGACCTCTACTTTGTCTGGGTGTCAGGGTCCTATATTTCGGTAAATTGCTTGCTGTCTTGGTGGGAGACATTAAACTCTTCTTACTGTCAAATGACTGCCCCATTGTGTGGGTGTCAGGGGCCTATATGTCGTTTAATCATTTGTTGTCTTGATGGGAGATATTAAACTCTTTTTACTGTCAAATGACCACCCCATTGTGTGGGTGTCAGGGGCCTATATTTCATTTACTTGCTTGCTGTCTTGGTGGGAGACATTTATCTCTTTTTACTGTCAAATGACTGCCCCATTGTGTGGGTGTCAGGGGCCTATATGTTGTTTAATCATTTGTTGCTTTGTTTGAAGATAATAAATTCTTTATACTGTCAAATGACCTCTACATTGTCTGGTTGTCAGGGGTCTATATTTAGTTTAATTGCTTGCTGCATTGATTGGAGATATTAAACACTTTATACTGTCAAATGACGGCCCCATTGTGTGGGTATCAGAGGCCTATATTTTGTTTAATTGCTTGCTGTCTTGGTGGGAGACATTAAACTCTTTTTACTGTCAAATGACCTCTCCTCTGTCTGGTTGTCAGGGGCCTACATAAATGATAATGGCCTGTTCCATTGCAGGTTGACCTAAGGCCTGTGTTGCTGTTACGGGACCTCTCTCCTCTTTGCGGGTGCCATGGTCCTCCTGAATTAGTAAATGAGGCCTGTGGCACTGCTGGGTGAAATCAATACTGATTTGGCATGATTGTAACTCTCCTCTTTGTGGGTGCCATGGGTCTGAATCTGTGAATGAGGCCTGTGGCATTGCTGGGTGAAATCAATACTGTCTTGGCGTGATTTTAACTCTCCTCTTTGTGTGTCCCATGGGCCTGAATGTTTGAATAAGGCCTGTGGCCCTGCAGGCAGACATGAATCCTTTTTGGCTGTGATGAGAACTTCAACTCCCATAGCATTCCCACCTGACGCCGCTCCAACCTTCTATTTCACCTCCTCCTCCAAGTTGCCAATTGATATTGGTTAATTTTTATTTATTTTATTTTAAGTCATTTCCCTATCCACATTTGTTTGCAGGGCATTTACCTACATTTTGCTGCCCTCTGTGCGACGCACACTCTTTCAGTTCTCCTCCGGTCGGAGGTCGCCTAAGTTCATTTCAGAAGGCCTGGCTGCAGGATATTCCGGACCAGTGGGTCCTAAACATAGTTTTGTTCGGTTACATGATAGAGTTTGTGTCACCCCCTCAAGAAAGGTTTATTCTGACCAAGACCTTACCCCTAGCCAAACAGAAAGTCCTGGAGGACGCTGCTCTCCTTTACCTTCACAAAAGGGCCCTAGAAGAGGTCCCCTCTCACGAACAAGGGGGAGGGGTGTACTCCCTCATTTTTTCTAGTCCCAAAGCCTTCCGGAGACTGGCGCATGATAATAGATTTGTGCTATTTAAATTACTTAATAAAGCAGAAGTGCTTCTGGATGGAGACCATCCGTTTTTTGATCAATATTTTAAATCCCAGGGATCTTATGGTCACTATAGACCTGAAAGATGCTTACCTTCACATCCCTATTCATCCAGCTCACCGAAGGTTCCTAAGAGTTGCAGTCTCCATAAAAGGTGTGGTAAAGCATTACCAGTTTGCTGTGCTGCCTTTTGGTGTTTCTTCCACTCCCCACACAATTACCAAGGTAGTGGCTCCAGTTGTTGCCAAACTCAGGATTCAAGGACTAGAAATCTTGCCATATCTAGACAACTGGCTTCTAAAAGCCGCTAGACGTTCTTTAATCCCATCTTCAGCTGGCGCTTAGGCTGGCTAATAAATTGGGAAAAGTCACAGATCCTCCTATCTACCTCCAGGATGTTCCTGGGGTTTATTGTGGACTCACAACGGATGACTCTTTCTCTCTCCGGAAAGGAAAGATCGAGTGATAAGAGCCGCTCAGTTCCACATGGCACCTCGACGAGTGTCGATCAGAACACTTATGAAGATGTTGGGCCACATGCAGCATCTGTGGAAGCCGTTCCTTGGGCCCTATGGCACCTAAGTCCACTTCAGGAAGAAGTGTTAGCTGTCTGGAACCGCAACCCCAAGGGGTTGGACAAGACTCACTCCCTGTCTGCCGAGGTCCGGTCCTCTCTCAGATGGTGGAGGAACCTATGAGATGGGAGGTCCTTGATTCAACTTTGTTGGATCACGTTGACCACAGACGCCTCCCTTCTAGGTTGGGGAGCCCATCTCGAAGACAGTTCAGTACAAGGTACCTGGACTCCGCAGAAGAGACTTCTCTAGTCCAATATGAGAGAACTAAGAGCCGTACGCCTGGCTCTTTATCATTTCGCTCCTCTCATCCGCGGGAAGGCGGTGAGAGTCCGTTCGGACAGCACGACCGTGGTTGCTTATATCAACAGACAAGGAGGCACGAGATCTTAAACTCTTCTCCATGAAGTTGGTCTAATTCTCTCCTGGGCAGAAGTCAGTCTATCCCACCTTTCGGCGGTTCACATCAGAGGAGACCTCAACATAGTTGCGGATCGGCTCAGTCGGGGTCTGCCAGTTCCAGGCAAATGATCACTGAACAGAGACATCTTCACCCAGATCACTCTACGCTGGGGCACTCCAGAGATCGACTTGATGGCAACCCGGTTAAATGCGAAGGTGGACAGATTCTGCTCCCTCTACAAAGAGGACAACTCTCTGGCGATAGACGCTCTGTCCATAACATGGAGGTCCAGGCTGGCTTACATATTCCCTCCACTTTCCATGATAACAAGGGTATTGACGAAAATCAAGCAAGACCAGACCACGGTCATTGCAATAATACCATACTGCCGAAGAGGTCTTGGTTCACCCAGCTCATGAAGATGAGTCAGGGCACATATTGGAGACATCCCCTAACGCAGGACCTAGTGTATCAGGACACAGGTCCCTGCCTAGATCTGAGGAGACTCAATCTGTCAGCCTGGAGATTGACAGGTCCCTACTAGAAGCTAGAGGGCTTTCTGTGGAGGTCTTGAGAACTATCTCACACTCCCAAGCGGAGTCTACAAAAAAGGTGTACTCAAGAATTCACAAGATTTTTCTTCAGTGATGTGCTGTTAAAGAGATAGTGCCCTCAGATCCTCCTCTTTCAGCTATTTTACCATTTCTGCAGGACAGCCTGCAGCCCGTCTACTCTCAGAGTCCATACCAGTGCTCTTTCTGCCTTTCTAGGCAGACGTTATCTCAAGTCCCCCTACTCAGGAGGTTCCTTAAGGGAGCCGAAAGATTAAAACCTAGAATCCTGAGACCTATCCCTGAATAGGATTTATCAGTCGTTCCAAAGGGGTTATCCTCTCCCCCCTTTGAACCCCTGGAGAATGTAGACCTTAGATTCTTATCTTTGAAGGTCAAATTCCTATTGGCCATAACATCGGTCAAAAGGATTGGAGAACTACAGGCCTTGGCGGCCGCTGAGCCTTTTACCCTCTTCCTCCAGGACTTTGTCCTGTTGAGGTTTTTACTGACCTTTGTTCCAAAAGTTCCATCTTTTGGAAACAGAAACCAGATCATCTCTTTGCCAGTCCTATGTAGCTCCTCCCTCATCTCCGGAAGAGGAAGCCCTCCACTCCTTGGACATTTCCAGAAATCTCAAGATCTACCTAAACAGAACTGCAGACTTTAGAAAATCCGAAAACCTTCTGCTATTCTTCTCGGGGAAAAACAAAGGTCTAAAGGCCTCTAAACCCTCTTTAAGTAGATGGGTAAAGGAGGCAATCCGAGAAGCCTTTCTAGCTCAGAGGTTGGCTACTCCGTCCTTCATTACTGCCCATTCTACAAGGGCAAATTCCACCTATCCTACCAGTTTCACAGGCGAGAACTCCCCACTTGTGCTGCTTTTAGGACTAAGGGAAAACAAATTTACGTTAAAATTAACGCTTCTCCTCATCACTCTCTGCAGCTCCCCCTTCATCACTCTGTAAAGGGCCGACACCTTCAGATTTATACTTTTTAACATTTATATAATTAAAGAACATTTAGGTTTAGTTTTACTCTCTTTGGCAAATAATCTCTCGGTCTCTAGTTTGGCTGCTTTTATTTTTTTTTACATGTTATATTTTTTTCCTTATAGTTTTTCAGTGCTTCCTCGCTACTCTTGCTTCCTTTTTGTCATTTATTGCTTTCTTTACAGTTCTATTTATCCACATTGGTTTCTTTTTGTTCCTTAACCTTTTATTCCCATATGGTATGTACCTCTCACAATGAGATTTTAGGATGCTTTTAAAGATATCCATTTTGTGGCTGTATTTTTATTTTTGAGCACTTTATCCCAGTTAGTTAGGCCTATGGCCTCTCTTAGTTGGCTAAATTTAGCTTTTTTGAAGTTTGGTATTTTTGTTCCTCCCAGTAGAAACGCTCTTTGGAATGATAATTGGAAGGTTATTACTTTACGGTCACTATTCCCCAGGTGTCCCCCAACCTGCATGTCTGTTGTTCTGTCAGGTCTATTGGTTAATACTAAGTCCAGTATGGCCGTCCCTCTATTCTGGTCCTGAACCAGTTGGGAAAGGTAATTGTCTTTGGTTATTGCCAAGAACCTGTTTCCTTTATGAGATGTACAGCTTTCAGTTTCCCAGTCTATATCTGAGTAGTAGATGTCCCCCATAATAACCACATCATTATGATTTGCCGCCTCGTCTATCTCGTTTAGTAGTAGATTTTCTGTGGACTCTGGTATATTAGGTGGTTTAAAGTAAACTCCTATTAGTAATTTATTATTGTTTTTGGCTCCATGTATCTCTACCCACAGTGACTCCACATGTTTAGGTTCCTCACTTATATCTTCTCGGACTGTGGGCTTTAGACAGGACTTTACATAAAGGCAGACTCCTCCCCCTCTCCGGTTTTGACGATCCTTTCTAAGCAGACTGTAACCCTGTACATGAACTGCCCAGTCATAGCTATCATCCAGTCATGTCTCAGTTATTCCCACTATGTCATAGTCCTCCTCACACATCACTAATTCCAGTTCCCCAGTTTTGTTAGTCAGGCTTCTGGCATTAGTGTACATACAAGGTAACTATGATTCTTTCCATAGTGAAGGTAGACTGCTGGTTCCTGTGAAAAATTACTGATTCCCAGACAATACTTTCATGATGTCTTCCTGCTCTGTCTACCAGTTCTGAGATGACTTCAGGGATGTCCAGAAGTGAACTTCCTCCTCTGGTCTTTACTACTGTTCAGCACAGTTCCAGGCACTGTAGCTAAGGCATTGGAGCAGCATGAAGATAGCTGGTATAAGGGATAGAAGAGGTGAGAACTGATTGTCTATCACCACTAAAACAACACCCTGCTTATCACTGATTTTTATAAATAGGGGCCTTATGGGATTTACATCACACAACTGTGAGGACAATGATCGGGAATGAATATTACTACAAGAGCTTGTTCTCGATAATTGGCTTGTGTAAATGTACTGCCAACCACCTGATGAACGAGCAAAACACTCGTTCATGGGGCGTGTTTATTGTTCATGCAGAACATTAAAATCTTCATTTCTGGTGTACTGTGTGAACAGTGATACGCTGCCCCAAAACAATGCAGCTGTATGAGGATGAACAATAGCGGTAGCCATCCTTAATCTCCATAAAGTGCAGAAGATCACTGTATGTAACTACAGCTCTTCACCTGCACTGACGAGCAGGCAACAGGAAGGAACAGTCCCTTCCCATTAATTGTCTGGTCATGTAAATACACCTATAGATTGGTATAAGATAATATATATATATGATTAATATTTCAAAACCTTTCTAAATTAGTTAATTACACAATATTTATAACAGATTTTATTTTTTAGCTGAACTCTGCCCAAATCTAGCATTAACTCCAATTCCCAGACCCTGACTTCACAGCTCTGCTGACTAGGATAGAAGATTGCAATCTTGAACACTAATTGCGATTGGACAAGGGAATACAATCTAGTGAATATAATGTATTGTCCTCATTGTTATTTCAGCATGGAAAGGATAGGACTGAAGAATGCTATCTAATGCGCCTAAAGGTGGATTTAGATGGCCAGATCAGAGGTGTATCAAGGGGAGACAGACGGGGCATGTGTCTCAGGAGCAGAGTCTGGGGGGGGCACTTACCCGGTAGTTCCTTTCACTGCCGGGCAGTTCGTCTGCTCCCTGCCTCACTGTTCTGCTGGTCTCCGGCGCTCCCCCCTCAGGCGGCACATTGTGCTGCTGGCAGTGGGAGGATCACTGAAAGCCCGGGAATAAGCCTCCTACACAGCCAGCAGCACAATGTGCGTGTGTGAGCATGTAGATAGGGAAGCAGGTAACTATAGTGTTTTTTTCTCTTTTTTATTTTTTATTTTTTCTGTAGCTGGAGAGGGCACTGTGGGCAACAAGGAGGACATAACTCTGTGAGGGGGCACAAAAATGGGCATAACTACACTGAGGGGGCACATATCTGTCCCTAACTACACTGAGGGGGCACATATCTGACCATAACTACAGTGAGAGGGCACAAAAGTGAGCATAACTGCAGTGAGGGTGTACAAACTGGCCATAACTACCGTGAGTGTGCACAAAGCTGTGCATAATTATTGTGAGACGCAAAAAGGTGGGCATTACTACTATGAATGGGCACAAAGATGGGCATAACTATTGTGACAGGCACAAAGATGGGCATAACTACTGTGACAGCACACAAAGGTGGGCATAACTACAGTGAGGGCTACAAGGTGGGCATAACTACTGTGAAGGGGCACAAAGATGTGCATAACTATTGTGACTGGCACAAAGGTGAGCATAACTACAGTGAAGGGCGACAGGGAGGACATAACTATTGTGAAGGGACCACAATGTGGACATAACTACTGTGAGGGGGCACCATGTGGGTATTAATACTGTGTGGTAGCTCTAAGGGGAAATACCCTAGATTACCCTGTTATACACTGGGATGGTTTGGTTTTACAGGACCAGCACAGCACCCCCTCAGAGGTATTTACCAGGTACAGTCACCATCCCTTCCTTATGTGATTATTGTGATTATTCTTTTTTCTCTATCAACACAGGAACCTTGTTCCGGACCCATCATGCTGACGCCAGCAACACCCTGGATGAGGTAGCACCAGTTGGGTCTTTCGTTTATTGTAAGAAGTATTGGTACCGCCATGTACCCTATGATAGATGTTATTAGGTAAGTGGGACTGGATGAGTACAGTCATGCATTGGCGCGGAGTTAGAGGAGCGGCTTAGTGTAAAAAAAAAAAATAGCAGTGCGCCGCTTAACTACCCCCTCTTTATGTAAATTTGACTCGAAGGGTGGGGGAGAGGGACGGTCCGCAAGTCTGAATCCGGGTGCAGGAAAGACTAGCTACACCTCTGGGCCAGATAATTGGGCAGATTATGGGGAAATGAATGGAGA
This sequence comes from Bufotes viridis, assembly GCA_033119425.1. Taxonomy (NCBI): domain Eukaryota; kingdom Metazoa; phylum Chordata; class Amphibia; order Anura; family Bufonidae; genus Bufotes; species Bufotes viridis. The sequence goes on along the minus strand of CM065589.1, from coordinate 75,596,366 downwards.
CGGGGGAGTATCGGGGGCCATTTCGGGGCCGGGACTCCAGTCCCGGCATATTTACTCACATTTATATCTGGAAACAGACAAAATGTCAGCGATAAACTATGCCAGCCAGGGCGCAAGGACAACTGCTCCAGGCGCAAGGAGCACACCTCGTCATAAATTAGACTAATCTAAAGGCAGCGCAGAGGGGGAAACTAAGGGTTAACTGATAGGGTGCTGCGACACATCGTAGCAGTGCTAGATTTTGATTGCTGAAAATTGTTTATCAAAAAACTGTGTGTGGTTTTTGCAACAGCGAGGTTGATAATGGTGTCGATCCGGATGATATTGATGTTTTATCAGTACTCCCGGGTAGATGGTGAGTAGAGATAACCGCTTCCGTTATGCAGGAGAGGACTTCCCTGCATAACGAAAACGGGATGGATCCGTTATGCAGCCCATGGACTTCTATTATGACGGAATGAATAACGGAATGCATCTAAAGGCATTCCGTGATGCATTCCGTCATAGAATTGCGTTATGGTCCGTGGTAACTGAATCCATAATGCAATTCACCTTTTACCAACAAACGAAGTGTAAATGAATTTCAAAATATGAAATTCGCTCATCTGTAATGGTGAGTGTGGAAACCACTCTACTCATTATTTTAATTGTTCCTTTGTGTTGTTTGGGATTCTATGCTAAGAAAAGAAAAAGTAAATTGCACACAGCAAAATTGAATTCCGTTAATTACAAAATTAGTTACGTTGACATAATTTAAATTTGCTGTGTGTTTTTCTTGCTGGAAGAAAACACAATATAAACGTAGGCATGTTGTAAAAATCGCACACTTTTTTAATGCGCAGCACCACCGCGATCTGTGGTAGAATCCTTAGGCCCCTTGCAGATGAGCGTGAGCGGATTAGGTCCGGATGGGTTGCGGATGCGTTCAGTAAAACATGCGCGATTTCGCTAGCAAGTACATTCCATTTTGTTTGCGATCGCGTTCAGTTTCTATCAAGCGGGTGCAATGCGATTTAATGCGTTTTTCACGCACGTGATTAAAAACTGAATGTTTACAAACAACATCTCTTAGCAACCATCCGTGAAAATCGCATCGAATACGCACTTGCTTGCGGATGCAATTTTCACACAGCCCCATTCACTTCTATGGGGACAGCGTTGCGTGAAGATCTCAGAATATAGCACATGCTGCGATTTTCACGCAACGCAAAAGTGATGCGTGAAAAACATTGCCCATGTACACAGCCCCATTGAAATAAATGGGTCTGGATTCCGTGTGGGCGCAATGCGTTCGCAATACGTTCGCATCACGCATTGCACCCGCGCGGAATACTTGCTCGTCTGCAAGGGGCCTTAGGCTCCTTTTACACGAGCGAGTTATCCGCGGGGGTGCAATGCGTGACGTGAACGCATAGCACCCGCACTGAATCCTGACCCATTCATTTCAATGGGTCTGTGTACATGATCGTTTTTTTTTTTTTCACACATCATTTCTGCGTTCCGTGAAAAACTCAGCATGTGCTATATTCTGTGTTTTTCATACAGCCCTGGCCCCATAGACGTGAATGGGGCTTCAGTGAAAAACCTTCAGTTTTTTATCATGCGTGTAAAAAACGCATCAAAATGCATTACACCCGCGTGGGAAAAACTGAACTGAATGCAGACGTAGAAAAAACTGACTGAACCTGCTTGCAAAATGGTGCGAGTTTCACTGAACGCATCCAGACCTAATCCATCAAGCTCGTGTGAAAGAGGCGAACGAACGATACGAATTGGCTCTGGATGGATGAGGTTTTGTTTTTTTAATATTAACCTCTGAATGTCTTTTAGATTTTAAGCACAGACACATATGGCTGCGATCACAGTTGCGTTGGGAATCCCGAAGCTCACCGTACGCCGGATCACCATTGACTATAATGGGATCTGGTGGTAATCCGGTCAGTTTACAGCATAAATGCCGGGTTTGAGCCGGACAAATACAGCTGCATGTAATAGTTTTTGTCCGGCCGGCAGCCGGCATTTATACAGGAACAGCCTAATGGAATATCAACGCATCTGGAAACGCAGGCTTAGTAAACCTGGGCTAGTGTGTTTATCCACTAGTGTTTATTCCCCCATGTAGAGAAGGTGATGTCAAAACACCAGAAAAGAAAGGGCAAAAAAGCTACATAATTCTGAACACCGCCCAGTACCAAAAAAAGCACTTGTGTGTCCTGCATGTCATATTTCCCATAGACCTTCAGCTAACATCTGGAGCCGGCGTTTTTTGTAGCAAAAAACACTGGTGCAAAAAAATCCACAAAAATGGGGAAACGCCATTAAAAATCTAAGTGTGAACCAATCTAAAAGTGTTTTTACACATCAGCCTGAGCATACCTAAGGGAGATGATTAAAAATATAGGGAACTCCCTGGGGACAGATTATACTGTAATTATTAATTGCATTGAAGTAACGGAGATCAATCAGCGCGAATGCCGTAGTGAACAGAATTTATTTCCACAATGATAGCTAATTGTTTTTCTGGGCATGCTATCCTCATTACACCTCTGCGTGCCCGAAATGTTCCTGTTTTGTCATAGATGAACTGCATTTTTTTTTTAATTGAGGAAAACCAAGAAAGGACATCATGTACTATTCACTATCGCATGGGTTTCCATAGAAACATGCGGGCACATATACACAGTATTCACACAGTGTAAAAATATATACTATATAGTCCATAAAAATATATACAATGTAGAAATAGGTAAAAACGGAAAAAAAAAACATTCATTTACATTTATCGCAGAAAATTTCAGCGGTAAATAAAAAAAAGTCATTGCTCAGTTTCTCACTGATTCAGACTTTTTCTGTGATGAGAAAAATCTAGTAGGTGGCGCTGATAGGTTACTGCTGCTCTCCACACAATGCTCTGAGCACAAGAGAAAGTCTATAGAAAGCAGAGAGAGGAGGAGGGTGAAGGCAGGAGCAGCAACAGCACAGGGGAGAAGGAGGAGGAGGAGAGATCTCACACACTGTTACACAGCCTGAAAGCAACAGGCAGGACAAAAAAAGGGACCTGAGTGCAGGATCCTGGGACCCCTGGACCCCTGTGACCCACTTATCTTCACTGGATTGAAGCATCTTCTGCAAGGGGGAAGAAGTGAAAGGTGTAGCAGCTGCTAACAGGATGCACCATGAGGAGATCTCACCCATGCTTAAACCTAGATATGGCTGTAAGTGCATGCAATGCTTCTAACCTTCTCACCTGCAGCAGAGGGCAGGACTTGGGGGGCACATGTCCTGCACACAGCACCCACACACTGAGTTTCACCTCCATGCATGTGCTGTGCCTCACCTGTTGCTTTAGAGTCACATTCATTGTTCTCCCCTGATCTTTTCAGTGGAGCAGCAAGTTTTTTTGGAGGGTTGTGTAGAGCTGAGCAGCTCTTTTCAGCCATGTGTGAAGCTGTTGATTGAGATCAGTCCCTTGCTTCTGTTTTATTATATCCAGGTGGTTACACTGTCGCATGTAGTGTTACATTGTGTCAAATTGTTGTCTATTATACAAAAAAGTTGGCTTGTTGGTTTTACTTTTCTGGCATATGACTGGGGGCTGGAAGCTCAGTTCCTATCACCTGAGCCACTGCAGGAATGTCATTTGGTTTGATGCCTTGTTTATGTACCTTGTGGAGGTCAGAAGTTTGTATAACTTTGTAATCTTTGCTTTTTTGTGTGTTTTGCTATTTTTGTATTACCTAAAAATTCATGATATAGTTACATCTTTACATAGATGATCAGGTTGTGCTTTATGTCAGGAGTTTAGGTATTTTTTGACAGCAAGACTCAACTGGTCTACAGCTCCATAGCTGTACTAAAATCTGGAACTTTAACAGAAACCTGGGATCTGTTTGAAAATGGGTCAGACATGCTGCATGTGAACAGAGAGTTAAAGAACATTTGTAGCTACAGCCATAATTGACTATTAATTATTGAAGTGTCGTCTACTGATAAATTGTTACAAAAATGACCCCCCCCATGCTAAAAACTGTCTTTAAAAAAGTTGCACGGCCCCGTTTGTGTCTTTTTGAATGCCCACGTGCCTAGTTTAGGGTACATTCGGCGGTTTTACACTGCTTTGGGGAGTGGTGAGGGCAGGGCCATCAGCCGCTGCAAATTCACCAACATGTACACCAGTTTCCTGGTGCAAATGACAATTTAAATCTACTACACCTAGGGACTTGCGCTTCATCATGAATTAAGGTACTTTCACACTAGCGTTAGAAGAATCCGGCAGGCAGTTCCATTGCCCGAACTGCTTGCTGTATCCGGAAATCCGTGTGCAAATGGATATCATTTCTTTTTTTTTTTTCGGATCTGTTAGATTTTTGCATTAAAATACCGTATCCGTTTTTCCGGTATCATCTGGAATAACGGATCTGGTATTTATTTTTGCCAAAGCTAGAAAGAACTGCGCATGCGCAGACCAGATGACCGGATCTGGCGATGCAGCAATTTCCGGAACACTTGGTACCGGATCCGGCATTTATACATTTTAATGGAAATTAATGTCGGATCCGGCAAGTGCGATAGTGTTCTTGGATTTTGTCCGGAAAAAAATACCGCAGTATGCTGCGGTATTTTGTCCGGTCAAATACCGTACAAGGGACGGAACGGAAGATATCCTGATGCATATTGAACGGATTTCTTTTCATTCAGAATGCATTGGGACAAAACTGTTGCGTTTTTTTCTGGTATTGAGACCCTTTACCGGATTTTAATACCGAAAAAGAATAACGTTAGTGTGAAAGTACACTGAAGAGCATCCTCCCGCAGTGCAGGGGATATAAAAGACTGGTCTTTGCTAAATGACCCCCAATATTTGTTTTAGTGATGCAACCTTCACTCTGGTATTACTCTATAAATTGCTATGTTTCCATTCAGAGCCTGAGAAAGCTGGGTGAGATGTAATGCTAACTATTTTCGCCTGGAATGCTTAGTTTGACAGAAGAGGACAGCTCAAGGACATATGTTTTGCTCCTGCATTTGCATTGAATGGGCCTCTTCTAGAGATGCCTTCCTTATCCTGTGCCGATCACTTGTAAGAATGTTATCAGTTGTCTGCCTTTGAGATTGGAGAACCTCAGTCAAGCTGATTAAGTGCTATCACATTGCAGTTTAACTTCAGACTCCATTGAGTTTTACTGAGGGTGACGCAGGTTTTCATTGTACTTTGACCAGAAATGTTCCCTCCCCTGATTCTGTATAGGTAGACCATTGCTGGGCTGCTACCTATGCAACTATATCTAGATAGGGCACAGCATTTCTATCATTCCCTACAGATAATTGGTCTTGTCTATAAAATATCATGTTTAAGACTTGGAATACCTAGAATTATCAAATTGAAACATGTGTTCAAGCTGTTCCTATACCTGTCATTCTGTGTTGGAGGTATTCATATCATATGATATTAAGTCATGTTGCTAGCATATAATATAACCTTTGGTGGCAGTCCAAACTCTGGACCCCCCATAGATCATGCCCGATTTTGCCCTTCTATCTGCAAAGTGGTGCTCCTCTTATGCACACTGTACAGCATAGTTCTGTTCCAGTGTGTATTATGCAGTAGGCAGTCAGCAGTTCTGCTCCATTGAGTATTATGCAGTGGGCAGTCAGCAGTTCTGTTCCAGTGGTATTATGCAATAGGCCATCAGCAGTTCTGTTCCAGTGTGTATTATGCAGTAGGCAGTCAGCAGTTCTGCTCCACTGAATATTACGCAGTAGGCCGTCAGAAGTTCTGTTCCAGTGTGTATTATGCAGTGGGCAGTCAGCAGTTCTGTTCCAGTGTGTATTATGCAGTGGGCAGTCAGCAGTTCTGTTCCAGTGTGTATTATGCAGTGGGCAGTCAGCAGTTCTGTTCCAGTGTGTATTATGCAGTGGGCAGTCAGCAGTTCTGTTCCAGTGTGTATTATGCAGTGGGCAGTCAGCAGTTCTGTTCCAGTGTGTATTATGCAGTGGGCAGTCAGCAGTTCTGTTCCAGTGTGTATTATGCAGTGGGCAGTCAGCAGTTCTGTTCCAGTGTGTATTATGCAGTGGGCAGTCAGCAGTTCTGTTCCAGTGTGTATTATGCAGTGGGCAGTCAGCAGTTCTGTTCCAGTGTGTATTATGCAGTGGGCAGTCAGCAGTTCTGTTCCAGTGTGTATTATGCAGTGGGCAGTCAGCAGTTCTGTTCCAGTGTGTATTATGCAGTGGGCAGTCAGCAGTTCTGCTCCAGTGAGTATTATGCAGTAGGCGGTCAGCAGATCTGCTTTGCAGGATATTGTTTTGAAGCAGCCGTGGCACATACTGTTTGTTCTGTGGATAGTTGGGATCCAGAGGAGTGAATTGTCACTGATAAATAGGGATTGCATGTCTGAGGAATATGTCACCACATATAAGAGTGGGAAAACCAATTTAAAACCCTTCCAGCACTGTACATGGCACAGGCTGGCTGGCAGGTGTAGCCCGCCATTTCTGTCAGTGGTTTTGAGTATACTGAAGTAGCGTGTCACTTTGATCATTTCACTGTATTACGTGTGACTGACAAAAGGTAAACTGCTTGTAAAATGTTGTCCCAAAAGTACATCGCCCTACTCTAAAGTAGGTTCTCCACTGCTGAAAACCTTGGTGAACAGCTCATGTTGTCTCAATATAAGATGGAGGCGGCTTCACTACTGAAGTGATAATGCATTTTCAGATATCACATTAGGGTGTTGTCAGTTAATATCGGGCTGTTCCTGGTTGGTGGTCTTCATCATTAACATTAAGCGGTAAGGATACAAAGAACATCGTTCTTTTAGCCAGGCCTTACCAATGAGATAGCTTGGTTGTCCGCATACACAGGTATGCTTGTACGCATGTGTTCTGAATGAGAAGAGGGGAGTAGGTTGCTTCCAGATAACTCTTGTGGCTTAAAGGGGTTGTCTCACTTCAGCAAATGGCATTTATCATGTAGAGAAAGTTAATACAACGCAGTTACTAATGAATTGTGATTGTGCATATTGTTTCCTTTGCTGGCTGGATTTATTTTTACATCACATTATACACTGCTTGTATCCAGGGTTTATGACCACCTTGCAATCCAGCAGCGGTGGCCATGCTTCCACACTATAGGAAAAATCACCGACCTGTCTGGTGGCTGAGACCATGGGAGCACGCATGCGCAGCAACTCCTGTCCCGGCCACCTCGTATTTACACCACAGTGGTCGTAACCTCTGGATACAAGCATTGTACCTGCACACAGTGCACATGTGGATGGGGAATGTCCGCACATAAACCACATTAAAAAAAACACACATAAATTTGCACAATTTTATGTTAACAACTCCTTTGAAGTCTATGGAGAAACCCACTTTACAGAAGGTGCGAGATCGCACAAACGCTTGACATTATGGGGATTTCAAAAGCCGCATGGAAGAAAAAAAGCAAAGTGTACGTACATGAGATTTGTCAAATCTCACTCACTTTGCTGGCACTGTATTACCTGTGGTTTCTCCACACGAAATCCGCGTAACCCTCATCATGTGCAGGTACCCTAAAGGGGCAGTGCAGTGGTTAAATAGAAAAGGTCATCATTATCGGATCCACGGGGCTCCGACTCCCTGCGCCCCCACTGATCAGCCATTTGATGTGCAGGCGGCGCTTGTTGTCTCGCTTGTAGAGGCACCATAGAGTCATTACAGCCACTTGTCACATTCCCGTCTGTTACGGGGGGATAAGCAGCTTTCAGACACCCCTGGAGGTAGAAATCCAAAATGCCGGATTCAGCCTGTTCAGTTTGGGAATGCAACATCCTGGAATGGAATGCATTCTGGTGCACTCCGTTCCGTTTTATCACCTCTGCCGGATCTCAAAACTGGAAAGTAAAATGGAGATGTGAAAGCAGTCTATGTTGGCTGCAATTAGGGATGAGCGAACTTTGTGTTTCAAGTTCGGCATACAAGGTTCGGGTTATCTAAGAATTCCGTTATGGATTCCGCTACCATGGACCATATAACTTATGGTTCATGGTAGTGGAATTCTTAAATTCCGCTACCACAAAGTTCACTTAACACCAGCTGCAATCAGCTACTGAGGGTATATGGGCATCTTATAGCAGCTTATCCGAGTCCATTTTAAAGAAAGCGCTCCCTGAGACTTGTACAGAGTGGCCAATGTTCAGCCACATTTGTGAAATCACTCGATGCATTTTCCAGCCTGGTCGACATTTTCAGTATACATAAGTGTGCCGCATTCATTTGCTATTTTATCCTACTTTTAGGATAGTCTTTAGGCAGTTTATGCCTTGTATATCGTGGTCAGCTGTCGATAGCAATGATCTGGTGTCCATAAACCAGTGATGTTAAAATTGCTCACCTTCCACCAGCCATTTATGTTTATTGCCTTTTATTGTGGCACATGTTCTTTTATGATAATTTTATAACTAAAGTAGCTTAAAGCTCCATTCACACGTCCGTGGAATGGGTCCGCATCCGTTCTGCAATTGTGCGGAACGGGTGCGGACCCATTCATTCTCTATGGGGACGGTCCGCAGCTCCGCAAAGAAATAGAGCATGTCCTATTCTTGTCAGCAGCTGCGGACAAGAATAGGACTTCTCTATTAGTGCTGGCCATGTGCGGCGTCTGTGTTTTGCGGACCGCACAACACCTGCGGACGTGTGAATGGGCCTGTCACCTCTCCTGATACGTCTGTTCTAATAGCTACGTGCATTCTACATTGTCGTATCGTGATATTCCTTTATTATTCCTGTGAGAAGTTATGAATGAACTGCTAGCAGTTTGCAGTGAAGGTCCCTTGAACTGGGTGTTACCAGTTCATGACTTCTAACAGGAATAATGGTTATTACGAGGTGGATTCAAGTAGTTCCTAAAACAGACGTGTCAGGAGAGCTGACCGCTCCTCTCTAAATGTTTCCCTCATTCACCCCCCTATGTGTACTGAAGCAGACTCTTTTACTGTGGCCTGATATTTACCAGAGGCTGCTCCTGGGAAAACGCATGCATCCGGTGAAGGATTTGGACAGCCCTCACCTTGGAGCAGAAGTCCTGCTTCAGCCAGCAGCGTCTGCGTGTGATTCATACGCTTGTACTATGATCTGGTTAATTATTTATCCAGTGGTAAGGCGGCTGCCATTACTACAGTAGTTCCCGCCGCTCAGAGAAGATTGTCAGGAAGTGGTTGGGGTGTCACTAACTGACTGATCTGCTGTGACCAAAGTGTCATAGTGAAAATCAGAAAGCAGGTTATCTTCAAAAACATCAGAGAGAAAATACTTGAACATTTAGGAGCCTTGAAAGAGGACACGTCAGCACCATTTCTTAGAAATATGAATTGTGCTCTTTCTCAGTTGTTCTTCCCCGAAATGTCTGAATACATGTCTAAATTAAGGCCTCATGCACACGAACATGCGCTGGCCGGGCCTGTGCTGCTTACAGCAAATTGCGGTCCCCGTTGCACAGGCACTGACCGTCACATGCGGATCGACGACCCATTCACTTGAAGGTCCGCAATCCGCATCCGACAGACTGCACCACAAAAAAGGAGTGCATGCACTACTCTTTTGCGGTGCGGAGGAATGGACAGAAAACCCATTGAAGCACTCCATAGTGCTTACATGGGGTTTCGTGCCTCCGTTCCGCACCAAACTTCCGGACCCATTCAAGTGAATAGATCGGCATCCGTGATGCGGGGTGCACACGGCCGGTGCCCGTGTATTGCGGACTCACTGTTTGCGGGCCACAATACGGACATGGCCGGGCAACGGCTGTGTGCATGAGGCCTAACTGTTACCATTTCCATCATCAAAGGGCCATGTTTACAAGCTTCAATCAATTCGAGATCCGAAGTCAATTGTTCGAAAACTTAGGAGGGGAGATTTATCAAACTGGTGTAAATTAGAACTGGCTTAGTTGCCCATAGCAACCAGTCAGATTCCACCTTTCATTTTTCACAACTCCTTTGGAAAATGAAATGTGGACAATTAAACCAACCCTTCTTTACACCAGTTTGATAAATCTCCCCCTTAGTAGTTAATGCTGTTTCCGTACAGCATTAAAATGTATTGGCTCTGTGTAGCCAAACTTCATATTGACTGTAGTTGCGCGGCACTTCGGTTAATGACTTCAGTATTCCTATCTGCGTATTTAAAAACATTTTAAAATAGAATTCCAAAGTGGGTTTTTGTACTGGCTGGTACCTCCGTACAAAAGCCCACTTCGGATTGGGAATACCAAAGACATTCACCAAAGTGTCGCGCAACTACGGTCGATACGAAGTTTGCGTTCATCATAATCGATTCTGCATAGTCATCCGACGCATGCAGCTATAATTCATCCCTTGAAAATGGTGCTATGAATGTAGTGGATGTTAATGCCCATCAGATAATAAATGTTCACACAAATATGACAGGCTAGGTCAGCTAAATTACATTGATGGAGGGTCTGACATTTCACTCCCCGACTGATAACTTCTTTCAGGTAGCCTGATAATAGGCCATCAATATCGAATGACAGATTTATACGAGGCAATTTTCAAACCAATTATCGGGAACAAAATGTTAGAATGAACGCTCATTCCCAATAATTCGCTATTGTAAAGGTCCCGCCGATCACCCACTGAATGAGCTTTCATAGAGTGAAATCATTGTTAATGCCGACAACTAAAGGTATGACAGTGTGGAGCTGTTGTGTGGCGCTTGCGGACAGGCCGCAGTAGGCTCTAACTAAGGCTACTTTCACACTTGCATTGTTATTTTCCGGTATTAAGATCTGGCAGAGGATCTCATTGCCAGAAAAAAAATGTTTCCCTTTAGTCCTTATGCATTCTGAATGGAAATCCATTCAGGATGTCTTCCATTCCATGACCGGATACAAAACTGCTACATGCTGCAGTTTTGTGTCCAGTCATAAAAAGGGGGAAAAACGAATCCGGCACTGAAAACAATGTAATGGATCAGTATTTTTAGGACTTTCAATGTATTTAGTGACGAACTCCAGTGCCTTCTCAAACAGCTGATTGGTGGGGGTCCCGAGTTTTGGATCCAGTGGATTCAGTTAAAGTCTCAGAAAACCCCTTTAAAAACTTTTTCACGGATCCACATAGGACTATTTATTACTATATATATAAAACCTTGGGCAATAGTAACATTTGTATTAATACAGCCTTCGCTACCACACCTAAATTATTTTTTTTTCTATGCTGCGACCTTAGCTCTCACCTACTGCAACATAGGGTAGATATTTAACTTGGTGAAGTCATGGGTGTTTGAAGAAACCTAGATTCACTTTATTTGCAACTTCACTATTGACCCATGTTCTTTACAGAATAATTTTAGCTGAAAATGTTCCTCAGATGTAAGGGAATTATTCTCCTTTTACACATTGATGACCATGCCTCCTATAAATGGGTCCAGGACTCCTGGCCGAGGCTGATAACCCATAGTTGGTTTGTGTTCACGTCTCCTCTCATCAATATGCATAGAGCACTTGATCTGCCATGACAGATAATGAGGTAAACATGCCTGAAGAATATTTACACCGTCTTCTCGGTAATTCTGTTGGGACTCGTGAGAAACAGAAAAGCTTAATAACTGTAAGGAGTATATAAACAGCAGATGTTATGGCTAGATTAAAGCAACATTTCTCTTTTTTATGGGCAGGCTTTTATGGTGAATTTGTGGATCCCTTTACTGTTCGGAGACTGTTTTATGCCTATGATTTGTGCTAATGTCTCGGGCATATTCCATAAGCATCCAGTTTAATGTGAACTTCGTAATAATTGGACTGGGCCATATTTTCTTTCTAAAGTCTGACCTATCACTTTTTCCATTAATTTTTTTTCATTTTCTGAAATACTGAGCTTCCAAATTGAAAAAAAAAAGTTTTTTATTAGAAATTGGATAATTAAATACTAGACGGGGCATCTTAACTAAACCTGGGCTTGTGTACTAGGTCTGCCTAATTAGTATGCAGCCAGTGCATTGGCACAGGGCACATCACTTGCCGTTACTGGCATGGGCGCCACTAGCCCTCATGGTCTGGACATTTGATGACTCGCTTGGTGCATGAACCTATGAAAAGGCAGTTGAACAGGGCACCTAGGACCAGCCCTGCTTGTACAGTATATTGGGAAATTGCACATAAGGCATACTTGACAACTATCCCGGGGCATCCTGAAGTTGTCAAATCTCTTGGGCGCCACAGAAACCTCCAGACATCTTTCAGAGAGCATCCTTAACTGTGTCTTATTATACTACACCCTGATGCCAAAACGAACTTTGAGGGAGCCGTGCTGGAGCACATAAAAGGGTGCAGCCTTTTTTTGAAGTTGGCATGGTTTGTGAAGAGTAGGTGTGTCTATGCCCAAAAAAAATTATTTGGTAAGCTTATCACAATTTTCCATCTACCGGGAGTCTTCACTTGAAAGCTGGGAAGTTTGATATAAAGTAATTTCGTAAAATACTCCCACTATCCTTTCATGTGTGAGGGCAGTTTGGGTAATAGGGTATAGCCATTACAAGTAACACAAGTCTCCAAACCTACCTTTCAGCTACTACCATCCACATGTAGTCTTTGACAGACAATAAGAAAGCATTTTGTGGTGACCTCCATTGAATGATCGTTTGGCTGATGGCTATCTCTTTCGCGACTCCCTCATGCACATACACGTTTTTCCAAACCTGTATGTGCTAATGTGGCGAGAGGAGACATTTGCTGCTAGACACTTCTGGTGGTAGCTAATCTCCTCGTAGAACAGAAAGATCAGGCAAATAATAACCATGAAACAAATAGATTTGCACTATGGAATGCACACAAGGCAAATATTAGAGGCCTTTTAATCCAATATAGCAGCCACCACAAAAAAGAGAAACAAAAAAAACTCAGGCAAAAATATTCATCCTATCTTTCCCTCCCCTGGCATCATATGTCAGGGGAGAGTCAGGAGCTCCCGATACACAACTGTCGACCAAACCTGACAATCTCAGTGGGTTTGGCCAACATTACACTAATGAGTATAGGGGCACTTACACAGGGCATGCTATCAGTCACTGATAAGATCTCCCCGTCTACAACTGAAGTAAAAAAAAAAAAAAAAGATATAGAGTAAATGTATAGGTTACAGGTTTTACTGAATCTTTTCCCACAAAACTAAATATCAATCTGCGCAGCTCCTCCTGCTCTATAACCTGCTGCCTGCAGACTGCACTGCATTTTGGGGAAACAGATCCACTTTAAAAGATACGTAAAACTTACTAAACAACTTGCAATGATTGATACATCCATTTAATAATGGCAATGTAGACTCAAGCAAAACTGACTTCAAAAATTCCCCTCATGATAAATTCCCCCAAAGTGATTACTGTTTCCATAGTAATAATAATGACTGTGTGAATGGTGACATATTGGATCCATCAGTTTCATGATATAAATGGTGATCAGAAGGGAATTCCCATAACTGCAAAGAGCAGAGACGATCTTGTACAGGCGCAACATAAAAAAATCAGAAGGATATGTCATCCAGTGAGCCCAGAGCTTGTAATAAATGTCTATGTGCATAAGACCTATGACCTGTTCTAGTTTCTGCACGAGTTGTGGCTTTTTCCTATGAAATGATTGGGTGTGACCGTACGTGATAATGTTGATTGCTAATCTGGTAACCGTTCATTTGAACTAGCCATAAAGGGTAAATTGAGGGTTAGCATACACACACACAGACTGGTTTTCGCTTTGGGGTAGAATTTGCATGGGATGAATTGCTTTTGAGAAGCTCGATAAGTTCCGGTCAGAGGAGGCATGTTTGGTCTGGGAAATGCGGTCATCATATGGAGTGCGTTTCGCAGACTGAACAGACTTGTGTGAAGGAGCCCGAAAGATCGCATAGACTAGTGTGAGGTATTGGGCAACAGAAATGTATCAGGTCATGCTGTCCCTTGTGAGGTGGTGTAATGGCATAAATTAGGGGCTTGAGGGATCTCGGCACAAAGTACGGTAGGTCATTTATTAAGACTCACTTTCCAGTTTTAGGTGTTTAGTAGTTGCATGGCCTCATTTTGTGACTTTCTAAATGCCTGACGCATGCTTTCTTTTTACATTGCCCTCGACAATGGGGATAGGGGGGCTGTGTTGGAGGTTTGGTGGGGTGTGACCATCAGCCCAGGAAAATTCACCAAGAAACTGGTTTAATGATGACTGAAATCTACTCCAGTCAGACTTCAGTCTAGGCATCCTAACTGGTGGAATGTAAGCCTAATTTATGCCTCGTTGAATTAAGAGCATCTACCAGCAGCGCTGGGAATATCAAAGTCCAGCATAAAACGCCAGTCTGATAAAACACTCCCAAGGTCTCCTGACATAGACATTTCTTTAGATTTCCAGTACACCTGATATTTCCTTTGACCAAGTCCATTAGTTTAGTGCCCTCATTAAAGGAGTATTCCCATCGCATACAATGGGGGCATATCGCTACGGCAGGCATGTCCAAACTGCGGCCCTCCAGCTGTTGCAAAACTACAACTCCCAGCATGTCCTAATAGCTGTAGGCTATCCAGGCATGCTGGGAGTTGTAGTTTTGCAACAGCTGGAGGGCCGCAGTTTGGGCATGCCTGCGCTAGGGTATGCCCCCATTGCCTGAAAGGGGCGGGCCCCACCTCTGGGACCTGCACCTTCAACGAGATTGGAGCGTGGAGAGCTGTGGCTGGAGGACCACGGATTTCCTGGGGTCCGTCCACCACCAAGCGCTGCTCTCTGCTGCTCCCATAGAGGTGAATGGGAGAGCACCGCACACATGCGGCCTCTGCTCCCATTTATTTCTATGGGGCAGACGAAAATAGCCGAGCCAGCAATATATATATATAAAATAAGAGCAGAGACATGGGGGGAATGAATGGACATTTGAAAAACAGAATATGAAATGAGAATGAGGAAACAAATTAAGAGTATTGCAGGTTGTTCCTCTTAGTGAGAGCACTAAACTAGTTTTCTATTGGCTAACACGGTACCAGACTTTTTCCTTTTTCTTTTGACCAAGTCCATTGGCATTATTACTGGTTTACTAAATTGTGCATACTCCATTATGTATTAAGCTGAAAAGCAGAACAGCTCCATCCACTGTGCTGAGGGTACATTTCCACCGAACTAAGCTTTTTTCCAGATAATCTTCCATGGCCCACAGGGATGTAAAGGACCGTACATCAAGTGTAGAGCACTCCAGCTTCTCCACTGGGAAGGAAGACAATTTGCCAGATTAGTCGTTCTGGATTCTTTGCCGTTCTCCACTGAGACATCTGTCTTCATTATTCACTAAGAACAACATAGTACATGAAGAGATTCAGTAATATCCTCGAAAATTATTAAAAATATGAAGCTGTATGAATAAAGAGGTTAATGGAGAAGAACAGCTTAATACTTGAACTAAGCTACAATACAGCCCAAACATCAGTGCAGTACTTGAACAAAACAATGTTTTTTTTCCAAATCGCAGAGAATCCCTTTAAGTGTCTGATTTTCACCACCTAAAATATGAAAAACCTAAAACAAGTATTAAATATTAGTATTAATATTAGTATTAAATATGAAAACGTGTAAAGCTTTGATCTGGACCCAGACTTGGACATCCCCTTTCATTCCCACAGGGTGGATTTCTGGCAAAAATTTGACTGAAAATCCGTTCCATCTGAATTAGGATGTTTTTGCAACATGTGCATGGATTTCTGCGAACCCCATTTAGATCATGTCTTCAACATATCTGCCACATGTGAATATACCCCTATAAACAACATTTGTGCAATACTTGCTTGTCTAATGACAGGGTGGATTTAATTTAAATCACTAGTCAGTAAGGCTTGATTTAAATCATAGTTTTCTACATAAAGCTACTTTCACACGTGGGGATCTGCTTGTGAGATCCGTTTTGAAGGTCTCACAAGAGGCCCCAAACTGATCCGTGATGCGGATCCGTTAAGAATGCACTGGTTTGGCTCCATACCGCCTCCTTTCCGTTTTGGAGGCTTGCAGAGTTTTGGTGTCCGCCTAGCGATGCTGAGCCAAACGGATCCGTCCTGACTTACGATGTAAGTCAATGGAGACGGATCTGTTTGCAATAACTTTCAATGGGGGTCAGAACGTATCCGTTTGGGACTTAGCATTTTTTTCCACATATAATACAAACCGATCCGTTCTCAACGGATGCATTGGTTTGTATTTTCAGTGCGGATCCGTCTGTACAAGTACTGGACGGACCCGCACCGAACGCAAATGTGAAAATAGCCCTAAGACTAATTCTTGCTGGTATAACTTATAATATGCAAGTAGATGAAGATTTGCTGTGAAGAGGAGGCAGGTGATCTCTGCTGAGTCAAATTCAGTTTTGAGAACTGCAAAAGTAACCCAGCATCTGTGATAATATCTTGTAGGCAGAGAAACTGCCCAATAATCTAAGAAAAACCTCTGGAAGAGCCTGACATTGTGAATGGATTAATGGAATTTATTTACAAAAAAAAATTAAACATATACAGCCTATTTCTACATAATTAAAAAACTAATTTATTTCATGATGGAATAACCTTTGGATGGTAATATATTTTCCTCCAAAAAGCATTTTATATAAAAAAAAATCCAATTTAAATCAAAAAAATCCGATTTAAATCCGTTTTTTTTTGTTTGTTGATTTGTATCCACCCTGTCTAATGTACAAAAAATGTCTTCCCCCCCCCCAGTGCAGCTGTTTAAGTAAATTATGAAAATGAGATCAATGATTGGCTGCAGCGTTCCCATGCATGTATAGCACGCAGGCTCAAACTGGCCCACAGGGGAACAGGTGAATCCCTGGTGGGCCTCTGAGCAAGGTGGGCTCCTAATCTCCCTCGCACAATACACTGACTGCACTGTATATAGAAAGGTAGTTTAAGGCATCTAACTATGTGATCATATAAAAAACTGGGTAGATTATTTGTAGATTATTTAACAAAGTACCTAGTTAATAATAATAATAATAATAATAATAATAATAATTATTATTATAGATGCATCAGGTGGCTTTTAAGTACAGATGAAGGACAGCCAGCATCATCTTTCCCGAGGGACTTTCCTTCTCAAAGCCACTTCAGGGGCCCCCATAATAAATCATTTTGTAGCATCTTGCTGTTGCTGTGTGAGTGGATAGTATTGGACAGTGGCCCCAGAATGAATTTGATTGGTGGGCCCTAGGCACCCTAGTCCAATACTGACAGCATGTTGCCACTGCAAAGACCAATAGGGACTATGAATGCAGCGGTGGGGGTTTGAGCTACAGGTGAGCTGTTTTTTTGTTTTATTTTATCAACCTTCCAGCTTCTAAGGTGTCCGAGCACCTTCCATAACTGTCAGCAAACCGCTATGTCTCCTGGCTTCCCCCCCTACGCATACATTCTCTGTTTGGCTGAGCATGAGGAAACATGAGAAGGCCTCTGACGGGCTCCTTTGGTGGCAGCAAATCTCCCAGGAGAACAAAAGGATTGTGTGTTGTAATTGGACACACCCAGATGTCTGTCGGGGAGAGAGTGAGGAGCTCCCCATACACGGTAGATTGATGGCTGGTTCTTCCAAAAACTGGCGGTTCAGCTGAAAATGCTTAAAATCTTGTTCTTAAACTTCCAAGACAGCCTCTTTCAGATCTCAAGAACATGTTCTGAATGGGTTAATGAAGTGCATACTTTACCTGTTTCTGCTGTGTGTTTTTTCCTGGCCTCTAGTATCTTGGCAGGCTGATGTGCTTATCTGCACAAGTCCTTTGAACATTGTTAATGGTTAACTACAGACACGGACTAGAAGTGACAGTGGTGGAGTCCTACATGGTGCACAGAGCCACACATGAAGTTCCCTCTGCAGACTGTATTGTTTTCAGATCCTCATGTTAAGTTCCCCTCCCTCTCATCCTCGCCTTGGAATCGCAGCAATAATGCACAATACACTTTGTGACAGGAAACGTAAATGCTGTGGGAGAAGATTTCACTTTAAAGCGTATCCTACCACTTCCTGCTCTGCACGTGACCCTATCATATATTTTTAAGTTCAGAGCAGCCATAACTTCCTACGTGACACACTGCAGAATATAACCTGGAAATAGACTTGTTTATCCACCAGGAGGTTCCTTGGTTTTGTATCTAGACAATTCGTACGATATGTGATGAGACTTTGTAATGTGGCCTCCACACTGATTTCATTAGACAGATCTTAGGGATCGTGACTGCCAATGATGATATACCTGTGCCCATCATGAGGCATAGATACACACATTGTCGGAGTGGCCCAACAGAGTACCAGATGATCCTCTAGTGGGCCCAGTTGCTGATACCATAGTGCACCCAAATGTCCAGGAGAGAAAAAAAAATTGGGGATGGTTTTAGAGCCAGCCACTTGCCGCTATGGTTTATTATTTTAAAAAACCTACTAAAGCCTATTAGACTTTATTGATAATATGGGGTTTTTGCCCCAAGAATGCTGGCTTAAAAGATCCGATCATTCAACAAACACTGGGCAATGATCAGGAACAATCATATGCCCGTGTAAAAGGGCCCTAAGTAGAAGTGCCACATCATGCCTGAGTATATACTACCAAGCAGGGCTCAAATAATGCCAATATACAGTGATGAAAAACAGTTCCATACATAATTGAGCAATACAATGTCTACCTAAAACTGTTATACAATTATATTAAGATTAATGGTGGTCACAGGCCACAAGTGCCAGGTCTTAAATTTACCCCAAAGGGCCTGCTAGCCATCTTTTCGTGTGCAGGCTAGCTCCTTCTGATCAAAACAAAGAGTTGAGGAGAAGGATGAGAAGATTCATAATCAGTGGTTATCTGTAGGTAGTAGTGCCGGCGTAGGTATTGGCAAAAGGTTTGTGACATAAACTTATTCCAAGAATAGTTGCCTCCTACCGATACAGACATATGACCCTCACATATCCTGTGTAGCTTTGTCTGCCACTAGACTGGTAATAAAAGGTAATACAGATCTTTCAACACTACTTTGTGTATTTGCGACTTGAAAGCTGAATTTTCCTGGTAGAAACGTACCACTGATGGCACATGCATCTTTGCTAAGGTCTGTGGGTTAGTTTGGCCCCAGGCTTTTATGTCTTATAAGTTTGTAGTAGAAGTTTTTGTTTTTTTTAGCAAACTTTGTCTCCTTTTCTGTCTGTTCCGGTGGCCAGTGACCATTAAAAACTTTAACAGACCTTGCTGTGACCCAACCCTTCAGTCTGAGGGGCCAGAATGGTTGTAATTCACCCAGTGTTGGGAGAATCAGATCTTGTTACCCAATCATGTGATTGCTCACCTTCCTCCCTGGATGTGGTCTCTATACTAATGCTCTACAGCTGGGCATACACATTCGATAGCTGTTGGTTGAACGCTCATTCGGCCGACAGCTATCTCTCCCAACTCCCTAACAGCTCCTCCATATGCATGTAGCGCGGCTGAATGTGTGTGTGTTTAATGGGGAGAGATGAGAAAGCCACTGCTAGACACTTCTAGCGGTGGCTTATCTCTCAAAAGAGCAAAAGGATTGGCCAAAATTTTTTAATTTCGCCTGAACCTTCTTTCCCCAGACATCATGTGTTGAGGGAACGTCAGGAGCTCTAAAAGAGGGAGTTATTTCAAAAAAGTAGATGACTGCAAATAGGAGACCCTACCTTACCTTTTTACTCACTGTTCCTAGGTAGTGATGAGACACATTAAGATATCCTACGTCCAGAATTTCAAAAGTAGTAGTCTGGAGACATCTGCACTTTTGCTTGTTAACACCGGCTGCCATCCATTTACCCATAGCTGTATATGTCACTTTGATATTACAAATGCTGTCTTGCAGACCTCCCTTTAGGAGGGACAGTCCCTTTTTTTGACCCAAGTCCCTCTTTGCTCCTTAAATGTCCCTCTTTTTCATTTTGGGTATAGACTTGCATTATTACATTTGCAATATTGATACAGAAAGTGTTTGCCTGGATCCTTTCTATATATTAGTGCCTGCCTTGAATATTAATTTATTACTTGATGCAATTTGAATTTTAATAATTTCTATATTCAGATCATTTTTGCTCTATTATACTCTATTGAAGTGTAAAAATATGCAGGAAAAATTGATCTTTCACATAATGAACCATAAGTGTCCCTCTTTGAATGTCCAAAAAGTTGGGAGGTATGGTCTTAGTGTTAGAGAGTTTGAAAGGGGTTGGATACAGTCCTAGAAGACCTTAGGGTGTCATACATGACTTTTGAGTAAATTGGGGGAAATTCAGACCAACCTTATTTAAATCAAATCTGACAGCTGATTCAACTGAATTGGAACCCGAAGCAAATTTAGGGAAATTCACTCATCTCTAGCTAGCTGCAATAAAATGGTGTTTTACTATATAGTATTACTACAGTCAATTTGTTATTATAAGTCATTATACATGAGCCATTTACGAACAAGTCGGAGCTGGAAGTTTGGCATACAGACTCTGAGGCTCTGGATAATACTCCAAAATACTACAGTAATTAAATTACTACTACAGTAATTAAAATCCAATTCTGTTCTCAATATCTCTCCTTTAGTATATACATTTGCAATAGGCTGAGGTCACCTTCAGTTCAGCCAAGAAGACTTCCACTTGCAATGTAATTGAATTATCTTCATCAGATGCTCACATTATCTGGGTGACCACCTTTGTTTATGTCTACTATGTGATGGCTGAATTGTAATTGGAGATAAGGACACAGGAAATGGTCACCACACAGCAGGAGGCAGGTGAAATCTCCATGGTCTTGCTCTTGCCAGATAATCCTTATCAAACAGTAGATTATAAAGACTGTTGAAACCTCCACCCCATTCCAGACAACCTACTTTGCTGCAATTGAGCTGTTAGAATGATCATTATCTGCTGTACATTCTTTGCCTTCTGCTGAGGAGAGGCTATTAACCACAAGAAAATGAAGATCAAATACTAGAATGTGTCATCAGAAAATGATCTATTGTTTAAATCATTTTTTATTTTTTTTTTGAACATATTCTTTTTAGATTTTTTTTTTTTTACCTTGTCCTTGTTTTTTATATTTAAAATCTGACAGTTTTCAAACTGGCCTCTAGGACTAAAATATATCGAAACATCCTGTTCTTCTTTGAGAGGAGCCACACAGGCGATAAAAACAATAGGAATGGGAAAGGGGACCTCCTTGACTTCTGTGATTGATTTTTCTAGGCATGCTCTGTGATCTGTGCGGTTAATGGTGGATCCTGTTTTATCTATACAAAGGCGATATCTGTCATCGTAATCCTGCCCATGATGATAATAAGTGGCCAAGTGGTCAGTGTCAAAACTGCAGGATTCTGGAAATTTATTTAAAATATGGTGACATGGAAAATGTAAAAATCATCCAAAAAAGTTTAGCATAAAAATGTAAACCATGTTACACATTTCCTTTAATACTCCTGTTAACATTGAGCATCAGGTCTTTCTACCCTTCTGATAGAAGAGTCTGTTAAACTTAAATTTGTTCTGTGGCCCTTAACACCTCCTGCCACCTCCAACTCAAAAACATTTCTCACTAAAATACTAGTGCATGCCCTTGTCATCTCCCACCTAGACTACTATAACATCCTCTTTTGTGGCCTCCCATTTTACATTCTTGTGCTCCTCCAATCCATCCTGCGTTTTGCTATCCAGTTATTCTGGTTGCACCTCTGCTGGTCACCCCACTGGCTCTCCATTACCCAGCAAATCCTATTCACAATACTAACTACTACATACAGGGCCACCCATAATCTGTCTCCTCCTTATGTCTCTGGCCTAATCTCCTGGTACATCCCCACATGTAATATCTGATCCTCCAAAGACCTCCCCCTTTGCTCTTCCGTAGGCTGCTCCTCACATGTCTACATGATTTCTCACGTGCGTTGCCCTCCATACTCTGGAACTCACCACTCCAGAGCATCAGACTCTTCCCCCATCACCCAAACATTTAAAAGCAATCAAAAAACTCACCTCTTCAGGAAAGCCTACAATAATCCTGTTGCTACTACTGTACACAGCCATATGTGCTGCTTCTACCCTCACCTACTGTGTCCTTCCCCTGTAGGCCCCGTGGGCTAGGGTCCTCACCTCCTCTGTACCAGTCTATTAATGGGTTCATGCGTATAGTACTTGTTTTTGTTTTATGTATGTATACCCCCATTTTTATAGGTAAAGTGCTCTGGAATCAATGGGCTTAAAATATAATAATAATCATAATGCTTTATCTGGCTGTAGCTTGGAGATTATTTTAGGGTCTTCTGCATCTCAAATCTGGGCTAGCCACCTACCCCATCTTATTGTTCTACCAAAGATAAGTGGCTTCAGGCGTTTTATGAGCATGTTAACGTGTATGTATGATCCAAATATGCATGTGCCATGGGGAGATGTAGATATCTCTGTGTTAATCCCATACAGACGTCACACGGTTGTGCAAATGTGCCCCAATTCCGACTCCAACTACCCAAAACTGACTGCCTCCACGACACCAACTTTACTGCCCTTCTAGCTATCCCACATTTAAATGATGTGTTCAATGCCGTTTTCATATATGTTATGTCTCGCCCATGGATTAGTAATACACATGAGAAAATGAGCTGCTTTGTGCAATATTACATATCCCTGATCTCATTCTAATGTGTTTTCCTTTAGTATTGGCTTTGTCAGTACACCCTTAGGCAAGAGTGGTTGTGAAGGATCTAGCAGAACAATCTGCCCACAGTTGGCACCAAGGTTGACATTACTTTAATGGAGACATTATTTACCAGGTTGTGTTTAATAAAGTTGTGGCTTTACCCATAGGCAAACAAGGACATTTCCCCTCACCCACGACGGCACCCTGTGCGACTCAGGATCTCCCATTGGACAGGAAACCTGAGAAGATAAAAGTGGACACACCTCCTCCAAGCACCAGTTCAGGTTTCCTGTCCTCCGGGATGGGAGATCCTGAGAAGCAGCAACAGGACATACCGTCAAGTACCAGGCGCTGGGGAAGGTCTGTGGCTGGGGCCGTGGGAAGGCCTATCCCGGGGGAGCGGCGTTTTTCTGTGGCCGTGCCGGAAGCCTCTCCCCGCAAGTCTGCCTACGCCTGCACTCCTTTCCGATCCTGCGGGGAGCCGCTGTGGCCGTGTCCAGGCGGCTCTCCATGCCGGCGTTCCAGGGGACAACCTCCGCCAGTAGCTAAGATGGCGCCCGCGCTTCTGAGAGCTTGTGCGCATGCGCGGGCGTCGGGCGTCATGGGCGTGACGCCGGAAGGGGAGGGGCCTTTCTGGGACGCGCAGGACACCGGGAAGGATGCCATAAGCGCGTCTCTGGACTAAAATATAAATATGGCAGCAGGTGCAGGCAGCCAGCGGAGCAAGCATCCTGTATGGTGGTGCTACAGTAGGAGCAGCCCATGGAGATGTCGGAACCTACTGAGGGACGCGCTGACCCCCCGGATCCTGTGAGGCCCACAAGTCCGGTATTTGCCTAAGGAGGGGAAGGGAAAAAGATTCAGCTGTGGTGAGACTGTTCCTTTTTCTTACTAATAGGGGTATATTTCTGTTATTGTTTTTAGACCTCAAAACCGCCCAAAAAATCTGCCAGTAAAACCAGACATAGAGAATGCCCAGGATGCAAAGCCCCCCTTCCGGTTTCTTACCAAAAACCAATATGTGCCACCTGCATTGATAATCTTGTGGCAGAAAAATCGCACAGTTTGACTAAATCTATGAAGTCCTTAATAAGGTCAGAAGTTAAAGCTTCCTTTAAAACGCTTAATAAAAGCCGAAACAGGTCCCCAGACAGGTCTACAGTATATGACAGCATTGACATAGATTCTTCTGAGGATGAGGACAGAGAATCCGGCCAGTTAAAATCTTCCAGCAGTGAATCCTCGGATGACGATTATACAGGAAGAGCTTTTTTTCCTCCAGAAGATATACAGCCATTACTGAAGGCGGTAAGAGCCACCATGCAGCTGGAGGATATCAAACAGACAAAATCAGTAGCGGATCAGGCCTTCCAGGCTTTAGGGCCTAAAAGGCATAGAGTGTTTTCTATGCACGAAAATATGCAGGCAATAATTAAAAAGGAGTGGAAAAATCCAGATAGGAAATTCTTTTTGCCCGCTTCCGTTAAAAGAAAATACCCGTTTGACGATCAGGTGTCTTCCTGTTGGGATAGGGCCCCTATGGTAGACGCCCCGGTGGCAAAAATGGCTAAAAAATCAGCTCTCCCCTTCGATGACCTGGGGTGTTTATCAGATCCTTTGGATAAAAAAGCCGACGTTTATCTAAAAAGAGCCTGGGAAACTTCCGCTGCCTCTCTCAGACCAGCGGTGGCTTCCACATGGGTCTCCCGTTCACTCCGCTTATGGATTGACCAATTAGAGACACACCTAAAAGAAAAGAAACCACGAGAGGAAATCCTAGCATCCCTTCCCACTTTTGCCAAAGCCGCAGATTTTTTAACAGACGCTTCCACGGATGTAATACGATTTTCGGCAAAGTCTTCAGCCATGTCTAACGCTGCCAGAAGAGCGATTTGGCTTAAGTCCTGGAAAGGGGACCAAGGGTCAAAGGCCAGGTTATGTGCTCTTCCCTGTGAGGGAGATAGACTATTTGGTTCCTCACTAGACGACATCTTAGAGAAGGCTTCCGATAAAAAAGGGGTTTCCTGTTCCTCAAAGGAATCCCTTTTTCGCAAACCTCAGCAAGGGTTTAGGAGACAGAGAACCAGACCGTATGACAGAAAAGAAAGGGAAAGATTTCAAAGGAAATCTTCCGGTTTTCTTTTCAAGTCTCAAGACAACAAACCCAAAGATAAACAATGACGCCGTCCTCCGGGTTGGAGGGAGACTGTCCCTTTTCCTCCCAGCCTGGTCAGGAATAACCCAAAACAAATGGGTTCTGGGGGGATAGCAGAGGGATTCAGACTGGAATTCCTCTCCTATCCAAGGGATTTCTTCACTCAGACACCTATTCCGCTAGAACCTCAAAGGGGTGTGATTCTGGAAGCAGAAGTCCTATTGTTAATAGAGAAGGGAGTAATATGCCAAGTTCCAAAGGAGGAGGAAAGGAAGGGTTTTACTCCCCTTTTTTAGTGAAGAAACCCAATGGAACCTTTCGGATGATTCTAAATCTAAAACAGCTAAACAAATTTCTAAAATACAAAAAATTCCGGATGGAAACAATCAAAACAACCTTGAATCTGTTGTCCAGGGGCTGCTGGATGGCAAGCATAGATTTGGAGGATGCATACTATCACGTCCCTATACATCCAGCCTCCCAAAGATATTTTAGAACGGCTGTTCAGATAAAAGGCCAGATTCGTCATTTCCAGTACAGGGCCTTACCCTTTGGGGTGTCACAAGCCCCAAGAGTCTTTACAAAGGTGGTGGCGGAGATGGTGGCCTACCTAAGATTGTCCAGGATAGTTCTTGTTCCCTATCTGGACGATTTTCTGTTCATAGCACAGACAGAGGAACAGTTGAAGATAGATCTAACTCTGGCTTGTTCCCTTCTGAAAAATTTAGGCTGGAAGATGAATCATCAAAAATCTTGCCTCATTCCTTCTCAGAGATGCACCTTCTTGGGGATGCAACTAGACTCCTTAAACCAGAAAACTTATCTTCCTCAGAAAAAGGTAGCCACCACGATAGAACATGTCTGGTCCCTCTTCCGCAGCTTCAATTGTTCAATCAGGTATGCAATGATGGTTTTGGGGCACCTAACAGCGACCATTCCGGCGGTTCCTTTTGCCCAGATTCATACCAGAGTCTTACAATCAGATATTTTAATGAATTGGAATGGCCTTCCAGGGACATTAGATCGGAAATTCCATCTCTCCTCCAGAGCAAGATCTTCACTCCTTTGGTGGACAGTTCCAAAAATTTGTCGGCGGGGGCTCCGTGGTCGTTTACAGATCCTATGTTGATAACGACAGATGCAAGTCCATGGGGCTGGGGGCCCACTCGAACGGAAATCACTGGCAGGGAAGATGGGACCTAAAGACCAGAGCAGCCACCTCAAACTACAAGGAACTAAAGGCGATAGAAAGAGTCCTAAGAATAGCCTGTCTGGAGGTTGTAGACAAAAACTGACGTTTTATTCCGACAATACAACAACAGTGGCATATATAAATCGTCAGGGAGGAACACGGTCAGCGTCCCTAAACTCCTTATGCCAAGAGATCTTCGGGATGGCGGAAGAAAGAAGGCTGACCCTCTCTGCGGTCCATCTGAGGGGCAAGGAAAACTTCCTGGCCGACTTCCTGAGCAGAGTAAAACTCAGGCAGACAGAGTGGAGTCTGGACAAGGACACCTTCTCCCAGATTGTAATAAAATTCGGAGAACCAACTATAGATCTCTTTGCCTCCCGGGAGAACAAAAAAACAGAAAGGTTCTGCTCTTTGAGCCGGGCGGACAATCCAACAGCTGTAGACAGTCTGACCCAGAAATGGGGGCGAGAGATCGGATACGCCTTCCCACCTATTTCTCTCCTACCACAAGTCCTGAGGAAAATTCAGAAAGACAAGGCCTTAGTTATTCTAGTAGCCCCGTACTGGCCAAAGAGGGTATGGTTCTCGACCCTGCTGAATCTAGCAATAGAACCCCTTGGAAGATTCCGCCAAAGGAAAATCTGCTTTCTCAGGGACCAGTACTACATCCCAATCCACAGATTCTTCAACTAGCCGTGTGGAAATTGAGAGGGACATGTGGTTAAAAGGGGTCTTTCTGATAAGGTAGTCTCCACAATCTTAAGTAGTAGAAAGGTTACCACAGCCAGAAAATATAACAGAGTTTGGCAGGTTTTTCCTCCTTCCTAGGTTCTAGTCCTGATCCTTTTTCCTCTCCAGACATTCCAAAAGTGTTGGATTTCCTGCAGGCAGGGGTTGACAAAGGGCTCAAGTCCTCCACTTTAAAAGTACAGGTGGCGGCCTTGAGCTACTTTTTTGACATACAGTTGGCTGTCCACCCCTGGATTAAACGCTTTCTGTCTGCTACGGCCCGGATTCATCCCTCCATTAGACCCTTGTCTCCCCCCTGGGACCTGAATAAGGTATTAACAGCCTTGACAGATAAACCCTTTGAGCCCTTATCTGAGGTTCCGTTAGATGTACTATCCATCAAGATGGCCTTCCTCCTAGCTATCACTTCGGCCCGTAGAATTTCAGAGATTCAGTCTTTCTCGGCATTTCCACCTTATACGCTTATTCAAGATAGTCAAGTAGTCATTAGGCCTCTCCCTTCCTTCCTTCCCAAGGTGGTTTCGGATTTCCACAGAAGCCAAGACATCGTTCTTCCTTCCTTTTTTCCGGTTCCTTCTTCCAGTTCCGAAGAAAGGCTCCATTGCCTCGATGTCAGAAGGTGTTTACTAACTTACCTTGATGTTACGGCTCCTTGGAGGAAAGACGAAAACCTCTTAATCCAATTTTTGGGGAAAAATAAGGGAAGAAAGCCTCCACGGGGTCATAGCAAGATGGGTAAAAAAAGCCATAGTTAAGTCTTACGTATCTTTGGGCCTTACCCCACCTTCTGGGTTTGGGGCCCACTCTACTAGAGCAGTTTCTACCTCCTGGGCAGAAAGGGCAGATGTTTCTTTAGCTCAGATTTGCAGGACAGCTACCTGGAGTTCTCCTCACACGTTTCTAAGACACTATAGGCTTAAACTCCATTCTGATGCTTCCTTTGGAGAGCGTGTCCTTCAGGCGGCGGGCCCTCCCTAGGTCTACTTATAGTTTAGTCTCGCACAGGGTGCCGTCGTGGGTGAGGGAAAACAAAATTGCTTACCGGTAATTGTTTTTCTCGAAACCCACGACTGCACCCGACAATCCCGCCCTATATATAAAAAAAAAAATAAAAAAATAAAAATATATATATATATATATATATATATATATATATATATATATATGTGTATATATATATATATATATATATATATATATATATAGTGTATATATATATATATATATATATATATATATATATATATATATATATAAAATAAATAAATAGGATAGAGATATATAATTGTGGTGTTTGCATAGATTTCAGATTAGACCAATGAACACTAGGTACACAAAGTAGTTATCCCGGAGAACAGTTTATTTCTTCCACTGGTGCTTGGAGGAGGTGTGTCCACTTTTATCTTCTCAGGTTTCCTGTCCAATGGGAGATCCTGAGTCGCACAGGGTGCCGTCGTGGGTTTCGAGAAAAACAATTACCGGTAAGCAATTTTGTTTTCCATAACTTTGGTCACTTGTGTAAGTGAACAGTTTTTTTTTCTTATTGACGTTGAGCGAATCGAACTATTGGTTCAAGATCCGAAGTCAATTCGCTCAAAACTTTGTTTTAATGCTTTACGGAGATCCGTCTCTGTACAGCATTAAATTGAATGGGCTGCGGAGAGACGAAAATAGTTATCACCGAAGTCTCCATTCGCTCAACACTACTGACATCTCAAGAATCAAGAACTGTAAGGACTATAAGGACCTCATTGACTTCTCTGGGAGCAGGTGATTAAGTACCATAGCGGCATGCCATGCGACTGCTATGGGGCCCAGGGCAAGAGGGGGCCCAGTTTTAGTTGAGATTATCTACTCTTCTACTGGAGGTGAAAACTTGGACAGGACTCTACCCTCTAATCTAAAGGAACAACTTTTGGGCTCATGCATACGACATGTGTTTTGCGGTCCTCAAAAAATGGATCCGCAAAAAATACGGATGACGTCCTTGTGCATTCCGTATTTTGCAGAACGGAACAGCTGGCCCCTAATAGAACAGTACTTTCATTTGTCCGTTTGGCGGATAATAATAGGACATGTTCTATTTTTTTGTGGAACGGACATATGGAATGCACACTATGCAAATAATAGGTCATTTTCTTATGACAAATTCCCTTTACATCCTAAAATGTAAAATCTTCTTGCAGCCCTTAAGAATACAGCCACATCTGCTTTTGATCTTCTATTACATGTGAGGTCTGTGGCCCCAGTTCCCCAATTTGTAAATGTGGTCACTTTATTGTTGTCACGAATATACTAGGGGGGGGAGGTAACCCCTAAGTCACTGATGGATTTGGTGTTAGACTTCTCTCCCTGGTTTAGCCCAAGTGATTATGTGCACCTTATCTGTAACCCCCTCGAGGAGGTGTGAACTTTATTTCTCTACCCCCGGAGTAATCTCCATTATCAACATCCGAAATGCAGTAAGCAGTAAAAACCCAAATTGTGGTCGGGAGAATCGGGACAGGTGGAGTACTTTCTAAACCGTTTTAGGTGGAGGGTCGGGACAGGTTCACATACATAGTTGTGGTAAGAAACAAGCTGTGTCTATAGCTAAGATAGAACTATATAATATCTTCATAGGGTCTTCATAGAGACTTAGAAA
Source organism: Bufotes viridis (assembly GCA_033119425.1). Classification (NCBI taxonomy): domain Eukaryota; kingdom Metazoa; phylum Chordata; class Amphibia; order Anura; family Bufonidae; genus Bufotes; species Bufotes viridis. The sequence continues at coordinate 75,566,946 of CM065589.1, read as the reverse complement.
ATTGGTCATTGGGCTGAGCAGCCTAGCATTTGGCACACACTGCCAGTTTTATAGCACAGCAGGAGGCAGAGACTACTAGAGTAAAGGCTGTATTAGACAGGCAGATTGTCTGCCAGATGATCACTAACAAGCACTCGTAGTAGTGCTCGTTAGAGATGATCTGGCAGTGTAATACTGCCGCTGATTATCCAATGAAATAAATCCAAATCTTCTAACAGGTTTAAAAATCGTCTGCAGACGCAGATCGTGCTGTTTAATCACAATATGCTGCCAGCAATGGTTCATTATAGGGAAGAGCGATGGGATAACGATGGCTCCTCCCTATATTGAGATGGAGATCGCTGCATGCACCACAGCCTTAGAGCTCATGCACACGAACGTATATTCTTTCCATGGCCGTTCCGTTTTCTTTTTTTTTGCAGACCGTATACGGAACCATTCATTTCAATGGGTCCGCCAAAAAAAATGGAAGTAACTCGTAACGTGTGCATTCTGTTTTTAGCGGACCGTGAAATACATACGGTCGTGTGCATGAGGCCTTTAAAGGGGTTGTCTTACTTCAGCAAGTGTCATTTATCATGTAGAGGAAGTTAATACAAGACACTTACTAATGTATTTTGATTGTCCATATTGCCTCCTTTGCTGGCTTGAATAATTTTGCAATCACATTATACACTGCTCATATCCATGGTTACAGACCACCCTGCAATACATCAGCTGTGGTCGTACTTGCACACTATAGGGAAAAGCACTAACCTACGTGCACTCCCACGGTCCCAACTATGAGAAAGGCCAATGCTTTTTCCTATAGTGTGCAAACACGACCACCACTGATGGATTTGCAGGGTGGTCGTAACCATGGAAATGAACAGTGTATAATGTAATGGAAAAATGATTAAAACCAGCAAAGGAAGCAATATGGACAATAACAATACATTAGTAAGTGCCTTGTATTAACTTTCTCTACACAATAAATGCTACTTGCTGAAGTGAGAAACCCCTTTAAGGGACTGGCAGCCAGCAGGAGTCTGGGAATAGAAAGCCAAAAGCATAGTTGTGAAGATGACTGGAATGCTGGCCAGAGAGAACAAACATGTTAGTGATCAAGTCGCTCGAAATGGCGAGATGGCGACCCATGCTAAATGTGTCTAGCTTATTCGATCTTCCATTGCAGCCATTAAACAGCTTTGGCCCAAATTTTTTACATAGCGCCTTATTAAGATAAAAAACTGTTTAAACCAAATTCTTACTGTTCCACTTTTTACCTTGTGTAGCAGTGACTTGCCCTGTGTTTCTGATCTCAACATGGCGTGTGCTTCACATTTCCTGTGCCAATTATATCTTTGTAGTAGAAGGCAAAATGTACTAAAAGAGGTCTTGGCACTTGAGCAGTTTTATTTGGAAAAAATAGGGATTATCTATTCAGTCTCCTGGGGCACAGCTAGGACCCAGGTTATCAAAGTACTTCACAGGTTTTTTTTAGCTAAAATTATCTAATGTTAGAAGCAAATACAATATGAAGAGAGCGGAACGTTTGCAATGTATTGTGTATTGAATTTGGTCTCATTTCTGCCTTATTAAATGTTTGAGGTTCTTGGTCTAAGTAACATGAGCTCCTGGGCTACCTGCTAAGAATCTTTTTAATGCATACATACCATTTTAAAGAATATATATGTTTACTATAAAATAAATAAATATATTTAACATAAAAAAGTTTGATAAATATGTAAATACATAAGTTAAAAATAATAGATATGTTTAATAAAAAAATGAGTATGTAATATTACATAATAACCACCGCGTGGCCATAAACCTTGTCAGCCGAGACCAAAATAAATAAATAACGCACCTAGATAGAAATGTTGGGTAGCTGCTGCAGCGACCCGGAGGATGGGAGTAGTGATAGTGCTGTGATGGATAACCTGTGGCACTCCAATTGTGGTAAAACTATGACTCCCAAGATGTACACTTGCTTGGCTGTTCTCAGAACTCAGTAGAAATAAATGGAGCATGCTGGGAGTCATAGTTTCACCACAGCTGGATAGCCATCACTGTGATAGTGGATATGCTGGTGGCAGTCCTCCCTCTGGCTGTCCTGGGAGTCATTCCCTTGGAGCACTCCCTTGTATTGGGGTTCCTACCTGGTGGTAGTTGGGGTGCCCTTGATGTCAAGTGTGTGGCTGGGTGCAAGGCAGGATTTCAGATGCAGAGACCAGCGGTTGAGTAAGACAATAACCAGGTTGCAAGTTATAATATTTCTTTACTGTATTGATGCTGGGTACAGTAGTACCTACAGCAGCAAAACAGCACAGTTCCAAGGTATATAACAGTGCAATCCTCTCCAATAGCAGCATATGGACTTCAACAAATGATGTTGGTTGTAGTACCATTCAGTGAGTTTCCTTTGAAACTCCTTCTGCAGTTCCTGGGCTGAGGGGTGCAGAACTAAGGTACAGGTGGCCAATCCGTCTCAAAGTGTGGTAGGATGCCTTCACAATATTCCTTTTTTCACAGCAGCAAATTCTTTCTGCCATAGTTGTGCACAGTATCTTGCTTGCTGAATCCAATGCTCGGCCTTATCGCCTTCTCTCAGAGGTACTCTGATAGTGAAGTTGCCTCCTTGGCCACTGACGTCTCAGAGACAGAGGAACTCGGGCCTAGATTTCAGGAGCAAGCACATTTAAGTCTTGTTCTGCTAAACTATACTCGCCAATTACCCATTGGGCAGATCCAGTCCACGACTTGGCAACCTAAACAACATGTCAATTTGTTAACTATTTGGTTGTCCTACAGTGCTTTTAAATGCTTATGCATAACAAATCACAACATTTAACTCAATAACATTGCATTAACTCTCATATTAATAATGAACTCTTTGCAGAAGTCCTTCTCGGGTACTGCACCGCAAAGCTCGGCTTGCAGTTATGACTCATGCAAGTATTTAAATGGTTGCAAGTGTAGTCTAGGTATACAAAGGCTCTCAGCGGCTACTTTTGGGTAGTGTACCTCTTGGTGAGAGATTGTTGACTACTAGTACCTTGTTGAATCTACAATGCACTCAAATACATTTTCCTCCATTGATAGACTTTGAGAGGAGGTGCATCACAGGACTGGGAGAAGCAGGATGGTCATTTTGACAAAAAGTGTTGGGAGCAGTGGTTATATGAGAGCGCACACACATGAACAGGCGCTGGATGGACAGAACACTAGAAGAGAGGTCATTTGATCTACCAATCCACAAATGGCTCACAAGTTTCATTTTTCACTATCCAGACACAGGTGGCATCTTCATTCCACACCCCTGTATCTGCCTGGACCATTTCCAGGCACTTAGCAGATGAAAACAGTGTCATGGCACCCATGAAATGTCCTGCTATTGACAACCAGCCACCGTTGCCTTTGTTTGCAGTGGTGTCGTGAATAAGAAACCTGGTCTGCAGACGAATCCAGGTTCTGTTTGGGATCCCATAACGGCTGAGTTCTAGTATAGAGCCCTCGTGGTGAGGGCTTCAACCCTGCCTTTGCTGTAGAGCAACACACCGCCCCAACTGCCGGTGTGATGATCTGGAGAGCCATTGGCCGCCCCTAGTAGTGATACAAGTGACACTATCAGCTCAGCGTCCACATGTGTTGCCTGTCATGGTAGGGCTTCCAACTGGCATTTTTCAGCAGGATAATGCTGGCCAGCCCACAGCAAGGTTTTCCCTGGAAAGTCTCCACCAGAATGTAACACTTCCTTGGCCGCACAGTCACCAGATTTAACGCCAATCGAGCATGTATTGGACAAGCTAGGATAGCAGCTTCAGCAACCTAAAACTGCAATACTTTTACAATAAATTGTATTTTATGCACCTTTTATAGCGCTGACATATTCCGTAGCGCTTTACAGACATTAGCATCAGGCTGTCCCCAATGGGGCTCACAATTTAAGTTCCCTATCAGTATGTCTTTGGAGTGTGGGAGAAAACCGGAGAACCCGGAGGAAACCCACACAAACACAAGGAGAACATAGAAACTCCATGTAGATGTTGTCCTTGGTCAGATTCAAACCTAGGACCTCAGCGCTGCAAGGCACCAGTGCTAACCACTGAGCTACCATGCTGCCCACTTATGGGCAAATGTGCCACAGGATACCATATGGAACCTGTATGCCTCCATGCCCAACCATATCTCATCATGTATCTAGGCTAGAGGCGCCCAATAGGGTCCTGGAGCATCCTTTCAATTGTACAGTTTTCTCCAATAAACTTATCCTTTTCCTCTAATATTGTAATCACTTACGATTTTTGCCATGAGTCTATATAGGGGTGACCTGCCCTTGTAGCAGATGTAGGAGGAAAAAAAGGATTAGGTTGTTGGATTTCAACATGCCCAATCCTTATGTTATCAGTGGAGATCACCTGCTGCTAGAGATAGGAGCAAGCCACTGCCAGCTATCTTCCTATAGATGCACACATGACCCAGCAAAGCATACATGTGTATGGTGGCAACGGGGGGGTGAATAGCTTTTGGTTGAGTGAGCATTCAGCCATCAGCTATCTAAATATATGGCCGACTTTAATGTTTTTCTTAAGTCACTGATCTCATGATTTAATGTTTTGTGTGTGTGTGTGTATAAAATATATATTAGCTTGAGAAAGGCTCTAGGGTTGAGCAGAAACGTCGCTTATTCACATTAGTGAATAAACTTTTTGCATTTTTATATTTTTCTTCTTTGAGTGCTGCCTTTTTGCTAATGTATATATTTATTTTTTATTTTTATTTTTTTGTAACGCCCTCCGCTCCCCCATGGCCAGCATAAGTCTCTCTTGTGGATTTATGTACTAGTTAGAAGTTAGAATTTTTGTACATTGATGGATACAAAAGGTATTGCGCACAACCACATAGCTCCAATGCCAGTCTATTATGAGAAAAACTGCTCCGAAAGCTTGGTTCAGTTGCTGATATTTCCTTTGCAAAGTTTTAGCCTGGCACCTGTGACATTGCTGTGAGCATGGCGACCTATGGCTAGTATGGATATTTTGGTAATAACAGAGCTTTCATATGCAGAGAGCCATCTAATATCTACATCTGTCTACCAATCTTGACCATAGTGGAAACTTACTGAAGTAGGTTAATATTCTTACTCTGTGAAACTATACAGATACAGTAACTACTTTTGCAACCAAACGGGTGAAAAGTCCATTCAAAGAATTCTACTTCTGAGACGAGATGTCAGTTGTCATGTTTTCTGGTGTAGAGCATTGCTCCATGGACATAGATGCAAGGAATTTCTTGGCATGGAGCACAGATGACCTATATAGACAGATGGAAAAGTAGGATGAGAACATGGGGGTAGTTTTTCCAGATACTTATTGCCGACAAGTAACCTCCACAGTGGGAGATCCACATATCTCTGAACACAAGTCATATAGGATTACACTGCGGTTACTTACAATTGTCCGGTTACAGAATGTATATGAGCCACATTATTCATACAATCGGTATTATCTCCTGAGGGAATCCAGTATTCACTTACAAAGTGGATATTGAGCACTACCACAATTTGATCTTTGTCCTTTGAGCTGTAGATTCGGAATGATTGTGAGTAATGTTCTATTTGTACTAGAGCGCGTTAGCTCAAGGAGGGAACATATTAGCAGATGTGTATCACTGCCAAGTAAATCAGCTTTTCCATGAATGCTCTGGAGGATCTTATCTGAGACTCTAGAAGCTACAACATAGTACTGTAGTCCGGTGAGAATACAGCATAAGAAATAAAAATATGTCCCGTAACAATGGGAAACTCGAAAGGCACAAGGATGCAATGAAGTACGTTTGATTAATAGAAAGGTAATTCAGAATGTGAATACTGGGCCTGATCCACTTGAATTGTATTGTCCACTTTTCGAGGTGCAAAGAATTCCTACCAAATCAAGAGCCGTAATCTGTTAGAGAGGATTCAATGGAAATCTATTTAGGTCATTGTAAGAATTTGTCCCAATTAGGCTGGGTTCACATCATGTTTTATGCCTCCGTTTGACATATACGTTACAAAAAACACACCGCGTTCTTGTATCCTGCACAGTCCAGAAAAAAACGTATACTTTTTTTTTTTTTAACCATAGAACTCTATGGTGAATGGATGCCACTGTATGGCATCAATCTAAGTCATCCTTTGAACGTATATTTTTTTTTTTAAGCCTACTTTCACACTAGCGTTTTGGCTTTGGATCAGTTTTGCCCTAATGCATTGTGAATGGAAAAGGATCCGCTCAGAATGTATCAGTTTGCCTCTGTTCAGTCACCATTCCGCTCTGGAGGCAGACACCAAAACGCTGCCTGCCCCTGAACTGTGACCTCCACATCACTCTGCTCCCTTAACAGTGTCATCCACTGCGCCCTGCCCCTGTCACCAGGATAATCACTATTGAAGTAAAGTCATGGCCTAATAGCACTTAGTACCTTATTTCTGGATGTGCCTTGGTTCCAGCAATAGATGTTTTCTATCTTCTGAAAATCCAGTTTATTTTGGATGCAAATTAGCCAGTAAGGTGCCCAGAGGGGCATCACTCTTGCAGGAAGAAGCCGAGGCATGCCTTAGGCTGGGAGCAGGGAAAATGGGGGGCAGAGTTATGGCTTGAATGTGATGTAGAAGGGGTGGGTGAACACATTGTGGCAGCAGGCGTGCCTGGGCTCGTGCCTTCAAGAGTGACGCCCCTGTGGGCACCTTACTGACTCATTTGCATACCAAATAAACTGGATTTTCAGAGGATAAAAAAACATCTATTGCTGAAACAAAGGCACATCTGGAAATAAGGTACTAAGTGCTATTAGGCCATGGCTTTACTTCAATAGTGATTATCCTGGTGACAGATTTCCTTTAAAGCTGACCTTTCTTTTAAAAAAAAAAAGAAAAATGGGTTGTTATAGAAACCTAAAGTAAAACGGTGTGCATGTGGAGACTAAGGGCCTGCGAGCTTCTATTGGCTGATAAGGGCCATGTGACCAGGCTTCTATTGGCTAATGCATTTTTTGGGAATATCTCAGGAACGGTACATGCTAGAGAGCTGAGACCTGGTCTAAAACCTTCCCGGTCACATGATGTACCTGTGTCCCAAATTTGGTGATTGTAAATGCGACAGTGCAGATTCCTTTAGCGGACATACATACACACATACATACATACATACATACATATATATACACACACACATATACATACACTCAGATATAGGGCTCTTTCACACTACCGGATGACGTGCGGGTAATCCGCTGAGTGAAAGAGTGCCAAGCCCCGCTCCGGACAGCAGAGACACGGAGCATTAACATGATTGATAATGCTCTGTGCCTCTCTGTGACCTTTTTACTACAAAATCACAGTGAGATAAAGTTGTCACCATGATTTTGTAGTAAAAAGATCACAGAGAGGAACGGAGCATTATCAGTCATGTTAATGCTCCATGTCTCTGCTGTCCGGAGCGGGGCTTGGCACTCTTTCACGCAGTGGATTACCTGTATGGCATCCGCTCGTGTGGAAGAGCCCTTATATATTAGATGAGCTCTTACATTTTTTTTTTTAATAATCACCTTGGCATTTTAATGAAATATTCACCATATTTGCTTTCCTTACCCTTTCTTATAAAAACACTTCTATAACCTCACACTCTGGTAGGAAAGCAAAGTAAATCTAATTACAGTACTTTTATGTTGCTTTTATGTTTGCTAATAGACTTTTATACCGATCGCTGTTATTTCACCTTAGGTGTTCTCTCCGATAATTACTCTGTGGCGTCTGAAGTCAACTCATTCACTCAATACATCATTTTGTTAATAAGCTACACTGTAATAATTAAAGTACTCGTTTGTCTCTTGTAGAAATGGCAGATAATAAAAATAACTACATCTAGCATGGCGAGAAAATCAGCATGCAAAACGCGCTCAGCCGTTGCCATGGCAACCATAATAAGCTGGTCTAGACCTCAGCCCACAAGTGATTCTCCTACTTCTGTGCAACTGTTTGAGCAGAGCCCCAAGTTCACACTAAGGAATGTTTGAAAACTTTTCTTCAAATTTTCATCAAACTGTAACTGTCTGCCGAGCAGAAAACGATGGGTGAATAGTGAACATATTGTGCGAATGTTCGTATGGAAGTGTCGGGGGTGACAGACAGATTTTCCTAATTTTCGCGTTTCATCTTTTTATTTTTTTTAAAAGGAAATGTATAAAATTCTCTTCTTTTCTCATGCTATAGTCTCTTGGTACATCTTGTCTTCTGATTACTTTGTCTCGCGGTTCAGGTTTCCGGTATGTTTCTGAAAATGATTCTTGCCTGCAAACATTTGTGAGTTGGCTTTTTTTTTTTTTTTAATTCTCATTGTCACCTCACCTTTTTAATGGTACTTACAAAATATTTAAAGCAATTTAGCGCATAAAAGCTTTAAAATCCTAGTAAATACCCAGTTTCGTGGTCGTTGACTTCATTAGGGATGGGTCAGTGGACTGAAAACTAGGGAAAGGAGACGGACACCTCCTAGTAAAACCCTAATCAAAGTCCTGACTAACTACCAGTATGAACAGACCCCAGAGGTAGGTAAGTTCATACACAGGAATACCTAATGTCCTAATTCACCCTATAGGACCCTGGTAGTAATGTTGGGACTGAGACAACCTGTTCCTCCAAAAGGAAGGACAAACGTCAGTCTCCCTCAGACCTTAATACAAATGACAAGGGAATGCAACACACAAAATAATCCAAACAGAATACAAAAAGGAAAAAAAACTCTTATAAATTTTACTGGTGGGTTCTAGGTCCCCCAGTCTGACACTGGACCTATCTTGAGGACAAGTTAAATATCGGAAACCGGGCAACCCCTTTAAAGGTACCTGCACACAGGTGCAGTTTAAGAAATGCAAATCAAATCCACACTAATATCCGCATTTGGTAAGGTGGATTTACATGGTCTGATTGTTGGGCAGATGATCGGGAACGACTGTTCCTGCAAACGCTTGTTCCCAGGCAATCTGCCTATCTAAATGTGCCGCCGATCAGTCGATAAACAAGTTAAATGCTCGTTCATTGGGTGATCTTGTAATTCGTGGAGGCCCCACAAATTATCTTTTCTGGGCAGCAGATAGTGCTGTCTAAACAGTGATCCAGACCTCCCAAGTGTCCTTCTTTTGGAAGGACAGCCCCTATTTTGGACCCAAGTCCCTCTGTCCCTCTTTTCCCCTTAAATGTCCCTCTCTTTGTAAATGTAACAATGCAAATCTATACCTCAGATCAATGTTGATCAAGAAAGTGTTTGTCTGGTTCTTCTCTGTATATTCGAGCCCGCCTTGTATATTATTTCATTATGTGATGTAATTTGGATTTTAGAAATTTTTATATTCAGATAATTTTTTCCCTATTGTGCGCTAAAAAAACTATTAAAGTGTATACATATATAGTAAAAATTGACTTTCACACAATAAATGATAATTCTAGGGCTACTAGGCAACCTGGATTTACCACTTGGAACTGAACCCGAGTTCTGGAAAAGGTTTTTAACAGTAGAATTAATGAATTAATGAAGTCTTGCGAGACTTTGCGAAGTAATAACTTTGGCTCATCTGAGCCAATACATTCTAATACTGTACGGAGCGCTCGCTCCGTACAGTATCCCAACAAAGTTTTATGCGAATCGACTTCGGATGTTTAATCCGAAGTTGATTCGCTCATCCCTTATCAGAACCAATGTCAGAAATATTACACTGAAAGAGTAGTTAAGGCTTGGAACAAACTCCCAATTATGGAGAAGCTTCTGTTCCATCCTGATAATTGCCTGCTACCAGTGTAGCGAAAGAGCTGCATTTACATGCCGGGATCACCTCCACTGTATGGGGTCGAGTAATGGGTACAGCAGCCGTTCGTATCACAGCCAGGGAGAAAAACACCTCCCAGGCTGTGAGCTCTGCGCTGCGATTGGTCAGCACTGCAGCCAGGGAGAAGGAACGCCCAGAGAGAGAAGCTGATGTCTCCTCCCTGCTGCGAAGTCAGTAGCAATTACCATACAGCTCAGGAGAAGGTAACGGGTCCACAGCGGGCAAACGGAGCGGAGCCCTGGGATAATAGTAAGTGCAGTGAGATCCCTGGGCGCCGCTCTACATGTCCTGATAGTTATCTTACAATGTTCAGACCCATGAAAGGTCCTCTTTAAGTCTAACAATTCTGTTTTGAGATATTACTCCACTTTCTACACCACCACCACTTGGGTTCATCTCTTCTTTCAAAATCTTCCACTTTTCAATACTGTTGTGAGTGTGGTATAAGTGCAGTGTCACCATATTTGTGTTTATCAAAACTGGTGTGAAGTACAACTGGCTTAGTTGCCCATAGCAACCAATCAAATTCCACCTTTCATTTTTCAAAGGAGCTGTGAAAAATGTAAATTGGAATCTGATTAGTTGCTATGGGCACCTAAGCCAGATTCTGTTATAGATTCTGTTACTATTAGCCATAATACAGTTCCATGACGGAATGCATAACAGAATCCCTTTAGAGGCATTCCGTTATTCATTCCATCCTAATAGAAGTCTATGGCCTGCATAACGTAAACCTGACGGATCCGTTATGCAGCCCATCGACTTCTATTATGACGGTGTGGCTCTAAAGGCATTACGTCATGGAATTGCGTTATGGTCCATAGTAACGGAATCCATAATGCAATTCAGTAAATACCACAACACGAACCCGCACATGAACTTCAAAATATGTCATTCGCTCATCCCTAACAATAATGATGGAATATTTTTAAGCTGTTGCCTAGCAACATCCATTGCAACCAACAGGTGACTACATTGGATTCAGTGCTGCTCTAGAGACCAGTATAGTTACCCACTATGCTTCAGACGCTCTCACTCTTACTCCTTTCAAGAAAAGCTCATTGCTGGTCCGAAGCATTGGGCAGAGAAGTGATTGCTTGGAATAATGGCCACTGTGCCACCTGTAAGCAGTCCTTGATTGTAGTTTAATTTGCTTTTAAAGGTTCTTACTTCTGTGATATTCAGCGCACGTGTCATTTGGATTGTTTGTTGCTAGGGCACGTAGGCAAAACTAGTATTCTGACCATGAGTTAATTAACCTGGAAGGATGGTGGGAAGTGAAGATCTGAACAGTTAAGAAGTTAAGACATTAGGAAACAACTTGACAGTAATTTTGGGCTATGGCGCCAAAGCGCCACTTGTGAACATCTGGTAATGTGTCAGATTGTGACTCAGAACCTTTTGTAATTCCTCTTAATGATGTAGTTTACATGCTTCTAGACGTTTGGTGCTGTTCTTCTCATCTGTGTGCTACATCTCACACCCCGAGAAGTGAACTAAGCCCTGCTTAGTTTCATCGTGTCCATTGATAAAGCGGATGAAGTCAATTAGTAACCCATGCCGAGAAAATCTCGCTTAGCTCATGCGGTTAATAATTCAGCTGGCTGCCTTGTAATCTTTTTCACTTTTCCCGGTCAGGCGACAAGAGACTGGAGGTAGTGATCAATATTTTCACAAAATGCATCCTCTTATGAGACGTCGGAAATGACGCATACAGTGGCGTGCAGAGAATGATAGATTTGGGCTACTTTCACACTAGCGTTTCTATTTTCTAGTATTGAGATCCGTCATAGGATCTCAATACCGGCGAAAAACGCTTCCGTTTTGTCCCTATTCATTGTCAATGGGGACAAAACTGAACTAGACAGAACGGAATGCTCCAAAATGCATTGCGTTCCATTTGGTTGCGTCCCCATACTGGAGAGTAAACCAAGGCAAGCTGCAGTTTCTTTCCGTCATTGGATGCGGAGCAAAACGGATCCGGCATGACCCGCAATGCAAGTCAATGGGGACAGATCCATTTTCTCAGACACAATAGAAAACGGATCCGTCCCCCATTGACATTCAATGGAGTTCATGACGGATCCGTCTTGGCTATATAAGACATAATACAACCGGATCCGTTCATGACTGATGCAGATGGTTGTATTATCAGTAACGGAAGCGTTTTTGCTGATCAGGCAAAAACGCAAGCGTGAAAGTAGCCTAAATGCCCTGGACATATTCAACCGTTTTCTCTTTCTTAAGGGGAACCTGTTTGAACATGGAGTCTGATGCGCAGGCAGCATGTTATGGAGCAGAAGGAGCTGAGCAGATTTATATATACTGTAGTTTTGTGGGGAAAGATTCAGTATAACTTGTATTTCATTCATATAAATTCCTGCTCATTTGGGCTTTTAAAGGGATTCTGTCACCAGGAAAATCAATATTAAGCCAAACATAGGTTCATATAGCTCTTCATACCTTCTTTCCATAGGTGTTCTTTAGACTTGGACCTGGCTTTCTACCTTCATAAAAATCCTCTTTTATCTTTATGCTAATGACCCCTGAAGGTGCCCAGAGGGGCGTTATTTTCATTCAAAAAGTGCCCAGGAACGCCTTCCATCCAGAGCCCAGGCCCGCCCCTCTCTCTGCTCATACCATATGTCCCTGGCATTGCGACTGCCGTCAAGCTCCTCCCCCACTGGCTACGTCCCTAGTAGCCGATAACCCCGCCCACTCCTTCCCTCCAGCTTCACTAACATCTACCGAGCCAGCTCCTGCGCTCTTCCTGTTTAACTGACCTCATTCCCAGTGAAACGCTTGAGGCTGATGCGCTCAGTTAAACAGGAAGAGCGCAGGAGCTGGCTCGGTGGATGTTAGTGAAGCTGGAGGGAAGGAGTGGGCGGGGTTATCGGCTACCAGTGACGTAACCAGTGGGGGCGGAGCTTGACGGCAGTCGCAATGCCGGGGACATATGGTATGAGCAGGGGGGAGGCGGGCCTGGGCACTGGATGGAAGGCGTTTTTGAATGAAAATAACGCCCCTCTGGGCACCTTAAGGGGTCATTAACATAAAGATAAAAGAGGAATTTTATGAAGATAGAAAGCCGGATCCAAGTGTAAAGAACACCTATGGAAAGAAGGTATGAAGAGCTATAAGAACCTATGTTTGGCTAAATATTGATTTTCCAGGTGACAGAATCCCTTTAAGTGAAGGAGGCGGTCCTATCAGTGATTGACAGCTATCTGTGTATACACAGTCATAGAGGGAAGGCTGTCAATCACTGATAGGACCGCCTCCTTGACTTCAAAGCTCGGGAATGAGCAGGAATATAAATGTCTAAATTACAAATTTTACGAATTCTTTCCCTATAAAACTATATACAATCTGCTCAGCTCCTTTTGCTCTATAACAAGCTGCCTGTAGCTTACCTTGCATCTTCATGGTGACAGGTTCCCTTTAAATCACTTTGTGAGTGGCAAATTTAGTAAATTTCAAATTTTTGCATCAAATAAATGATCACATCATTGAGAAATTCACAGATTGGGGCAGATGAACTAATTCTGTTTAATATTTCAACAGTGTAAACTTTAAGGTGTTATCCAGCTTTATAATACTTTTTTGTTGACCCTTTGGCGTGCTGGAACTATGGAATGAATCATACTTACCTGCTTCCCGCTGCTGGGTTCTGGCTGCTTCAGGCCACCGCTACACTTCTGTTCCCACTTGTAAACTTATGGAAAGGATAGGGGAGGGGGGGGGGGTGCAAACAAAAAGCTTTTAAAGATCTGGAATCCCCTTCAAGGCCCCTCATCACAGCCAACAATCTGAGCAACTACTGGAAAGGATAGTTTCTAGGAACAATTGCTCCCGATAATTGCCCTGTGTAAAGGTGCTGCCAATCGTCCAATGATCAAGCAAACATTGAATGGAAGCATTTCTGATGTATGACTTAAAATCATTGTATCTGGCTAGCAGATCTCCCATACTGTGTAAACAGCAACCTACTGCCCAGAAACAACGAATCTGTATAGATACCAGCTGTAGCCTTCACTGATCCCCATACAGAGGAGCAGTTATTAGAAGTAAATGGTTCATTCCTGATAATTGCCTGGTCAGTCTTTCCGCTTAAAGGGGTTGTCAGGGTAATTTCACCCAGGCAGGCCCCCTGGGCAAGAGTTCTTTTATTTACAATAACACACAGCCAGGCGTAGGCTTCCACGCACAGTGTGTTCGGTGACGTCACCGGCTCTGACTGGCATGCTTTTGCACTGCCCTAGCCGTTTTACAGGCTAGGGCAGCGCTAAAGCCTGCCCATCAGTGCCGGTGAGTCCGTCACCGGGCTTCCTGGTAGCCCCATGGAGAGCCAGGTTCGTCACCGGAACTCTGAAAAATGCCTTTGCCCTGCACAATTCAGCACATTGCAAAAGGAGATAATGGGAGCATGAACTGCTCAAATTCTCAAGTCAGGGGGGCTGCCTGGATGAAAACCGGGGTATGTCCGGGTTTAAAGGGGCCTTTTGACCAGGCAGTCTAAGGTTGTGCTAAATTTATCACTCTGTATGATAAATTTGGGGTAGCTTAAGACATTTTAGGCAGTTTTGTCTATATTTGTTGGTGAATTTTGGTTTATGACCCTCTTTAAAGGGGTTGTCCTGCGAAAAATATTCTACAGTTTTCAAACCAACACCTGGATCAGAATACTTTTGTAATTGCATGCAATTAAAATTTTTGCATAGCCACTGAGTTATTCAATAAAATGTATCTGTATAGCGCCACCTGCTGTTTGTTTGTTTTTTCTTATTTCTTTGTCCTGCTCACTGAGAAGGCCACACATGCTCAGTTTAATTTTTCAACTGCCTCTTGAGCTGTGATAGAGCATTGACACGCCCCCTGAGCTGCAGCTGAAAAGACACTCCTCTTGAGCATTCAGCTTAAAGGGTAACTGTGTAATTTTTTTTATTTGCTAGTTTATTACAGCTAGGCATGTATACCTGAGTTAGTCTGTCAATGATTGTCAAAAGATCTGTAATTACCTTATAATAACAGCTTTCATTAATGTCCTCTGTCTCTTTTCACTGCTCCCTTAAAAGACCATTGCTAGGGCTTGTCTGTCTTCCTTTTAGTATAAACAGAAGACAGAGGGGCGGTCCTTCACACTGCATGGCTGCATTAGGCTTCAGAGTGAGGAGGTGTGTATCTCAGTAATCCAATCTGATTGGCTGGCAGGGAGCTGCTGGCTACAAGTGTGTATGGGAAGTGAGGGAAAGCAGTTTTGGCCTCAGAGAACTGGCAGAGGAGCCATCATGAGAAGGTCCTCATATTGAGAATGTTTAAACAGCCTTAACTAAGGGGAAAACTCAAGGAAAACAGTGGTATGTGAAGAAACTAAAGATTGCTTTATGCATAATGCTGCTGCAGCAGTAACATATGCTAAAATAGATTTTTTTGATGAAAACATGACAGTTACACTTTAATATAAATCTAGAAGAGCAGTGAATGGAGAGATCTCCTTATCCATTTGAGGTACAGGGCTGGTTCTAGCTTTGTTATAAAGAGACTGTCATGTACTATATGAGGACTTTCATTTTTTACATTAGTCACTCTCTTATGAGCATTTTCCTTTTTCCATACTTTTGAGGAGAAAAAAAGTATCTAAAACAATCAATTATTGTGGTAATTGTGCCTCTTCCAAGAGCCCAAGACTGGCGAGTCTGATGCCCACTGCAGGGAAGGCAGTGGGCAAGAGCAAGCAGATTCAATGAGCCATGCTGACTGTTGGACTCACAGTAAGTAGAGCGCATTGAATGAAAATGGTGATGTCTCAAAAATAGAGGCTCTGGAAACAACCAAAGAGTGGCTCTTGGAGGAGAAATGGAGAAATGTTTGCATCTCATAATGGAAATTTTCTGATAATGTATTTGCACTTAATAACAGTACAAATGGTAGCTATTTAGACTGCACTGGTACACCATTGAGCTGGGGAATCTTCCAATGGGACACAAACCAAGAAGCAAGCCTCCATTTTTAATAAATGCACCCAATGAGCACCATCACCAAGCACTTCATCCAACCTCTCCCACCCAAGTGATGCAAAGTACATCTTATGGAAATGCATCCACTAGGACAGGGATGGGCAAACTGCGGCTCTCCAGCTGTTGCAAAACTGCAACTCCCAACATGCCTAGTCTGGCTACAGCTATCGGCCTACAGCAGGGCATGGTGGGAGTTGTAGTTTTACAACAGCTGGAGAGCCGCAGTTTGCCCATCTCTGCACTAGGAGAACAGAAGCAGCCATCATCCACCTAACACCACCCACTGCAGTTTCCGTCCTGTAAGCCTAAATGGTTGAAACCATGTAGTCTGTAAAGGCCCCCATACACATTATACTAATGTTGGCCGAACCCACCGTTTCTGTCTGTAGTAATTATGAACGTTATTTTCTATGCTGTTTATAAAAGATTTATAAAAGAGGAAAATTTGAATGAAAGGACAACAGAAAATGAAAGGAGAACATCGAAGAGAAAAAAAAATTGGCATTGTGCCTGTTGTTAGCTCACTGATACTCTTCAACATGATTAATTTCTCCTGTCAGGACTAAGGTATATGATTGTATAATCTGCTAGATGAATGGTCGCTCCATCAACTTCAGTTCTTTTACTGAATACATTGACATTCAGAGAGTTACTATGGTTTCTAGGAAGATCAAACTAAGTTTAAAGAGACTGAAGAGAGATCTGAATGGATATGAGAACATGGTCCGAGGCCTGAGTTCTTTAGTTCTTAGAAGGGGTTGACGTCTTCCCAGCAAGCATTAGGCACACATTCCAGACTTCTGGATTGATGTTCTCCTGACGGAAGTCTACAAGTCTTCCATTCAATAAATTGAAAATGACTGTATCCAAAGAGCATCATTTTGTATATAGGCAATCTTTGGTAAAAAAAAAGAAGTCTCCCTGAAATGTTAACTTCATCATATTCAAGGTGCTTCCCGTCTAGACAGTTTCTCCACCAAACGAATGGCTTTCCATTTTTTATTCCCTTGCTTACATATGAAGGAAATGAGATGAAAGGAAGCGGCAACCTCTATGAGCACTATACAGTAGGACCAATAGATTTTGTTGCTGTTTTACACCTGTGAGACCATGAATAATCACAGGTGTCAGATTCTACCTGCAGATTTTCAAAGGGGTCGTTTGGAATTCGGAAAACATGGCTTCTTTCTGACGATAACACCACTACACCACATTCATTTTATTGGAGCTCAGCTATATTATTAGACAATATGTACAGAATGGTGTTTTTGTAACCCTGTTTTTTTTTTTTTTTTTTTAAAGACAAGTTTCATGTAGGACCATCGGTGAACATGAATTAGTATGGGCATTAGGTTGCTAGTAGCCATGTACACCGTATGTAACCATGTAACTATATAGAAACTTTGTGCATTTAGAGTACTAGACATTCACCCCCCCTCATGTATGATAGGTGTAGGCATGGATGATGATGAGTATCTTGCATATCGCCTCCATCAGATGCCATCGGGGCCTGACTGTGTCTTGCGTTGACTTGGTATATTACAGGGGTTATCTGGGCTACAGGTTTTAATAACCAGTCCTCAGGATCGGATCGAGTGAGGTCCGACACCCAGCACCACCATCGATCAGCTGTTTCAGCAGCCGCAGAGCTGGAAACTGTATGGAACATTCTGTACATTGTGTAATTTCTGGCGCTGGCATGTAGCTCAGCTCTCCATGGCATGGCCACTACACAGTGTACGCAGCTTTCTGCTTTCAGCTCTGTATAGTATATGGCATAGGCGGCTGTCCGAAATAGCTGATCTGTGGAAATGGCAGGTGTTGGACCCGCACAGATCTGATATTGATGACCTATCCTAAGACAAGCCTGTTAAAGGGCTTGTCTCACCTGGAACATTGGTGGCATACCATCTCTGGGACCGGCAACTAGCTCTAGAATGGCATGCCTAAAGATCGGGTGAGAGCATTACACAAGTGCGGCCACCCTCCTTTCATTTCTATACGAGTGCCAAAAATAGCTATAGTGAAGATTCTTAAGCTTGCCATGCACCCTCAGTAGCTGTTGGTCCGACAGCTATGAATTGGTTGAGATGTTGGTTGGAGAACTACTGTTTTCCCACTGAAATAATTGATTGCCATTAGTTCTTCTGTGCCAAGAGCCCTTACAAGACCAGATAGGCCAAATGAATAGGCTTGCCTGAAGCAGTCAAGCCTTTTAAAATACATTCTTGAGTGCTTAATTTAGAGATCACCTTACATTATGCTAAGCCTAAACCAATTGCCAATCATAAAGCGTAATACATGTGATTAGGATTCCATATATCTTACCCAGTCATCCATATACTATTCTATTTCTCTTGTACAGGGATGTTTCTGTTAAATATGGACAAGTCCCAAGACAATCTTAAAACCACAAAAAGTCTCTTTCTCATTCTTGAGTTGTGTTTAGAAAATTACTGAAATATAGGCTGTAAAAAAGATTGATAAGAGTTTGCAGACCCCTGTGGCCACTCTTGCTCCTCCTGTCAGTCGTCTCATGGGTGTCTTATTTTACATCACCTATGAACTCTGACTGACTTCTGCACTTCATTGCAATTGTAGAACTATGGTCTTCTGTTTTACAAGCTCAATAAACTTTTTTTTTTTAGTGTTTTCTGTGTAATGTTTATTAGTTCAGAAGGATAAAGCTGTCCCATGGCTGTAATTTACTATAGTACTAGGATTTTATGCCAGTCTTTAGCCTCTTCCTGTTGGACACTTATCCTTATAAATGAGAACTAGAAATGTCTTGACTTGCTGATAAAATCTGTGTTGCAAAAATGTCACAATTTATTGTTCTCTAAAGAGTAGGTTTAGTTTCTGAGGAACCAAAGGTGAATGCGTGGTTGTATGTGTGTATATAAATATAAATGGAGCACATGGAAAACATTATGGGATTGAGCTGAGACTGACAAAGTATAAACTGTTGGTGGTGCTTGGTCAATAATCACACAACCAAGGACAACCCTTTATTTTGGGTTCTGTAGCAGGGTCACATTATCGATGGGCATAGGGGATCTGCCACTCATGCAGTCCCAGACATTCTTGAAGGGTGAGACATCTGGTGATCTAGCTGGCCAAGGTTAGAACACCACATCTCCTGAATCAAAAAAGGCAACAAGACTGGTTCCACAATGTTCATGACATAGCGAAAGCTGGTCAATATTCCCTCTAAGCCGAAGTATTCCCCCTAAGTTGCTGAGCATAGCATC
The DNA here is from genome assembly GCA_033119425.1 of Bufotes viridis. Lineage (NCBI taxonomy): Eukaryota > Metazoa > Chordata > Amphibia > Anura > Bufonidae > Bufotes > Bufotes viridis. The sequence continues at coordinate 75,547,835 of CM065589.1, read as the reverse complement.
TGGCTGGGTTATCGTGAAAGGTGGACAATCTGTTAATCTGTTTTGCAATCATCAAACCTTTTAGCACAAAAGGTGGGCAAGCGGCTTCTGCCGTAATGCATAGTGCAGAAATACACAGGACCAACATCAGATGTCGTGGTGTGGAGCGTCATTAGCTGTGCAGGACATTGTAGAACCAGTTCTAATGTCTTTCTTGACTCAGTTTGGAGATGCAGTCTTCTAACAAGATAACTGTTGCCCACGCACTGCCTGTGCTACATAATATACCCTTTAGTCAGTAGATCTCCTGGCCAGCTGGATCTTCAAATCTCTCCCCATCAAGAATGCCTGGGACTGGATCAGATGAGGGATCTCCCATGCACAGCAGCCAACAACCACCTTGGCTGAACTATGTTGATAGAGCTTGGAATGACATACCACTGGAGGATATCCAGCATCTAAATGACCTTTACCATGACAGAGTGGCAGCCTGTATTGCAGCAAGGGGAGATGCCACCAATTATTAATGTGACTCTTCCTCAACATATACCCTGTGGCAGAACCCAAAATAAAGGGGGCACCACCTTTGTTGCGTGATTATTGACCAAGTACCACTAGCAATTTATACTTTGTCTGTCTCGGCTCAATCACATTGTTTTCCAGGTGGTTTCAATGACTTTTTATAGTTGCAAAAAAGCCAGAGCCCTAAAAATGAATTGGGCTGAGTTGCACCTAGGCCGCATGACCGTTGGTCAAGATCTCACTGGCCTAGGGTAAGCAGCAAGAAGGCTATGGGGCTCACAGTAGAGCCGAATCCTTCTCAAACAGCTGATCTGCAGGGGTCTGGGGTGTCAAACCCCTATTGATTAGATGCTGATGTCATTAAAAATTTAAAAAAAAAACACCAAAAATTCTTTAAAAACATGTTAAACATAAGAAATATTTAAACAATAGCTTATTTTCTGATGACACATTCCCCACTTCAAGTATTTTTTTTATTTTTTTTAATAAAAGCATATTCAGGACTTATCAGTATGGTTTAGGCCTCATGCACACAGCCGTTGTTCGGGTCCGCGTCCGAGCCGCATATTTCACGGCTCGGCCGCGGACCCATTCACTTCAATGGGGCCGCAAAAGATGCGGACAGCACTCTGTGTGCTGTCTGCATCCGTTGCTCTGTTCCGTGCCCCCGCAAAAAAAATAGAGCATGTCCTATTCTTGTCCGTTATGCGGACAAGAATAGGCATCTCTATAATGGGCCGCGTTCCATTCTGCAAATTACGGAACGCGGAGCAGCTTCCGTGTTTTGCGGATCCGCGGTTTGCGGACCGCAAAACAACAACGGCCATGTGCATGAGGCCTTAATAAGATATCTGATGGTTATAAGTTCCAAGGACATCTCTAAATTATCCTCTGGTAGACCTTAGGGACCCTGTCCATTATTGTGACAGCTACTGCAATCGCTCAATCCCATACAGATTCATTTTTTTCTCAGCAGCACATCCCAGTTTACACAGGACAATCTTACGGTAAATTATGATTTTATGTGCTGTATAAAGTTGTGATTTGCTCATTCATCTGGTGATTGGCGGCACATTACATGGGGCAATTATCGGGAACAAGTGTTTTCCCTCTCTACTGCAACTGATTATCTGTGGTTGTATATGTCATGTCAGTGGTACAGTAGGGTAGTTAATCGGTTTTACATCTTTAAACTTTACATCTTTTTTTAATGAAAATTTTCTAACATAAACAACAGAGGCAGCAAAGGCAGTCTTCATGAATCGGTCCCTTTACGTTAGGACCTGATTCACATTGGTCCACTGTCTGTGTGTTCTCCATAAGACTAGTTTCACATCTGCATTTACAGTTTTTGTCCAGTTGAATCCCAACACATTTGGCTGGATCTCCACTGGATCCCATTATAGTTAATGCATAACCCCCAACTTTTTGGATGGTCAAAGAGCGACACTTATAGTGTCATTGTGTGAAAGTGCATATTTATGCACTTTAATGGTTTTCTCTTACGAAATAGCACAAAAACTATCTGAATATAGAAATTGCTAAAATCCAAATGACTTCAAATAAATAATATACAAGGTGGATTCAAATATACACATAAGAATCAATTTCTTTCTTGATTAATAAATGTATAATCCTGTGAGCGCCGGGGCCCTGTATATTCTAACCCCCAGGCAAGTGTCCCCGTCACCATGGGAACGCCTGGGGGTTAGAATATACCATCGGATCTGAGTATACCGGCAATTTTCTGCCCCATTGGCAAGTGCCGCCCTATGCAAATACATTGTTTGCCTCGTGACAGATATACCCCTATACCCTGACGCTCATAGCGATTATCTGGAAGTGTAAATGTACCGCCGATTACTCGATGAACGAGTGAAACCCTCGCTCATCGAGTAATCCGATCGTTGTGCACACAAAAACCGTTGTTTGCCGGCAGCAGATCGTTCTGTGTAAGCACAATCTGCTGCCTGCAAACAATGAGTCAGTATGGGGACAAGTGATGGCATTAGCGATTGCCCCTCCCCATACCCTGAAGGAGATCACTGCATATAATAGCAGCAGTCTCCTCCACCTGTCGGCAATCTGATGCTCTGTCATCCCATGTAAAGGGGCATTAAGGGCCCATTCACACAATGTTTTCTGGCGCTGTTTTTCATGCGTTTTCCGCATCAAAAATTTCTTTAAAAGCCCTTATAGAACCCATAATAGAACTGTCCTATCATTGTCCGTAATGCGGACAAAAGTAGGACATGTTCTATATTTTTGCGGAAGTAACAGAATGGACTGACAGATGTGGACAACATTTTCGGGATTTTTTGGGCGACCCCATTGAAGTGAATGGACCTGCATCCAAATCGCAAAAAAATGCAGATCAGAGGTAGACAAAAAATATGTTCATTTGCATGAGTCCTTAGAGAAAAAGTAGCAATTACTTTTTAAAATTTCTCAGAAAAAACAAATAAAGATTTGCTTACGACCCTCTTGACTGGAAATGTTTGTACTGTAGAAAGAGAAGATAAAAATTAAGAGTCCTCAGTCAATACCTTTTTAATGGTACCTACCTGGGGAAGAAGCCTAAGTAGTCTGGAAAGCTTGCTATTTGTCATCATCTTAGCCATTAAAAGGTATCAACAACTGAAGACTCTCCATTTATATCTTTTCTCTTGACTGGAGTGATTTTGAAGAGACTTTCATACTTCCTATTGCATTATTATGGACAATGGCTGCTCAGTGCATTTCTATTAGCAGTATTCACTGAGGTTTTCTTTTTTTCTTTTTTTTTTTTGTAGTGATCCATAAAATGTCTGGGTGTAGTCCTAGTCTAAATGGTTATATGATAGATCAAATGTAATACTACACCCAGTTCTCGGGTGTCTTTATTTGCTCTGCTAATGTCCTATTCATGATGGAAATCAGGAATGTTTTGTCACAAAATTCATGAACGTGCAACACATTGGGCAGGACATGTATGAAAAATGAAGTCTGAAGGCCGTATCTCACACATTGCATTTTCACGGTCAACTTTGCTTGGCTTAGAAACCCCTAATTTTGGTGCTGGGTGTATCAGATGCTGAGCTTGTTTCTTCATTGTGATCATACAGGACTTAACAGAGGTGTCAGCAGAACACGTGTTTCATTTCTACCAGGATGCAAGGTGTTTTGCAGTGACTGCACTTTTCACTGATTCCTAATCTACTTAACTATTGTAGAACTAGAGGAGGACACACTACAAACCGTGTCAGCAATTTAGGGCATATTTACATGCAGCAGATAGGTTGCAGAAATATGTGTGACTGTCTTCTGAATGGGGCTTGCAGAAATGATTTTCAGTGTCAGAAGTTTCTACAATAAATCTATAGCATGTTATATATCTATTGGTAAAGGGGTTATCCTGCGTTGTGCACTTTTTTTAAAATTTTAAGCCCAGCCTGCTGTTCTTAAAAAATAAAATAAAAAAACATAATTGCCTGCTCCTCTCCAATCTGTTCCGGGTCCCTAGTTCCCTTCTATGGTTTTTGGGGTCCCCTGTAAACCTTTAGATGGATGGGGTCATGTGCAATATTACAGCCAGTGGTGCGCCACAGCATCCCCAAGTGGTACATGACCTAGCATTAGCATTAATGTGCTGTTTAGAGACATGTTACTGCTGAAGCCAGTCATTGGCTGCAGTGGTGCACGTGACCTTGTCTATGCAGGACATTTATACGTGAGGACTGGAAAACCGGTGAAGCTATGGAGCTTAAACAGAGTGCTGGAGAGCAGGTAAGTAAAGCTCTTGTCACAAGTCCCTCTGGGCTAAGGCAGAAATTAAAAAAAAAATCCTGGACAACCCCTTCAAGACACGGCAACAATCTAACCTGTATCGGGAGGTCCCGGCTCTGTCACACCAGGTGATGTCTTCGTAAAAAAAGGACCAGGCGTTTTGCATTTTATTTATTTCTTTATTTTTCAGAAACTCCATTTTTATCAAGATTTTGAAAAAAGGCAACAATACAAAAAGAGGGAAGAGGAGGGTGTCCTTAATCGCGACAGAACACATTGCAGACAAAGTGCATGTATACCCAAAATTTCAGTAGAAAAGGTCAATAATAATATTAACAAGTCTAATAATAAAAGCAAGAAACAAGATGATCCATGAGTCAGAAAGGGTAGAAAAGAAAGCTAATTTAGTGTGGCCCTAAGACCATATAAGGGAAAGCAGAAGACAGGGAAAGGGCAAGAAAGAGCGGAAAAGTAGATGGACAAGGGGAGAATTGTAATGGCTGATCCTTTTGTTCTCCCAGCAGATTAGCCACCTCTAGTGTTGTCTGGAGCAGCATCCTCCTGATTGAAAATAAAGTTGTAATAAAATGGGGAAGAGGTTTTCTAATGATTTGGTCAACTCATTACACAAATTATCTATCAATAATATATTGCACATGTCTTGTTAAAAACTAAAATTTACTGAGCATAAAATGCTGCGAAAATGTTTGTTTTTTGAATTTTGGTCTCCAAAGTATTGTACCTTCAACTGTAAAGTTGTATTACCATCAAGTTTTGACATATGATATGCCATAACTAATGATGATTAAAGCAAGCTTCAGATTCTAGATCCGAAGTCGCTTTGCTCAAAACTACAGTTTAATGCTGTACGGATATCCGTCTCTGTACAGCATTAAAATGTACAGCCTCTTGCGAGGGGAAGTCTATTATTCCTGAGGTCTCGCAAGACTTCGATAAGGGCGGGGTCACACTTGCTTTAGGGTATTCCATTATAGGTTCCGTTTATAATGGAATAGAATGGAGTCCCCGGACGGAATGCAAAATGGAAGCCTTTAAGAGGCATTCCGTTTTGATCCGTCATAGTAGGAGTCTATGGGAAAGCATAACGGATCCGTCTGGTTTCCGTTATGCAGGATGGAAAACAAAGTCTTGTCTTGCATGGGGATAAGCGATGGCATAGCGATCGCTCCTACCCATGTTGCGGAGGACATTGCTGCATGTAATTGCAGTGGTGTCCTCTGTTAGCTGTCTACCGATTGCCGGAAGGGTACAATTCCCTCCTGACAATGAATAGCAGCATCAGAGTGTCTAACACACTCTTTACGTGGAAAAAGATAGGCAGAAATAAGTGTTCCCCAT